>JAPDPK010000007.1:4431250-5058125 GCA_031772115.1 Heritiera littoralis | reverse complement strand
TCAATGTTAGTGTTGAAACAGTAGATGTTGGGTTTATGGCTAGCCTTCAAATTGAGCCAAGTATCTTAGATCAGATCCGGTCAGGGCAAAGAAATGATCAGAGGCTATTGGACATGGTTAGCCAAGTAGAGCAAGATTTGCAGTCAGATTTTACGGTCAGTGATGATGGGTTATTGAGATTTAAGGGCCGTATATGTGTTCCAAACGATGATACCCTAAGACAAAGGATTTTGAAAGATTCCCATTGTTCTCGTTACACTATGCACCCAGGCAGTACTAAGATGTACCATGACTTGCGTAAGGTGTATTGGTGGATTGGTGTGAAACGAGACGTAGCAGAGTTTGTGGCCAAATGTTTGATCTGTGAGCAGATAAAGGTTGAGCACCAGAAGCCAGCAGGACTACTTAAGTCTTTACCGATGCCTACCTGGAAATGGAGTACATTACGATGGATTTTATTATGGGCTTACCGAGGACCCAGAGAGGTCATGATGCGATCTGGGTTATTGTGGATAGATTGACTAAGAGTGCCCATTTTCTTGCCATTAAGAGCACAGATTCACTAAATACATTGGCAGACTTGTATGTTAGCGAGATTGCTCGATTGCATGGGGCTTCCGTGAGCATCACTTCTAATAGAGATTCCAGGTTCACCTCTCGATTTTGGACTCATTTTCAGGAAGCCATGGGATCTCAATTACATTTGAGCACCGCCTACCATCCTCAGACAGACGGTCAGTCCGAGCGGACTATTCAGACCTTAGAGGACATGTTAAGGGCGTGTGCACTAGATTTTAAGGGTTCATGGGATGACCACTTGCCCCTCGCAGAGTTTGCCTATAATAATAGTTATCATACCAGCATCGGAATGGCACCATACGAGGCTCTATATGGCAGGAGATGTAGATCCCCAGTGGCTTGGGAAGAAGTGGGTGACCGTAAGATTTTAGCCCCTGATCTTGTTGAAGAGGCAGCTAAGGGTGTTCGGATTATTTATGATAGACTCAAGGTTGCCCAAAGTAGACAGAAGAGTTATGCTGATGTACGTAGACGGCCACTTGAGTTTCAGGTTGGGGACTCTGTATTTGTGAAAGTATCTTCGAGCAAGGGTATCATGCGCTTCGGAAAGAAAGGAAAGTTGAGTCCTCGTTTTATTGGTCCATTTGAGATATTGGAGAGAGTTGGGGATGTTGCTTACCGGTTAGCTTTGCCACCACAGCTTTCTGGGATACATAACGTCTTCCATGTCTCTATGTTGAGGAAGTATCATCCGGATCCCTCCCATGTTATCGAATACACACCATTGGATATTCAGGGAGATATGAGCTATGTTGAGCAGCCAATCCGGATCCTTCACAGAAAGGAAAGGGTACTTCGATCTAAAATTATTCCACTGGTTAAGATTCTCTGGCAGCACCACACAACAGAGGAAGCTACGTGGGAGCTAGAGAGTCTTATGAGAGAAAAGTACCCGCATTTGTTTAATGGACCAGCTTGAATTTGGAGGACCAAATTCTTATAGGGTGAGGAGAATGTGAGAACTCATTATCTTATACTATAGTTGTACATCTATATGAATTAATTATCAATAAAGAAGTTATTGATAATATTTTGAGGAATTAAATATAAAAGAATAGTGTCTTTTACATAGAAAATTTTAATTTTTGATGAAAAATATAAGTACGGAAATATTACACAAAAGGAATGGAATAAAAAGAAGATAAATAAACTTGTAAAACATTAACTTGGAAAGTCAAGGTGGGGACGGCATGAAGAAATAAAAGAGTAGAAGAAAGGAAATGAAGTTTCGGTTGAGCAAATGGCTAGTAGAAAAACAAGAGAAAAAGAAAGGATAAAATAAACAATAAAGGAAGACAAAAGAAAGTCTTCCCCACGTTTGTTTTAGGTTGACAGAAGTACTAATTTTTGTTAATCTTCTTTGCTCCACCAACGACCAATAAAAATAGACAAGAAAGGAAAAACAAAAGAAAAGATATAGACAATAAAGAGGGCTTTTAATGAAGCTGGCAAAAGTCCAACCAATATATCATTTAGTGCTTTATATTTCTTCCCATCGTGATCTTCATCTCCAGCCACCATCCCCAAAAATATTTCTCTTCTGTTTTAGCATGTCGAATAGCTCCGCCCCTCCTTAGCAGAGAGCAATTAACCTAAGCTTCTTGAGGTAAAATAAACCTTGCTTTATGAGCTTCAAAGAACCACTAAAGAAGTTAATCGAAAACTCAAAACAGAAGCTAACTTAAGTGGACAGATTTGTTTTTTATACACAGGTAATGTCCACCTCAGTTTTTAAGCTTCTCATTCTTTAATTTTGCCAGTTATGATTAAGTATAGATTAGTTATAACTTTTGTTTGAATTGAAAAATATGTATAAGCTAAACCTAGGTTCGGATGTAAGGGTTTAGAAAGGAGAAAAAAATGGTGTTTTACTGATATGATAAAAGTAAAACCAAGCTGAGCACGGAACCATAACAGCGATGAAACATGTAAAAGGAAAAAAACATAGACTCTGATGTAGGTAGGGTTACGTGAGCTAAGATGAAAGAAGAAAAGTAAATGAGCTAAGGTTTCATATGGTCAAGATGATGGTTGAAAGAAAGAAAATAAGCTGGCTGGTTGTATAGCCAAAAAAGAAGTGAGAATAGGTGACTAAAAAGTCCAGCCGAAAATGAAGAAAAAAGTTTGTAATTTGAATGACTTGGTTGCTGACCTTTAGGTATGAAAATAATATAAATTAAACAGCCTAAAATTTTATTATATAGGGTAATATTATAAGATAAAGTAGAAGCTAAAATGGACTGAAGAAATGGGACTGTACGTGGAAAAGAAGACATGGCTGGTGAAGACAGCCAAAATAGGAAATAAAAGAGAGAAGAAGAGGCTAACCTTGACTGATTTTGTGAGTGTGAATACTAGACTTTTAGCAACCTAAGAAGGACATTCGGCCATGAAATCTTTGGTGGAAATGTTGACATAGTAAAAAGGCTAATGATGCCAAAACAAGAAAGGAAAAGTAAATAAAATATTTACCTATGAGAAAATCATAGGAAATATTAATATTATAAGTAATGATGAGATAAATAGGAGCTAGATAAGCAAAGGAAATTTTCATAAGTTATACTGAAAATTAATTACAGTAAAACTGTTACTTTGCAGTTTATAATTCGGAGAGATAAGAAGCACATGGGTGCAACATAAGGCATTGCTCTACGGTGTACTGAGGTAAGGGATGTAATTTAAAGTTGTGATGGTGTCCCTTACTTTCATTGTAAATTATAAAGAAATGTTTGAAGCATGAATTTTATTCCGAAGTTAATTTCCATAATCTTTTGATAATTAGCTAAACGAACCTTATAATTTCTATGCATATTTTTCCATAATGTTTTAAGTATGACAGTAAATAAATATATTTTTCGAAAAAGGTATCGGAGTGGCAAACCCCAGGCTAACTTTGATCCAGGCACGCCTGGTCCTTACTATTTTGTACCAAATGTATGATTTAAGAAGTTACAAAAGTAAGTAATATTTGAGACTAAGGCCTTTCTATAGTTTATGTTATTGCCTGTCATGCTTGCCACATTGTGCATGTTTCCATCCCTTGTGGCATATGTTTAGCCCACGTCGTGCATGTTCTCGCCAACATTGTGCATGTTTCCATCCTTTGTGGGTATGTTGGTCCTTCATGGTGCATGTTCGCTGTACGACCCTAATCAGGTCTACAGCCCATACCATGGCCATAGGTATTCCGTTCCCTCTTCGGAGGATGAAGTAAGTGTCATGACCCGCATACTGGCTATATGATTCTACCTAGTCTCCAAGAACTGTATGATAAGTTTTATTAATTTTGATATAATTTTTTAAAGTATGATGCATGTTTGAACAAGTATGAATTTTGATATATGTATTAAAGAATTTATTTAATGTTTTAAAGTATGAAATGCATTATTATGGTATTTGTTTTCTGCATATATCGATGCTATGATTATTTTAAATGCATTTCTTACGGGGCTTTCCAAAAAGCTCACCCCCTACTCTACCAGATTATTTGCAGTGATCATCTCTTTGCCTGTTGCGCATCTGATGTAGACTGAGGGATACGTCTCTCCTCCGGCTACTTTTTGTACTTACGTAAGGTATACTCGTATTTTGATACCAGACATCTTGTGTAGCACAGATATTTGTATTTAAATAATACTTTTGGGATGTAGTCGATATCGTATGAATGTAAACGTTATTCTGAGGAATAGGTCTATATAATGTGAATGAAATATTTTATGAAAATATTATGATGTTTCTGTGGTTAAAGAAGTGTGATGAGATACTGGCAGGAATGCAACCCAAGTAAGAAATTAAGATTAAATATATATATATAAAAAAATTTAGCCCAAAACTTCCATGTTTTCGGGATGTGACACTGGGGCAGAGTGAGTTAAATTTGAAGGTATAGTCACTTCTCTTATATTTCAGACACATGTATACAATACTACTTTATTGTAAAATAGAAATAGGGGATGTAAAGTGTAAGGAATATTGAAGAATTTCATATTCCAAATTTATTAAATAAATAAATGTTTACCATTTATTACTATTACTGTGCAAATGCTAAAAGCATCACAGATAGCCCAACCATAAATTATGTATAAAATATGTTATTTACTGTACTGTGAATTGTTACAGTTTTAATGGTATCAGAGCAAGGTTGGCATGATGTTTTCTTGATGCATTTAGAATAAAAAGTGTTGAAAAAGGTTAACATTCACTGTAGTACTGTATAGTCTGAATGGATAAAGGAACCAAGTGACTGTAAATTGTGTTAAGTATTTAAAATAGTGTGGAAGTTTACGAATTAAGGGTTATTAAAAAGGGATTGTAATCCGCAAATTTTACATGAAATAGGTGATCCTATAGTCTTAATGAAGGTCTGTTCGATAAGGTACAGAGAGGAACTCGGTGAGGGCCCCACCAAGATTTCTCTGTCCGAATCGAGCGAAGACCCTGAAATGGTGATATTATGGTGGAATAGGATATCATTAGTGCATAGATCTTAAGATCACCTATGTGAATGTATCTTGAAGAGAGAGAAATAAATTGAGAAATGATGAATATGCCCTTATAATGAAATAATTCCCCTGAATC
This sequence comes from Heritiera littoralis, assembly GCA_031772115.1. Lineage (NCBI taxonomy): Eukaryota > Viridiplantae > Streptophyta > Magnoliopsida > Malvales > Malvaceae > Heritiera > Heritiera littoralis. Next base: position 5,052,968 of record JAPDPK010000007.1, on the reverse strand, counting down.
ATAGTTGACTAAATTGATTTAGAACTGATTGATGGTGATAAAGTAACTGGCGGTGTAAAGAATTGTTTACATGTATAATGGTCCTTACTACTAAGCCCACCTCTACTCTGATGAGTAATGTGACCCGGAGTGTATACTGTGTGAGGTCGAGAGATAATCGACCCTGTTATGGATTCTTAGGGCCAAAATTAAACATGAAAAGACGGGGTATTTGGTTAGGGATTATTGGATATTATGAAAAGTGATACACTTACTAAGTGTGACAAAAAGGTGAATTGTGAATTAAATTCTAAACGTTCAATAGTGTTATTATTGAAAATGGGCATTCATTTGTTTAGGATTAATGTTTTATTTGATCCATTCAATGATATATGTGTGTATATATATATATATATATATATATATGGAGTTTTAAGACCAATCTCTGAACAAGATGTTATCGAATAAGAAGCTTATAGATAGGTGTTTTTAAGATGATGTTCAGAACTCGGTATAACTCCTACAAGTCCTTTGTGGTACTTAAGCGATTTATGAAATATCTGTATGTGAATTTAATGAATGAAATATTTCAATCACATACAGATAAATTATAATGGCACGTAACCATGATGTGTAAATATATTTCAACTCATTTGAAGAATATAAGCAACATCCATGAGTAATTCCACAAACTTCTGGAAAGTGAAAATTTTATTGTTAAACTTAATAAATATGAGTTCTAATTGAATCATAACGCTATTGGAGACATGCGGTCTCGAATGATAAAGTGAACATTGATTTGTTTATATAGAGGTTATTGCTAAGTGAGTAAGATCAAAATATAGTGACTGAGGTATGAAAGTTATGAGGTTTACATGAAAAATATAAATGATTTGTTGAGGAGTTTGTGGAATTGGCTGCTTCAATGATATGATACAAATATGTGAGAAAAATAAAATGGAAGCGAATGAATATGTATGAGTATAGTATTCGAAATGGTTAAAAGGTTTTAATGGAAGAGTACTATACTAGTTAGAAAAACAACTGATGTGATAAATGTGAAAGGATGAAAATGCATTAAAAGACAAGTCATATAATAATAAGGGAACACGAATTATGAGGTAGTTCCCATATCTAAGATTGAATGTGAATTCCTCTAACTTTCATGTGGTTATGGCTAGATATAAGATCGACCCAAACTTAACAGATAAAATTAGTTATACTCAGAGGAGTAAATAAATGAAGTACCACCAGTCATGTAAATGGATATATATATATACTGGAAATGTGAAATTGCATAAGTAATGTGGAGACGGAATCGGTATTTTGATAAATTCAATTACAGAATTTAATTGTGAAAAGATTACATCCTTAGGTACATCCTACAATTAAATGATATTACATGTACTATAAGAATAAGGGATGTAATGGTAATATTATATAAAAAGAGATATCAGGGAAAATTATTACCTAATGTCTCATTTACTGTAATTGATGGTTAATATTAAAGTATGCAAGTGAACTGCAGCCTTAGCTAAATCAATGTGAAGATGATTATTATGGGATAGTAAAGAATTCGAAAGAACCACGATGTTATGGAAGTGATTATAGATTGATTAACCAAATTAGTTCACTTCTTCATCGTCAGGTTTCTTGATCTCTTGAGTGCCATAGTCAATATATATATCTATTAAACGACGAGAATGTATGTGAAATTCCAGTGAGCGATATATGTGATAAGGATCCCTGATTTGCCACATGCTTTTAAAAGAATAGCAAAAGGCTTGGGATTCTAAATTTACTATCAGCACCGCTTCTTACTGATACAAAATATCCGAGCGCATTATGTAGACGCTCAATGATATATTGAGAGCGAGTGCACTAGATTTAAAAAGCTACTGGGACAACTACATACTATTGATTAAAATTGTTTAAATGATAATTACCAAAAATAGCATCAACTTAGCACCTAATGAGATAATAATTGATAAATAGTGTGAATCATCTATTGTATGAAAAGGAAGTGAAAATTGTTAACTCCCAAAGGTGATAAATAATTTCAAGGAGTATAAATTTGTTTTGAAAGAGGAAATGTGTGATTTAAAGGAAATTCGGATTGTAAAAGTATACTGGCAATCTCATCTTAAAGACAAGATTAACTGAAAGTTAGAAATTATATAAGGAAGAAAAGTACCTATATTAGTTGCACTTCCTAAATTAAGCGAAATTCGGAAGACCCGCAGGGGATATGATGCTATTTGGGAAATTTTGGATAAATTGACTAAGTCTACTCATTTTCTAGCTATTAAGTCTACGGATCTAATTAGTGCCTCATCCAATTTATATGTCAAGGAGATAGTGAGGTTGCATGGTGTTCCAGCGAGCATCACATTTGACAGGCAGTCCCGCTTCACATCTCATTTTGAGAGAGATTTCTTGAGACCATGGGTTCCCAATTGAGTTTTAGCACCGCGTTTCATCCGCAGACTGATGGACAGTCTGAGTGTATGATACATACGTTGGAGGATATGTTGTGAGCGTGTGCACTTGATTTTAGAGGCTCTTGGGACGATCATCTATCCTGGCAGAGTTTGCTTATGATAATAGCTAACAAGCGAATATCGGCGTGGCACATTACGAAGCTATATATGAAAGACGATATAGATCCACGATAGCATGGGAAAAAGTGGGAGACCATAAGTTATAAGCTCTTGATTTGGTCGAGCAGGCTTCTCAAGATGTACAGATAATTTATGAGAGGCTAAAGACGGCTTGGGGTTGGTGAAAGAGTTATACAGATATTAGACACTGACCATTAGAGTTTTCAGTGGGTAATTATGTATTTGAAGATCTCACCCTCTAAAGGCATAATGAGATTGGAAAGAAAGGAAAGTTGAGTCCTTGATACATTAGACCTTTCGAGATCTTAGATCGCATGGAAGAGGTGGCATATCGGTTAGCACTACCTCCAGAGTTGTCAGGAGTGCATAATGTATTCCACGTCTCGATGTTAAGAAAGTACCAACCAGATCCTCCTCATGTAATTCATCACGAACCACAAGAGATTTGAGAGAATATGAGTTACGTTGAGAAGATGATACAGATCTTAGATAGGAAAGATAAAGTGCTGTGATCTAAGACTATCAAGTTGGTTAGTTGCTCTGGCAGTATCACACGGAGGAGAAGGCTACTTGGGAGTTAGAGAGCTTTATGCGTGAGAGATATCCAGAGTTTTTTCAGTGATAGGTCCAGGTGAAATTTGGAGGACCAAATTTCCTAAGGTGGGGAGAAAATACAGGACCTGATTATATTCTACTGTACACCATATTTTTTAAATATTTACTAGTGGAAATAAATTATCTAGTGAAATTAAATAAATATTGAATATGGATTTTCACTTTGAATTTTGGAATTATTGAATCTATGATTTATAATATGGTGTATAAGAGATGGATTAAATATTAAATGATGAAAAGGAAGCATAGAAATAAATAAAGAAACAAATCTGCAATTTGTAAAAAAAAAAATTATTTTAATGGCATAGAATAGAAATAAATGGTATTTAAATGGAGGAAAAATTTACATTTGGAAATATGGTAAATTCCTATAGGTTGGAACACACAAAATGGGGGAAATTGAGTCAAAAATCGTGCAGCAACAATGTGATATTCACGCCATTTTTTTTTTGCTGCTGTGTGCAACACGGTTGGAAATTTTGATATAAAATGCAATATATGTGATATTTAAAGGAAGCAAAGTTAAAATTTAACATGTGATTAATTTTTATTGGCTGAAGTATACAAAAGAAAAGAGGAAAACAAGTCAAACCAAACAGAAAAGGGGCTTATTTCTACCGTTCCTTTTTGCTGCATTTTTCTATATGTTTTAATGCTCAATAGGACAAGAAATGATGAAGGAATGGGATAGGAAATAGGTGGCAAAGTCTTATTGGCTAACATGAATAGAAAGAAGACTAAATGGGATCAAAACTTTAGCAAATTTTTTCTTTTTCATCGATTTCCTCTGCTGCTCCACGATTTTCTGTCTTGGCTGCACATTTATGCTCTGTTTTGCTTATGTTCTTCCAAAGTTTATGAGCAAAAACCTCACCTTCTTGCTATCCAAACATTCAAGCTTTCTTAACAAACCTTCCCTCCATCTTGAGACCATCTAAAAGACTAAGAAAGGAGGGCTGACGTGAAAGAAAAATAACGTAGAAGTGAGCAGTGTGGTTCGGTTAAGGTATGGAGACATCATTTTCCTATTGTTTTAATGAAATCCAAAGTTATGTTCTAGCTTAGTTTAAGGTGTAGAGAAAGTTTATGAAGTTAGTTTTCCATGATATTGGTTAGATAAAAATTTGCCGTGGAAGTGAAGTTTCGGCGGGCATGAGAATGAGTAATACTTTGTGTTTTCATGCAAGAAAATAATAGGAAATGATCAAGTGAGTAAAGAATTAAAGTTGGAAACAAGAAATTATGGTAAAGATTGAAAATAAAAAATATGCCATTTATGGGGTTCGCTGGATGTGTGAACTCATGGAAAACATACACTTTCTTGCATGAAAATGATATGAAATAATAGTTTAAGATTGAATAAGAATGAAGGAAACATTAGATTTCAAAAAGGAAATAAAATTACGGAAGTGGGCATTTAAGGGGTTTCGGCCATAGCTTAATTGGCCATGATATTATACTGAATTTTATGATTTAATGATAGAAAATGAATATAGAAATTGAAAGGGAACGATTGGTGAAATCAGAACTAAAAAAGGAGCTAAAACGGAAAAGTTCAGTTTTAGCACCAATGTAAATTATACTGGTTGTACATATGCTGTGTCATTAATGGCTGCATTTTATGAAAGTTAGTGGCTTAAAATTAAGAGGAAAAATATTGATAATTTTTTATAAAATTATTTTGCAGCCGGGAATTACGAATTTCGGTAGGCGCAACCGAGAAGTTCGGTTTCATTAGACAGGTAAAGGGGAAGTGTGTGAGTTGCATGGATATGATGAATTGCATGATTTATCAAGTTTAATTTTATGAAATTATTGGAAGCTGGACTTGCTTTGAAAATCATGCAAATTGTGGTTGAAAGCTGGTTTTATATACTGTAATTTTCGTGCAGGAGGCTAGAAATTCGTAGCTGTTATGCTGCCAAAAAATTTTCAAAATTATTCTAAAATATCATGAAATATTTTAGATGCATAAATGGAATAAATCATGAATTTTGGAAATCAATTCCATAAATTTTCCATAAAGTGGAAATTGTTGAGAAAGATGTTTAATTAAATATTCATGTTATGGATTTTTATTTAAGGTGAGAATGAAATATATTCTTTTTACTATTAATTATTCAAAAAGAATATTTATGAGATTTCTCACTAAATACATGAATATTTATCGACTGTTGTCCCTATATTTGGAAATGAGGAATAAATACCTTTTTGGAAATAATTATTTAAATAAATGATTTAATTCATTAGATTTCCTTAAAGGTATTTTTATGGGAAAATAAATGATTTTATACCTTTCTGGAACTAAATAATGATTTTATTTATTTTGTAAATTCCATAAGGGTGATGAGATGATGAATAAAATGTATTGAGATGATTTTGGGAAAAATGTGAAAATGATGGAAATTCCTGAAAAGAGGAAATATATGAAATTGTGAGCCTTATGGATAAACATGAAATATTTCAAATTATTTTTGAATAAAATCTATAAAGGCTATGATACAAAATTTTATATTGTTTTGAGACTTAGGCCCTAATTTCATGCTTACTGATTACTGTTACTGTCATGTGGTTGATTGACTCGCCAAGTCATCAGCGGTTCCAGAGTCACCTAGCAAGTGTACCCGAGGACCCTCTGTACATTATGGCCATAGATCTTACTGTATACTATTACTGTGTCCCTTCTGGGATGATTACTGTGTCCCTTAGGGGATCATGATAACATGTATGATTTAGGACGATGCCTAGTCTCAACCCACTGATATTGTTTACTGAAATGGATTTTACTGAATACTATTTACTGAACTATATCGTATTGATTACTGTTTACTGAACCGTACTAAGAACTACTATTTGATGGAAAAGAATATTATGAAAATTATTTCTAAACTTAGAAATAATTATTGAATTTTTTATCCACTAATTTCTGGATAATTATAACATACTGTACTGATGTTATTGTATATTGTTTTTACAGTATTACATCCACTATTCACTGTACTGCTTTACTATTGAACTGTTACATGTTTTGAACTGTTATTGAAGTGATGGAAATTAAATGGTTTATTCCATTTATATATTTATGGAAAAATAAATGTTTTCCAGCATATAGATTTCATTGTATCAAGCAGCATACGACTCCTTTACTGAGCACGTTGTCGCTCACCCATTTATTTTCCAACTCCCCAGATTTATTGCAAGGATTAATTGAGATCTTCCTTAGATAAACATAGCTGGGAGTAAGCACACTGGGGTAGAGTGTGTAAGACCTGATTTTACTGTACTGTATAAGTAAAATATAAATAATTTTTGAGTTTTTAACTAGGAGGACCACAATTTCCTAAAGGATAATGGGAAATTTACTTTCTAAGATGAAAAGTAAATGAAAATGAATGAAGTAAATTATTGAAAGTAGTTAGTAAATTTAATTAAGGATTGGAAATTGTGAAGATAAAATATCATGAGGCTTGAATGACCAATCGACAGTGGTTCGATTATAATTTTTGATCGCAGTATCCAATTGATAAACCGTAAAAATATTTTGGAAAGCTAACTTAAATATCTTTTATCCATATAAGGCTCATATTTAAATTCATTATAGATTAACCACAAGAAATTCCCACATTCACGTCACAACTATGGAATCCAGCATTGAGCAATTAGTAAAGAATCAGACATAAGTTTTGATAGGGAACTCCAAATGAGGTGATTCAAATTGCGTTGGAAAGTTAACTCGAAGACCTTTCCGGAGATATATGGCTCATAGTTTTGTTCATTTTGAATTAATTTCGGTGAATTTTAAAGTTGGTTGTACATGCAGTAAAGTGATCAGAAAATTCTCAGCATGTACACCACTTCCTTTTTGGCTGCTGTTGTGCTATATGTTGAGACGTAAATTATGATAAAAAAAAAATCAAATCAAACAAGTCTTGATTAAAGGAAGGATATGGATTAGCTTGAAAAGTGATGAATTGTGATTGGTTGAGTACATAAAAGAGAGGAAAGATAAGCTAAAAATGAGTAGATAAATTGGATACTCACGCCACTTTTACTGCTGTATACTACACAGCTGATGCAAGTTTAAAATCTAGTTTATGGTATAAAATAAAACAGAATAAGGCTTAAAAGAAAAAGGCATTTAAAGTTTAACATACGGTTAAATTTTATTGGTTGAAGAATACATCAAAAGTAAGTAAATTAAGTCAACAAAACTGATCAGTAAAATAGGTCTCATACGCCACTTCTCTGCTGTAGTTAAGCTATCCAGCTGGACCCAATCTAAAGTAAATGAATTTCAATTTTTATGGTATAAAAATTGCCGACAAATAATATGCAATGAGGGAAAATTTTGTATTTGAAAATATGATTAATTTTCATTGGATAGAGCTTTCCAAAAGAAAGAAAAACAAGTCAAGAAACGTGTAACTCAAATTCTCTTCACCGCCACTTCTCTTTGCTGCCTTGTTTGCTACACGTGTAACCTCAATTAAAGCAAGATATGATGAAAGAAATAGAAGAGTAAATAATATGGCAAATTGGTTGACATGAGGAAAAGAGGACGGAATAAAACAAAAACTGTTGTAATCTTCTTCAGTCTTACCGATTCATTCAGCAACTCCTCGAGTTTTCTGTCTTTGGCTAACCGTCCATGCTCTGTTTTGCTTTGGGCCTCTCATGAATTCTTAGCAAAACTCCATCTTTATGCTATTTGATCATCAAACCACCTCCATAGACTTTACATCCACCTTAAGAACATCAAGAAAACCAAGAAAGGAGGAGGCTAATGTTAAAACAGAAACTGCTTTGGGTTGGAGCAGTGATGATCGTTCAAGGTGAGTTTTCATATTATTATGGTTTTCTTAAATTTCAATGGTGAATTTATGTGTTTCTTAACATGAGAAGTATGATTCTAGTATTAATTTTAGTTGAGCCTTATTAGATCATGGAAATGGAACAAAATTGAGATCTTGGAATAGATGAAAAAAAAATAAATAAAGAAAGTGTGCTGGAATTTAAGGATGATGAGAAATGATTAATAGAATAAAAAGAAAAGGAAGAGGAAACTTGGTATTATGAGATGATTGAAAATGAAATTTGGCTATGGAATGAAGGTTTCGGTTTGGACATGAAAGAGTAGGAAATTTATGGTTCATGTAAGAAGATAACAAGGAAGGCTCACGGGGACAAGCATGTTTCAATTGGAAACAATAAATTGAAGAAAAGGAATTGAAATCAAAGAAATGGCCATAAAGTAGATTTCGGCCATGACAAATTGAATAGGAAAAAATGTATTAATTTTGGACTAATGGTAGAAAATAACTACAAAAATAAAAAGAGAAGGATTGGTAGAATTAAAACCAAAAAAAGATTAAAAATGAGGAAGTTGAGATTTAGCACCGGTATAATTTATACTGATTGTGCTTATATTATGAAGTTAGTAGCTGCATTTTTCAAATATCAGTGACTTAAAAATAAGAAGAAAAATATTAATATATTTGATAAAATTATTTTGCAGCCCGGGTTAACAGAGTTCGATTAGCGTAACCGGGAAGCTCGACTTCATAAGACTGGTAAGGGATGCATGTGCAGCACTGTAATGATATTCAGTCTGCATGTTTTAATTTCGAAATATTTTATGGAAATAATTTATGAAAATTATTATGAAAATTGATTGGTTGGAAAATTATGGTGAAGTGCCGGTTGAAATTATAAATTGTATTTTCCATGCAGAAGGCTAGCCAATCGGCAGTCGTTATACTGTCGAAAAATTATCGAAAGTTATCAAAAATTTCTAGAAAATTTATAAAATCATAATAAATGATTTTATTTCACAAGAAACGATTTCCAACCACGAAAATAGAGAAAATGATTATTTTTCATAAAACATGAATATAACGAAATTCATTTTAAAATATTCATGTTTTCGAAATTGGTGATAATGATATCATCGAAAATTCTCTCGATATATGAATTATATGTGATATGAAATGGAAAATGAAAAAGGGATAAAGAGAATATTTTATGAAAGTTTTCTAAATATTCTCTCGATATATGAATTATACATAATATGAAATGAAAGATGAAAAAGGGTTAAAGTGAATATTTTATAAATATTTTCTTAAATATTCACTTGATTTATTATATAACCTTTATGGTTTTAATTATGAAATTATTATTTTTATAAATTCCATAAAGGTTTTCAGATGATGAAAAATACGGTTTTAAGACTAGTTGGCATCCTATCATGCTGATATGTGATATGTGACATGTAATATGTGATATGTGATATGTGATATGTAGTCCCGGCTGACACCTGATCAGTGATCCGCCGAGGACAATTATAGACTATGGCCATAGATCCGACATGATTATTTATACCCTTCAGGGTCTATAGCATGATATGAGTAACGACCCAGTGGACGGGCTGGGCGTGAGTGCCTTAGTCTCCATATATGAAAATGTTTTATATGATATGTGATACGTGAAATGAAAATGTTTTACATGATATGTGATAAATCAAATGAAAGTGATTTACAGCATTTTACAAAATGCTTATTTCAGTACTGATTTTAGTACTACGAGATGAATTTCATATGACATGTGATATGAACATGTAATATGTTTTCAAAAGGTAAAAGAGTTTATAAGTCTAATATTCTTACTATGATTTTAATTGAATATTAGACTATATGTGACATGAATATGTGATATGTTTTCCAAAAAGGAAAGACGAGGAAAATAAATCTAATATTCTTATTTTAATGTTTAAATTGAATATTAGATTTAAATGATATATATGCTATATAAAAAGGATTTAATAGCTGATTTTGCTATTTAAAGTACTGTACTAATTATAGTTGTACAGTAAAACATGAAATGGATTTTATATGAGAATGATGAGAATTTAACTAATATTCTTTTCAAAGAATATATGAATATTAGTTATTTTATTTAAATGCTTTATTTTATAAAAGCATTATTTTGAAGAGAATATGAAAATGATATGAAATGAAAAGGTCAAAGGATATAAATTTCAAACGAAAAGAAATTTATTACTCTCTACAGTTGCTTCTAGGCTCCGGAACAAGATAGGTATTTCAAAATACCTACCTTACTCCATCCGGATCCCTAGCCGACTGTAGTATCTTTCCTACTTGTGAGCCTAGAGCCCATAGGAAAAATGAAAAAAAAAATTTCAGCATATAGGAAGCTGAATATCAAGTATGCATATAATTCCCTTACTGAGCCGTGGTTTGCTCACCCCTTAATTTTAACATTTCAGGTTTTCGAAGATTGAGATTCTAACACTTAAAGGATTTCGGCTGCGCATTTAGGGACGATGCGACAGCTCAACTTATGACATGAGGTATGATCATTTATTTTCTGAATTTAGACATATTCACAGTACTACTTTCTTATGAAGTAAGATAGGGGATGTAATTCATATTATCATTTAATACGAAATTAATTATATGTAAAAGAAAAAGTAAAGTATCGCAGACAGCCCAACCATATAAGATGTATAGAATAAGGTGAAAAATAGGGTCACGGGCTGTGACAAAGTGAGTTAAATTTTAAGGTACAGTCACTTATCTTATATATTCAGACACATGTATACATTACTACTTTATTGTAAAATGGAAACAGGGGATGTAAAGTGTAAGGAATATATAAAATTTCATATTCCAAATTTATTAAATAAATAAAGTTTACCATTTATTGCTGTTACTGTGCAAGTGCTAAAAGCATCACTGACAGCCCAATCGTAAATTATATATAAACTATGTTATTTACTGTACTGTGGACTGTTACAATGTCCGACATTACAAGAAGATCCCATGGAGCAAGCCAATGCTATAGGAGGATTCCTTAGGCCTCCTCAAGGTAAGTATGACCTTTACTTCAATACTTACAACCCTAGTTGGAGGAACCACCCAAATTTGCAACATTGAAATAGGTCTACACCATATGTCCCACTACACAATAGGTCAAATAATTTCCAAGTCCCCAAACCTACATACCAAGAGAGGCCACCACCCTAAACACAAAACCAAAATGCAGCTATGTCTCTTAAAGATATTGTAAAGAACCTTGCTTCCTTTACTTTACAAAACCAACAAAAGAACAATCAAAGATTTGCACATCTTGAGCATCGAATGAGCTAAATGGCTACTTCCCTAAGCAGACTTGAAGCTAAGGAATCCAACAAGTTGCCATCTTAACTAGAGGTCAATCTAAGAGAGAATGCACATGCCATAACCTTGAGAAGTGGTAAGGAAATTGGCCATAAGGAACCCTTAATTATAGATGTCATCAATGGCTCTAAAAATTTTTAAAAAATAAAAAATTCAAGGGAAATAAAGGAGAACGTCAACTTTAATAATAAAGGAGACTAAGGGATTGATTTTGATAATGTAAATGGGGATGTCAACAAGCATAATGCAGGCAATGAAGGATATGTCAGCAACTTTCCTCCACCTGATGGAGAGGTAAGTAATAAAAAAGTTCTATTAACACAGGCACTTACCCTCCCCCTTTTCCTAGCAAGTTAGCCAAGAGCAAAAAAGATGAATAAGAAAAGGAGATCTTGGAAACCTTTAGAAAGGTTGAAGTCAATATTCCTCTTCTTGATGCTATCAAGCAAGTGCCAAGGTAGTAAAGTTTCTGAAAGAATTGTGCACTAACAAGAGGAAATTGCGAGGTAATGAGAAGGTAAGTTTGGGGGAGAATGTTTCTACAATTATTCAAAGGAAACTCTATCCCAAGTGCAAGGACCCAGGTACATTCACTATCCCTTGTAAGATAGGTGATACTAGATTTGAAAGATGCATGATAGATCTAGGTGCTTTAATCCAATGTTATTCCATTGTCAATCTTAAAAAATTTGAATCTTGGAACTTTAAAAGAGACTGGTGTAATAATTCAATTTGTTGATAGATCTAATGCATATCCTGAAAGTGTAATTGAGGATGTACTAGTCTAAGTTGATGAACCTGTCTTCCCTGTAGATTTTTACATATTGAATATGGAAGATAATCACTCTCCTAATGTTGCACCTGTATTGTTAGGCAGACCATTCTTAAAAACAACTAAGATTAAAATTGTTGTGCATAATGGGACATTAACTATGGAATTTGATCGTGAAAGTGTTAAATTTAATATTTTTGAAGCCATGAGATATCCTAGTGATGTGCATGTTGTTTTTGGAATTGATGTTATTGATGATCTAACCCAGCAGTTCTTTGAGCTAGGAAGAGAAGACAAGTTAAAGGTGGTTATAAGCCACAATCTAAAAATGGAAAATTTTGAAAAAAACCCCCATTGTTGATTTTAATAATTTCCTAAAGGAGGAAGTTTTTGCTTTTCAGTCCTTACCTAAAGCAAGGTATGAAAATTTGAAGAAAGACTTGCCTGTTACTCATACAAAGCTTATTCCTTCTATTGTGCAGGCTCTCTTGATTGAATTGAAGCCATTACTAGACCATCTTAAATATGTGTTTTTGGGAGACAATGAAACCTTACATGTAATCATTCAAAGGACCTCACACCAATGCAAGAAGAAAAGCTCATTCGAGTGCTTAAAGATCATAAGATTGCCATAGGATGGACTATTGCAAAAATCAAGGGAATAAGTCCAACTGTGTGTATGCATTGTATCTTACTTGAGGAAGGTTCAAAACCAACACGAGAGGCTCAAAGAAGATTGAAACCTCCAATTATTGAAGTTGTGAAAAAGGAGATCTTAAAACTCCTTGATGTTGGGATCATCTACCCCATCTTTGATAATAAGCGGGAGAGCCCAATACAAGTGGTTCCAAAGAAGTCAAGCATCGCAGTGGTGAATAATGAAGATAACGAGTTGATACCAACAAGAATTCAAAATGGGTGGCGAGTTTGCATATGTTATAGAAAATTGAATGTTATTACTCATAAGGATCACTTATACCTTTTATTGATCAAATGCTTGAAAGACTTGTAGGTAGAACTCACTATTATTTTCTTGATGGTTATTTAGGTTACAATCAGATCATGATAGCCACCGAGGATCAAGAAAATACCTCCTTCACATGCCCTTTTGGCACTGTTAGCTTTAAATTGCCATATATATTTTGAAATGACAAAAACTTAAGTAAGCTTTAATGTTTTAATTCATATTGTAAATTTGCCTTATCACACATGATTTTCTCAATGCATTTCAAGTGTTTATGTCAAACATTAAGACCATGATTTAATGATGCATACTCTTATTGGTCTTAATACTTTATAAATGTTTTGAATATTTTAGAAAAACACTTGATAAATGTTTAGACCATGTTTTTATCTGAGAAAGTCAAGAAAAACTCCCTTAAAGCTTATAAATGTTTTGGGTTGAATTAGGATCAAAGGTCATATCATTTCTAACCCAAAAGTGCAGGAAAAATGCCCTCTGGAAGAAAAGGATCGATCCCCACTGTAGCAGGATCGATCCCTTTTTGGTAGAAAGTCTTCCCAAGGTCCCTGAAGCCCAGAATCAAGATTCTGGACAAAAGGGATCGATCCCCACTGTAGCAGGATCGATCCCTTTGCACCAGAAAGCCCCCAACGGCTAGTTTCTGTGAGACACAACGGCTAGTTTCGGTTTTGGCTCCAACCAACGTCCACAAACCATCCAAGGGACTATAAATAGAGGCTTAGAAGCTAAAGAAAAAAAGAGGAACAACCAAGCAACATCTTTCATCATCTTATTCATCTTCCTCAAGCCTCAAACAACAATCAAGAGCTCCAAAGTCTACATCATCTATCATTCTCTTATTCCTTGTAGTGCTTAGCACAAATCTTGTATAGGCTTTTATTTGTGCTTAATCTTTGTAATCACTTGCCTATCTAGAGGCCTTCTTTGATTACTTATCTTGTAAACACATTCAATCCTTGTAAAAGGGGAGGTTTCTCTTTAGCCTAAGAAAAAGAGGGAGGTTTCTCTTTAACCTGTAAAAAGAGGGAGAAGAGGTTTCTCTTGAGCCTAGAAAAAGAGAGAGGTTTCTCTTGAGCCTTGAAAAGAGGGAGTGTAACAAATTCAAGGATAGTGAATTTGGGGAAAATCCTTGGGAGCGTCTCAAGGTAGAGGACGTAGGCAAGGTTGCCGAACCTCTATAAATCGCTTGCGTACATTTCTCTATCCTTACTCTCTTTACTTATTTGCAATTATATTTGTGGTTATTGCTTTGAATTTATATTGCATAATTGAATAGCCTAGAGAACTTAGAAAATATCAATATAGGCTAGAGAATTTAGAGAAACCGAAAAACGAACCTAAGGTTAGTGAAAAACCGATTCACCCCCCCTCTCGGTATAGCCTATAGAGCCAACAATTGGTATCAGAGCTCGGGCTCGAGATTGATTTAGACTAACCTCTATCGAGCAAAAAGATCATAAATGGCTCACTTGAATATAGGCACACCCTTAGGAGAAGAAGGACAATCATTAGTTAGACCTCCACTCTTCAATGGTGAGAATTATTCATATTGGAAAACTAGAATGATGTTATTTGTACAATCAAATGATTATGAGGTGTGGAGAATTATAGTGAATGGTCCTAGAATTCCCATGAAGAAAGTAGATGGAAAAGATGTCCCTAAGCTAGAGGATGAGTGGGACACAAATGACATGAGAGTGGCACAATTGAATGCCAAGGCTATGCACACTCTCTTTTGTGCATTAGGTCCCAATGAATATAATAGAGTGTCCCTATGTGAAAATGCTAAGCAAATATGGGACAAATTAGCCATCACACATGAGGGGACCAATCAAGTTAGAGAAACCAAAGTAGGAATGCTCACACATGATTATGAGCTATTTAGGATGAAAGAAAATGAGTCCATTAGCGAAATGTTCACTAGATTTAATGATATAATTAATGGACTTAAGGCATTAGGCAAGAGCTATTCCAATGTAGAAATGGTCAAGAAAATCTTGAATAGCTTGCCAAAATCTTGGGAGGCAAAGGTGACTGCTATAGAAGAATCTAAGGATCCTAACACCTTGTCCCTAGATGAACTTATGGGCTCCCTACTTACATATGAAATGAAAATGAAAAGAAATGAAGTGCCTTCAAAGAAAGTAGGGGTAGCACTTAAGTCCTCCACTCATGAGGTCATTGAAGATGATAGTGATGAGAGTGGAAATGAGGAAGAAAAAGAAATGGCAATGTTTGCCAAAAGATTTAATAGATTTATGAGAATGAAAGAAAGAGAGAGTAATAGGAGACATCAAAGGGGAGAGTCAAGTAGAAGAGAAAAGGACCCCTTAGTATGTTATGAGTGCAATGAACCGGGCCATACTAAGTTAGATTGCCCCTTACTTAGGAAGGAAAAGGATAGGAAGCCTAGGAAGAAAGCATTTGTGGCTGCATGGAGCGATAGTGATAGCTCCGATGATGAAAATGTAAATGAAGAGGTAGCCTACTCATGCTTTATGGCCATTAGTGATGATGAGGCTAGTTGTAGTTCTAGTGAAGATAATGATTATACATTTAGTGAACTACAAAATGCCTTTAATGATTTAGCAAATGAATTTCAATGCATGAATTCTAAATATAAGAAAATCATTGCTAAATTAAAAATAGAAAATGAAGCCTTGACAAGTGCTAAGATAGAATTTGAAAAGAAGCTAGAAGAGGCCAACTTAGAGATAAATGAGTTAAATGAAAAGAACACAAATTTGCATAACTCATTTTCTAGGTTTTATATGGGTCAACAAAAGCTAGATCATATGTTAGAGACCCAAAGAGCTTTCTTTGATAAAGATGGGTTAGGTTATAATGCAATACAAAAAGAAACTCATCTAAAGAATTTCCTTGTGAGCAAAAATACTATGCATGATTTATCTCTTACATGCTCACTATGCAATAGAATAGGACACTCTTCACAAGCATGCACATATAGGAAAACCACATTTAGAGGAAGAGTAGTTAAGAAAATATGGGTGCCAAAGCATGCTGTAAATAATGATGATTTGTGCTTGAAATGGATCCCAAAAGGATCAAAAATTATTTGCACTAACTTTCATGGACCCAAGAAAATTTGGGTACCAAAGCATGCTTGAATTTGTTTGTTGTAGGAGTGTTAGAGCATGGAGATACAAGAAACAATGAAGTTTGAATGCTCTACACACCTCTATGGAGATTGCTTGTGCCAATGAGAAAAAGGAAAAGCTTAAGGATCCATCACAACAATTCTTCAAAGAATGGCACAAGGTGGATTCAACTATTCAAGGCAAAGCATTCTCTAGCAAAGGAGTTTTGTAAGCTTAAATCTTATCTCTTCAAAACTCATATATATTAAAATTATTTATATGTTTTATTGAGGCACTTAGTTGATAACTCTTGATGCATTATGATTGAGCAAAAAGGCATGATAATTGATTGTTGAGTGGTTTGATGGATAGTACTTGAGGCATTGAATGAATGAATGAAAGGCATGATGTATGTTTTGAAATGATTATTGAATTTCTGTAGTTTGAGCAAGTTTGATATGCTTAGATAATATATTTAGTTGCTCAAAAGCTTATAAATGTGTCATACATACAAAATACCATGTCATGAGCTTTAATGAAGAATATGTATGTTGGAAATCATGGCATAATATTCACAAGTATGATGATTTGATGTTATATGTGCTTAAAATCTATGTGAACAAGTTTGTTCTGGCATATTTATGGTTTCTAATGCTTTAGTTTTGACAAAATATGCTTAAATCTCAAAATGACCCCCTTTGAGGCCAAAAATGCTTTTATTGGTGAAAATCCTTCCAAAATTGCAAAATTTATTGTTAAATGGTTTTTCATTCATGTTTTTCATTCATACAAGTCCAAAATCATGTTTTACAAATGTTTAAACCTTTACATGGACTTAAATTACTCAAAAACGGAGTTTTGGTACCTCACAAAGATGAATTTTCTGTCAAAACAACTGCAGAATCTGCAGGAACATATGAGGGATCGATCCCCACTGTAGCAGGATCGATCCCCCCAGGCCAAAATGGCTTTTCTGCACTTTTTCAACTGAATTTGAGAAGGATTTTTCACTTTCTTGATATCCTCTTTCTTCTCAAGTTAAAATCCAGTATTTTAACTTCTTTTTGATGATCTTTAATATATGAAAACTCATTTTTCATTGATATCATGCCTCAACTTCATCAATTAATATCATTTCCAACAAATGGTATCACTTTCAACAATCAATATCATTTTTCTTGAGCTCACAAGTACAAAATCAGTTTTCTCATTGAAAATAGTCCTGAATTACATAAATCTTGAAATAATCTTGAAATATATTTTCAATGAATGCTTAAACATAATTTTGAGATTTATTTCAATGATTTGTGTAAATATTTGAGAATTTGATGAACATGTGCATGATAGATTATGATTTCTTGTTCATCTTAGTCAAGCATGCTTAATAGGATTATGTCTCTTGGCTTGACTTATCAATTCCACACTAGGTTTCATGAAAATTATACATCTTATGGATTGACTTCAAATATAAATTCAACAATTAGTAATGGTGGCCAAATTATTAAAGAACTTGGACGTTAATGACAACACCAACTATTGATATACATGCATTGTATCTTGATTGTTTTTATGTTGAACATGCATGTTTGCTTAAGTTAAATCAATAATCATGCCTATGAGATGAGAATAGTTGTTTTCATGATATTATGTGCTTAACCTCACTCATAGTTTATGGATTTTAATGATAAAATATATTTTAGCTTGATAATATTGATTCACTTAGGTGAAACCATTTTAGTTAAAACAGCATATACCCTTTGGAACCTTAAACGTTAAAATTCACTAGGGATATTGCTTTGGATTGATTAAAATGGTAATCTTCCCTTGCTCATAATTGGTAAAGAACTTGAATTGAAAAATGAGCATAGGATTTTTGTGTTTGAAATAATGGAAGAAAATGTGTTTGAATTCCTCGATTGTTTTGAATCTTCCATATGGTATACATTTGTGAATATGAATATGGATTAATGCTTTATGATAGTGTGCTAATGATTAATTGATCCATATGCATATTTAATGATGATGTGTGTTGTGTTCTTGCATACTTAGAATAATTATTATCTTGACATAAACACACTACACATAGATATTGGATTCATGCAAAATGCCTAAGTCAACCATTAGTAACAATTGGTATTTAGATTGAAATAACAATTAGTATCATTGGGAACCATATTTTCAATTATTGGTAAGCCAAATCTAAATTGCCAATTGGTATGAGCTTTAAATTGACAATTCTTCTCATGCTCTTTAGATTGAAATGACAAATAGAGAAGAATTCATATAAGACACTTTTGCATGAAACTCTTGTGTGCTAGAATTTGAAGTTAATTGCTGTATGATTTAATTCTAGACACAATATTTCTTGAGAATGATTTATGAGCACATACATATGATATGTTATATAATTTTAGCTCATAATCATGATGTATTACCATGCACCTTAGTTGGACTTTAGAAAGAACAATTGATATACTTAGGTGCTTAATAGGATTGAAATGAGCAAGTCATAGACCTTAGTAGATATTTATATACAACTTGCTTAACCTCTTACCAATTGGAACCTTCTTGCAAAATTACTTATCAACAATTGGTATCAAAATTATTTATAAACAATTGGTATAGGATCATAAGTCATGTTCTTTGCATGAATATTTCATACTCTTTATGAACAATTGACTTATTTATTTGTGCTATGAGTCCCATGTACTAACATGTTTCTTGTTGGATGGAGCATATTCTTTTATCTCTTCTCACCTAGCCATGATTTTAGGGGGAGCATATTTTTTATTATTTTTCCTTCTTTTTGCTATGACAAAAAGGGGGAGAGATAGATAAAGGGAGAGATAGATATAGGGAGAGATATTAAGGGGGAGAGATAATGAGGGAAAATTCATTTTCAAAACTCATGCTTATATTAAGGGGGAGCTTTATAAAATCCTGCTTTATTTGAGGGGGAGTTTTTTTTTTTTCAAAGAATTTTCAAAGCAAATTTACAATAAGTTTTGTCATATCAAAAAGGGGGAGATTGTTAGCTTTAAATTGCCATATATATTTTGAAATGACAAAAACTTAAGTAAGCTTTAATGTTTTAATTCATATTGTAAATTTGCCTTATCACACATGATTTTCTCAATGCATTTCAAGTGTTTATGTCAAACATTAAGACCATGATTTAATGATGCATACTCTTATTGGTCTTAATACTTTATAAATGTTTTGAATATTTTAGAAAAACACTTGATAAATGTTTAGACCATGTTTTTATCTGAGAAAGTCAAGAAAAACTCCCTTAAAGCTTATAAATGTTTTGGGTTGAATTAGGATCAAAGGTCATATCATTTCTAACCCAAAAGTGCAGGAAAAATGCCCTCTGGAAGAAAAGGATCGATCCCCACTGTAGCAGGATCGATCCCTTTTTGGCAGAAAGTCTTCCCAAGGTCCCTGAAGCCCAGAATCAAGATTCTGGACAAAAGGGATCGATCCCCACTGTAGCAGGATCGATCCCTTTGCACCAGAAAGCCCCCAACGGCTAGTTTCTGTGAGACACAACGGCTAGTTTCGGTTTTGGCTCCAACCAACGTCCACAAACCATCCAAGGGACTATAAATAGAGGCTTAGAAGCTAAAGAAAAAAAGAGGAACAACCAAGCAACATCTTTCATCATCTTATTCATCTTCCTCAAGCCTCAAACAACAATCAAGAGCTCCAAAGTCTACATCATCTATCATTCTCTTATTCCTTGTAGTGCTTAGCACAAATCTTGTATAGGCTTTTATTTGTGCTTAATCTTTGTAATCACTTGCCTATCTAGAGCCTTCTTTGATTACTTATCTTGTAAACACATTCAATCCTTGTAAAAGGGGAGGTTTCTCTTTAGCCTAAGAAAAAGAGGGAGGTTTCTCTTTAACCTGTAAAAAGAGGGAGAAGAGGTTTCTCTTGAGTCTAGAAAAAGAGAGAGGTTTCTCTTGAGCCTTGAAAAGAGGGAGTGTAACAAATTCAAGGATAGTGAATTTGGGGAAAATCCTTGGGAGCGTCTCAAGGTAGAGGACGTAGGCAAGGTTGCCGAACCTCTATAAATC
The DNA here is from genome assembly GCA_031772115.1 of Heritiera littoralis. Taxonomy (NCBI): domain Eukaryota; kingdom Viridiplantae; phylum Streptophyta; class Magnoliopsida; order Malvales; family Malvaceae; genus Heritiera; species Heritiera littoralis. Next base: position 5,032,621 of record JAPDPK010000007.1, on the reverse strand, counting down.
GCTTGCGTACATTTCTCTATCCTTACTCTCTTTACTTATTTGCAATTATATTTGTGGTTATTGCTTTGAATTTATATTGCATAATTGAATAGCCTAGAGAACTTAGAAAATATCAATATAGGCTAGAGAATTTAGAGAAACCGAAAAACGAACCTAAGGTTAGTGAAAAACCGATTCACCCCCCCTCTCGGTATAGCCTATAGAGCCAACAGGCACATTTGCCTATAGATGCTTGCCATTTGGTCTTTGTGATGCCCTTGCCACTTTCCAAAGGTGTATGGTAAGCATATTTTCTGATTATGTAGAAAATATCATAGAAGTTTTTATGGATGATTTCACAATCTATGGAAACTGCTTTGATGAATGCTTAGACAACCTTACACTTATCCTTCAAAGATGCATGGAACTAACCTTGTTATAAATTATGAAAAATGTCACATTATGGTAGAATAAGGAATAGTTTTAGGACATATAATTTCTACAAATGGCATAGAAGTTGATAAATCTAAGTTTGGCATTGTTTAATCTTTACCTTAACTTAGGAATATGCGGGGAAGTGCATTCATTTCATCGACATGGAGGTTTTTATCACAAGTTTATCAAAGACTTCTCTAAGATTGCGTTACCCTTGTGTAAACTCTTACGGAAGGATATTGATTTTATGTTTGATGAGAAATGCAAGAAGGCATTTGACAAGTGGAAAAAATGTTTAATCTCTGCTCCAGTCATTCAACCACTTAATTGAGATCTACCAATCGAATTGATATGTGACGCAAGTGACTATGCAATTGGGGCTGTTTTGGGACAAAGAGTTGGAAGAGCTTCACATGTTATCTACTATGCTTGAAGGACCCTAAATGAAGCTCAACGAAACTACTCAACCACCGAAAAAGAGTTTCTTGCTATTGTCTTTGCTTTAGATAAGTTTCGATCTTATTTGCTTGGTACTAAAGTAATTGTTTATTCTGATCATACAGCCTAATTGTTTGTTCTGATCATACAGCCTTGAGATATTTACTATCTAAGAAGGAGGCAAAGCCAAGACTCATAAGATGGATCCTTTTGCTTCAAGAATTTGACTTAGAGATCAAAGACAAGAAAGGTGCAGAGAACTTTGTGGCAGATCATTTGAGTAGATTGGAAAAAGAAGAAGATGCATTACCACTTCAAGAGTTCTTTCTGATGAACAATTGATGGCAATCAAATTAACTACACCATGGTATGCTGATATTGTGAATTATTTAGTTACTAACACTTTGCCTCGTAATTTGACTACAGCTCAAAAGGATAAGCATAAAAGTGATGCCAAATATTACATTTGGGATGACCCTTACTTGTGGAAAAATTGCTTTGACTAAATAATAAGAAGGTGTGTCACTCAATATGAGATTTCATCAATCTTGATCTTTTGCTATAGTTATGAGTGTGGAGGACAATTTGGACCTAATAGGATGGCAAAAAAGTTATTAGAATGTGGATTCTTTTGGCCTTTAATATTCAAAGATGCATACTTATTTTGCAAGACATGTGAGCATTGCCAAAAGTCAGGTAACATCTCTAAAAGAAACCAAATGCCACAAACCCCTATTCTAATTTGTGAAATTTTTTATGTTTGGGGCATTGATTTCATGGGACCTTTTACTTCATCTTATAGTAATCTTTACATAATTCTTGCTGTTGATTATGTCTCAAAATGGATGGAAGCTAAAGCCACTAGGACTGATGATTCTAAAGTTGTTGTAGAATTTGTCAACTCTAATATTTTTGCTAGGTATGGAACACTAAGAGCTTTGATACGTGATAGAGGTACCCATTTTTCTAATCGTATGATTGAAGCTTTATTGAAAAGGTACCATGTCACTCACAAGGTGTCTACAACCTACCATCCTCAAATAAGTGGCCAAGCAAAAGTCTCTAATAAAGAGATAAAAAGAATTTTTGAGAAACCTGTGAACCTTCAAAGGAAGGACTGGAGTATGAGGCTTAATGATGCATTATGGGCATATAAGATATCCTATAAAACACCCATTGGGATGTCCCTTCATAGGTTGGTTTATGGTAAGCCATGCCATCTTCCTATTGAGTTGGAGCATAAAGCTTATTAGGCTATAAAATAATGCAACATGAATTATGATGAAGTGGGAAACCATAGAAAGCTTCAGTTGCAAAAGCGAGAGGAGACTCATAATGAAGCCTATGAGAACTCAAGAATTTACAAGGGGAAAGCCTTCAATGACAAGAACATTGCAAGAAAGACTTTTGAAATTGGATAAAAAGTTCTTCTTCATCACTCAAGGCTTAAGTTATTTCCAGGTAAGTTACGTTTTAGAAGGGTTGGACCTTTTATTGTTACTAGTGTTTTTCCTCATGGTGCAGTTGAAATTCAAAGTTCAAAAACTTCAAAAGCTTTCAAGGTGAATGGACATAGATTGAAACCATACTATGAGGGATTTAAGGTCTACAATGTGGAAGAGGTGAAGTTGGAAGATCCAATCTACGAGGATTGAAAGAGGTGGCAATGTCGAGCAAACGACATTAAACAAAAGCACTACTTAGGAGAAATCCAAGGATGTAAAAATGAGGGAGTATTTCTTTCATTTACTTGTATTAGCATTTAATTTTTAAGTCTTTATTATTCTTCTTTGCATGCCAGACTGACTTTGAGGACAAAGTAAGATATAGGTATGGAGGAATAGTGGTTTAAAGTCTATAGAGTTTTTTTTTTTTAAATTTAAGAAGTTGAAATTAAAAAAAAGGTCAAATTTTTAAGAGTTTTAAAAGATCATGCTATGTTTTCTTTCTTTTAAGGATTGATTCTAAACTAGAACAAAGTTTTGTAAGAAAGTTGAAAGTATTTTGATTGTTATTATTGTTGAAGTGAATGCTTTCTAAAGAATTTATGTGAGTTCATGATTGAATATGATTGTTCATATGATACTGATAATGTGATTAGTTCATTGAAGTTGGTATAAGCAAAGGACAAATAGACAATAAAAAAGAAAAAAAGAAATAAAAATAAACATAAAAAAAGAGAGAAGAAAAAAAGAAGAGGTTGAAAGCTTTAAATCATACTCCAATGTTTTGAGTTGCTTGATCTTGCTGATTAAATTCTTGAAGTGATTGGAAATATGAGGGCTTACTGTTGAGTAACCGGGTGTTGGTATCACCAATATTAACATTTGCGTAAAATGGCAAGTAAGTACTTAGGGAAACTATTGTTGAAACCTCAAAAGAAAAAGAAAAAGAAGGAAGAGAAAATAGAAAAAAAAGGAAAAAAAGTTCTTGATCTATTAACTTTGTTTGTGGTAATGTAAGGTGGATAATTGCAAAGTTGATATTATAAGTTTCAATTGTGTTGATTGTGAATTTTCATGAATTTATTTAGAAGTATGCATGAATATGAGATGTAATGAATATGATTGATTTGATTGTTCGACTCTTGTTGAAATTATGAGTTAAGAATGGGAAGATTTGAAAATATGTCCATGATCTTAATCTTGTTTTGAGTCTTAATTTTTAAATTTGTGAGTCTTATTTTGAATTTTGAATTTTTAGGATTGAGTTTTAAGTAAAATATTTTGTGGATATATCTTTTGAAAACCCTCATAAGACACAAATTGTCCACTAGGGGTGACCTAAAGGTTTAAAGGCTTATTGCATATGTTAAATGCGGTTTAAAGGCTTATTGCATACGTTAAATGCAATCGTGATTCTTACGAAAATGAGTTAGGATTTAGAATTAGGAGTTAGTTTAGGTTTTGCTTGAGGACAAGCAAAAAGCTAAGTGTGGGGGAATTTGATAGGATGATATTGTCACGACTCGAAGACCATGACGTACACTTAACATTCATACTTATACAACTTATCAAATTTATGAACTAATTTTTTTCTTCTTGATTATGGTTTTTATTCAATGCCAGTGTAGTCACTAAATGATTTTCACTTATCATTTTTATTTCGATTCAACTTTACAAACTTCTTTAATTTAAAGGCAAGTTAAATAATTCTCTAGGGTATGTAATGATCAATTTTTAATCCATAACATAATCCTGCTTAAAAGAAAAACAAATTGAAAATATCCCCTTATATTTATTCGATTTTCCCTAGATGAGATACCTGCATGTCATTTTCATTTATCATCACTCAATCATATCAATCAATTCCTACAGTCCACTATGTATAAATTAAGTCACAAATAATATCAAAGACATTCACATCGTACCACTAATCATCAAATTATATCATATTAACAATCCTTATATCCGTAACTAATATCAAACACATATCGTATCCACATCATTTCACATTCATCGGATCAAATTACGTCACCACATAAATCAGATCCTGGATCACACTCAATAACTATGACACTCCTATAATGATCTAGAATGGCCTTAAGTTGCATCCCAACACATTGCAAATAAATGTGTATTATGCATTACATAATGCCTGTACATGATAACCAACATCTATACAAGGTTCATGTACCTCAAAAGTAGCGAAAGCAGCACTCAGAGGGCTAGACAAGTACCACTAGTAGGTACCAAACCCAAGGGCTCACACAGAAACTTCGAGCATGAAGTCTAACTCATATGATCTGCGAAGATATTAGAAAGGAGTGAGCAAACCACGGCTCAGTAAGGAGTTTAAGTAAATACATGCTAGACTCATGTCACTCTACATGCAAGTTTATGAAAAAGTAGTAACTGAAGTGACATGTATGCATGGTATTATGTCATGATACCAATGATTTAATATGAGCTTTAATCAAAATACTTTTGCTATGCACTTCAATTTAAAACAGTTACGTTGTGCACTTAATTCAAGTAGAATCACTATGCGTTTAATTTGGGACACCATCACTATGTTCTTAATTCAAAATGCAATCACAATGCCATTAGTTCGAAACACAATTATGATGCACTCAGTTCGATACACTATCACAATGCACTTTATTCGATGCACATTCTCTATGCACTTAGTTCAAAACATATGCATTATGCACTTTTAAAGCAAAGGAACTTATGAAAATTAGAAATCGATATTGTTAGGTGAAATACCTTGAAGTACTAGAAAGGGATTTCAAAATTGATCAATTATCACTTTTAGGCTAAAGCCTCAATTCATTGAAAACGATTTTAAAACCAATCACTTACACTTTAGGCATAAGCCTCAATTTATTGAAAACGATTTTAAATCGATCCTTGTCACTTTTAAGTGTATGCCTCAATTTACTGAAATGAATCGATCACTTGTCACTTTTAGGCATAAGCCTCAATTCACTGAAAACGATTTCAAAATTGATTAGGCAGTTATCCCGATTCATTGATATACATTTAATATCCACCCTAGTTAGTGATGGATAAAACGTCACAACGACATAACCGTGTAGCACGTAGTTCCCTCAAAACTCTAAAGGTGGCTCCCACAGTCCCAGAGGTATCTGTGTACCACGTAGCTCTTTTAGAGTCTCTAGAGGTGGCTTCCACGGTCCAAGAGATATTCATGTAGCACTTAGTTCCTTAGGACTCTAAAGGTAGCTCCCATAGTCCTAAAGGAATCTATGGAGCACTTAGTTCCTTTAGGGTCTTTAAAGGTGGCTCTAATGATCTAAGAGATATCCATGTAGCACTTAGTTCCTGTGAGAACTGATTTTTTGGTACTGTACATGTGAAATTAATCAATTTTTAAATTAAGTTTGGAATATTTTGAGAAATTTAAGTAATTAGTGATGTGGGCTCCACTTGAAATTTCAAGCTTAGATGTGTGTATGATTGATGAAATAGTGTATAAATGGTTTAAAATTAATATTATGGAAATTTGGAGGTCAAAATAACTTATTTGCACTGTTCTTGGAAATATGGCAAACATATTGGAAAATGACGGATATGTTCCGACGGTATTTTTGTAAATTGTACCCAAATTAAAATGATTTGGGATGAAGGAAAAATGTCATGATATTCTATATGAAAAGGAGAATAAGATAGTGTCGTAAGATTTATCAAATCGGTGGTTTAATCGAAAAATTTCGCTGGCGGTCTGCTAAGGATAAAATCGTAATTTCACGCAATCGGTGAATCGCGCTTCAATGAAACCACCATAATTCATCAAAATACACCCAATAAGAATTTTTGGTAATGAAATGTGAATTTTTGGAGTTCAATTGCATAGTTAGAAAATTTACAAAAGCTCAAGGGCACTTTTGTCTAAGATCTTTATAACCAAGGGCATAATGGTCATTTAATGTGAAGACTAGCCAATGTTGACCAGTATTGACCAAAAATAATTAAATTTAAATTAATTGAAACTATTTATCTGAAATTTTTAAATGATCAAGAAATTTTGTGGTAAAAGTGTAAATTGTGAAAAATAAAAGAGGGATTTTAACTAGTTAACACATGGCAAAATGTAATTGGATGAAATGTTAAATAAAGAAGACCAGTACAGTAGAAATTTTATCTTCTTCCACTGACTTATTCCTCCCCTATTTCTGCTACATCGTTTTCTTCTCCTCCTCGCCATTTAGCTCCACATTTCTTCATATCTTCCGAACCAAAACACCAAGCCTCCTCTACCATATTTGTCTTCCACCTTAAGATTTCTAGAAAGCTGGAATTAGAGGGCTGAAAAGAAGAAATCGAATGGGTTTTGGAGGAGCAAAATTGATGATGTGAGGGGCTAAAAATGGTTCTGTTTTGTTCAACCATGGTAGTAAGGTGAGGAATGATAAGGTTTTTCATTTTAGTTCTGGTATTTGCATGATTTATGCATGAGAAATCTATTGGGAGATTTAAATTGAAATAAAAATGTGTCTTGGTAGCCATGAATATTCGCTTATGGGGGAAAAACATTGGGAAATTATAGTAATTTTTAATGTATTTTAGGTAAATTTAATAGTAGATAACAAAAGGAATTTAATTGGAACTTCAGTTAGGTAAGGACTTGAAAAATTATGGAAGTGGCATGTTGATGGAATATTGGTGCAGGAATTTTACCAAAGGCCATTCGGCCATAAGGGTGTAGATCGTGGGTGGTGAATTGGGATGAATTTAAAGTGTTTGATTTAATACTTGAATGAGTAGAAGCAAATTATGAACTTAGAATGATTGAAGAATGAAAAATCAAGAAGGTATGGTAACATGAGACTCACGGCAGTGAAGGAACAAAAAGATGTAAGGCTGTCGACAGTAAAAGGCGACCAAAAAGAAAGAAAAATAACAGTAAAAGAAAAGAAATGAAGCTAAAAAGAAAGGAAAAGAAAAGAAAAATGATTAAGGAAATTTGATAAATGGTGATTGGGCAAGTGTAAAATTTGGTTAAAGCCTAATTCATGAGATTCTCATGTAGAAATTTTATAAGTTAATATACAATAAGTCAATAAGTATTAAGTAAGCTAATATTTTTGGGTGAATTTATCCCCGGGGGAATCGGATGACGAGTAGTGTTATCGAGAAGTTCGATATCACGAGACAGGTAAGGGATGAGTGTGTAAGCCATAGGGATATAGCGAATGCATGATTTTGATGAGTATAATTTTATGAAATTATTGGATGCTAATTTACCTTTAAAATCATGCAAATATGTGGTTTATGGCTGGCAAAAATACTGTGTTTAAGTGTAGGGGGTTAGAGTAATCGCAGCTGTTATGTTGCAGAAAATTCCTCCAAAATTTTTAAAATATCATGAAATATTTTATGAGCATAAAATGAATAAGATTGTATATTTTGGAGCTTATTTCCAATATTTTCCATAAATTGGAATTTTACGAAAAAATATTTTTAAATATTAATGTAATTAAATTTTATTAAAGGGAGATGTCAAATACGTTCTTTGAAATATTTCACAATTATTTAGAACGTTTATAAATTTTCTCACTAATACATGAATATTTTATTGACTGTTTTCACTATACTGTCAAATGTGAATTTAAATACCTTTTGGAATTTTATAAAATTTTAAATGATATTTGATTAAATTCCTTAAAGGTATTTTCACTATAAATGAAATGTTTTGAGACTGTTAGGTCCCATATCATGCTCACGTGTATTACTGTACTATACTGTTACTGTGCTGATAGACCCCCCAATTCATCAGTAGCCCTAGGGACGCCTGGCAAGTGCACTCTGAGGACACCTATAAACTATGACCATAGATCTTACTGTTTACTGCTACTATTTCCTACGCGGATTATAACATGATATATCGAGGGTGATGCCTAGTCTCCACTTATTGTATACTGTTACTGAATTGAGAATTACAGATTTACTGTTTACTGTTACTGAAATTACTGTTTACTGTTACCGAACTACTATTTACTGTTATTGAACTACTGTTTACGATTTTACTGAACTATGGATTACTGTTTACTGTTTACTGAACTGTGATTTACTGAATACTGTTTACTAAAAAGTATTGAAATCTATGAATTTTTGAATTGAAAAGTATTTATAATATTATTTCTAATTTTGAAATAATTAATGAACTGTTACTGAAAATTGAAACTTAAGTGTTTACTACACTGAACTGTTTATTCACTATTTACTGATGCCTTTATCGTACTATTGCTGAACCGACTGGTATACTATTTCCACTGTTTAAATTCAACTGATTTACTGTACTATTTTACTACTGTTACAATCACGTGTTTTTAAAGTGTTACTGAAGTAATTAAGTTGAATGGTTTATTTACCATTTATTATTTATGAATATGGTTTACATCAACAATTTATGAAGTATTCCCTAAGTTGCTCTGGGTTTCTAGGACAAGATAGGTATTCAAAATACCTTCCATGCTCTATCTGGATTTCCCGGCCGACTATAGTATCCTTCCGTTTATTGTACCTAGTGAACTATTGGGAAAAAGAATATTTTCCAGCATATAGATTTTGTTATATCAATCTTGCATTCGATTCCTTTACTGAGCACGTTTCGCTCGCCTTTTTATTTTTCACTCCACATGTTATTATAAATGATTAGAAAAAGGTATACATTAGAGGATATTGGTTACGTTCCTACTTAACTGAGACTGTTTATGTCAACCGAGAGGTAATTGTACTTTTTTTATACATTTAGATGAATTGTATAGTATTATTAAATTTGTAAAATAAGGATAGGGGATGTAAGTTGTAAGAACATGATGTTAAATTTCATATTCTAAATTTATAAAATTATTTGGAGTTATTGTTTATTATTGTTACTGTACAATTGTAAAGGCATCACAGACAGCCTAATCGAAATACATGTGTGAAAATATGTTTTTTACTATATATTTGGACTATTACAATTCCTTTAGGACTCTAGAGGTGGCTCCCATAGTGCCAAAGGTATTTGTGTAGCACTTAGTTCCCTTAGGAGTTTAGAGGTGGCTCCCACAGTCCCAAGGTATCTTTGTAGCACTTAGTTCCTTTAGGCTCTCTAGAGGTGGCTCCTATGGTATGATGTAATGGCCATAGAATACTCCAGTCTTGCTGATCAATCAAGACTGGAACCTATCTACTGTTTTTCCAGACAGGTATGATTTGCCTAGAGCATTAGGCTCGATAGGTAGACTGCACTGATAGTCTAGAGCATTAAACTCGACAGGCTTAAAGTAGACCTGGCAATCTTAGACATGACACGAAAACAATACAAATACATGACATGAGGTGACATAGATTAAAATTAAGTAAAAATTGTATATCAATATTGTAAAAGCTAAAAATAAGATTTTATGTTTTCCGTGTCAACACGAATTTTGACACGAAATTTTCTTGTTTTACACGACACGAACACTATTTTACATAACATGAAAACGAATTAAAAACATGAATTGCTAGGTCTAGCTTAAAGAGATCAAAGGTCAATGGGTTTGCCTGTACTTAGAAGCGGAGTTGAAAACCGAGTATAGATTGAAAGCTTATAGTTCACAAAATAAAGCACTTATCAAAACTTAACAAAATGAACCATGTCGTTAAGATTCAAACGTACTCGTGTAGCACGTAGTTCACTTAGGACTCTAGAGGTGGCTCCCACAATCCCAAAGGTATCAATGTAGCACTTAGTTTCTTTAGGGTCTCTAGAGGTGGCTCCCTGACACGACCCGATTCCACTTAGCTTATACATTACTTTACATAATCATTTGTAGGTGAATGTGTAAGTCACTATCCATTTTAAGTGATCCTTGATCACTAGGTCCCATATTACTTAATCCACAAGGATATAAGTGACAGTAATAAAACATATGTATTTATATATCGACAGCATATCATACATGACTTACATCCCAGACAGTATTCATATATACAAACAAAACATCCAGTACAATCCTCATATACATATAACACTGTGCCCAAACCGTATGTCCAACTTCTTGCGAAGCCATATGCCTGACCACTGAGTAGATAGCTAGTTTTAAGGAGCTATCCACAACCATGTGGCAAGCGACCCAGCTCTCGGTCAATCTGTGAGTGGGGGAGAAAAAGGGTGAGATATACTCAGTAAGCACTATTACAAGCAACAGGAGTTATAAAACATGCATTTTATAAAAAGCATTAAACTTTAAAACCATCAATATAAATCATAGCAATCATCACACGGTGAGAACTACCATTTTTTAAAACCATAAATTATATCAATAAAGGTTCGGTTCTCGAGTCACAAAGCATCCATCATGAGCTCAATGCTTAAATCATAATTCATAAACCAATCATCAATTGTCAAATCATCATTACCATCATAATCATCATACCATCATCGTGAGGCAAGGTATTACACCTATGTCGCACACCAGAGCTAAAATCATATGATCCATGGCAGCTAACTATAGCAATCATCCCAATAAGGGACTCATTTATGCATAGATCCCTAGTTCACTGATCAGGTGACACTAGGACCTGCCTATGTAATATATGAGACAAGCTAACATTCCTGAGAACTAGTCATCAAGACACAATGCTCTATGTGACTATAGGTGCCATCAGCTATCTCAAGGTACGCTCCCCGTTGGTCTTACTACCAAGATGCCATCAAAACGTCTCATAAAAACATTCGCAATAGCTTTCCAAGTTCATATCACATCTCATAAAAACATCATCAATTCGCTAGGCTTCCATCTTTAGTATAAACATCAGTTGTCAAACTAAATTATTCATGTTGGCTCTACCGAGAGGGGGTGAATCGATTTATAGACTAAATTTGAGTTTTAAAGCCTTAACTAACAAATAAAGTAATTTATGCAATAAATTCACAAATGTAGTAAATAAAGAGTAAGGGAGAAGAGGCAAACACAAGATTTATTGAGGTTCAGCCAATCGCTTGCCTACTTCCTCTCTCCATAATCCTCTTGTCAAGGTGTTGATTCCACTCTTCTTTATGAATTAATACAGTCCACTTCAAGGTGTGGAGAGACCTCTTACACTTCCTTTTGAAGGCTTAGAAAGAACCGTGTAAATCCTTTCCCCTATAAAGCTACCCAAACTCTGACAAGATATCCTCACAAGATCACACTCTCCTTTGAAGTACAGAAATGAGTTTGAGTGAGTTGTGTACAATAAAAACCCTTTCAAAGGTAGAAATACACAATATGAAGTACAATGAGTGCAGAATGATTGATTTGAGCTTTGAATGTTAGCTTGAAGGTTGAGGAAGATGAAATAGTGCTTGTTCTTCTTTAACTTCATAAATGCATGTATTTATAATCCAACAAGAGTTGAGGATGGTTGTTGGAGCATTTAATGCAATTCTTCCCATTGAAACCCTAAAAAACTAGCCGTTCCCCACTATTTTCGTGGTAGGGGATCGGTCCTTAGGCATAGGGGATCAATCTTATTGCTCCAAATAGCCTGTTGAAGCATTCTGCCATTCTGGGATCAATCCCATGCCATAAGGGATTAATCCTGCCTTTCAGGTTTTGCCTCCAGGTGATTTCTGCCATTCTAGGGTGGATCCCTCAACCTAAGGGATCGATCCCTTATCATTTTCCTACAGTTTCTTGGGTTGTTTCGGGTTAAGAAAGATGTAATCTTTGGTTTTAATTCACCCCAAAACATTCTTTCAATTTTATAAAGATGTTTCCTGACTTTGTCAAATAAAAACTTAGTCCAAAAACTTATTAAGTAATTTTCTAAAAATGTATTCTATATTCTCTTGAGAAAATTACTTAATAAGAGTATCCAAGACCATTTAATAAAGGATAAGGACAAATAAGATTAAGCAATAATATCATGGCCTTATTTTTGATAAATACTCTTAAAATGGTTTGAGAAAATCATATAATTGATAAAGCAAGTTTACAATATAGAATTAACCATTTACTATCATTTAAGTTTTTGTTATTTCAAAATACATATGTTAATTTAAAGCTAACAATCTCCCCCTTTTTGATATGACAAAACTTAAGGTAAAATTGCTTTGAAACATCTTTGAAAAAAAATGCCCAAACATATTTGAAGAAATGTTCCCCCTCAATTAAAGCATGAGTTTAAATAAAATTTACCATCACTTCTCCCCTTTTTTGTCATAGCAAACATGTAACTCCCCCTTAATGAATGGATATATAACATATAACAAAGGAGTTGGCAATTTAAAGCAAAAATAATGTCACATTTATAAAGACAAGATCTAGCATAAACATGGCAAGAGAAGTCACACAAACAGTCATAAAGACATAAGCAGTCACATAGTGAACATTGCTAAACAGTCATAAACAGTCATTAGATAAGTCGTCTAAACTAGATATCCTAATCAATCATGTAATCCTTAGCACTTAGATATCCTAGTTATATCTAGCTTAAGACCTCTTAGGAAAGGTCTTGCGATATTGCTTTATAAACTCCTCTTGTTGTATCCCAATAATTTGAACTTCATCATACAAGGCAGTTTAAGTCTTCTCCATGCGAGCGAATTGAGAATAGACATTGTCTTGGAAGGAGTTGAAATTACACTGAAATGCCTGTCGGTGCTCTTCAAGAGATGTGAAATGCGTGTCAATTTGGTTGAGACGCATCATAACATCTTGTTGAAAAGCTTGGTGGTTGGTGTTGAATTGTTGAAGCATGAGCATGATGTAGTCAAGTGAAGCAGGCGTGGAACTCGATGGTGCGGATGAAGAAGGACCCTCATGAGCTTGCTCTATGGGAGGTTGATCGAGAGCTGGAACTGGAGGTGGAGGATGCCCATGACGCTTTTCATATTCACCGGTTGTTGGATTATGCCCTTAGAACCATTCATCAGATGATTGACTTTGGCATTTTTTTTTTATGTATCATGACATTTTATTTATTATAGCTCATTATTATATTTGTCTTATAACTGCGTAATGTAATCTTATATGATAATGTCCTTAGAATAGTAATAACACACTATTCTTAAAATATCCCTAGTCAAGTATTATTGTGAACAAGGATAACAATGTACGATAAGACTAGTATGTGGTTGACTGATGACCATTGTCATGGATATAGGATATCAAGTCATCACATAGGTACATGTTAGAGAACTATGTACTGGATCGACCCTTCATGAGAACGCTACATGGATTGTTATATGAGTGTCATAAGCGATTCTCATAGTGATGATGGTGTATGTGATCCTTTGACTTGAGATCATCAGAGATCCCAACACAGAGAATTGCATACTTTAATGCTGCTAGATGTCATTCGTAATAGGATGGACTATAAAGGTAGTAATTGGGTATGCCTTGATCTATGTAGAGGGATGTTGAGTGATCAAGATAGGATTTATCCCTCTTATATAACAAGAGTGATGCCTTGGGCCCTTTGATAGAGTGAGACTAAGAAATGCGTGGCCGTGCTCGAATAAGTCAATATGAGATATTGATTTTATTTGTTTAATTAGTCTACTCAGGAATCAAGAAACGCTGATTAGACTATACAAGTGTGACACATTCCATTACTTGTGTCTAATCAAGACATCAAAGGATAAAGGGATTAGACTACACGGTAACATCTATCACGAGTAAGGTTATGTCGAGTCATTAACATTCTCGTTACATGGGTAGCAATGATGTGTTGCTAGATACCGCTCATTGCCTGTGACAATTTTGTCATTGCCATTGTTTTGAGAACCTATTAGGTCGCACACTTAGAACGGATCAATGAGGAGCTTAATTAATCCTATTCTGAATTGGATTAAGGATATATCTAATCCTATTCTGAATTGGATTAAGGATATAGTTAATCCTATTCTAAGTAAGATTAGAGTTCTGTTTGGCAGTAAATTTTAGGGTAAAATTTACTGCCTATAAAAGGATGATTTTTATAAAACATAGCCGCACAATTAAAAAAAAACAGAAAAGGTATTCTTTTAATCGAAGCTAGCAATTTGATTATAAAGAATAAAAAACGCTCTTTAAGGCTTCTGATCGTGAGACATTCAAGAGTCGTGAGATCCGTTCGTGTGGATACCATAGAGGCAGGAACGAAAAGTTGTTGCTTGTGACTCGACCAACGACAGAAAATCAGAGAAAACGTTAGGTAAAATCTCGAAACCCTAATCAGGCAACTCTCCGAATCGATCCTGGTGGAGGCCGAATGATTTAAATTCCGCTGCGTGTTTGTTTCGGTTTCCTTCACTAGTATCAGAGCCAGATTCGGAGTCCTTGATTTGTTTTGATAATAGCATGATCTCTGGTTACTTTCTGTTTATGATTACATGCAATCGTTTTAATGAGATTAATACGGATTAGAATGTATATGATATATTCAGAGGCTAGAAATCGAATTGTTGAAATTATATATATGATATATATCAATTTCAATTCAACTTATATGTGAGATATAATCTGTGATGCGAATTATTAATGGCGGTTTCTGTTCTGCATAAACGTTATGGAAGAAACAGAATAATGTCGAAAGTGTATAAAGATCCTGATAAGATTGAAACACTTTTAGATAAGAGTTCTGATGCGACTAAAATTATAGTCAGTATGAGATATTGGCTGGAACATCTTGATAAGATTAGGACACTTCCGGATAAGGGGCGTTGGCAATGTCAATACTGTTGACCTCTTTTTTTTTTTTTTCGGGGGCTCCACCCCCAAACCCCGCAATCAGGGTCATAATTCTTTTCAAATGTGCCTCATTAATAAAACTAAAAGTTGAAATTGCATTACACTTGTTTGTATAACACGGTGGTTGTTGTTTGAGCATGGTGCATAGTTATAGCCCTAGCCCAATATGATTGTATTTTGGTGGTTGTAAATTTTAATAAATCCGACCTGCGTGTCGTGCCTTGTTCTTGAAATTCTAGTTGTACAATCTTTTCTCATCTTACTCCCCTCGAATGTAACTCGAGGTCTCTCTTAAACTATGTAATTGTAACGTAGTATAGGGTTAGAATTTAGCTAAGTATGAGTTGATGGTGATCAACACTAATGGAGCTGACAACCATGCAAAGGATGACCAAAGAGGCACTTGGAGAAGATGCTATTACCCTTAGGTTAACCCTTAGGGTTTCTCATTGGCTTGGGAAATCCATTTAGTTTGGGCTATAACTATGTCACGTTTATTTTATTGCTTAATTGCATAAGATGCATGGTTTATTTTGTACGTTTATGATATGAAAATCATATGATAATTTTAGAAAAGTAAAATTGGTGAGATCTTATTCAATAAACTAAGAAAATCCCTCAAATTAAATTAAGTCAATAATAGATGCCTACCAATGAATAGCACTCGTCAAGACTAGAATCGATTTTGTTATGTTTGCCAAAGCAAAATATCATATCTATCTTAGTAAGACGCGATGGGATAATAGTGATATCCAAAGGCTATAAATTGGGTTGACTTAACTAGATTTCTTTAATAGGATTGGGAATTTAGAGGCATAAAGTTGGGCTTCCATTCATGAGATGAATTAGAACAAGTGTTGTTCACCCAACCATCCAAGAGTTACATGAGATGTAATTGGTAAGTGTTGCCTACCTAAATAGCCAAATCTTGGGCGATTAGCCAAAGCTAACTCTAGATAAGGTGAAATATGGATCTTGGCCCACTAGAGAAATTATGTGATAATTTTTCTGAATTAATAGTGAGGGTTGTTGATTCGATAAAAAATAGTGGGAGCATCATTTAATAAATATTTAATTAAATGAATGCATTCATGATACTTATATTTTGCATATTTTGTTGTAGATTACCATGGCATCAAACACAAATAACACACTTTCACTGCTATCTGTCCTTGAGAAGGACAAGTTGAATGGGACAAACTTCCTAGATTGGCACAGGAACCTGAGGATAGTCCTCAAGCAAGAAAAGAAGTTGTATGTCCTTGAGATTCCCTTACCTGAGGAACCACCCTCTAATGCTCCAAGGGCAGAAAGAGATGCTTATAAGAAGCATCAAGATGATGCATTGGATGTTAGTTGCCTTATGCTTGCCTCCATGAATCCTGAGCTTCAAAAGCAACATGAGGAAATGGATGCGTTCGATATGATCGAGCATCTCAAGCAACTCTATCAAGAGGAAGCTAGGCAAGAAAGGTACAATGTCTCTAAGGCATTGTTTCAGTGTAGGATGGCAGAGGGGACTCCCGTTGGTACTCATGTGCTCAAGATGATTGGGTACATTGAAAACCTTGAAAGATTGGGATTTCTTTTGGGCCAAGAGTTGGCCACTGATGTGATTATGCAATCGTTGCCAGACAGCTACAGTCAGTTTGTTGTTAATTACAACATGAATGAAATTGACAAGACTCTGCCACAATTACTTAGCATGTTGAAAACAGCTGAATCCAACATGAAAAAGGCCAAGCCCAAAGATGTTTTAATAGTTAAGAAAGCTAAGGGCAGGGCTAATGCAAAGGGCAAGAAAAAAGGTAATAAAGCCAATGGCAAGTTCAAGCCCAATGATACTGCACTGAAGCCTAAAGGTAGGGTTGCCAAAGAAGGGAAATGCTTCCATTGCGGTGAGACCGGACATTGGAAGAGGAACTGCAACAAATACCTGGAAGAGCTAAAGAAGAAGAGAGGAAGTGAGACTTCCACTTCAGGTATTTATGTTATAGAAGTTAATCTATCTACTTCTTCATCATGGGTATTAGATACTAGATGTGGTTCTCACATTTGTGTAAATGTGCAGGAACTCAAAAGGAGTAGATCGTTGACTAAGGGCGAGGTCGACCTACGAGTGGGAAATGGAGCAAGGGTTGCTGCATTAGCTATAGGAACTTATATTTTGACATTGCCCACAGGGCTTGTTTTAGAATTAGATTATTGTTATTATGTGCCTTCCATCACTAAAAACATTATTTCTATTTCTTGTTTGGACAAGAAGGGTTTTTCATTTATAATAAAGGACAACTGTTGCTCCATTTATTTAAATGATATCTTTTATGGTAGTGCACAACTAATTAATGGTCTTTACATTCTAAATCTTGATATGCCTATTTATAACATAAATGCTAAAAGGATTAAATCTAATGATCAAAATCCAACATATCTCTGGCATTGTCGCTTGGGACACATAAATGAGAATCGCATTTCCAAACTCCATAAAGATGGAATTTTGGACTCATTTGACTTTTTAATCGTATGAGACATGTGAATCTTGTTTGATGGGTAAGATGACTAAAGCCCCTTTCAAAGGACATAGTGAAAGGGCAAGTGATTTATTGGGCTTAGTACATACAGATGTATGTGGACCTTTAAACACACAGGCCAGAGGTGGGTTTATGTACTTTATTACATTTACTGATGATTTCAGTAGATATGGCTATGTGTATCTTATCAGACACAAGTCAGAATCTTTTGAAAAGTTCAAATAATTCAAGAATGAAGTACAAAACCAACTTGGCAAGAGCATTAAGGCACTTCGATCAGATCGAGGTGGTGAATACTTAAGCCAAGAATTTTATAACTATCTTAAAGAGTGTGGGATTGTCTCACAACTCACTCCTCTAGGTACACCACAATGGAATGGTGTATCTGAAAGGAGAAACCGAACTTTATTAGATATGGTTCGATCAATGATGAGTCATACAGATCTTCCAGAATCCTTTTGGGGACATGCATTAGAAACAGCTGCTTTTACACTGAACCGTGTTCCATCTAAATCGGTTCCAAAGACACCATATGAGATATGGACTGGTAAACGTCCCAGTATGTCTTTTATGAAGATTTGGGGTTGTGAGGCTTATGTAAGACGTCAAGTCTCTAACAAACTTGCACCTAAATCTGATAAGTGCTATTTTGTGGGATATCCTAAACTAACTAAAGGATATTATTTTTACAATCCCACTAAGCGCAAAGTGTTTGTAGCTCGAACAGGTGTCTTTCTAGAAAGAGAATTCATTTCTAGAAGAACTAGTGGGAGAAAAGTAGAACTTGAAGAAATTCAAGAGCTACAAGATAGCGCACCCGATGTTGAGATGGAGCTTGAGCAAGCACCACAAGTTGTTGTGGAACCAGAACCACAAGCTGTTGTGGAGCAACCGCCTGCTCAAGAGACACAAGCCTTGCGTAGATCAGTTAGAACACATCGTGAGCCACAGAGATATGGATTTCTAATGACTCAGAACGGTGATGTATTGCTCATGGACCAAGATGAGCCTACTACCTATCAAGAGGCTATTACAGGGCCAGACTCTGAGAAATGGCTTGAAGCCATGAGATCTGAGATGGAATCCATGTATGCCAACCAAGTTTGGACCTTGGTTGACTTACCCAAAAGGGTAAAACCTATAGGGTGTAAATGGGTTTTTAAGAAGAAAACCGACATGGAAGGAAATGTTCATACCTATAAAGGGCGATTGGTTGCTAAAGGTTTTAAACAAATTCATGGTATTGAATATGATGAAACTTTTTCACCAGTCGCAATGATCAAATCCATTAGGATCTTGCTTGCGATAGCTGCATACCATGATTATGAAATTTGGCAAATGGACGTCAAGACCGCTTTTCTTAATGGAAAGCTACTCGAGGATGTGTACATGACACAACCTGAGGGTTTTGTTGATCCAAAAAATGCTGGAAAGGTTTGTAAGCTGCAACGTTCTATTTATGGACTAAAGCAAGCTTCTCGAAGTTGGAATCTTCATTTTGATGATGCAATCAAAGAGTTTGGTTTCATCAAGAACGAAGATGAACCTTGTGTCTACAAGAAGGTCAGTGGGAGCACTATTGTCTTCCTGGTGTTGTATGTAGATGACATACTACTCATTGGGAATGACATCCCTACCCTTCAGTCTGTAAAGACTTGGTTAGGGAATTGCTTTTCAATGAAGGGCTTGGGCGAAGCTACCTATGTACTGGGTATAAGGATCTATAGAGATAGATCAAGGAAATTAATTGGCCTAAGTCAAAGTGCATACATAGATAAAGTGCTAAAGAGGTTTAGCATGCAAGATTCCAAGAAAGGATTCTTGCCTATGACACATGGCATTACTCTCTCAAAAGAACAGTGTCCTACAACACAAGAAGAGAGAGAACGTATGAGTAAAGTTCCATATGCATCTGCTATTGGATCCATTATGTATGCCATGTTATGCACACGTCCCGATGTCTCGTATGCCTTGAGCATGACGAGTAGATATCAAGTTGATCCTGGTGAACGTCACTGGATCACTGTCAAGAATATTCTTAAGTACTTGAGAAAGACTAAGGATACATTCTTGATATATGGAGGTGAGGAAGAGCTCATTGTAACATGTTACACTGATGCTAGCTTCCAAACTGATAAAGATGACTATAGATCGCAGTCTGGTTATGTGTTTTGCCTTAATGGTGGTGCTGTGAGCTGGAAGAGTTCAAAGCAGGCGACAGTGGCCGATTCTACAACAGAGGCTGAGTATATAGCTGCCTCTGAAGCTGCTAAGGAGGCTGTTTGGATTAGGAAGTTCATTACTGAGCTTGAAGTTGTTCCTAGCATTATAGATCCGATTGAGCTCTATTGTGACAACAATGGAGCCATCGCACAAGCTAAGGAGCCTAGATCTCACCAACGATCCAAACATATACTACGGCTCTTCCATCTCATTCGAGATATCATCGAGAGAGGAGATGTGAGGATATGCAAAGTACCAACTAACGATAACATCGCCGACCCACTGACGAAGCCTTTGACGCAGCAAAGACATGATCGTCACACTAGGTCACTAGGTATTAGATACATGAGTGAATGGTCTTAGTGCAAGTGGGAGATTGTTGGATTATGCCCTTAGAACCATTCATCAGATGATTGACTTTGGCATTTTTTTTATGTATTATGACATTTTATTTATTATAGCTCATTATTATATTTGTCTTATAACTGCGTAATGTAATCTTATATGATAATGTCCTTAGAATAGTAATAACACACTATTCTTAAAATATCCCTAGTCAAGTATTATTGTGAACAAGGATAACAATGTACGATAAGACTAGTATGTGGTTGACTGATGACCATTGTCATGGATATAGGATATCAAGTCATCACATAGGTACATGTTAGAGAACTATGTACTGGATCGACCCTTCATGAGAACGCTACATGGATTGTTATATGAGTGTCATAAGCGATTCTCATAGTGATGATGGTGTATGTGATCCTTTGACTTGAGATCATCAGAGATCCCAACATAGAGAATTGCATACTTTAATGCTGCTAGATGTCATTCGTAACAGGATGGACTATAAAGGTAGTAATTGGCTATGTCTTGATCTATGTAGAGGGATGTTGAGTGATCAAGATAGAATTTATCCCTCTTATATAACAAGAGTGATGTCTTGGGCCCTTTGATAGAGTGAGACTAAGAAATGCATGGCTGTGCTCGAATAAGTCAATATGAGATATTGATTTTATTTGTTTAATTAGTCTACTCAGGAATCAAGAAACGTTGATTAGACTATACAAGTGTGACACATTCTATGACTTGTGTCTAATCAAGACATCAAAGGATAAAGGGATTAGACTACACGGTAACATCTATCACGAGTAAGGTTATGTCGAGTCATTGACATTCTCGTTACATGGTGATGTGTTGCTAGATACCGCTCATTGCCTGTGACAATTTTGTCATTGCCATTGTTTTGAGAACCTATTGGGTCGCACACTTAGAACGGATCAATGAGGAGCTTAATTAATCCTATTCTGAATTGGATTAAGGATATATCTAATCCTATTCTGAATTGGATTAAGGATATAGTTAATCCTATTCTAAGTAGGATTAGAGTTCTATTTGGCAGTAAATTTTAGGGTAAAATTTACTGCCTATAAAAGGATGTTTTTTCTAAAACATAGCCGTACAATTAAAAAAAAAACAGAAAAGGTATTCTTTTAATCGAAGCTAGCAATTCGATTATAAAGAATCAAAAACGCTCTTTAAGGCTTCTGATCGTGAGACGTTCAGGAGTCGTGAGATTCGTTCGTGTGGATACCATAGAGGCAGGAACGAAATGTTGTTGCTTGTGACTCGACCAACGACAGAAAATCAGAGAAAACGTTAGGTAAAATCTCGAAACCCTAATCAGGCAACTCTCCGAATCGATCCTGGTGGAGGCCGAATGATTTAAATTCCGCTGCGTGTTTGTTTCGGTTTCCTTCACCGGTATCACTGCTCTCCTTTTGGTACCAACCAAGATTATGCATCATTTCAAGATTGATAGTAGTGCTAGGATCGAGAAGAACACCAAATTCGTAAGAGCAATCAATACCTTTAGCAAGAAGATAAAATGCCAAAGGCTTAGGAAATACGATTGTCTTTGCACTACCCTTTACAATCTTCACCCAATCATGGAAAATGAAGTGAATGAGCTTAGGCTTTATGGCATCGGGAGAATAGATGTGATGAAGCCAAAACCGATAAAGCTTCCTAACTTGTGAGTACTTGGTCCTGAAAGGACGGAGGTTCCAAGAGATAATGATATGCAATAGTCGTGCAAAAATAGGAAGATTGCTAGCTCACTCATTAACAACTTCAAACTCCAATGGTACGTTTATATCCTCATAGATAAGGCCTTCATTGGGGATGCGGAAAACATTGGAGAGTGATCCCTTGGAAATTTTGATGGACTTTCCCATGATGAATGATTTGATGCCGACAACTTTGCGACGATCATTGGGGGAGTGAATAAGTTCGGCATTAGAGAAGAAAGCCTGAATAATATTGCATGGAACAGGAGTATTGATATGGAAGAATCTGGTTCATTTGTAGGCTTCAAATTTGGTAAGATAAGGGAGCCCAATTTCCTCTAGGAAAGTAAAGTTGATAGGTCGCCAATGTTTGATTCTCATGCTGGGGAACTTTTCATGAAGGCGGTTCTTTTCTTCCACATTTCGAAAACTTCGATTAAAGGTGGTAGGTGTGGATGAAGTGAAGGAAGAGTAAGCTTTGCGTTTTTAAGTAGTATGTTTCACTCTTGCAAGCATTGTGAGCAAGGTTGGAATGTGAAAAACAAAAAAAAGGCTTAAAGGAATTTTAGCAAATAGTTGGTGGTCACTACTTTGGTGAGGTGGTAATGAGTTTATGGGAGGATTAGGATCACACAATCATCACACAAACACAGATTACATTACGATCAGCAAGATTGATGGAAAAGGTGTGATGAAATATGGAATGGAGTAAGAGATATTATGGCTAGAAGTTACACCCAAAAAATGGGTTTTGGTTGAATTGGAAATGAGATGAAAAGATGGGAGATGAAAGTGAAGGAAACCGAAACAAACACGCAGCGGAATTTAAATCATTCGGCCTCTACCAGGATCGATTCGGAGAGTTGCCTGATTAGGGTTTCGAGATTTTACCTAACATTTTCTCTAATTTCTGTCGTTGGTCGAGTCACAAGCAACAACCTTTCGTTCCTGCCTCTATGGTATCCACACGAACGGATCTCACGACTCTTGAACGTCTCACGATCAGAAGCCTTAAAGAGCGTTTTTGATTCTTATAATCGATTTGCTAGCTTCCTTTTATAGGCAGTAAATTTTACCCTAAAAGAATACCTTTTCTGTTTTAATTGTGCGGCTCTGTTTTAGAAAAGCATCCTTTTATAGGCAATAAATTTTACCCTAAAATTTGCTGCCAAACAGAACTCTAATCCTACTTAGAATAGGATTAACTATATCCTTAATCCAATTCAGAATAGGATTAATTAAGCTCCTCATTGATCCGTTCTAAGTGTGCGACCCAATAGGTTCTCAAAACAATGGCAATGACAAAATTGTCACAGGCAATGAGCGGTATCTAGCAACACATCATTGCTACCCATGTAACGAGAATGTCAATGACTCGACATAACCTTACTCGTGATAGATGTTACCGTGTAGTCTAATCCCTTTATCCTTTGATGTCTTGATTAGACACAAGTCATGGAATGTGTCACACTTGTATAGTCTAATCAGCGTTTCTTGATTCCTGAGTAGACTAATTAAACAAATAAAATCAATATCTCATATTGACTTATTCGAGCACGGCCATGCATTTCTAGTCTCACTCTATCAAAGGGCCCAAGACATCACTCTTGTTATATAAGAGGGATAAATTCTATCTTGATCACTCAACATCCCTCTACATAGATCAAGACATACCCAATTACTACCTTTATAGTCCATCCTGTTACAAATGACATCTAGCAGCATTAAAGTATGCAATTCTATATGTTGGGATCTCTGATGATCTCAAGTCAAAGGATCACATACACCATCATCACTATGAGAATCGCTTATGACACTCATATAACAATCCATGTAGCGTTCTCATGGAGGGTCGATCCAGTACATAGTTCTCTAACATGTACCTATGTGATGACTTGATATCCTATATCCATGACAATGGTCATCAGTCAACCACATACTAGTCTTATCGTATCATTGTTATCTTTGTTCACGATAATACTTGACTAGGGATATTTTAAGAATAGTGTGTTATTACTATTCTAAGGACATTATCATATAAGATTACATTACGCAGTTATAAAACAAATATAATAATGAGCTATAATAAATAAAATGTCATGATACATAAAAAATGCCAAAGTCAATCATCTAATGAATGGTTCTAAGGGCATAATCCAATAGAAAGAAATGAGAGTGGATTTGGAAAGTATGATGAAAAAGATGAAAAATGCAAGAAAAATGATAAAGCTTGGTGAAGAAATGAGAAAGATTGAAATTTTGGGTGAAATTTCGTTTGATAGAGTAAGAGGAAGAAAATAATGCAAAGATAGAGGAAGTTAAGAAATGACGAAGATGAGAACTGGAAATGGATTGAAAATGATGAACTATGGTGGAAGAATGATGAATTTGGTTGAGAAATTAGAAAGATTAAAATTTGGGGTGAGAGAGTCGATGGTGAAAGCTAGAGGTGGAAGAAGAACAGTGAAAAAACAATGAAAAAATCGATGAATTGTGATTTTAAAAACCCAGATTTTGCATGCAGGGCCGAGGGGACTGATCCTTTTAAGGAAGGGATCGATCCCTTCTAGGCATAATCGAATCTGGAACATATAGAGGCCAGGGATCGATCCCATGGTGACAAGGATTGATCTTCATAGCTTGACCCGAAATTTTAGGCATGAAAAACCCAGGGAATCGATCCTATGTCATGAGGAATCGATCCCTTAGTTATTTGTCTCAATTTTTATGCAAAAAAATGTTTTGAAAACAAGTGACATCATGCATTTTTAGTCTTTTAATACAAAATAAGATTTGAGCAAGTTGAAACCATCTTGTATGACATGTAGAAGGCAAAAGCACTTAGTAAAATCATTGAAAATGCATTTTGATGTGTTTTGTGGAAATTTTACTATAAGAAATGACTTTTAAGAGCTATCATGATGATTTTGAAAAATTTATGCCTTTTTCAAAATAAATGAGTGTTAAGTGCTTAACATGGAATTTAGAACATAATCAAATAAATGTTAAACACACAATTCATCAAACTATCCTAATGACTAAATTCCATCACAATACCATAAAGAATTATGATAAATTAAGTGAGCAGCAAGTAGTTAAAATATTCTTCAAATTTCCTGACTTGCATCCATCATTACCAACTTAAACCATTCTACTAAGGACACAAGGATGATATTCAAGCTCAAGGTGCATTCATCAGGCCAAGTTCACCTCTTAGTGTGCAAAATCTATCTTTATCTAAAGGCTTAGTAAAAATATCAGTTAATTGATGCAAGGTATCTACATACTCTATAAAAATATCACCTTTTTACACATGATCTCTTATAAAATGATGTCTTATTTCTATGTGCTTAGTTCTAGAGTGTTGTATAGGATTTTTGGTGAGATTAATGGCACTAGTATTATCACATTTAATAGGATTTTGATTCATCTTTATTCCATAGTCACTAATTTGTTGCTTAATCCACAATACTTGAGCACAACAACTTCCGGATGTAATATATTCAGCTTCGGTTGTGGATTGAGCTACACTATTTTGTTTTTTGGTGAACCATGGATGAGTCTATTTCCTAAGAATTGGCAAGTACCAAATGTGCTTTTCCTATAACTTTGCATCCACCAAAATCCACATCAGAATATGCATGAAGAGCAAACGTAGAATCTCTAGGATACCATAATCCTAAGGAAGCAATGTCTCTAAGGTGTATAAAGATTCTTTTGATAGCTTGTAAGTGTGATTATCTAGGAGATGATTGAAATCTAGCACTCAAGTATACACTAAACATTATATCGGGCCTACTAGTAGTGAGATATAGCAATGAACCAATCGTAGACCTATATAGTTTAGTGTCTACACACTTACCTCCTTTATCTTTATCAAGCTTGATAAATATGCTCATTGGGGTGGCTTGAGGTTTGGTCTCATCCATCCCAAATCTTTTAACCAAGTCTTTAGTGTACTTAGCTTGATTTATGAAAATCCCATCTTTACATTGTTTAACTTGAAGTCCTAGAAAGAAGGTTAGCTCTCCTGTCATGCTCATTTCAAATTCACATTGCATTAATTTGGATAAAATCTTTACGTAATGATTCATTTGTTGATCCAAAAATAATATCATCTACATAGATTTGAACCACTAACAAACCACTACCTTTAGATTAAATAAACAAAGTTGTGTCTACTTTGCCTCTTGCAAAACTTTTTTCAATCAAAAACTTGAATAGTCTTTCATACCAAGCTTTAGAAGCTTGTTTTAATCCATACAAAGCCTTTGAAAGTTTGAAAATATGATTCGGAAACTTTGGATTTTCAAACCTGGAAGGTTGCTCTACATAAACCTCTTCATTTATGAATCCATTTAGAAAAAGCACTTTTAACATCCATTTGATAAAGTTTAAAATTTTTGTAGCATGCAAAGGTAAGTAGCATCCTAATAGCTTCTAGTCTAGCTATCGGAGCATAAGTTTCATCATAGTCTATTCCTTCTTCTTACCTATATCCTTGTGCCTTTAATCTAGCCTTGTTTCTAACTATCACACTATTTTCATCCACTTTATTCTTAAATATCCATTTAGTTCCAATAATTGGATGATCATTAAGTCTTTCCATAAGATTCCAAACTTTACTTCTTTCAAATTGATTTAATTCCTCTTGCATAGCCATAATCCAATTGTCATCCTTTAAAGCTTCATGCACATTCTTTGGTTCAAATTGAGATACAAAAGCTACATGTTGGCAAATATTTCTATAGGATGATCTATTTCTAACTCCAATATTTGGATCTCCAACAATGTCATTATTTTTCACATAACTAAGTTCTCTAGGACATCTAGATTCTTTCTCAATTGTTTCTTGATCTAATGACTCCTCCTTTTTATTTAAGTCAAGATCTTCTAATTGTTTTCTTACATCTATGTCTTGAGATGGTTAAATTATTAGGTTATCAAATATTTCCACATCATCATCAAGATTGGTTCTACTAGAGGAGTTTGACTTATCAAAAATCACATGAATTGACTCTTCTACGACAAGTGTTCCTTTGTTGAAAACTCTATATGCCTTAGAATTTAATGAGTAACCAAGAAAGATACCTTCATCACTTTTTGCATCAAACTTTCCTAAATTATCTTTTCCATTATTCAAAATAAAACTTTTGCATCCAAAAGGATGAAAATAGCTAATGTTAGGCCTTTTTCCTTTTTAAAGCTCATATGATGTTTTCTTTAAAATGGGCCTAACCATAACTCTATTTATAATATAGCATGCAGTATTAATAGCTTCATCCCAAAAATATTTTGGCAAATTGTTTTCACAAAGCATGGTTTTAGCCATTTCCTCTAATGTCCTATTTCTCCTCTCAAATACCTCATTTTGTTGAGGTGTTCTAGGAGCAGAAAAATTATTGCTAATTCCATTTTCATTACAATAATCATCAAAACCAATTTTCAAATTCTTTTCCATGATCACTTCTAATGCTAGTAATTGAATAACCTTTTTCATTTTAAACAAGTTTTGAAAAAGTGATGAATTTGTCTAAGGTTTCATTTTTAACACTTAAGAAGAACACCCAAGTGAACCTTGTATAGTCATCAACTATGACAAAACTATAGTGTTTTCCTCCTAAGCTAGTAGTTCTAGTCGATCAAAAAAGATCTAAGTGGAGGAGTTGGAGTGACCTAGAGGTGGAAACACACTTTGATTTGAAAGACACTCTCTTGTGTTTTCCTCTTATAGAAGCCTCACACACCTTATCATTTTCAAATTGAAGCTTGGGCAATCCTACAACTAGGTCTCTTTTTGCTAATTTGGACAATACATGCATACTAGCATGACCTAATCTCCTATGCCACAACTAAGGTTCTTCTTTAGTGACCATAAAGCGTACATTTTTGTTATTTAGTTCATCTAAATATATAATATAAATGTTTCCTTGTCTAAGTCCAATGAAAAGTATTTGGTTGGTTTTAGCATCAACAATATGGCAACACAAAGCATCAAAAACAACCTTAAAACCTCTATCACACAATTGACTAATACTAGGCAAGTTATGTTTTAATCCCCTAACATACAACACATTTTCAATAGTAGAAGAAGAATTACCAATGAAGCCAATCCCTTCTATTTGCTCTTTGGAGTTGTCCCCAAATGTGACTTCTCCACCACTTTTAGGCTTTAGATTTTTTAATTGACTCTTGTCACCGGTCATATCTCTTGAGCATCCACTATCAAGGTACCAATGTTCCTTTGACTTTGCCTTGTAGCAATGCTCTTCCTCCTACAATCAAACACATCAAACTTTTGCCTTAGGTACTCAAAGTTTCTTAGGTCCTTGAAAGTTAGTGCTAATAATTTTTTATCTTTTAAGGATCCATTTCATTTTCAAGGATTCATCATTTAAATTTACAAAATATTTGGGCGCCTAAATTTTCTTAACCAATTTTCCTCTAAAGGTTGTTTTCCTTTATGTGCATGCTTGTGAGGAGTGTCCTAGTTTATTGCATAAAGAACACAAAACTGATTTTTCATTCATGACAAGAATGTTTTTGAGATGAGTTTCCTTATTTGATGCATTAAAACCTACTCCTTTGTCAAAGAATGCTCTTTGGGTCTTTAACATGTGATCAAGTTTTGTTGACCCATATGGAATCTAGAAAATTTTGCAAATTAATGTTCTTTTTATTTAACTTATTAATTTCTAGATTGGAATTCTCTAACTTCTTCTCACATTCTAATTTAGCATTCATGAGCATTTCATTTTCCTTTTTCAATTTTGAAATCATTTTCTTATATTTTATATTCATGTTTTTAAATTCACTAGCCAAATCATTAAAGGTATCTTGTAGCTCATCAAAAGTATATTCATTTGTAACAAGAGAGTTAGAATTTACCTTATCATCATTAATGGCCATAAAGCAAAGATTGGCCACTTCATCTTCAACATTTTCTTCATCGAAGCTATCACTATCGCTCCATGTAGCCACCATTGCCTTCTTTTGTGTTTTCTTTTCACTTTGTTTTCTATACAAAGGACAATCAAATTTAATATGACCAAGTTTCTTGCATTCATAACAAATAATGGTTTCCTTTTCTTTCCTACTAGTTTCTCCCTTGCTAGTGTCTCTCCTAGAACTTCCACTAGATCTTATTCTCATAAATTTGTTAAACCTCTTGACAAACATTGCCATCTCAAAATCATGATCATCACCACTTTCATCATGATCATCTTTGCATTCCTCATGTGTGGTGGATTTCAATGCAACTCCAACTTTCTTAGGAAGTTCTTGATTTCTCTTGATTTTCATCTCATAAGTAAGTAGAGATCCCATTAGTTCATCTAAAGATAATGTATAGGGATCCTTGGACTCTGCAATAGCAGTAACTTTAGCTTCTCATGATTTAGGTAAGCTATTTAAGATCTTCTTAACCATTTCAACATTAGAGTAAGTCTTACCTAATGATTTGAGACCATTTATGATATCGGTGAACCTAGTAAACATGTCACTAATGGATTCTTCATTTTTTATTTTAAATAATTCATAATCTTGAGTAAGCATGCCTACTTTAGTCTCCTTAACTTATGTTGCTCCCTCATGAGTGATTGCTAACTTATCCCAAATTTGTTTTGCATTTTTACACAATGACACTCTATTGTATTCATTAGGTCCTAGTGCACAAAAGAGTGTATGCATTGCATTAGCATTCAACTGTGCTATTCTAAAATCATTTGTATCTCATTCATCCTCTTTCTTTGGCACTTCCTCCCTATCAACTTTCTTAATTAGAACTAGGGGACCATTTACAATAATTCTCCACACTTTATAATCATTGGCTTGAATGAACAACATCATTCCAGTCTTCCAATATGCATAATTTTCACCATTGAAGAGTGATGGCCTAACAATAAAGTGCCCCTCTCCTACTAAGGGTGTAGCTATACTGTTTTGAGCCATCTAGATCGTTTATACTCAACGAAAATTACTCCAAATCAATCTCGAGCCCAAGCTCTCATACCAATTGTTGGCTCTACCAAAAGGGGGGATGAATCGGTTTATCGATTAAATTTGAGTTTTAAAGCCTTAACTAACAAATAAAGTAATTTATGCAATAAATTCACAAATGTAGTAAATAAAGAGTAAAGGAGAAGAAGCAAACACAAGATTTATAGAGGTTCAGCCAATTGCTTGCCTATGTCCTCTCTCCTCGATCCTCTTGTCAAGGTATTGATTCCACTCTTCTTTATGAATCAATGCAGTCCGCTTCAAGGTGTGGAAAGACCTCTTACACTTCCTTTTGTAGGCTTAGGAAGAACCTTCTAAATCTTTTCCCCTATAAAGGTAGAAATACACAATATGAAGTATAATGAGTGAAGAATGATTGATTTGAGCTTTGAATGCTAGCTTGAAGGTTGAGGAAGATGAAATAATGCGTGTTCTACTCTTTAACTTCATAAATGCATGTCTTTATAGTCCATTAAGAGCTAAGGATGGTTGTTAGAGCATTTAATGCAATTCTTCCCGTTGAAACCCTCAAAAACTAACCGTTGGGCATTATTTTCGTGGTAGGGGATCGATCTTATAGCTCCAGATAGCCTGTTGAAGCTTTTTGCCATTATATGATCGATCCCATGCCATAGGGGATCGATCCTACCCTTTAGGTTTTGCCTCTAGGTGCTTTCTACCATTCTGGGATGGATCCCTCAACCTAGAAGATCGATCCCTCATCATTTTCCTACACTTTCCTGGGCTGTTTCGAGTTAAGAATGATGTAATCTTACATTTTAATTCACCCCAAAACATTCTTTCAAATTTATAAAGATGTTTCTTGACTTTCTCAAATAAAAACTTAGTCCAAAAACTTATTAAGTAATTTTCTAAAAATGTATTTTATATTCTCTTGAGAAAATTAATTAATGAGAGTATCTATGATCATTTAATGAAGGATAAGGACCAATAAGACTAAGCAATAATATCATGGCCTTATTTTTTATAAATACACTTAAAATGATTTGAAAAATCATATAATTGATAAAGCAAATTTACAATATAAAATTAACCATTTAATATCATTTAAGTTTTTGTCATTTCAAAATACATATGTCAATTTAAAGCTAACAATTCATTTTACTAGTTTGAAACAAAACTATAATTTATAGAAACCGGTTTCAAAATGCAAGTAAACTCGTTTCAATTTAAAACACAATCATGCAAGCCTCAATTATTCAATGCTGAACACATAACAAAACCGTATAGGCAAAATAGTCATGGAAAGCTAGCATATGCAACTTTAAATCAATATGTGCCATAACACCAATATCAATCAAAACAAAACAGATGCAGTTTGGTCACTTGAAGGTTACTTACTATCTCTCTTAGCTATCACATTAGCTTCCTCACTCTTAGCCTACCAAACTTATCAAGCGTCGTTAGTTAGGTGTACTAGGTTCCTTCTGTATTATGAGCCCTTATCAGCTTTATTGAATTTGGAAACCTACAATCAAAACATAGCAATTCTAATCAATATCATAACATCATCAATTACCTTCCATACTTTAAGACCCTATTTTATTGACCTAAAACTTCGGATAACTTTCTCAAGTTTCTTTTTAATTCCTTTTCAATTCTTCTGTATTATGAGCCCTTATCAGCTTTATTGAATTTGGAAACCTACAATCAAAACATAGCAATTCTAATCAATATCATAACTTCATCAATTACCTTCCATACTTTAAGACCCTATTTTATTGACCTAAAACTTCGGATAACTTTCTCAAGTTTCTTTTTAATTCCTTTTCAATTCTACTCAGGGCAGTTAACTACTATATTAGGGTAGTCAGCTGCCCTTCCTTTTACCATTTTTCAAAAGTCAAAAGTTAACTTATTTTTATTTATTTATGAAATTCTTGAGGGGATAGTTGACTGGTCCATGTAGGCATTCAACTGGTTTCAAATAGAATGCTTATGGATTCAGGGTAGTCAACTACAATTAGGGCAGTCGACTTCATAGCAGTCGACTTCCTTGAGTCGAAACCCAGATATTGCTTATTTTAGTGCTCGAGCAGTCGACTGCTATTCAAGGCAGTCGGCTGCTTCTAGAAAATTTCCAGTTTTCAATGCCGAAATGCATTCCCAAACTTGCCAATTTCGACCCCAAACTCATTCCTTTCAATAAGCATCACTAAAGTCTCATTATACAAGCAGAAATACACTTAAGTCATACCTTTTTTACCTTTAATTTACAATTTAGTAGGGATTCCACCAATCTCTTTCTTGAATTCTTCACTTCAACCTAACAAAACATACATGCAACCTTTAATTTCCAGAATTCAATTCTAACCCAAATTCAGAGACATAAATTTGGTTTTTTCCTTACCTCCTTGAGCTCAATCTCTTCCTTCCCCTCTTGGCTTCACCTCTCCATCTTAAGATTTACACATGTAAGGCTGATTTCAAGTTTCCTCACTTCTCTTTGATTTTAGTGAGAATATTATGAATTTCTTTCACGTTTGCTTTCTTTGCTGTGAATTCTCTGCAACTTTTCTCTTTCTTTCTAGCAAAGCTGAACAGTAAAGTGAGGAAGAAAGTTTAATAGTGCCAACTACTATTAGGAAATGTTTATTAAACTTTAATTATAATTAACCATTTAATTACATAACTAACTTAATTTCTCATTATTTTAAATGGCAGAAATTATTTACCATTACAACTTCATTTCTCAATTTAACTTTTCATATAATTTCCTTCTAAGTAAAATCACCAATGGTCTCCAAAAATTCTTAATAACTATTTATCATATTTTTGACTTTCAAATAATAATTTTGGGTGGCAAGAATTTCCTTTTTACCTCTGAAGTTCGATT
Organism: Heritiera littoralis; assembly: GCA_031772115.1. Classification (NCBI taxonomy): domain Eukaryota; kingdom Viridiplantae; phylum Streptophyta; class Magnoliopsida; order Malvales; family Malvaceae; genus Heritiera; species Heritiera littoralis. Next base: position 4,999,936 of record JAPDPK010000007.1, on the reverse strand, counting down.
TACATCAAACTTCACTATAGTAACTTGGGGATCCTCAATTTCAGTAATTTGTCCAAAAATTCTAAATAACCTGAAATTAGTTTAAATTCACTTTAGTACAATTACAGACTTAAACATATTTAGAGTTGTTGCACTCTCTCCAGCTTGGGAAATTTGGTCTCCAAATTTGAGTATCGCTATTTCAGAACAAGTGTGAATACTTCTCTTTCATGAGACTCTCTACTTCCCAAGTGGCTTCTTCTTCCGCATGCCTTTGCCATAGTACTTTAAATAAGGAAATGGTCTTAGATCTCGACACCTTCTCCTTGCGATCAAGAATTTTGATTAGTTTTTCGTCATATGTGAGATCATCCTTGATGTCCAATTCACTATAGTCCACAACATGAGAAAGGTCGGGATAATGCTTTCTCAGCATCGATACATGGGACACATTGTGCACACTAGCTAGCTGTGGTGGTAAAGCTAGCCTATATACCACTTTACCAACTTTTTATAGAATCCCAAATGGTCTCACATATCTCGAACTCAGCTTACCCTTCTTCCCAAATCTCATAATGCCTTTCGAAGCAGATACTTTCATGGACACTACATCACCTACCTTAAATTCAAGGTATCTCTTACGATTATTGGCATACGGTTTCTATCCAGTTTGGGAAGTCTTAAGCCTCTCATAGATGAATTTCACACTATCCGAAGCTTGCTAAACCAAATCTAGTGCAATTAGTTTCCTATCTCCAACTTCTTCCCATCTGATTGGAGATCTACATTTTCTTCCGTATAGTTCTTCACAAGGAGCCATACCAATGCTCGAGTGGAAACTATTGTTGTAGGCGAATTTTGCCAAAGGCAAGTGGTCATCCCATGAGCTCTTGAAATCAAGTGCACATGCTCTTAACATGTCCTCGAAAGTTTGGATAGTTCCCTCGAACTAATCTTCGGTCTAAGGGTGGAAAGCGGTGTTGAAATGTAATTGAGTACCCATTACTTCCTAAAACATTTCCCAAAACCTGGAAGTAAATTAGGAATCTCTATCATATACTATACTCACTGGGACACCATGTAGTCGAACAATTTCTTGAACATACAAATCAGCCAAAGCATTAAGAGAATCTGTAGCCTGGATGGCTAGGAAGTGAGCAAATTTGGTCAATCTGTCGACTATCACCAAAATGACATCATGTTGTCTCCTAGTTCTCGGAAGACCTAACACAAAATCCATGGTGACATGCTCCCATTTCCAACTTGGAATAGACAGTGGTTGGAGCAATCCAGCAGGCTTTTGATGCTTAACCTTCACTTACTGATAGACCAAACATCTTGCAACAAAATATGTGATGTCCCTCTTCATTCCAGCCTAATAGTATAAGCTACGCAAGTTCTCGTACATCTTAGTACTGCCTGGGTGCATAGCATACTTCGAGTTGTGAGCTTATTCTATAATCAACTTCTTCAACTCTAGATTGTTTGGAACATACATTCGACCTCGGTACCTCAGTATACCATCCTTACCAAACCTAAAATCAACTTCCTTATTCTGTCTCCATGCATTTTCAATGGCAATCTCTTTTAGTCTTAAATCCTCTTTTTGCTCTCGATGAATCCGATCAACCAAGTCCGGTTCAATTCTCATGCTAGCAATCATATAACCTTTTTCAGATGGTTCTATTTTCAAACTCAAATCTGCAAACTGTTGTAACAGGCATCGTTCTTGAACCTGTAACACTGAAACTATAGCAGTGCTTTTCCTGCTCAATACATCCACTACGACATTAGCCTTACCTCGATGGTACAAGATTTCACAGTCATAATATTTTAACAATTACATCCATCTCCTTTAGCGCATGTTCAACTCTTTCTGGGAGAACAAGTATTTTAGACTTTTATGCTTTCTGAAAATCTGAAATGTTTCTCGGTAGAGGTTATGACGCCAAATTTTAACTGCAAACACTACTGCCGCAAGTTCTAGATCTTGCGTTGGATAGTTCCTCTCATGGTCCTTCAATTGACGAGAACCATAAGCTATCACTTTCCTCGTGTTGCATTAAGACACAACACGGTCCTTGATACAAGGCATCACTATAGATAGCAAACCCTCCAGACTTATTGGGAATGGTCAATATCAGAGCAGAGGTAAGTCGTCTCTTCAACTTTTAAAAGCTATTTTCACATGCCTCATACCAGTCAAAGTTCACTCATTTTTGAGTGAGTCAATGCAGTGGTGCAGCAATCTTAGAGAAACCTTCTACAAATCTCTTGTAATAACCTGCTAAACCCAGAAAACTTCGAACCTTAGTTACAGTCTAAGGCCTTTTCCACTTCACAATGGTTTCAATCTTAGACAAATCTACTAATACCCTGTCCTTAGACACAATAAGCCTAAGAAAAGCTATCTGATCTAACCAAAAGTCAAATTTGCTAAGCTTAGCATACAGCTGCTTGTCTCTGAAAACTTGAGTACAATTCATAGATGCTGTTCATGCTCATCTATTGACTTAGAGTAAATCAGGATATCATCTATGAAGACGATCACAAACCGATCTAAGAAGGGCTTAAACACCTCATTCATTAAACTCATAAAAGCTGCAGGTGCATTAGTCAAGCCGAAAGGCATCACCAAAAATTTGTAATAACCATACCTAGTTCAAAATGCTATTTTAGAAGCATCTTCCTCTCGAATTCTTAGTTGATGATAACTGGATTAGAGATCTATCTTAGAAAACAGAGTAGTACCCCTCAATTGATCCAACAGATCATCAATCCTTGGCAGGGGATACTTGTTCTTAATAGTTGCCTTATTGAGCAATCTATAATCAATGCATAATCACAAGCTGCCATCCTTTCTGACAAACAACATCGGTGCACGCCAAGGAGATACGCTTAGGCGTATGAATCCCTTTTCAAGTAGCTCTTGCAACTGCCTCTTCAGTTCATCCAGTTCAATGAGAGCCATTCTTTAAGGTGCTTTCCAGATTGGCTGAGTACTCAGAACTAAGTCGATGGTGAACTCATTCTCTCGTTCAAGTGGCAGACCTGGCAAATCATCAGGAAATACATCCAAAAATTCTCTGACAATTGGTATATTCTCTAATTCAAGATGTTTCCTTGAGGTATCTTCCACGAAGGCTAAGTATCCTTCACAAAGCAACATACATTCCTAGACATCACAATTAGTCCAAAACAATTTCATCGTTTCATTTTCATTTATCAAAAGAAATTACAACTGGTTCAGGTAGGGAGAACATTACAGTCTTATTATAACAATCTAGCTGAGCATGATGTCCTGCTAACCAATCCATACCCAAGATGACATCAGAGTTTTTCATATTCAATAAAATCAAGTTAGCTAACAGGCTCCTATCTCCCACCTTTACTTCATAGTTCTTATAAAGCACATCAGTTGTTTTAATTTCTTTTAATGGTGTACTAACATATAACATATGTTCTAAATTTGCAGGTTCTACCTTAATTCTACTAGCAAAATATGGTGCCTTAAAGGAGTGAGTAGAACCAGGGTCAATTAGAGCATAAGCTTCGAGATCAGCAATAGTAAGCTTACCTTTTACCACAGAGTCTGTGTCCTGCACTATAACCTTATTTAAGGTAAAGACTCGACCTTAAGCCACTGACTTCTAGCCTTTGTCGACAGCTTTTCCCTCATCACCAGTGGATGTCTCAGTAGCTTTCTCTACAGCCTTGCGATTAAGACATTCTCTAATCATGTGTCCTTATTTCCCGCAACGAAAGCAGGCTCCAGTCTCCTTCTAATAGGGTCGGTTACCATGGTTGTTGCCACACTTAGGACAACTCTGGTCTTTCTTAATCTCATCACTCTATTGTCTGTTTCCTATGGTCCTTTACTTCTTATCAAACTGTTTGCCCTTGAAAGGCTTTCTATCATCTGTCCTCTTCTCCTTGCCTTTACTCTTTCCTCGGGACTCGTATTCTTACTAGATCAAATCAAGATCTAACTTAACTATTTGTGCTTGTGATAACCGTAAATTTTTCGTTTATTGGAAATTATAAATATTGGAAATAAATATTGGAGCAAATAAATATTGAAAATAAATAAATAAAATTATGAGAATGGGATACTAGAGAAAATTTCGAGAATTGAGAAGGAACGGATAATGAACAATCCTAGTGAAGGAAAATAAGATGAGAAATTCGGAAAATAATGAAAGAGGAAATTTAATTTGGATAAATGAAAATCCAAATTCAATAAGAAATTGAGAAAGAAAATATATATTGTAAATACAATATATATTTTATTCTTACATTTATATAGATATATATAAATGTTATTTATTTTAAAGTATATAAATATATACATATATATATTTATACTAGAGATATATTTTTTTATACACAAAATATATATCTTTATATACTTAAAATATACATAGTACTATATAATATAAATATAATAATAATATTATATGTATTATGTATATATGATATATGTATATAGATGTATATATAATTAAAGGAATTAAATAAAATAAAAAATGGAAAGAAGAAAAAAAGAAATAGAATCGGGATTCCCCGATTCTGCCTTCCCAGGCGAGACCGCCCCCGTCAGCGGCCGCCGGAGAAGGAAAGGGAGAGAGGAGAAGAGAAAGCCGTCGCCGGCAAAGGAAGAGGAGAGGGAATCGACCGACGGCGAAAGGAAAGAAAATCGAAACGGAAAATCGAAGGAAAAACCGACGAAGCCGAAAAGAAAAGAAAAAATGGCGGATGGCGGTGCCGGCCGATCCAGGCACCGCCACTGCCACCGAAGCACCGCCGAAGGGAGAGGAAGATGATGGAGGCCACCCGAGGCGCGGTGAACGGCGGAGGAGGGCCGGTGAAGAGGAAGATGAAACCGAACCTATTCCGCCTCGATCCGCCGCCGTGCCGCCGATTTAGGCCAAGCTGAGACCACCGGCGAGTTCGCCTTGACGTCGGCTAGCTGAGGAGCGGCCGAACCGCAGGAGAACCGACCGCCGAAAGAGAACTGGTCGTGGAGGGGACTGGTCGGTTTGAACCGGCCCGGCCGGTCTGAACCGGTCCGGCCAGTAAAGGAAAAAGGAAGAAAAGGAAAAAGAAAAAGAAAAAGAAAAGAAAGAGAAAGGAAAGAAAAGAGAAAAAGGAAGAAAAAGAGGAAAGAGGAAAAGAAAAGAGGAATTCCGGGAAATCCCGAGAATTACGGGTACGGGAATCGGTAAGAAATCCCGAAAAGTATTAAATTATTTAAATAATTTATTTATTTAAATAATTATGGAAAAATTCTAAATTTTAGAATTTAAATTTCAGAAAATTCCCTCGATAACTGAGCTGATGGAATCGGGCGAGGTGAACACGGGCGCGACCTTCGAGAGGCAGCCGCCGACTTGAAACAGGTAAGGGAGACATGTGCCGCCTGTAAGGATATTTGGCCATGTTTTTAAATTGCATTTAATTTTTTAAATGCTATCGATAATTATTGGTTTATAATGTGGTGATTTATCGGTTTTAAATTGTGGTGAAATACCAGTTGAGAAATATAAACTGTATTTTCGGTGCAGGAGGCTAGCCAAATCGGCAGCCGTTATACTGCCGAAAAATTATCAAAAAATTATTGAAATTTACCGAAAATCACTGAAAACCAAAATAAAAGATTTGATTTCACGTGAATCGATTTTCGGGCACGTGAATCGATTTTCGGGCACGAAAATCGAGAAATTAAGTAAATTTCATAAAACATGAATATAATGATATTTAATTTTAAAATATTCATGTTTTCGAGAATGGTGAAAAGGAAATCACCGAAAATTCACCCGGTAGGTGATATTTCATTTGAAACGAGATGAAAATGAAAAAGAGACTGAAGTGAATATTTTTATAAATATTCTTAAATATTCACTTGATTTTACATAAAACCTTTATGGTTTTAATTATGGAAATAATTAATTATGAAAATTCCATAAAGGTTAAGAAATGAAAAAAAAAAACTATGATTTCGAGACTAGAGGTCTCTACACGTGTTTTTAGAAGAAAACATGGTGATGAGAATTTAAAGTTAGAAAATAAATAATTTATTTTCATAAATTATAAAAATGATTTGTTTGAATTCCGATAATTATAAAACCATGTTTTCGATTGAATGCACGGAAAAGCGTGCATATGTGTTTTACTATGAAAAACGACAGTTTCGCCCTACTATATTTTCTGTAATGATTTTGCAAACTGTCTTCATCGTATGAAAGAACATAATTTATACCTTTATGAAATATTTTGAGAAATGTGATTTAAATTATAAATTTCATAAAGGTGATGATTTTCTTACATGTGAGCCTTATGGATATTTGTGAAATATTTCAATTTCCTGTATTTAAAATCCATAAAGGCTATGGTACGGCTTATACTGTTTTGAGACTTAGGCTTGGAGCTTCATGCATCACATATACTGTTACTGTCACGTGGCTGATTGACCAACTAGTCATCAGCGTCCCGGATTGTCGCCTAGCAAGCGTACACCGAGGAAATATTATAGATCATGGCCATAGATCTCATTACTGTTACTGTGTCCCTAGTGGACGAGATAGCATGATTTACTTGTAGGGTGTTGCCTAGTCTCACTTATTACTTACTACTTACTATTTACTGTTTACTGTTTACTGTTTACTGTTTACTGAAAGGATTTGCGAAATCCTATTTACTGTACTGTTTACTGTACTGAACTACTGTTCACTGTTTACTGTACTGAACTACTGTTCACTGTTTACTGTTACTGATGAAGAACCGTACCAAAACACTGTTTATTACTGAACTATACTGTTTACTGAGATGGTAGCCACGAATGACTGTTTTACTGAAAAGAAAGCTACCATTTACTGTTTACTGAACTGAAAGCAACCGTATACTATTTACTGAATTGGTAGCTACTGTTTACTGTTACTTACTGAACCGTATTGACTTACTGTTTTACTGAATATACTGTTTTACTGAACTGTACGATACGATTGCTGATTTGAAAAGAGAAATAAATGTTTATTCTAAAAGAATAACATAAGAATTATTTCTAAGAAAGAAATAATCGAAGAACTAACTATCCAATGATTGGATATTTACAAATCACTGTACTGTCACGTGTTTTACTGTACTGAAAAGGAGAGAAGTAAACCACTACTTTACTACAGAACTGTCACGTGTTTTAAAGTATACTGAATGTGAAAAGAATTAAGTGGTTTACTCCGTGGAAAAAACGAAAATTATATCGTTTTGAAAACAATCGATTTAGTATTCTCTACAGTTGCTTCTAGGTTCCGGAACAAGCTAGGTATTTCAAAATACCTACATTACTCTATTTGGATCCCTAGTCGACTGTAGTATCCTTCCTACATGTGAGCCTAGAGCCAGCTAGGAAGATTTTAAAGAAAATGAAAAATTATTTTCAGCATATAGATAGTTGAATATCAAGTGTGACATATAACTCTCTTAGTGAGCCGTGGTTTGCTCACTCCCCAATTTTAACATTTCAGGTTTTGATGATGGTGAGATCCAATATTTGTGGACTACGACTGCACATAATGGACAATGTGACAGACCGACTAAGATATATCAGGTACGATCATTTATTTTCTGTATTTAGACATGTCTACAGTACTACATATTTGTGAATAAGATAGGGGATGTGTATAATGTTAACAATATTTTATTAAATTGTTTAACATCAATTGTAAAGTGAAGTATCACAGACAGCCCAACCGGATAAATTGTGTAAAATAAGGTGAAAAATGTGGTAACGGGTCGTTACAGATTTAATGGTATCAGAGCATGGTTGGCCTGATGTCTGTGAATACTTTTGGAAGGAAAAGTGTTAAACATCCCCGGTAGTACTGTGTCGTCTGAATACATAAAGAAAATAAATGATTGTAAATTTTAGTAAAATGATTCAAAGGGAGTGAGAAAGTATAAATTGAGAATGTGAAAGAGGAAAATAGGCTCAAAAATTACCAGAAAATCGGTGATTTTTATAATCTAAATGAAGGCCTGTTCGGTAAGGAATCGAAAGGACTCGGTGAGGGCCCCACCAGTACTTTCTGTTCGATTCGAACTGAGACTGAAAATGATGATATTAAGAAGGGAATGAAATATCATAATTAAATAGACTTTAAAATCACCGATTGAGGGTAATTTGAAGAGAGAGAAAATTTTGGCCAAAATTAACCAAAATACCCCTGCCTCTAAAAATTTGCTGGGAGTCAGAATAAACCAACAAAAGTTGGAATTGATTGATCTAACAGAGAAAATAATGATATAAAGCTGAATTACAAGCAAAAAAATCCAATTGTGGATTTTAGTGAACTTCTCTATCGGAATCGAATGAGATCTAAATTGCTGATATAAGTATCAGAAAGGATAATATCAGCACATGGATAATGAGATCATTGATTTCAAAGTATATTGAGGAGAAAGAAATAAATGTCAAAATGATGAAAATGCCCCTATGTTGGGCGATGTTTGGAACAGTGATAAAACCGAACTGAATTGGAATCCATTGATAGTAATGGAGTTATAAATGTCATAGAAGATGTCATATGAATATAACGATCCCTATTACTGATTCCACTAACACTTAGATTTCGGACGCGACTGTGAGTGACCCAGTGAACGGGCTGGGCATTCTTAAAGAGGACAGTACAGATGTGTACAAGCGGACGACGGACGGGCCGAGGCCTTATATGATGCGATCCAATAAGAGTGTAGTGGAATGTTGTAATATGATTGGCCCGGTTATTAACTGTAAGGGCCGGAATTAAGAGTGTATTGAACGGGATCGTTGAATACTATGAAAAGTGAAATGATTACAAGAATTGACTGATGAGGTGAATAGTACAGATAATGAAATACATATTGGTGTGGTTACTTACGGTTCTATATATTTTACTACTTTGAGGTATCAAATAGATAATTTTATATAGAACCGAAATATCTTGAAATATGTGTTACAGAATGAGGTACTGTGCGGAGTACTACGAATTGGTGAATATATATAAGAATAGTAAAGTGATAAAAAGAAGATGACAGCTAACCTAAGTTCTTCAGGACCCTTGAGACAGAACTGTGATGGGCGACCCAATGATGGGCGACCCATAGTGGATCATGTGTTGTGAGATGCAAGCGAACTACGTTATCGCCAACTCACTTGCAAGGGTAAACCTGGGGCGAAAGGATAGCCTAGGGGATGCTCGCCGACGGTCGATACGAACGGGCGGGACTCTTACAATTATTTTAATGGTAACACGAGTGTAAGGAACTAGGTACGTAAGGGTGCCAGGTTCAAACCTCGTGGATAATATGCTCAAGGGAGTTAAACCTGAATTTATTAAATGAACTTGATTCCAAAGTAAATTACAGTGGTAATAAATTGGTTAGCTGTAACATGTGTTGATAACTGTTGTACTTACTACAGCTTACTGGAATGAGATTCGTAAGGCTGTAAAGTATGAGTAAACAATGAAATCAAGGTAGAGTATGTATTAAAATGAATCGAATAGCAGATGTCTTTGCCTTGAGAATACACAGTGTAAATGAAAGGACATGAGGATGAGATGTCCAAGATGATAACAAAATGTGTGATTAAAGAAAGTATCAGAAGTGATTCCCGATATATTTTCAGAGTTATATAAATTGGAGGAATCGAGATAACATTGACTCAATTTTGAATATGAAATCTGATTCTAAGCTTATATCGGAGAACTTAAGAAAATCCGAAAGCTTAAGAAATCCACTCTGGAAAATGTGAAAATAATGGAATTCATGTGTAAAGGTCTGAATGACAAAAATACAGATAGTGAAATTGAGAATAATGAAGTTGTCTGTACAAGTGAAATGAGAGAAATACAAATGACCTCGATATGTAGATGAATGAAAGTGATATAGTAAATGTTTACTATCTAATAAGTTCTTGTGAAGAACGAGTATTCATCTACATGAAAATAGACGCTTTATTGATCTGATCACAGATATATGAGCAGCTCATAAGACTAGCCTCAGTATAAAGCGTCATCAGATAAAAGATTGGAGATTGATGTCTATAAGATGACGATTAGAACTCGGAGTGAATTTTACGAGTTGCCTTGTGAGGTATATAAGCCTAAAGAATGAGGCATCCATACATGAGTAAATTGATGAAATACTGATAGAGTCTAAAGTATAAATGGAAAATGAGCAGCATAGTGGTATAACCCTTAAACTCTTAAAGACTGTGGAATTGTATTAAGATTGGCAACTAAGAGATTTGGCTAGATAGTATCTCTTTCTGAGATATATGATCTCGAAATGGTAAAATGACAGTGAATCTGTCTAAGATATAGAGATAATGATTGAGATACGAGATTAATAAGTCTAGCTAGATACTAATGCCAGTCTATAGAAGAGTGATGGGGGCTAGCTGTTCTACTAATATGATATAATTAAAGGAAGAAATTAAAGTCAATAAATAGATAAGTGTAAAGAAAAGATGGTATGCAAGATTTTAAAAGATCTTAGTAGTATAGTACCATACCAATCGAGAAACTGACTAAAAGGATGAGAGTAGAAACATGAAAAGATAAAAGTGGAAATATGAAAACAAAAATGAAAGTGGAATAAGGAAATAAATTGCATGATGAGTAGGGAACATGAAATAGTTCCCGAAAATTCAGACTGAAAAGTGACTCGTGTTGGTTATCACATGACAGTGGCTAGATGTAAAATCAAGCTAATTTTGACAAGTGAGAGTAATGGTTCTCAAAAGAGTAAGATAAATGACAAGTAGTGTTTACTGCCAGTATCTAAATAGAAAAGTGTTATACATACACATAACCACCTTGAAATGATAAATGGTGGAAATATATAGATGATGTGGTGATTAAATATATAAATTGATGATTCAATTGTGGAATCTAAATTATGAAAAGAGATTTAAAGACCATACTACATGAAGAGAACATGATAGTCTCATGATCTATGATTGTAAGAGATGATCCATAGTAAAGTCTGCAAGTTAGATGCAGCCCTGATAAACTGAATATGGTGAATAATAAAGAGTCCAAAAGAGATGTGATGATATGGAAGTGATTAAAGACTGATGATCTAAATAGAATCACTTTCCATTATCAGACTTCTAGATTCTCTAGTGTCTTAGTCGAAGTATAAGTGTTAAACAGTGGAGATGTATATGTACAGTTCCAGTGAGCATTACATGTGATGGGAGTCTCTGAGATGCCATATGCTTAATTAGAAACAGCAAAAGACTTCGAGATCCCAAGTGTATTGACAGCACCGCTCCATACTGATGTATACATAAATGAGCGTGAGATGTAAATGCTCCATGATGTTAAGAGAGCGTGTGCATGAGATGTCTAAGCTACAGGGACAATTACATATAACTGTTTGACATATGTAATTGATAGTTTTAAACTATATCGACTTGGCACTAAGTGAGAAAAATGGATGATGAACAGCATAGATCAACTGTGATATGAAAAATATAGTGAATGGACTCTTATGTGAAAAGAGTGGAAATGAACAACTCCCGAATTGATAAATGAATTTATGGGAGTATAAATATATACTAAATGATGAAAGACTTCATGTAGTGATCTAAAAGAATTCTTGATGTTGAAAGTGTACTGGCAGTATTACTTAGGGTATGAACTAGAGGTCAGAAGTCGGAAGTATACGACATATACCACCTTTGGACTTAAGTTAAATTCGGAGGACCGAATTTCTTAAGGTGGGGAGAATGTGATAACCGTAAATTTTTCGTTTATTGGAAATTATAAATATTAGAAATAAATATTGGAGCAAATAAATATTGAAAATAAATAAATAAAATTATGAGAATGGGATACTAGTGAAAATCTCGAGAATTGAGAAGGAACGGATAATGAAAAATCCTAGTGAAGGAAAATAAGATGAGAAATTCGGAAAATAATGAAAGAGGAAATTTAATTTGGATAAATGGAAATCCAAATTAAATAAGAAATTGAGAAAGAAAATATATATATTGTAAATACAATATATATTTTATTCTTACATTTATATAGATATATATAAATGTTATTTATTTTAAAGTATATAAATATATACATATATATTTATACTAGAGATATATTTTTTTATACACAAAATATATATCTTTATATACTTAAAATATACATAGTACTATATAATATAAATATAATAATAATATTATATGTATTATGTATATATGATATATGTATATAGATGTATATATAATTAAAGGAATTAAATAAAACAAAAAATGGAAAGAAGAAAAAAAGAAACAGAATCGGGATTCCCCGATTCTGCCTTCCTAGGCGAGATAGCCCCCGTCAGGGGGCCGTCGGAGAAGGAAAGGGAGAGAGGAGAAGAGAAAGTCGTCGCGGGCAAAGGAAGAGGAGAGGGAATCGACCGACGGCGGAAGGAAAGAAATTGAACGAAAAATCGAAGGAAAAACCGGCAAAGCCGGAAAGAAAAGAAAAAATGGCAGACGACGGTGCCGGCCGATCTAGGCACCGCCACTGCCACCGAAGCACCTCCGAAGGGAGAGGAAGACGATGGAGGCCACCCGAGGCGCGGTGAACGGCGGAGGAGGGCCGGCGAAGAGGAAGATGAAACTGAACCTATTCCGCCTCGATCCGCCGTCGTGCCGCCGATTCAGGCCAAGCTGAGACCACCGGAGAGTTCTCCTTGGCGTCGGCCAGCTGAGGAGTGGCCGAACCGCAGAAGAACCGACCGCCGGAGGAGAATCGGCCATGGAGGAGATTGGCCAGTCTGAACCGGTCCGGCCAGCAAAGGAAAAAGGAAGAAAAGGAAAAAGAAAAAGAAAAAGAAAACAAAGAGAAAGGCAAGAAAAGAGAAAAAGGAAGAAAAAGAGGAAAGAGGAAAAGAAAAGAGGACTTCCGAGAATTTGGAAAATTCTCGAGAATTTGGAAAATTCTCGAGAATTCGGAAAATTCTCGAGAATTCAAAAATTACGGGAAATCCCGAGAATTACGAGAATCGGTAAGAAATCCCGAAAAGTATTAAATTATTTAAATAATTTATTTATTTAAATAATTACAGAAAAATTCTAAATTTTAGAATTTAAATTTCAGAAAATTCCCTCGATGACCGAGCTGATGGAATCGGGCGAGGTGAACACGGGCGCGACCTTCGAGAGGCAATCGCCGACCCGAAACAAGTAAGGGAGACATGTGCCACCTGTAAGGATATTCGGCCATGTTTTTAAATTGCATTTAATTTTTTAAATGCTATCGATAATTATTGGTTTAAAATGTGGTGATTTATCGGTTTTAAATTGTCGTGAAATACCAGTTGAGAAATATAAACTATATTTTCGATGCAGGAGGCTAGGCAGTCGTTATACTGCCGAAAAATTATTGAAAAATTACTGAAATTTACCAAAAATCACTGAAAACCAAAATAAAAGATTTGATTTCACGTGAATCGATTTTCGGGCACGAAGATCAAGAAATTAAGTAAATTTCATAAAACATGAATATAATGATATTTAATTTTAAAATATTCATGTTTTCGAGAATGGTGAAAAGGAAATCATCGAAAATTCACCCGGTAGGTGATATTTCACGTGAAACGAGATGAAAATGAAAAAGAGACTGAAATGAATATTTTTATAAATATTCTTAAATATTCACTTGATTTTACATAAAACCTTTATGGTTTTAATTATGGAAATAATTAATTATGAAAATTCCATAAAGGTTAAGAAATGAAAAAAAAAACTATGATTTCGAGACTAGAGGTCTCTACACGTGTTTTTAGAAGAAAACATGGTGATGAGAATTTAAAGTTAGAAAATAAAAATTTTATTTTCATAAATTATAAAAATGATTTTTTTGAAATTCCGATAATTATAAAACCATGTTTTCGATTGAATGCACGAAAAAGCGTGCATATGTGTTTTACTATGAAAAATGACAATTTTGCCCTTCTATATTTTCTGTAATGATTTTGCACACTGTCTTCATCGTATGAAAGAACATAATTTATACCTTTATGAAATATTTTGAGAAATGTGATTTAAATTATAAATTTCATAAAGGTGATGATTTTCTCACATGTGAGCCTTAAGGATATTTGTGAAATACTTCGATTTCCTGTATTTAAAATCCATAAAGGCTATGGTACGGCTTATACTATTTTTAGACTTAGGCCTCGAGCTTCATGCATCACATATACTGTTACTGTCACGTGGCTGATTGACCAGCTTGTCATCAGCGTCCCGGATTGTCGCCTAGCAAGCGTACACCGAGGACATATTATAGATCATGGCCATAGATCTCATTACTGTTACTGTGTCCCTAGTGGACGAGATAGCATGATTTACTTGTAGGGTGTTGCCTAGTCTCACTTATTACTTACTACTTACTGTTTACTGTTTACTGAAAGGATTTGCGAAATCCTATTTACTGTACTGTTTACTGTACTGAACTACTGTTCACTGTTTATTGTTACTGATGAAGAACCGTACCAAAACACTGTTTATTACTGAACTATACTATTTACTGAGATGGTAGCCTCGAATGACTGTTTTACTGAAAAAAAAGCTACCATTTATTGTTTACTGAACTGAAAGCTACCGTGTACTATTTACTGAATTGGTAGCTACTGTTTACTGTTACTTACTGAACCGTATCGACTTACTGTTTTACTGAATATACTGTTTTACTGAACTGTATGATACGATTATTGATTTGAAAAGAGAAATAAATGTTTATTCCAAAAGAATAACATAAGAATTATTTCTAAGAAAGAAATAATCGAAGAAGTAACTATCCAACGATTGGATATTTACAAATCACTGTACTGTCACGTGTTTTACTGTACTGAAGAGGAGAGAAGTAAACCACTACTTTACTACTGAACTGTCACGTGTTTTAAAGTATACTGAATGTGAAAAGAATTAAGTGGTTTACTCTGTGGAAAAAACGAAAATTATATCATTTTGAAAACAATCGATTTAGTATTCTCTACAGTTGCTTCTAGGTTCCGGAACAAGCCAGGTATTTCAAAATACCTGCCTTACTCTATCTGGATCCCTAGCCGACTGTAGTATCCTTCCTACATGTGAGCCTAGAGCCAGCTAGGAAGATTTTAAAGAAAATGAAAAATTATTTTCAGCATATTGATAGCTGAATATTAAGTGTGACATATAACTCTCTTACTGAGCCGTGGTTTGCTCACTCCCCAATTTTAACATTTCAGGTTTTGATGATGGTGAGATCCAATATTTGTGGATTATGACTGCACATAATGGACAATGTGACAGACCGACTAAGATATATCAGGTACGATCATTTATTTTCTGTATTTAGACATGTCTACAGTACTACATATTTGTGAATAAGATAGGGGAATGTGTATAATGTTAACAATATTTTATTAAATTGTTTAACATCAATTGTAAAGTGAAGTATCACAGACAGCCCAACCGGATAAATTGTGTAAAATAAGGTGAAAAATGTGGTAACGGGTCGTTACAGTGCTCGTCTGAGAGCTTCTGTGTAGGTATTAATATCCAACGCTGCCAACTAGCTTTGAATACTAGGCTTCAGTCCTAAAATGAATCTGATTGTCTTAGCTTTCTCATCCCTTGAAGCGAACGGGTCGTACCGACAAAGAGTTGAGAATTGGAACTCATATTCATCCACAGAGTTAGCACCCTGAGTCAACCTTAGAAAATTTGCCTGTCAATTCCTTTGAGCAGGCTTTGGTATGTATTGTTTAAAGAAGCTTTCAGAAAAGCGCCCCAAGAAATCTCTTCATTCGACCCCTTAGTAATTTCTCTACTCACTCCCACCAGACCTCTGCCTTTTCTCTGAACATAAAGGCAGCTAACTTCACCTTCTATGTTGAATTGCAGTCCATATATTTAAACAATTTCTCCAGCTGCTTAACCCATTCCTTAGCCACGTCAGGGTCTTTTACACCCTTAAAGGTAGGTAGGTTCATCTTTTGAAACTGTTGTAATCTATTCAAATTCCTATCCACTTGTTCTCCAATCCGTGGTGATGGAGGCACTGGAGGTGGCAACACTGGTGGCTGTAGTGGTGCTGTCACGACCCGAAGACCGCGACTTTCACTTGATTCTTATACTTTTCTTAGTCTACAAATTTATGGACTAAATTTTTCTTTTTCATTTTAATGTTTGTATTCGGTGTTAGTGTAGTTACTATACTATCTAGGTGACCTATAGTCATTTCATTTAAATATTAAACTAACAAGGAAACAGTTCTTAGTTACATCCCGACTTGTTAAACAGAATATGTACTGTGCATCAATTAAAGTTTTACATGTAAACAAGTATTTTATAAGGAACCTATACCTCAGAAGACTAGTACCAAGTCCATACACCGTCTCCGATGCCCACTTAACAACTCACACGGCAGATGTTAACTTTAATAATCTGAAAGAGATGAAATTTAGTGGGGTGAGCAAAACCACGGCTCAGTAAGATACTAATATAAATACAAGAGTAGGATTACACTGTCTTAAACTGCAATGCTTAAAACTTGCTAGTTTGCAATTACAGTTAATCCTTTCTCATCGATAACATATCATTATCTCATTTCTTGTCATCTTTCTATCACTTATACTTTTAATTAAATCATCATAATCACTTTTTCAGTCTTCTCGTCCTTACACTATAGTGCATCGCACAACAATCTGTCGTATCCAAATTAAATGTCATATACTATTAGTTTATATTTTCCTCTATCTCGGAGTACATCATGTCCAATTGAAGCATCATATCAATTCACTTTATGTTTTATAATCGTACTCCTGTAATCTATCATCTTATATCACTTTCCATATAAAGAAATCATATTTCACAATAGTGTAAGTTCACAATTCTCTTCATTCCAATCTTATGTTCATGTATCATATCATGTCATCGTCTAGATGAAATATCATTAATGTCGAGTCATGACATTCCTTATGGAACTCTCATGTATGAAGCATATTATCATGTCAGGGTTTAATATGCAATTTATGTAACTTTACTGTACAAATCGCTATCATTTCTAATCTTATCATATGTACTTTAGAACATGCTCCACGTATGAATTCTCAATTCATTCAAGTCTACCTTTACGGTATGATAAAAACATGTTTAATTTCAATTCATGTATTCGTTTTTAGAGCATGTCAAAAACATGTGCGGTTTTAAAACATTTTTCATATACTATAAGTCATATCAGGTTTAGAGTTCATATCAAATCAATCTATACTCTAGACCGCATATCATTTTAAATTCGACACAAAATCGTATATAAATCATATAAGTGTCGAAATCATTTATCATGTACTTTTAAAACATATACTGTAAATCATATCAGGTCTAGAGTTCATATCAAATCAAACTATACTCTAGACCGCATATCCTGCCATGTTCGACACAAAATCACATATAAATCATATAAGTGTCGAAATCATATCTCATGGACTTTTAAAACATGTTTAAAACATATACTGTTTCAAAACATATTTCATTTCAAACTTGTTTCATATATAGTATAAATCATGTCAAGTCTAGAGTTCATATCAATAAAATCATACTCTAGACTTCATGTCATATCGGTTAGAGACTAGGCTAGATCCTTATCATCTCTATCAATAAAGACTTAAATCACTGTAGCTAGCAGTGAAATCATATCATCGTCCCCCTGGAAACCAACTAGGGTGCTATCTATGGCCATAGACCTCATCTCTCTCAGCCCCACTGATTAGGCGTGACTGAGACCTGTCCACGACTATTGTCGGACAAGCATCTCTCTGCCTAATAAGCAAAGCTCCAATTAGGCGGTTTCCAGTATGCTTTATTGAATTTCATTCTTTTAGGGTGCCTACAGTCTCATAAAACATTTAAATCTATAGCTTTCTTTTCAATATCATGTAAAGCATATGGTAAAATTCTGTATGAGACTTCATATATCAAAATATATATATATCTACCATATACTTTCATTTCAAAACAAATCAATACTTTTCAGTATTCATATAAACATTATTAAAATGTTTCAAGTTCCAAGAAAGCATGCTTAAATGCGATGCTATAAAACATTTCAGTATGCAACTTCAGTAATATTTTCATCAATACAGTGAAACGATTCCTTTAACTTTATCACCATCAATTATTCGATTTCAAGACTTTCTTTCTATCAAGTCCGTAAATCACTATGCAATTCATTCACTATTCATTTAGTTCGGTATTCAATTTGCTCAGTACTCAATTCATTTGGAAATCGAATCACTTGGTATTCAGACCATTTGGTATTCAATATCCTTTCTCGATCGTCGTCGACTATTATAATCATTTATACACTTCATCATCAATATTAGGATCGCATCATTAGTATGAATCCTCTAAGTTTCTATGAGCTTTTAAACATCATGTTTCTAAATAGTCATCAAGGTACCGAAATTATGCAAATAATAATATTATCACTCAATATCTATTCCAGAATCGACATCGAGGATAACAGAATCACCACATTGATAGTCACTTATCAAATCCATCTATGATTTGACCTATTGATACATGTTTATCATTTCCGATTTGAGGTTCAATTTCATTTACGATCACAAAATCATATCTAAATCCTCAAATCAACTTTTATGCGGCATTTATGACTTAATCCGAACTTATGCAATTGTCGATCTTATTATTTGAGATCTATTCTAAGGTCATAAGCACAACCACCTTTTCACATATTTATCACTCATTTCTTTGAACCCATAATTGATCAGATTGTGTCGTAATTCAATCTCAGTTTCAATCAATTTTCTGCATGCACAATTCGTACATTCATTATGATTCAATATCATAACTATTCATTGTATACCATCGTATCGATACTAAGACCCATATTACTAGGGTATGTCCGTTTATTATCTCACGTATATCCGACAGTACAATGTAGGACGGTGAAATCGTCTCCATTTCGATCTTTCGAATTTGTCCATATTATCACGTTTTAGAATTATTTCAAAATCAAGAAACCGGACTCGGTAAATTCTGAAAATCATTACTCTGTTAATAACTTCACAATCCAATCATTTAACCATCGATTTTCAACTATGATCTTCTCTTCAAAGCAATATCATATAATCATCGTTACATCCATCAATACTCCAACTATCAAGATTCCACCTCAATTTCTGCTCGATAGTCAACTTGTAATGTTAAATAATTCGAATTATCGACTCTATAAGATTCACAACAAAATTCCTCACATTATCGTGCTCATCCATTAACCTTCTCAACCATTTAAAAATCAATTTTTCCTATGACACAGTAAGATCCTTTCAAGCTTATCTTCGATAATTCTTTCAGGATTCCATTTAGATGAGAACTTAATATTTTTCCTTAAACATTTTCGTGGAAATTTCGGCAGCATAACGGCTTAATTTCCTCTAAACCTCCTGCAAGGAAACACAATTTATAATTGCATCCGTTGATTCTCACCAATTTTTACCTCTTACTAAGACCCCCTCCATCAGTTGTGGGTCCTCTTAGCATTTTTAGCATCAATTCAATAATTATTCATATCAAAATTCAAATTCCAAATTATACAATATAAAACTACTAATGCTTTATAAAAGTATCTTACTTATTCGCCAAAGCTTAGTGCACTTTCCGATTTTCGAGCCTTGTCGAACTCCACCTTTTCTCTCATTTTCGTTTTGCTACAATTTCAATAATTGACACATATTTTCATTTAGAAAATAATCCAACAATTTCTAATAAATTTCATAGAAATGTAACGAAATCTTTTAATTTTCCTTACCCATTTCTTCTTCTTCTTCTTCTTCTTCTTTTCCTTTTTCCTTTTTCCTTTTTCTTTTCTTTTCTTCTTCTTTTTTTTTCTTTCTCCTTCTTTCTCTTTTTCTTTTCTTTTCTTCTTTTTCCTTTCTTTCTTTTTCTTTTCTTTTCTGAACCGGGTCGGTTCGGGTCGGGTTTGGGCCGGTTCAGCTTGGCTTGGCCGGTTCAACTTTTGCTGGCCTGTTCGATCACCGGGGGCCACCCATTCCGTCAGTTCAACCACTCCACAGCTTGCCGAGATTGCCAGGAAGCCAGATCTGGCCTTGGTTTCGCTCCATCACCGACGACGGTGCCGGATTTGGAACGGCGGCTCTCGGCTCCTTTCTCCTTTGTTTCTTCCTCCCTCCGTCGTCCTCTACCTCGTCGGTGGCCTTCCTTTTCTTCTCCTCAGCTCCACCAAGCTCGGGGTTGGGGTGGTGGTGCCTAGACCGGCCGGCACCGCCACTTCCCTCTTTTCTCTTTTCCTCTTTTTCCTTCGATTTTTCCACCTCTATTTCACTTCACCGATTCCTTCTTCCATCGTCGGATTCATTTCCTCTTCTTTCTCCTTCACCGGCGACGTCCTCTCTCTTCCCCTTTCTCTCGGCTGGCTTCTCTTCTGTTTTGTTTACATTTTCTCCTCTGTTTTAACAGAGGAGAAAACAACGTGGGAATCGGGTATATCCCGATTCCCCTTTTTTTATTTTTATTTATTTTTTTTATTTTATATATATAAAATTAGATTTTTATAAATATATATATCATATACTATTAAATTTTAATATAAATACATATATACATACTTTATCTTAAAATATATGTATATATATACACTTTGATCTAAATAGTATATATATTTCATATAAATATACTTATTTAAAAACGTGTAAAATATATTATATAATTATATTTTTATCCATATTTTTATTTCTTTAACATTTAAAATATATTTATATAATAAAATTTTATAATTATATAAATATATACATTTTTATTTCTTTAAATTTTTGGATTTCCTAATATCCAAATTAATTTCTTCATTTTCATCTCTTATTTATTTTGGATTTCAATTTATCCAAATTAAATTTTTCGGATACCTTATATTTATTTAGAAAATTCTCAGTCTTCACAGGTGCGGCTTGCTGTTGTTGAGCAGCTTGTGGCTATGGTGTAGGAGGAGGGATGGGAGCTTGTGTTGGTGGCTGATTAGGGTTACCACTAAACTGTTGAGTTAATAAAGGCGGTGAGATTCTGCACTATCTGTTGTAGCTCTCCTACTGTCCTCGTCAATTGGCCCACTTCAGCATTTAAGTCTAGGGCCTGAGGTGGCTATGGAGGAGTTGGAGGAGTTGGTGATCTAGATTGTCTTGGAGTGGGAGCTTGATGTCTACCTCTCCTAATCTTATACTTAGCTCTCTGTCACAAAAAAAAAGAAACTATTTTAGTACAGTTCATATGGCATTCGCAATTCAAAATAAACATACGCACAGTGCACTAAGATGCAAGACTAACTCTATAAACCTACACAGACATGTACAAACTTCGCTGTGAAACCAACCTGACACGACACGATTCCACTTAACTTACACGGAAGCTTAAATTTGCGGGCAAATTTTTCATTTTTCCTTTACTTAATCGTTTATAGGTGAATGTGTAAGTCGATATCCGTTTTAAGTGATCCTTGATCACTATGGTCCCACATTACTTAATCCACAAGGATATAAGCGACATTAATAAAATATATGTATTTATATATCGACAACATATCATACATGACTTACATCCCAGACAGCGTTCATATATACAAACAAAACATCCAGTACAATCCTCATATACATATAACATTGTGCCCAAACCCTATGTCCAACATCTTGCGAAGCCATATGCCTTACCACTGAGTAGACAGCTAGTTTTGAGGAGCTATCCACAACCGTGTGGCAGGCGACGCAGCTCTCAATCAATCTGTGTGGGGGAAGAAAAAGGGTGAGATATACTCAGTAAGCACTACTACAAGCAACAAGAGTTATAAAACATGCATCTTCTAAAAAGCATTAAACTTTAAAATCATCAATATAAATTGTAGCAATCATCACGTGAGAACCCCTATCTTTTTAAACCATAAATTATATCAATAAAGGTTTAGTTCTCGAGTCATAAAGCATCCGTCATGAGCTCAATGCTCAAATCATAATTCATAAACCATTCATCAATTGTCAAATCATCATTATCATCATAATCCTCGTACCATCATCGTGAGGCGAGGCATTACACCTATGTTGCACACTAGAGCTAACATCATATGATCCACGGTAACTAATAGCAACAATCATCCCAATAAGGGACGCATCTATACATAAATCCCCAGTTCACTAATCAAGTGACACTGGGACCTGCCTACGTAATATACGAGACAAGCCATCGTTCCTGAGAACTAGTCATCGAGACACAGTGCTCTATGTGACTATAAGTGCCATCAGCTATCTCAAAGTACGTTCCCCGTTGGTCTTACCACCAAAGGGCTATCAAAACGTCTCATAAAACATTTGCAATAGCTTTCCAAATTCATATCATATCTCATTAAAACATCGTCAATTCATGAGGCTTACATCTTTAGTATAAACATTAGTTGTCAAACCAAATTATTCATTTTACTAGTTTGAAACAAAACTATAATTTATAGAAACCATTTTCAGAATGTAGGTAAACTCGTTTCAATTTAAAACACAATCATGCAAGCTTCAATTATTCAATGCTGAATACATAACAAAATCGTATAGGCAAATCAGTCATGGAAAGCTAGCATATGCAACTTTAAATCAATATGTGCCATAGCACCAATATCAATCAAAACAAACTAGATGCAGTTTGATCACTTGTAGGTTACTTACTATCTCCCTTTGCTATCACCTTAGCTTCCTCACTCTTAGCTTACCAAACTTATCAAGCGTCATTGGTTAGGCATGCTAGGTTCCTTCCGTATTGCGAGCCTTTATCAGCTCTATTGAATTCGAAAATCTACAATCAAGACATAGCAATTCTCATCAATATCATTACTTCATCAATTACCTTTCATACTTCAAGACCCTATTTCATTGACCTAAGAACTTCGTATAACTTTCTCAAGTTTCTTTTTAATTCCTTTTTAATTCTGCCTCAGGGCAATTGACTACTATATTAGGGCAGTCGACTGCCCTTCCTTTTACTAAATTCCAAAACTGAAAAGTTAACTTTTTTTTAATTTATTTATGAAATTCTTGAGGGGGTAGTCGACTGGTGCATGGGGGCAGTCGATAGGTTTCAAACAAAATGCTTCTGAATTCAGGGCTGTCGACTACTATTTGGGGCATTAGATTTCCTTGAGTCGAAACCCATAAATTGCTTCTTGTAGTGCCCGGGCAGTTGATTGCTTTTCAAGGCAATCAGCTGCTTTTGGAAAATTTCTAATTTTCAGTTTCGAAATACATTGCCAAACTCGCCAACTCTAACCCCAAACTCATTCCTTTCAACATGCATCACTAAAGTCTCATTATACATGCAAAAATACACTTAATTCATACCCCTTTTATCTTTAATTTATAATTTGGTAGGGATTCAACTAATCTCTTTCTTGAATTCTTCTCTTTAACCTAACAAAACATACATGCAACCTTTAATTTCCAGAATTCAATTCTAACCCAAATTCAGGACACAAATTTGCTTCTTTCCTTACCTCAAAACTTAAGGCTTGAGCTCAATCTTTTCCTTCCCCTCTTGGCTTCACCCCCTACAACTCAAGATTTAGACATGCAAGGATAATTTCAAGTTTCCTCACTTCTCTTCTCTTTTGATGGAGATCCACTTGCTCGTGATGTTCGTGATGCTAAGGATCCATTGGTCATCCAAGGAGCGAATGATGGAGATCCGCTTGCTCGTGATGTTCGTGATGCTAAGGATCCATTGGTCATCCAAGGAGGTCTAATTACCCGAGCTCGAGCTAAGAAGATGCAACAAGCCCTGGCCTCATTCATGCAACAAGCTCTGGCATCATTGAAGTGTCAAGGAAGCTTCCATGAAGAGTCCCAAGACATCTATACTTGCTTGGAAGCCCAAACGACATGAGCATGGTTTACTATCTTATTTTAGCTTAACAATAAGATGGGCTAAGTGTTTGGATAGCCCACGTTTGAGTCTTGTTGTGTCTTGGACTATTTATTTTATGTAACTAGGTTTAGGCATGAATTTGGGTTTAGTTTTATTTTCTGTTGGTGTTAATTCCAGCCCACTTGTTTATGGGCTTAAGTGCTAGGTATTATTATAAATACCATGTAAACGCTATTGATGCACAGATCAGTAAATTGAATTTTCAGAATTTGAGTGTGCCTTTCTCTTGGGTTCCCTCTCTACTAGGCTTATCAAGGTCTTCTTCCTTGTGGCGCCTCCTTCTTCACCATCCACCATTGCTATACCTTAGGTTCTCGAATTCTTATTCGTAGGGTCAAGGTCCAATACCTTTGGGTTCGAGTCTCTTTAGGCTTCGGGTCTAGGTTTCAGAAGTTGTCATTCATCAACTTTGTTTCCGTCCTTTGCGTTTTCAGCTCCTTCAATTTCCAAGCTACGTTTCCTCTTGTCCGTGCGCATCAGTTGGTATTCAGAGCTCAAGTTTCGATTTCTGGTTTGTTTGTGCGTCACTCACTTTTCGATTTTTGGTTTATTGGTTTCGATTTTTTTTTTCGTTTTTTTCTCTCTTGTTGGTTTCGATTTCTGGTTTGTTGTTGTGTTTGAGTTGAATTCATAACCCTAGCCGTAATTCCTCAAAACCCTAGCTGCACCCCTTCCTTCAAAAAAAACCCTAGCCGCACCCCTTCAAAAAAACCCTAGCCGCACCCCTCAAAAAAAAACCCTAACCGCACCCCTAAAAAAAAAAACCCCAGCCGCACCCCTCTTCTTTTCAAGGAAACCGCAACACTCAGAGTTAAAAAAAAAAGAAGAAAAGAATTCGAAAAAAAAAAAGAAGAAAAGAATTCAAAAAAAAAGAAAGAATTCGAAAAAAAAAAGAATTCAAAAAAAAAATTGTTGCGGTACTGTTCATACAGAAAATTTTGGTTGAGTTAGGAGGTGTGCGAGTACCTGTTTTAAAGAAAACGACGAAAGAAACCGAACCCGTAAAGCTTTGCTTCACGGGCCATTCCCTATCTTGGCCAAATTCCATCGTTTTCCTATAGTTTTAGGCTATTTTTCATTTTTTTTGGTCCTTCTTGTGATTTTTTTTATTTTTCTTCTATTCTTCTTTTTTTTTCTTTCTTTGAGTCACCCTAGCCACACCTTTCTGTGAACAAAAAAAATTCAAAAAAATTTTTTTTTCTTGGTGACAATACTTGGTGAATTAGTTGATTCTACGAGATTGAATCTTTGACTGAGTCTCTAGTGCGATTGTGAACCTATAGAGTTAAGGTAGAGTAAGGGAAAAAGGCATGAGTGTGTGAGAGACATCAGTAGAGAAAAGCCAAATTCCTTGAGTGAAACACGAGTGTAAACACGTGAGGATATCTTTGTTGAAAATGTCTTCTGAAGGTGATAAGTCCGACTTTAAAAAGATTGAATTCATGCTTCAGGCAATGCAACAACAGTTCCAACGGATGGACGTGAAATTCAATGACATTCATGATAAGTTGAACCAACATGAAGCTCGGTTTGCAAAGATCCAGCAAGGTTATACTTCTCGTCAAAAAAGTAAGGTTGTTGCCAATGACGAGTATGATGATAATGTTGGGTATGATTCGAACGAAGAGTCTGGGATCGATAGACATCATAGAAGGTACCATGGGTATAGAGATCGAGTTGATAAAGCCTGTGATAGAGGCAAGGAGAAGATAGATGGAAACCTTGGCAGTATAAAATTAAAGATTCCTCCTTTCCAAGGCAAGAATGATCCTGAGGCATATTTGGAGTGGGAAAGGAAGATTGAAATGGTGTTTGACTGCCACCACTACTCTGAGGAAAAGAAGGTCAAACTTACAGCAATTGAGTTCGCAGAGTATGCTATGGTTTGGTGGGATCAGTTAGTCACTAGTAGAAAAAGATATGGTGATCCTCCAGTGTGTACCTGGGATGAGATGAAGCGCATCATGAGGAAGAGATTTGTTCCTACTCATTATTACAGAGAGTTATACCAGAAGCTCCAACGTCTTACCCAGGGCTTAAAGAGTGTTGAGGATTATTACAAAGAGATGGAAATAACCATGATCCGAGCCAATGTCCAGGAGGATGCAGAAGCTACTATGGCTCGTTTTCTTCAAGGCTTAAACCGTGAGATTGCCAATGTAGTAGAGTTGCAGCATTACATGGATTTAGAGGAGATGCTACATGTGGCCATCAAAGTCGAAAAGCAACTTCAAAGGAAAGGTACATCCCATTTCACTCCTAGTTCAGTTCCTGTTTGGAAATCTAACACCTTTCGTAGGGATGATAAGCCTGTGTCTATGCCTAAGTCTGAGAGCTTTGCTAAGCCCAAGACTGAACCTGCCCAAGCATCCCAAAGCAGGACATGTGACATTAAGTGTTTCAAGTGTTTAGGTCATGGACATATTGCCTCTCAGTGTCCCAACCGTAGAGTTATGATCATGCGTGGGAATGGAGATGTTGAGAGTGAAGGTTCTGAAATTGGTGTAGAAGATGAGATGCCTGCATTAGACGATGTTGATGAAGAAGAAGTTGTTGAGTATGCTGATCATGGTGAAGCACTTGTTGCTAGGCGTGCTCTTACTACTCATGTGAAGTTTGAAGATGAGGCCCAACGCGAGAACATCTTCCATACGAGATGTCATATTAATGACAAGGTATGTACTGTAATCATTGATGGTGGGAGCTGTACTAATGTTGCTAGCACATACCTTGTTGGTAAATTAAAGTTGCCCACTACCAAGCATCACCACCCATATAAGTTGCAGTGGATTAATGACTGTGGTGAGGTGAACGTGGTGAAGCAAGTCTTGGTTCCTTTTCGTATTGGAAGGTATCGAGATGAGGTGTTGTGTGACGTGGTGCCCATGCAAGCTAGCCACCTATTGCTGGGTAGACCGTGGCAGTATGATCGGAGAGTCATCCATGACGGTTACACTAACCGTTACTCCTTTAATATGGATGGCACGAAGATTGCTCTTGCTCCCCTTAGCCCCAAGGAGATTTATGAGGACCAATTAAGGCTAAAGGAGCAACATGACGAGCAAAGGAAGCAAGCTAAAGAAAAGAAGGAAAACAAGGATAGCAAAACAGTGAGCTGCTATGCCAAACCCCGAGATGTGAAGACTGCATTTCTTGCTAAGTCTCCTATCCTGTTACTCTTATTTAAAGATTCTTATTTTATTGATGCTGAACTCCATGATACTTTGCCTACTAATGTTGTCTCATTGTTGCAGGAGTTCGAGGATGTACTCTCTGAGGAGACCCCAAGTGGATTACCACCGATTCGTGGGATCGAGCATACGATTGACCTCGTCCCCGGAGCTGCCATTCCTAACCGTCCAGCCTACAGAAGTAATCCCGAGGAGACGAAGGAGCTTCAAAGGCAAGTCGAGGAGCTCATGAGAAAAGGTTATGTGAGAGAGAGCATGAGTCCATGCGCCGTGCCCGTGCTACTTGTGCCAAAAAAAGATGGGACGTGGAGGATGTGCGTTGATTGTCGAGCCGTCAACAAAATCACTGTAAAGTACCGCTATCCTATTCCTAGGCTAGATGACATGCTTGATGAGTTGCATGGTGCATGCATGTTTTCTAAAATTGATTTAAAGAGCGGATATCACCAAATTCGTATGAAAGAAGGTGATGAATGGAAAACTGCATTTAAGTCTAAACATGGTCTCTACGAGTGGTTAGTTATGCCTTTTGGCTTGACTAATACACCCAGTACATTCATGCGTTTAATGAACCATGTTTTACGTGATTTCATTGGTAAGTATGTGGTTGTCTATTTTGATGACATTTTGATTTACAGTAAGAGTCTGCATGAGCATCTTGAGCATCTTAGGAATGTTTTTACTGTTTTGAGGAATGAAAGTTTGTATGCCAATCTTAAGAAATGTACATTCTGCACAAATAAGATTGTTTTCCTTGGGTATGTAGTTTCTTCACATGGCATTTCTGTTGATAATGAGAAGGTAAAGGCAATACAAGATTGGCCTGTACCTAAGTCTGTTTCTGAGGTGCTTAGTTTCCATGGTTTAGCTAGTTTCTATCGTCGATTCGTTAGAGATTTTAGCACTATAGCTGCACCTTTGACCGAAGTGGTCAAAAAGAATGTTCCATTTCATTGGGGTCCTGCACAAGAGCATGCTTTTAATTTGCTTAAGGATAAACTTTGTTCTGCTCCTTTGTTATCTCTGCCTGATTTTACTAAAACTTTTGAGATTGAGTGCGATGCCTCAGGTGCAGGTATTGGAGCTGTGCTTATGCAGGAAAAACGTCCAATTGCTTTCTTTAGTGAGAAGTTAAGTGGAGCAGCACTTAACTATCCCATATATGACAAGGAGATGTACGCGTTAGTGAGGGCCTTGGAGACATGGCAACATTACTTGTGGCCCAAAGAATTCGTCATCCACACTGATCACGAGTCCTTGAAGCATCTGAAAGGACAGAGTAAGCTGAATAGGCGTCATGCCAAGTGGATAGAGTTCATTGAGCCGTTCTCGTATGTGATCAAGTACAAACAAGGTAAAGAGAACGTCGTAGCTGATGCGTTATCTCGTAGGTATACTCTTATCACTACTTTTGATTCTAAACTTTTAGGATTTGAGTATATCAAGGAACAGTATGCTAATGATGTTGATTTTGGTAATGTTTATGATGCATGTGCTACATCTGGTTTTGGCAAGTTCTTTAGGCATGATGGGTTCTTATTTAGAGAAAATAGATTATGTGTGCCTAGGAGTTCATTGCGCGAGCTGTTAGTTAGAGAAGCCCATAGTGGAGGATTAATGGGTCACTTTGGAGTTCGGAAAACTCTAGATGTTTTGCAAGAACATTTCTTTTGGCCTAACATGAGGAGAGATGTAGAGAGGTTATGTGCTAGATACATTTCATGTAGGCAAGCTAAATCTAGAGTTCATAATCATGGTTTATATACTCCTTTACCCATTCCTACTACTCCGTGGACTGATATCTCTATGGATTTTGTTTTGGGCTTGCCTCGAACAAAACGCGGTAGAGATTCTGTTTTTGTTGTGGTTGACAGGTTCTCTAAGATGGCTCATTTCATTGCTTGCCACAAGACGGATGACGCGAGCAACGTTGCTGACCTTTTCTTCAAAGAGATAGTACGTCTACATGGTGTACCAAGGACCATTGTTTCTGATCGAGATGCAAAGTTCCTTAGTTACTTTTGGAAAACGTTATGGGGAAAGTTGGGAACTAAATTGTTATTCTCCACCACTTGTCACCCCCAGACTGATGGACAGACTGAGGTCATCAACCGAACCCTATCTACATTATTGAGGTCCATTATTCAGAAGAATTTGAAGAATTGGGAAGATTGCTTGCCCCATGTGGAGTTTGCATATAACCGCAGTGTCCACTCCACTACTAGTTGCTCTCCATTCGAAGTTGTTTATGGCTTCAATCCTCTTACTCCTTTGGATTTGTTGCCATTACCTAGTGCAGAGCAGAGTAATTTGGATGGAGAACAGAAGGCTAAGTTTCTGAAGCAACTCCATGAGAGAGTTCGTCAAGCTATTGAAAAGAAGACTGCGCAGTATACCACCCAAGCAAATAAGCATCGAAAGAAAGTAGTCTTTGAGCCTGGTGATTGGGTTTGGGTGCATATGAGAAAGGAGAGGTTTCCTGTTCAGCGACGAACCAAGCTGCATCCCTGAGGAGATGGACCATTCCAAGTCATAGAGAAGATCAACGATAATGCCTACAAATTGGATCTTCCTGGTGAGTATGGTGTATCTGCTACTTTTAATGTTTCTGATCTTTCTCCCTTTTCTTTTGATGAAGGTATATGCGATTTGAGGACAAATCCTTTTGAGGAGAGGGGGAATGATGGAGATCCACTTGCTCGTGATGTTCGTGATGCTAAGGATCCATTGGTCATCCAAGGAGGGAATGATGGAGATCCGCTTGCTCGTGATGTTCGTGATGCTAAGGATCCATTGGTCATCCAAGGAGGTCCAATTACCCGAGCTCGAGCTAAGAAGACGCAACAAGCCCTGGCCTCATTCATGCAACAAGCTCTGGCATCATTGAAGTGTCAAGGAAGCTTCCATGAAGAGTCCCAAGAAATCTATACTTGCTTGGAAGCCCAAGCGACATGAGCATGGTTTACTATCTTATTTTAGCTTAACAATAAGATGGGCTAAGTGTTTGGATAGCCCACGTTTGAGTCTTGTTGTGTCTTGGACTATTTATTTTATGTAACTAGGTTTAGGCATGAATTTGGGTTTAGTTTTATTTTCTGTTGGTGTTAATTCCAGCCCACTTGTTTATGGGCTTAAGTGCTAGGTATTATTATAAATACCTTGTAAACGCTATTGATGCACAGATCAGTAAATTGAATTTTCAGAATTTGAGTGTGCCTTTCTCTTGGGTTCCTTCTCTACTAGGCTTATCAAGGTCTTCTTCCTTGTGGCGCCTCCTTCTTCACCATCCACCATTGCTATACCTTAGGTTCTCGAATTATTATTCGTAGGGTCAAGGTCCAATACCTTTGGGTTCGAGTCTCTTTAGGCTTCGGGTCTAGGTTTCAGAAGTTGTCATTCATCAACTTTGTTTCCGTCCTTTGCGTTTTCAGCTCCTTCAATTTCCAAGCTACGTTTCCTCTTGTCCGTGCGCATCATCTTTGATTTTAGTGAGAATACTATGAATTTCTTTCACGTTTGCTTCCTTTGTTGTGAATTCTTTGCAACTTTTCTCTTTCTCTCTAACAAAGCCGAATAGTAAAGTGAAAAAGAGTGCTGACTACTATTAGCAAAATGTTTATTAAACTTTAATTATAATTAACCATTTAATTACATAACTAACTTAATTTCTGATTATTTTAAATGGCAGAAATTATTTACCATTACAACTTCATTTCTCAATTTAACTTTTCATATAATTTCCATCTAAGTAAAATCACCAATGGTCTCTAAAAATTCTCAATAACTATTTATCATATTTTTTGACTTTCAAATAATAATTTTGGGTGGCAAGAATTTTCTTTTTACCTTCGATGTCCGATTTACATCAAACTTCACCACAGTTGGGGATCCTCAATTCCAGTAATCTATCCAAAATAACCTCAAATCAGTTTAAATTCACTTTAGTATGATTACAGACTTAAACATATTTAGAGTTGTTGCACTCCCACGGTCCGAAATTGACAACCTTGGTTGTTTTGCCCAGTAGGCGCTCGATTTTCAAAACATGGATGAGAAACAGTTTTTTGTTTTAGAATCGCATAGATGTCAATTATTACAAAATCGATTCAATACTATGGTTTTCAAGTAAAAACATAGTATCCAATAATATAAAACTCTTGTGCAAAAGAAATGTGAACTGAGTATGATATGCGTGAATCGTTTATGCATCAATAATATGCTACTATACACTTTGCATGACTGCCTAGTGTAATTAATACAAGACATGTACACATATATTTAGCTTTCGCATATAAAATGAGCAAGGTTTATCATTTCCCTTAATCCTATTCAAATCACTAGAAATTTTGGCAGCATAACGGCTTATATTTTAGCCTAACCCAATTTGTAGAAAACACAATTCTAATAAATGTATTACAGTAATTCCAAAATCATAACTCAACAGTCTCATTACAATCAATTCATTTCATTATCTTTTTATTTTATATATCCTTTCTCATCACAAACAATCAATCATATAGGCGATAAATAGTAAACTAATAAGTAAACTGATTTCTACTTAACACAATGAATACATCACTTCATTTAACATGCAAGCTAGGCTGGCCACAATACACAAGACAAAAACTTCTCAAATTCAGCCCAAGCATAATCCACGATCACAGTTCAATAGTATCTTCAATCTTACCTTAATTGCCTAAATCAATAGTATTGCATCGCTTATTTCAAAAGTTAAATTAATTATAAATAGAAATTTAATCATCTCTTACGAGATAATTCTAGCAAGCTTTACTTAACCCATTTACCTCAAAGGCTTAATGTCATTCCTCCTTGAGCTTCCAAGTCCATATTCAAGCTTCTACTCCGCTTTTACTCACGCCTCCGAGCTTAGGGCGGGTACATCGAGCTTAGCTAAACTCCGTGTTCGTCACCTTTAACATCGCGCCTTCAACACTAGCCCAAGTTTACTTCAACTCTACACATTCAGAAACTCTTCAAACAACCCAAAACAGCCACCAAACATCCTTGTTCGGTCCCCAAAATCAACACCTATGGTTAGTATAAACTAGCCTTTGATCATTCGCCAATTTTCGGTATTTTTAGCTGCACTTGAAGCCTTTGTTCAAACACTGTTTATCCCTTGCTACGAGACCAAGACGCTCATCAACAACCACTATTCTTTAGGCCTTGCACAGCCCATTAAGAGCCCATTGAAATCTATTGAAGATCAGCACCGAATGGTTCCTGTATTCATATTACATTTTCCAGCCTAGAACAACAAGCTCCTACCCTTTTTAGCCATTGTTTCCGACACCAAAATTAGCTACTGTTAGCTTTGATTATTTTCGATTTCAGACCTCTATTCAGATACCTTTAGCAACACCTAAACCAAGCTGAAGACCACACTAACCTCATGTTTTTCCAGTGCCGAATGGATACCCTGTCTCTCATCTGTTTCAACCACGGAGAAGTTCCCTTGATCAAATCTATTCGATACCCTTCCAACCTTGGTTTCCTGCTTTCATGCCAACTTACTCTCTCTTCTGGGGTCACATTCACCGATAACAACTAAGGCGTCTGCGACACACGAGATCAAGAAAGGCGATGTCATGTCCTTCCACTCTTTTCCTCTCAATTCAACCAAAGGTTCCTTTCCATTGGCTCCTCTTCTGTGTTTCTTCCCTTGGCCAGTGGCGACTCATCCTTCTTTCTCCCCTCATTAGCGATAACAAGGGTGGTGACGACGGCTTGTGGTTGCAAATGGCTCATCTTTTTTCCCTGTCACCGTTCGATTTAACCACCAACAACAAAGACTGGTTTGGCCGCTAGCACCAAGGCCTGACGCCGATCTCTTTCCTTCCTCCTCTTTCTGGCTGGCGGTAGCCCTGCTTGCCAGATCTGCTTTCATCTGTCTCCTTTTTCTTCTTCCTTTCGTTTCTTTCCTTTTATATATATTTCTTTTTTTTTTGAATTTGCTTAAGCAAATCTACTATTGAAGCAAAATGCTTCAATAGATAGGGGTGGTCAAACGGTCAGTTGGTTAATTTTCGAACCGAAATTTGCATTTTCGACATTAACCGAAATATGTATTTTTCATTTTCATTAACCGAACCAAAGTTTGTAATTTCATATTAACCGAACCGAAATAAATTTCGATTAATCGGTTAATTAACCGATTAACCGAAATTATATAAAACCCTCGTCCTTTCATGCCAAAACAGTTCCAGCTCTTGAACAAAACACCATTATAGCAGCAAAATAGACTCATTTACAGTCAATTTAACCATTATAAGATCAATTCCAGTCCTGCACTCAACAATTAACATATTCCATTTACAAGTTACAATCATTATAACACCATGATAACACCAAAACATATTGCATTTGCAATCTCAAGTCAAACTCACTTGTTAATACATTAGAATCTCATGATGAACATGGTGCTCAACATGCATGGAAGCAAATAATATTTATCGGTTAATTCGGTTAATCGGTTAATTTCACCTTTCGAACCGAATTAATCGATAACCGAACTTTTTAAAAAATCACTTTCGTTAACCGACCGAAATTATTTCGATGGCCGACCATTTAACCAAAATCAATTCGGTCGGTCAGTTAACCAAAATCATTTAACTTTATGGACACCCCTATCAACAGATCTATTGCCGATCTACTGAAGCACAAGTGAGTGGGTATTTCACCACTCACTGAAACATTTTTTTAATTATTATTAATTTTTTTACAAATATAATAATACAATAAATATAATAGTGTATTTATTATATTATCCTTTTAGTGAGATAATTATTATATATATGTTAAATATATTTATATTTGATAATATTTATTAAACATATATTTTTATTTTTTTATTTATTATTTTTATTTTTGTATACAAGTATACCAGTTTGCGGATATATATGTATATTTATCTCTTAATAAATATATTTATCTAGATATAAGAAATGATATACTTATATATTTTTATTTATTATACAAATATATGCATTATATCCAAATTTTAATTCCTTTATCTAATATAATTAATTTTCATGGAATTGAATCTCCAATAAATCCGTTAAATCTTAGACCGCTAATTAAAATATTATTATTATTTAGTGAATTATTTTCTAAAAAAAGTAATCCTTTATCAATTTCAAAATTCTTTCATGAATTTATCAATTTCAAAATTCTCATAATCATTAATAATCTTCAATAATTAATTACTTCTAGTATCGAGAGTGAAAAATTCTCGGTTGTCACATCCTCCCCACCTTAGAGAATTTGGTCCTCCAAATTAATTATTGCCATCTCAAAAGTGTGAGGTTGCTTTCCTTTCTTACATCTTCAATATCCATATAATCCAAGTTTGATAAACTTCAAGGTCAATTTTTTTATATATTATCGCTTATCTGAAAATCCACTTCACCTTAACCTCATGGTTCAATGTTTGAGAAGTCCACTAATTGAACGTATCTCTGAAATCACACATAGCGTTCGTACATCTTATAATTCAAAAAATATCAAATTGAGCAAAGATCAGTGTCATAACAAAGTGATCTCGAGTGTATTATCTTGCACAATCTCAGCTCTCAAATCAATTGTTATATTGCATGACATATCTGAATAGTCTTTGTTATTCACTTAAGATTCACTTTTTATAACATGTCGTGTTCAATATCAACTCTATTAACGGAGAGTTTGCAGAATCTTTTGGTTCTCAAAATTCACATGTTTCTAATTTCACATAAGTCAAAATCATATCATTTAAGTCATTGAACTTTCAAAATCCATGTAGTTCAAACTATAAATTTCGAAAGTCGAATGATCTCAAAGTGCATTTACTTTCTAGGTCAAATACTTCTAATCCACATGATTTTCAGTGTCATATAGTTTCCAAGGTATATGGACTGCTAAAAGTGCCCTCTTTTTTTTAAATATACATGATCAAATATGCTTTTTATATTTGAAAGGAGATCAGGTATTAATTCCTTTTTTTGACATAACAATAAAGTTCACCTTCTATCGCACGTAGGAGCAGGTCTAAACTCTTACTGGTCAATTCAAAGCCAAATAATACTTTATCGGAGCTTAATAAGAAAGTCTAACTCCACAAAATCAAAATTCTTCGAAATCATATTTCAAATTCTAAAAATCTTCCAATTTAAGTCTAAAGCATACTTTTAATCAAACCATATACTGTTTTGCAAGTGGTTTCGTTGGCATAGAGCCTCATGTTTGGATGACTTTATAAGAAAAAACCTTGAGATTAAGCTCGTTACATGGATCAAATTCCAAACCATTGCATGACCTATCTTAGGCTAAACTTTGGTTGGTCATTCCACTATCACCTCTATCATAGACAGCTTCATTCCTCATTCATGAGTCTTGACAGGTATAACCATCAATCTCCAAACCACATAGGCCATTTTATCTTTATTGATATCACTTCAATACATTCAAAACAAAACAATTAAGCACTTATTGTTTCACTACCTATCACATCATAACATATACGAATTAGGTGGGAAGAAGGTTACAGTTTTCCTATAGCAATCTATTCTAGCACGATGAATGGCAATTCAGTCCATACTCAAAATGACACCAAGGTCGTAGATGTGTAACAACATAAGATCTACTATTAGGTCCCTATCTCCCACCTTCACCTTACACTGACGATACAACATTCATCTAAGATTTCTTGAAAAGAATGCTAATATGCAACTGATAACCTAGAGATTCTGACTCTATATGCAGCTCACTTGTAAGTGCAGTTGATGAGGGTAACGAAGTCGGAGGTGGAATCAGTTGTCTTCGAGCCGATCTCCTAGGCCTACTTCTAAGCCCAATCCTCCTTATTTTCAAATTCAATCGAATTAGAAGCCAATACCATGAGCAAACCAATCTTGTTATAGCTCGATAAAAAATGAATTTACATGTAGACATTACATAGTACATGGATGTAACACTATCACGGTCTCAACCCTAAAATTGGATTTTTAATTTAATAACAAACTTAAATAATTCAGTCACTATAGGTTCGACCCTTACTCCGCTATCTACATAGTAGAGTTAGGAAATTTTGTTTTTGGTGACTGATGACACTCATCACCTGTACAACCACCACCACCACAGCCTCAGCCTTAGGATCCACCAATACCATAAGCCCCAATTTAGCCTAGGCAACGTCCAATGATTGATTGCAACATCAATCTCCTTAGACAGTTTAAGAAGCTCGAGCTGCCTAAGTTTAAGGGTGAAAAAGACCCAATGGTTGCAAAAAATTGGGTGAATGCCATCGAGAAACTTTTTACATATATGAGATGCATAGAGATTGAGAAAGTGGGCCTGACTACATTTTTCTAATCGATGAGGCCAAGCATTAGTGGAAATCTACCGAGATTGTTTTGGGGGCTAGATATCCAGTGGTTATGTGGGAGATATTTTTGGAGGCCTTTAATAGATACTACATTCCTCGTACGGCAAAGAAAAGATTACAGGCTGAGTTTCTAGGTTTGACACAGGGCACTCAGTCATTGGATCATTATGAGTCCAAGTTCACTGCACTAAGCCACTTCGACCCAGAGACAATCAAGAGTCACGAACATAAGATTCACAGATTTATGGCCGGTTTGAGGCCTTCTATCAAAGTAAGAATAGCTCCGTTTGACATTGCCACCTCTGATGAGGCCATTCGCTAAGCACAATTATGTAAGCTGGATTCTGAGTTTCACCAGGAAGAGTTTGGTGCTCGTTTCTAAGGTAAGGGTAAGGAAAAGACAAGCAGAGTTCTGATGATAAGTTTATAGTTGATAAGAGGCTTGCAAAGAGAGTTAAGACCATTGGAAGCAAGACCGTAGGGGATAAGACAATCAAACCCACTGCTACTAATAGCTCCCTAGCTACACTAAAGGGTACCACAACTAGATGTAAGCATTGTAGCATTGCATGGCACCAGACCTTGTTACTGGGTCACAGGAGCATGTTTTCGATGTGGACAGATGAGGCATATGGTTAAAGATATCTTGAATAGTAAGGTGCCAACAGCAGCAGTAGCAATAGCTAGAGAGCCAAAGAAGGCTACACCACCTTAGAAACAAAGCCATAGTTACAGAGAAAGGAAAGAAGGTTGTGACTCAAGCCATATTGTATGCCATCGACAAGGAGATTGCTGACATTTCTTCTGATGTCATTAACGATAAGATCTCTATTTTTGATATTGATACACTTGTGTTGTTCGACCTAGATTTTACTCACTCTTTTGTATCACCAATATTTGCCACTAAAAAAACCGATAGAGCCTGAACCAATAGGACATGTAATGTCCGGAATTATAAATTTTCGAACTAACTTTTTCCTTTTTATCACTATCTTTCTCATTTCATCTATTCAATATCAATTTGCTTGCGTTCGATGTCGACGTAAGTTCCTTTTACCATTCCAATTACAATTAACTTTTATACCATTAAATTAATTAAACCATAAATAATAATTAAGAAATTAGAATAAAATCTATTAAATAATAACT
Source organism: Heritiera littoralis (assembly GCA_031772115.1). Taxonomy (NCBI): domain Eukaryota; kingdom Viridiplantae; phylum Streptophyta; class Magnoliopsida; order Malvales; family Malvaceae; genus Heritiera; species Heritiera littoralis. The sequence continues at coordinate 4,962,240 of JAPDPK010000007.1, read as the reverse complement.
GTTCACAACAATTCAGAGTAATTTACATCTCATTATTTCAAGTACTTTCATAAATTTCATAATCACAGTATTTACATCCCATCACAAAAACATCTACTGTGCATTTATAAGTCCGAATATAAATATAAAACTTTACATGTACTTGGTCACTAGGTACTTTAAACTTCTAGTAATTCTCTTTAGCTATCCTATCCTAGCAGATGATACGTACACTAGTGAGGTACATGGGACGGTGAGTAAGGGGATAAGCTTTAAGGAAAGCCCAATAAGAAACATATATCATGTAATATCATGTAAAACATTTACATTTCACATATCACATATCATATAAAACATTTTCATATATGGAGACTAAGGCACACCCAGCCCGTCCACTGGGTCGTTACTCATATCATGCTATAGACCTCGAAGGGTATAAAATCATCATGTCAGATCTATGGCCATAGTCTATAATTGTCCTCAGCGGATCACTAATCAGGTGTCGACCGGGATTACATATCACATATTACATGTTACATATCACATATCACATATCAGCATGATAGGATGCCATCTAGTCTCAAAACCGTATTTTTCATCATCAATAAACCTTTATGGAATTTATAAAAACATATATAATTTCATAATTTAAAACCATAAAGGTTATAAAACCATTTAGTGAATATTTAAGAAATATATATAAAAATATTCACTTTATTTCTTTTCATTTTTCATCTCGTATTACATGTAATTTACAAATCAGGAGAATTTTCGGTGATTTCATTGTCGACCGGGATTACATATCACATATTACATGTTACATATCACATATCACATATCAGCATGATAGGATGTCATCTAGTCTCAAAACCGTATTTTTCATCATCAATAAACCTTTATGGAATTTATAAAAACATATATAATTTCATAATTTAAAACCATAAAGGTTATAAAACCATTTAGTGAATATTTAAGAAATATATATAAAAATATTCACTTTATTTCTTTTCATTTTTCATCTCGTATTACATGTAATTTACAAATCAGGAGAATTTTCAGTGATTTCATTATCACCATTCTCGAAAGCATGAATATTTTAAAATCACTTTCATTTTATTCATGTTTTTATGGAAAATATTCATTTTCTCGATTTTCGTGGTTGAAAATCATTTCTCGTGAAATAAAATCATTTATTATGATTTTATAAAATTTTCTAGAAATTTTCGATAATTTTTCGGCAGTATAACAGCTACCGATTGGCTAGCCTCCTGCACGGAAAATATAGTTTATAATTTCCAGCCAGCATTTCATTCCAAGTTTCCAACCAATCATTCATCATAATAATTTCATAAAATGTTTCCATAAAATATTTCGAATTAAAACATGCAGACTGAATATCCCTACAGTGCTGCACATGCATCCCTTACCTTTTCCTGGGTCGGCGACTTCATCTTATCGGTTACGCCCGTACTCCATCTCTCCCGATTCCTCATCTCGATCGCCGAGAATAATTTCTGGAAATTAAAATTCTAAATTTTAGAATTTTTCCATAATTTATTAAATTTTACTGAAAATTAATTTTCGAAAATTTCTTACCGAATTTCTGTAAGTTTTCGGGTTGCCAAATTCCCGAGAATCTTCCGAATTCCGAAAATTCTCCTTTTTCTCTCTCTTCTTTTCCTCTTTTCTTTTCTTTTTCTCTTTCTTTTCTTTTTCTTTTTCCTTTTTCATTTCTGGTCAGACCGGTCTGCCTCCTTCCTCGCCAGTTCCTCGCCGGCAGCCGGTTCTCCGGCAGTTCAGGTGCCCTTCAGCTGGTCGACGTCAAGGCGAACTTGTCAGTGCCCTTCGTTTGCCCTGGATCGACGGGACAGCGACAGATTTGGCAGCGTGGGTCTCGGTTTCTCCTCCTCCTTCGTTCTCCCTTCCTCCGCCGTCGTTGGCCTCACCGATGGCCTCCTTCACCTTCCCCTCACCTCCACAAAGGTTCGGGTGGTGATGGCGGTGGCGGTGCTTGGGCCGGCCGGCACCGCTGTATCTCTTTTCCTTTTCTCCTCTCGATTCCGCCGGTTTTTCCCTTCTATTTTACCGCGTTTCGCTTCTTCTTTCCGTCCTTTCCCGTCGCTAGTAGCCTCCTCCTCTTCTTCCTCTCGCCGACGACGTCTTCTTCTTCTTCCTTTAGTCAGCCGACGAAGGCCAGCTTCTCCGGGTTCCTCTCCTCTGTTTTCCTTTGTTTTGAGACAGAAACGGGATCCCGATCTTGTTTCTGTCTTAATTTTTTTATATATAATATAATTATTTTTATATATAATTATATACATATATAATTAGAATATTCATATAATTATATTTGTAAAATTATATCTATAATTATTATATTTTATATATATATATATATATATCTACACTTTAACTTTAAAATAATATATATTTCATATATATTTATTTGTATACATAAATACATATGTATTTATTTCATGATAAAAATAGTATATATCTCTCTATCATATATATACTATATTTCATATATACGTATGTAAATATGTAAAGCATATAAAATATATTTAAAAATGTATTTATATAGTCAAATTATATAAATATATATAAATACTCACCTTTGTATTTATTATAATTTGGATTTCTTAATATCCAAATTATATTTCTCAATTCTTATTTCTTATTTATTGGATTTTCATTCTCCAATTTAAATTCTCTCTTCATTATTTTCCATAGTTTCATCCTTCTCCTTATTTCCAATTTATCCAAATTTAAATTCCTCAATTTCCTCACTTCTTTAATTTCGGGAATTTTAACGATATTCCCATCTCGTAAATAAATTTTATTTATTTACTTTAATTTATTTATTTCATCGTCTATTTTCTTTAATATTAATTTTCAAAAATAAAAAAATTTACGGTTATCACATGATCACAAGGTACGACTGTCTCAAAAACATTTTCATAAATTACTTCGTTTTATAGTAGAAAGCTTTTTAAATAGCAATTATCTTCAGTCAATTCACAATCATGGAAAATTACAATTTATGCAATTTAAACATTTCAAGTAAATTTTCTTATGTAAATCATTTAATGAAAATCATTTCATACAACTCATGTCATGTAATTCATTTCATGTAAATCATGTCATGTAACTCAATTCATGTAAATCAATTCATATAAATCACTTCATCTAATTCAATTCATATAAATCAATTCATGTAAATCATTTCATGTAATCCAATGTTGAGGCTTGTAGAAATTAAAGATAAATTCTATTTCTTGTATTCAGGAAACTTAGATATGGAATGATTAAAACGAGATTTCCAAGAATTTTCAATTAATAGTAAAAACATATCTGATGCAACTCCTATACATGTTTCTTACCTCTATTCCGCGTAGTATAAAAATCCACTGATGCCTCTACGTTTCTTTATTTCCCGAATTTAACACTGCATAGAAATTCCAAATATATTTTAAATTCCATATTCCACTTATAACAATAGTCTTATTAATTTCTATTTTCTAATTTAAAATTTCTAATAATTATTTTATTTTATTTTCTACCAGTTACCATAATTCAATTATACTAAGTGGACATTTCATCCAAATTTCGTTTCTCAATTAATTTCATTAACATTCACATTTATATTTCATAGTCTAATTCTTAAACCATGAAAATTCTCATGGTATTCCTATTTTCCATTTTATCAATCTCATTACTTTATTTATTTATTCATTTAATTTTTCTATTAAATGTCCAAGCATAACTATACTTTTATTGAAATCTTTCCTTATTTTAATTTCACTAATAATTCATATTTCAATTCTAATAATTATTCTATTAATCCTTATTTTTTATTTATCATTTTTTTTCATGATGGATTTATTTTATTTCAAATTAAATATCTAAACATAACTATAATTAAATTGACTTGTTTCTCGAATTTTTTTAATTTATTTTTTTTTATTTTATTATAATCCTATTATCTTTAATTATTTAGTATAGTCAAATATTTCATTCTTATATTGTATTTTATTATTTTCCAATTCAAACTTTACAAATAATCTTTGTTCACCATTAATATTAATCCCATTATTTGCTTATATCAATATTACTTCCATTTTGTTAATTTCCATAATTAATTTATCATGGTCTTTTATTGAATACCAATACATGCTCACAATTAAATTTATTTTGGTTTTCTATTAATTATCATAATATAATTTCAATTAAATTATATTCTTTCCTTCTAATTCTCTTCACCTATATCATGTAATATTTTCATTATGGTAAATATACTATTCTTGGATTTCATTTATTATTTTCCAATGCAAATTTCACTAATAACATTGATTAATATTGTTATATTGTTTCTTATTCATTAACTATCAAAATTAAATTTTTTCATCCTATGGAATTTTGCTTGTCCAAAATTCATTCCTTTTCCCCAATTTATTATACATTACAACAAAACAACATCTCTGTTTCATCTTCATGGCTGATAGCTTCCATTGTTTCATCTTCATGGCCGGCAACTTCTTTTATTCTTGCTTCATGATTTTTCATTCTTCCATCAACTCAAATTTTGTGAACCTCTTTCACCCATTTGGGATTATCATCAAACACCTTGAGCTCATCAAAATTTTATCACCATCATTCAGCCACAACACAGCCGGATGTCCCCCTGTTTCACGTCACTTTACTGCTATTCAATATATCATCGCCAAACCATATTCCAACCAAGTCCTCTCATCATTTTCTACAAAATCCTACCTAAAGCACATTTAAAACCATTAAGATTTCATCAATTCCCTTTCATGGTCGATTGTATCATGACAATCTATAATCAATTTTTACTTCAAACAATAGCTATGAGTATGTCTTACTAGCCTAATCCAACCATAACAGCAAATAACATGGGCTGAATTCATCTCCTCTCTTACCTTTCTTAGCCCGTACTGTTTTGCAACTCCAATTCAGTGCTGATTCTCGTCGTTCAGTGTAACGATCCGAATATACAGTAACATCACATATTTACACAGTCACATTGATGGTTGGGCTATCTGCAATGCCTTTATTTGCACAATATACACGTATCTACAATAGTTTATAAAAATAAATTTATTTATTGTACCAAATACAATTATAATTAATTCAATATTTACATCCCATGTCTATCATTACAATATAGTAGTACTGTATAAAACTGTCTGAACATATAATGAAAATAAATACACCTCCAAGATCCACAAAATGCTACCTCGGGGTAACAAGATGCAGCCGATATCTTCGGATGGTATATCACGCTATCACTGGAAATAATCTGTTGAGGTAGAAAAATAAGGGGTGAGCAAAATCTGCTCAGTAAAGGAATCGTATGTAGAAACTGATATTATGAAATTCTATACGCACAAAATGTTTATTTTTCCTAAAGGCACACTAAGCACAATAAGGGAATGATATTATAGTCGGCTAGGGATTCGGATGGAGTAATGGGAGGTATTTTAAAATGCCTACTGTGTCCCGGAACCTATAAGCACTTATAGGGAGTAGGTATTTATAATGAACGAAACATTTTAATTAATGTTTCATAAATGAATCTCAAATAAATGCTTATTTAAATGATTCATAAAATTAAAGCATATATATAAATAATTTTAAATTCATATTTAATCACAAATAAAATCTTTAACTAAGAAATCGCAAAATCACTTTTACACACATTTCACATAAATCGATAAAAGTTCTGTACAAAGTATTTTACACAACTTAGTACAGTAAACCATTTAGAAATAATCACACATTTCACAGAAAACATGTTGATAATCACTTGTGATTTAATATCACAATTCAGTTAAAACAGTTTAATATCACAATAAAATGGTGGAGACCAAGCATCACCCAATATATATCATGCTATAACCCCCGTAAGGTATAATAATAATCATATGAGACATATGGTCATAGTCTATAAATGTCCTCGGTCATACACTAATTAGGTGTCAACCGAGACGCTGAAGATAGGATCAGTATTAACAGCTTCACACAGATAATACACATTAACACATGAGCATGATACGAGGCCTATCAGTCTCAAAACAGTATAACAATGATATTAAGACCTTTATGGATTTTATTAAAATAAATTAAGTTCTCAAATTTATCTATAAAGGAATATAATTTCACATAATACACAATTTCATGAAACAGTCTGTAAAATATTCACATTTCGATAATAATTCTCATAAACACTTTATTTCACTGTAAAACACATTTAAAAACACATAGGTAACTTTATTTCGATAAAATTCTCTTTCATGAATTTTTAAATATTATTTTTCTATAAATTCACATTTTGTGAAAAATATTAAATAATAAATTTCCAAGCCTAGAAATGACACAATTATGCATTTAAAATATTTCATGATAATTTTAGATTATTTTCTAAGAAAATTCGGCAGTACAACTGATAGGATGATATTTTACGAATTTTATATGTGCTAATATATTTGCTTTATTGATGTTTTATGCCTAAAAGAGCTTACTAATGTTTATTTTATGTTTTAGGCATTAAATATCAAAGTCGGAATAAAAAGAAGCTAAAAAGAGCAAAGTGCAGATATTTCTGTCCAGCTTGAAAGATTGACGTTTTTGACCAACATAACGACCTGATCTCAAGATGTGGCCTTCATGGAAGTTGTAGAGGACTTCTTAAGGTTTCCAAAATGTACAAGATCGCAAAAATCGGAGTTTGTTTGATGGGTCAAACGTCTGGACAAAATCAATACGAAATTCTGGGCAGAAAAACGAGATTGAGAAGAAATTCCAACAAAGCAAGTTCAAGACCAGATTTTGTTGAAACAAGATAATTTTTTAATTTTATTTTGTCTTAGATCTGTAATTAATTAATAAAAATAGGCCTTAGGAATTTTACTTAAAAAATAATTGTAAAAAGATGATGAGATAAATGTAAGAGTTTGACTAGTCAAATTACTTGTTTTCCAAGTAAGCTCTTATCTGAATCCCACATTGCTCAGAAAAGTCTTTTAAACTCTTTCTTAGGCCTATATAAAGAGCACAAGGCTCTCATAAACAGCATCTCTCACATCCCTCTCATCCCTCTTCCCTCTTTTAGTTTTGTAGGATTTTCTTTAGGGTTTTTAATAAAAATTTTATTTTTCTTTATTTTTAATTAGTTGCTGATTTTTTTATTATTATTATTTTTTTTAACAATTTCTTTCTTGATATTTTTTTAGACTTTGTGATTTCTTGTTTTGTTTGAATCTTATTAGATCATAATCTTGATTATAGATTTCTTGTTTGATATTATTAAAGATTGATAGTTTAATTTTTTATTGCATGATAATTGTCTTCTTTATAATATTAAACTTGAATTTTATGATCTTGAATATGACTAGTGAGTAGTTTTCTTATTCAGTTATGAGGTAAATTGATTATTCTTGGGAAAAGCATGTTGTGAGATTCTTGAACCTATAATATAATTATTGATTAAATATCTAAGATTCTCTGAGCACATTATAATGATTGTTTGTTTGATTAGATAGGGTGCACACTATTTAGTTAAATTAAATAATCTACCGCCAGATTAAAAACATAAGTCCGTAATTGCTTGTGGAGTTAATCACTAGGGATGGAGGAGAATTAAGGTTTAGATTAAATGAACTAAGCTTATGTGTTTGTTATCTAATGTCAACCCATGTCTTTCTTGTTGTTAATGCTGCTACAACTTATATCTAGAGAGCTTGTTCTAGGTAGGTTAAGTAGTTCGAGATTAGTTAAAGAGCTTGTTTTAACTAACGGCTCAATAAAGAAAGATGGTGTAACAGAGCTTGTTGTTATGCTACGGTTGTCACATCCCGTGACCACATTTATCACCTTATTGTACACAACTTAACCGGTTGAGCTGTCTGTGATACTTCACTTGTACTAACTGATAAACAATTTTACATAATATTGTTTATATTATACACATCCCCTATCGTATTTAATCAGATAAGTAGTACTGTAGACATGTCTAAATACAGAGAATAAATGATCATACCTCAAATAGTTTAGTCGGTCTGTCGCTTTGTCCTTGGTGTACAGCCATGACCCACAATCAACTGATCTCACAATCATCAAAAACCTGAAATGTTTAAAATTAAGGAGTGAGCAAAACCACGGCTCAGTAAGGGAATTATATGCCCTCACTTGATACTCAGCTTCCTATATGCTAAAAATCTTTTTCATTTTTCCTATGGGCTCTAGGCTCGCATGTAGGAAGGATACTACAGTCGACTAGGGATCCGGATGGAGTAAGGTAGGTATTTTAGAATACCATACTTGTTCCGGAACCTAGAAGCAACTGTAGAGAGAAATTTTCATTTCGTTTTGAATTAATAAATCCTTTTCTTTTTCATTCCATAACCTTTTCATATTCTTTTCAAAATAATGCTTTTATGAGATAAAGCATTTAAATAAAATAATTAATATTCGTATATTCCTTGAAAAAAATATTAGTTAAATCATCATCTTATTTCTTTAAAACTCATTTCATGTTTTATTGTACTCTCTTAATTAGTACAGTACTTTAAATAGCAAAATAAGCTATTAAAATCTATTCCATTTATCAAATTAGCAAAGCAGTAAGCACTTCGATAGATTGGTCACTATACACGTTGATAAAGCGGTTACTATGTAAGTTAATAAATCAATCCATTCATAAAATGAAAATCCATAAACTTTAAGCGTATAGCTTAACTCATTGAAAACAGTTCCAATATAACCGAATTACTTAATCACTTTAGGCGTAAGCCCCAATTCACTGATTCAGTTACGACATCCATCCTAACTAGCAATAGAGTTAAGTGTCATATCGAGGAACTTGTGTAGCACGTAGGTCCTTCGGGATTCTAGAGGTGGCTCCCACGGTCCAACTAGTATCCGTGCAGCACGTAGGTCCCTTGGGATTCTAGAGGTGGCTCCCACGGTACAGAAATCGAGTCTTCACTCGGTTTGGCCTTTAGGACACAGACTTCTTACTAACACATCGGAGCTCGTGTAGCACTTAGTTCTCAAAGGATTCTAAAGGTGGCTCCCCATAGTTCACAAAGAATCTATTTAGCACTTAGGTCCCTTGAGTCTTCTAGAGGTGGCTCACACGGTACAGAAACTTCTTACTAACACATCGGAACTCGTGTAGCACTTAGTGCTCAAAGGATTCTAGAGGTGGCTCCCCATAGTTCACTAAGAATCTATGTAGCACTTAGGTCCCTTGAGTCTTCTAGAGGTGGCTCACATGGTACAGAAACTTCTTACTAACACATCGAAACTCATGTAGCACTTAGTGCTCAAAGGATTCTAGAGGTGGCTCCCCATAGTTCACTAAGAATCTATGTAGCACTTAGGTCCCTTGAGTCTTCTAGAGGTGGCTCACACAGTACGAAGATTGAGTCTTTACTCGGGTTGGCCTTTATGCCATATATACCTTCCACTATCTTATCAGAACTCATGTAGTACTTATAATCTAATATTCCATTTAAGACCATTGTAAGAATATTAGATTTATCATTTCTTCCTTTTTGAAAACATATTACATGTTCGTATCACATGTCTTATGAAAATCATCTCACAGTACTATAATCAGTACCGAAATGAGCATTTTGTAAAAATGCTATAAATCAATCGATTTTCTTCTCATATCATATAAAACATGTTCTTTTCACATGTCACGCAATCATATATCACATTTTTCGTTTGACATATTCCATATCATGTAAAACACTTTCCTTTTTAACATATCACCTATCATTTATGGAGTCTAAGATAGACATCAATCTTATCATACTATAAACCCCGGAAGGTAAAGAAATAAACCGGTCAAATCTATGACCATAATCTATATTACCCTCGGTGGATCACGGATCAGGTGTCAACCGGGACTAAACATATCACATATCATGCATCAACATGACAGGAATGCCAACCAATCTCAAAAACGTAGTTTTCATCATAAAATAAACCTTCATGGAATTTGTATAAATATATAATTCCATAATTTAAAACCATAAGGGTTAAAATCCTTTAGTGAATATTTATAAAAATATTCATAAAAATATTCACTGTTGTTGGCTCTATAGGCTATGCCGAGAGGGGGGTGAATCGGTTTTTCGCTAACCTTAAGTTCGTTTTTCGATTCCTCTAAGTTCTCTAGCTTAGATTGATATTTTCTTTAAAACATTTTATGAAGTATTAAGACCAATAAGAATATGTAATTAAATCATGGTCTTAATGTTTGATATAATCACTTGAAAATGGATTGAGAAAATCATGTGTGATAAGGCAAATTTACAATATGAATTAAAACATTAAAGCTTACTTAAGTTTTTGTCATTTCAAAATATATATGGCAATTTAAAGCTAACAACTGTATTTCACTTCATCTTTCACCTCGTATTACGTGTAATTTATCTATTCCGAGAATTTTCGGTGGTTTCATTATCACCATTCTCGAATACATGAATATTTTAAAATTCCATCTCATTATATTCATGTTTTATGAAATTTAGTAATTTCCTCATGTTTCATGATTTAATATCGATTTTCGGAAATAAAATCATTTAATATGATTTTATAAAGTTTTTCTAAAATTTTCGGCAGCATAACGGCTGCCGATTTACTAACCTCCTGCACAGAAAATACAGTTTTAAATTTCCATCCAGTACTTCAACCTAAAATTTTCAGCCAATCATGCATCATAATAATTTTCATAAAATATTTGCATAAAATATTTCAAATTAAAATATGCAGACTGAATATCCTTACAGTGCTGCACATGCATCCCTTACCTTTTTTCGGGTCGGCAACTTCCTCTTATCGATCGTGCCCGCACTCCATCTCTCTCGATTCCTTATCTCGATCGCTGAAAATAATTTCTGGAAATAAAAATTCTAAATTTAGAATTTTTCCATAATTTATTACATTTTTCTGAAAATTTAATTTTCGAGAATTTCTTACCGAATTTTCGTAATTTTCGGGTTGTCGAATTCCGAAAATCTCCGAATTCCCGAAATTCTCCTTTTTCCTCTTTTCTTTTTCTTTCTTTCTATTTCTTTTCTTTCTCTTTCTTTTTTCTTTTTTTCTTTTTCCTTTTTCTTTTTCTTTTTTCCCATTTCTGGCCGGACCGGTTCAATGCCTCTTTCGGCCGGTTCGACCACCGTCGATCCTCTTTTCCATCGGTTCGCGCCTCCCACAGCTTGCCGGAGTTGCGGAGACACCGTATCTGGTCTCTGTTTCTCCCCATCACTGGCGACGGCGCTGGATCTGGGTTCGTGGGTTTCGGTCCCTTTCCTTCCTCTTTTCTCCTTCCTCCGCTGAATTCTCCTTCGCCAGTGGCTCCTCTCACCTTCGTCGAGCTTCGCCAGTGTCGGGAGTGGCGGTGGCGGTGCTCGGATCGACCGGCACCGCCAAACTCCTTTCTCCTTTCTCTTCGGTTCTCCTTCGCTTCAGTTTTCCATTTCTGCTTCTGTTTCTGTTCCGTTGCCGGCTGTTTCTTCCTTTCACGTCGCCGGTGCCGCCTCTTTCTCCCTCGCCGACGGTGGCAACTCCGCCACCGTCGACTCTGGCTGGAAGGGATCGGGCTCTGTCCCGATCTTTCCTTTCCTTTTCTGTTTTGTTTTCCTTTTTTTGTTTATTTTCTATTTTTAGTATATAACATACTACATACTTTACACTATATAATATATTTTATACATATAATATATACTATATATTATACATATATTATTTCATATATAATGTAATACAATATACATTATATATAAATTATATATATTGCATATTACAAAACATATATCTAGTATATATATATATATCTATGTATATTTATATACTTTAAAATACATAACATTTACATATACAAATTATATAAATGTTATAATTCAACATATATACATATAAACTTTAATATAAGATCACATTTACCTTTCTTCTATATGTATTTATATAATTATATATACACAAAATATTATGTTTATATACATTTGTATTATTTAAATTTATGAAATAGTATATATTTCCATATATATACCAACGTATATTAAAATATATTGTATAGTATTTTAAATACATACGTATTTGTATAAAATACATTTGTAAAATTTGTAATTATATAAACATACTTTATTTTTATTTCTCATTTTCCTTATTTAATTTGGATTTTAATTTATCCCAATTAATTTTCCCTCTCTCTATTATTTTTATCTTCACTTCTAATTTAATTTCCTTTATACGAATCTCTCAATTCTTTCACTTCCTCAATTCTCGGGATTTTCACCAATATTCCGTTCTCGCAAATTTTTATTTATTTCCTCTGATTTATTTTCTCCAATATTTATTTTCAATATTTATAATTTCCAATAAATGGAAAATTTACGGTTATCACAACAGTTGACTGTTTAATTGACAGTAATATTTTGTAATCAATGATCAACATCAAAATCCAAGAATGATTGATTGCCTCGTAATTGAAGTTTTTTGCTAATTGTTTTTTATATTTAATAATTCTTGTTTTCTCTATTTTAGACATAATTACAAAACCCCAAAATTTCTTCTTCTTTCCCTAAACCTCAAAATTAGATTTTTAATTTAATAATTAATTTAAATAATTCAGTCTCTGTGGGTTCGACCCTTGCTCCGCTATCTATATAGTAGAGTTAGGAAGTTTTATTTTTGGTGACTGACGACACTCATTAACAACGGCTGCTATTTGCCTGGCTTTCCTGCACGTAAACACAGTTCAAAATCTAGCCATAAACCACAATTTGCACAGTTTTCAAAGCACTTGAGTATCAAAATATTCTTATAAAAATATTCTCATTGAAACTATTCATTCATAATATCCCTACGGCCTACACACTCATCCCTTACCTGTCTAGCGTTATCGAACTTCTCGCTAGCACCACATGTAAACTATTTCTCCCAGGCTGCAAAGCAATTTACCAAAAATATTAGTTCACTTTACATTTATTTTTAAGCTACTTTTCATGCTTAATTGCAGCGACATTGTACACTGCAAATATTAATTCAGTATAATTTCTACCGGTGGTAGAACCTAACTTCTCCATTTTAAGTCGGAATTTAAATCCGATTGCACCAGTGGACTCTTTATAATTTCTACATTATTTTGGCATGTTAAACTCATCAAATGCAGCCATGCAACTACCTCCCCTTGCCATGGTTGAATCTTCCCTCTTGCCAAACTCATTTTCAACAATCTAACTTCACATTCATGTTTAACCATGCGCATTCATCATTTTGGCATTAATTTTAAGCATGAAACACTAAGAATTCATGAGATCCCAAGCTTGGACGAAACTTTTCTTCCTCCTTTCTCCTTGTTTTGTCACTTATTCAAGGAATTATGGGTATAGATGAAGAGAGGGGAGTGAGTAGAATAATTTTGTAGTTATGATTTTGATGAGAAGGTGGAGTTTTGGTATAGTTTTATTTGGTTTCTTTTCTTTTCTTCTTTTTCCTTCTGTAATGGCGTTGGAGTGCAAGCTTGAAGACAATGAATAGTGGCCGGCCAAGCCAAGAAGAAATATGAAGAGTCTTCTAGAAGGGGGTAAAAAGATGAAAATACCCCTAATTTTGAGATTTTCCGACAATTTTGCCCTTAACCTTCCGTAATTTTTATAATTCTGTAATTGCACTCTAAAAATTCAGATTTCATTACCAAAAATTCTTATTGGATGTATTTTGATGAATCATGGTGGTTTCGTTGACGCATGGTTCACCGAAAATGTGAAATTATGGAATTTACCCTATCAGGCCAATCGCTTAAATTTTTTATTTAACCACCAATTCAATAAATCTATTGACATAGCCTATTACTTATTTTCATGTAGATTATCATGGTATTTTTACTTCGTCCAATTCATTTTAGTTTGGGCACAATTTACGAAAATGCGACCAAGCTATGTCCTTAATCGTCATTTTCTAAATTGTTTGCACGCTTCCCAAAAATAATCTAAATAAGGTATTTTAGGCTCAAAATTTTCACAATATATTTATTAAATCCTCTGTACGCTGTTTTATCAGTCTCATGTACATCCGAGCACTATAAGGCAAGTGGAGACCACATTACTATTTTACTTATAATTTATAAAATACACCAAAAATTAATTAATAAATAAATATCTACACATGTACAGTACAAGATAAATGATTCTCACATTCAGCCCCTCCAATTATTTTGAGTTTAAAGAGTTCTAAAGGTGAGGGATAGGTTGGGTAGAGGAGACTTGGGGTTTTGGGTAATGAAACATGATAAATGTGTGGGCAAAATGAGAGGAATGAAAGGAAAATGAAGAAGAAATTCTACAGCAGAAGAACAGGGGACATAAAGGTCGGTTTAAGGAGATAAATTGGCTGAGATTTTTGTCTTATTTTATATTATTTAGTATATAAAAATCGGCCCAATACAAAATAACAAATTTAGGCTTTTAATTTTTCAATATTTACACCTAAACCACTTTTAATATTTTATTACTTTTATGTTTCATATTTTTATTTTATTTAAACTTAATTTTATTTATTTAAGTCAATCTTAGTCAATCTTAGTCAATCTTTGACCCATTTGACTAGCCCTTATGTTAAATGACCGTAATACCCTTATGTTCATGCTTTATTACCATATATGTCCCACTTATTATTTTAATATTTTTAAATTAGCTTTAATATTTTATTTTTATTATTTTTTATATATTGGGGTTGAACATGGTCGATTATTGACTCTTAAGGTGGTTTGATTGGTATTGGGTAATGAAATTACTAAACTACCCCTAATCGAAGGTTTTTGGTTTCGTTCACGTTGTTTTTAATAATTTCGCGTAATTTAGTTCACGGGCTGAATCCACGTGAAACTTTTTTACGTGAGGATTATCCTATGACAGTCTGTGGGTCCAAAGTCACTTTGGTTTGACCACTATTCAGAAAAATTTTCCTGGGGTATGGACACGATCGTCATTTTTGAATTTTTTTCTCGCTTTTCAAAATACATTCAAATGAGATCATTTTGAGATACAGATTCTTGCTTTATTCATATTTCATCTCAAAAATCAACATTCTAGGGTCTTGCTCAGATCTGAACAGAGAATGTCCTAATAGGGCTCTTATCAAGTACCTCTCTAAACCTTATCGAACAGACCCTTTATTTAAATATTTTAACAATTAATATTTTCTTTTTAAATTCCAACACTTTGTAGATTATATCGAATATAAGAAAATTGGGATCCTCACATCCTCCCCACCTGTAAGGAATTTGGTCCTCCAAATTCAACACAAGTACTTCGGCAATTTAGTGCCTGGAGACTTATAATTTTCGTGTCTATCTTATTCACTTATACTCATACTTCCATATAGCATTTGTATGATTCACTAGAAATCTTCATTTCTATTCTTCTTCACTACGATTCACTCCATCATCTCCCATTAAACAATAACCTTCAAACACTTCCGATCATTCTAACTAAGCCTTATTCCGTTAATCATCATCAATCATTCAATACTTATGTTATAACATTTCCGTACAACATCCATATTTACCACTCTTATTCTTCCTATCAATCATCGATATCCCTCTACCGATCGACATTTTGTTCCATTTTCTAATCCTTTTTCACAATTTATATTCAGATAATGTACAACAGTATGGGATGTAAATCAATTTTAACCTACTTATACCGACACATACTAGGCGAACATTGCTCTGATACCACTTTTATAGCGTTCGAAATTATAAAATTATGAACTAACTTTTCCTTTTATCACTATATTTCTCATTTCATCTATTTGGTATCAGTTTGGCCTGCGTTCGGTGTCGATGTGTAATAACCACAATTTCTTCTACATGTTAAATAGTGTTAAATGAGCCTTAGAGATGTTTAGAGGCCAAATTGTGACACTTTCGGATTTTGGTGTAGGAAAGCAAGCTTTCGAACAGACAAGTTGGCGGGTCCCACGAGACCGGACACTCAACCAGAAACCATGTAAGTACCTCAAATTCATCATAAATGGTTTTAAGTAAGACAATTTGTTTCACGTGGTTATGATTTGAGTCTAATCCGAGAATTTGACAATAAACCGAAAATTTCAGCCTTTGGCTCATGACCAATCTAGCTTGTTTCGATCATATCTCTTGATCGGAGTATCAAAACGATAAACCATAAAATTCTTATGAAATCTGACTTAAAGGTCTTTTAGCCATGAAAAGCTCGTAATTTAATTCCATACAATTAATACCATAAAAATTCCGAAATTGAACAATGTGCAGTGAAGCCTGTCAATTGACACTTCTGTGAAGAATCGAGCATATCTATTAGTAGGAAACTCTGATTAAGGTGATTCAAATTTTTATGAAAAGTTAACTTGATAAGCTTTCCAACGATATCAGGCTTGTCATCTAATTCAATGTGGATCAACGGCAGTGAATTTTTAGATTCACGTCACAATTTGGAAATTCTAACTATGAACAACCGATAATGAAATGGGCATAACTTTTGTTAGAGAACTCCGATTTAGGTGATTCAAATTTTGTTTAAAAGCTAATTTAGAGACCTTTCTGGTCATTTATGGCATGTCATTATACCCCTTGTAGATTGATACAGTAAATTACTGGAAGTTAGACTTGAAATTTGGTAAATTGAGAGTTTATCGAAGGATTAAGATTAAAATGAAAAGTTTAAGGAAAATGTGGATTATTGTTGGCTTAAAAATAACCAAGAGGAGTTTAAATGGAGTAGAGATAAATTAAAAAGGGTCCATCCATGATAAAAAGCAAAATACCAATTCAGAATTAAGAAGAATTTTGAATTTGGGGTTCAAAATAGCATTTTTGTATTTAACAACCAAGTTAAAACTGTAGGTACCTCTTCCAATTGATTTGTTTGTGGTCATTTTATATTTTACTCATCTTTATTGTACCAGCAAATTAATTAAAAAAAAAAAAGAAAGAACGCAGCAAGCATTCTCGCGGAAGCTTGCTGCAGCCAAATGAAGGTAGAAGAAAATAAAGAAATAAAAAGAAAAGAAAAAGGAGAAGGAAAAGAGGGGGAATTTTACTATTGGACCATGTGGTTATTTCCTATTGGCTAAAACATAGATAAATGAGATAAAACTCAGCCATTTTATCCAGCAAAACCGACATTCCTCCCCTCTCTTTCTGTTGTTCACGTTTTGCCCAAGAACTCCTCCAAAATCCTTCACGTGTGCTTGCCAAACCTTATCCTTTCTTCATCAAATGACCAAGTTCCTTCAACAAACCTTATTCCTCATCTTAAGAACTCTCAAAACCTGGGATTTGGTGGATTATTTCCAGCATTTGGGGACTGATCTTGATGCTGAAATTTTCTGTTCTAGGTAAGCTTACAAGTGTTGATGTTTTCTTTTAATTCTAGCCATACTTTTGGATGATCTAATGTATGAGAAACATGTGTAAGGCCTTAGTTTAAGACAAAATGAATTGTAGTGGCAGTAGGGTTATTCGGCCATATATGGGAAATGAAGAAATTGATGAAATTTTGGTTGTATGTTAAGTAGAGATTAGTAGAAAAATAAGGAATGAAATTGTTAGAACTTGATTTGATTTTGGTTTGTGATGAGTTTGCAAGAACTTGGGAGTGGCATGAAAATGGGTATCAACCTACCATGAACTTGGTTAAATATTGGTGATGAAACTTAATGTATGGAATGTGTTTGATGAATTTACTAAGTGAATAGAAAATATTCGTAAGGTTAGAGTTGATAAAACAAGAAGGCTGTAGGGCATTATCGGGTAGCTTTGAAGGCATGAACAAGGATCATTTTTTGCTAAAGCAATGCAATCCGAGAAGAGGGCTGTAATGTGGTCTTCATGGCAGCTCACATGCTACTATTATGGGTCATTAAGGGCTGAATTTAGGACTTAAACAAGAGCCAATAGATGCATTGTTTTGAAGATTGAAAGAGGTAAGATTAAATCTGACTTTGTAGCTATTTGTGTAGGCTGTGTAAGTGAAAAAAAGATTGGTGTCTTGGTACGGCAAGTAGAGGCTTTTTGGAAACACAAAATGCAAGGCTGAGAACGAAAGAAGACGGGCTGCATTTAGAATCCATAGCAGCTACAAAACAGCAAAGATCCAAGCTAAATAAGAAGGGCTTTCGATTTTGCTTAATTTAAGGGGTAAGATTCTAACTTTATAATATTTGATTGTTATACATGAAAATGAAATTGTGATGAACTAAATCAAATGGCTGTTGTATGGATGAAGGATTAATTGAATTCCAGCTTGATGTTCAATTCTGGAATTGATGTTCTGTTCTAGGTTGTAATTAAAACGATCATTTTAATTGTTATACAGGGATAAAAATTCTGGAAAAACTATGATAAATAGCCTTTTAAGTTAGGAGAAATTCGGTTTTGGAATTTCTTGATTTGGAATCCTGTAGCTTGAGATATGTACAAATGAGTATAGGGTACTCTGCCAGAAAAACGTGAATTCCAGTATAACTTTGAAAAATTGTAGAAAATAGCCTAAATTGAGTTAGGTTACAAGCCTTACATTTCTAGAAAGGTAATTAAGTTAGGATTGTGATGGTTCTGGGTTTTCACCAATTGGATATGCTGATAATTAAATATGGAGTATTTTGTGCAAGTAGGTCAGTGTCACACTGTGCCTGAATACTGCTGGAAGATAGTGCAACTTTGTAAAATTGCTAATGTTGATCTAGGAAGAATTAAATCATGAACCTTACATTTCTAGATAGGGATTTGAGTTAGCTTTTATCTAATTCTGGAATTTGTGGATTTGGAATTATGTAACTTAGGATATGTATATATAAATGCAAGATACTCACTGCAGGGTACAAACAGCCTAGTGTCAACTTCAAAACTTCATAGAAAATAATTCAGATGGAATTTGATTTCAAACTCTACATTTTCAGAAAGATAAATGAGTCAGGATTGATATGGTTTTGGGTTTGTACAAATTATATATCCCTATAATTAGTAATATTAATTTTAATGAACACAGGTCAGGAAACTATCCTGCCTAATGTGCCAGATTTGGACCAAAGTTTGGAAAATTATTGGAAATGGCACAGGATGAATTAAGAAGTAAGCCTTATACTTCCGAATAGGGAACTGAGTTAGAAGTAATATAAAATTTATGGCTTGACAATTAGATTTTGAAATTTATACTTAAGGCTAGCACAATGACAAAAGGTCAGAAAATCCTAAAATGAAGAAATTAAATCAAGTAGATTATGAGAGGCTCAAGGGAGCAAAAAGGAAATGAATAGATAGAACTAGTTCATATTTGAAATATTCAGAATTTCTCCTTGATGTCATTCTTATTGAATTGTATAATTTTAATCCTAGAATGCAATTGGGGGTAATTAGTAACCCGATCCATCTTGTATATGTAGAGGGTGATGCTAAGGACTGAAATTGACTAAGAGCTTACATAGCTTGTGTGGAACTTGATAGGCCAGGGAGGATTGAATCTGTAAGCTAAGGAAGCACTGTAAGTAACCCTAAGCAACTACCTTGCATCCAAATCATCATATGATGTTTTAAATTCTGATTTGGTATGGAAACGAAATGAAATGCTGCATATGAAATCGACTTTGACGCATATTGAAAATGCTGCATATTGGGCCTATCCTTGACTGATTGGTTTAGCTTTATGAAAATGTTTTATAAGCATGCTGTAGGCTCGCCAAATCTTTGTTTGGTTTTATGTATTATTGCTTTAATATGATGACATTTTTGAGTTTCCAAATTGAACTAAGCTTTTGGTTTGATACGGTTTTCTGATTTTGTTTTAAAACTTAAAGTGCTTTAAAAGCTTAGCGAGCCCATGATTGTTAGCTGCACATTTATGCACTATGATTTTGATACGAAGTCTTGGAAGGCCGATTTGATAAGATTGATATTAGATACTGTTTTAGACCCAGCGTATTGAGACCTTAGGGCACCATACCTTGAGAATTGTGTAGGCGTTCTTAATTGACTTAGAGCACTGTGTCTTGATGACTAGCTCTCGGGAACGATTGGCTTGTCCCGTATATTAGTTTGGACAAGTCCCGGTATCATCTGATCAATGAACCGGGGTTGATTGGTCTATGCATAGGTAGCATCCCTTTTTGGGAGATTGCTACGGTTAGCTACCGTAGATCGTTATTGTGTTGGCTCTAAGTATCTCGATGCTGCTATGCCTTATCTCTTGGTACTACGATCTGTTTTATCGATTGGATAGTATGATTTATGATGATGTTTTGACGATTGATGATTGGCTTTTGCCTTATGATTTGAGAACATGTTTTACAATGCAGCATATCAGATCTGATTTATCAATGTTTGAAATGAGATTTAAATCTGTTTATGAGACTGCTATTCTTTATGTTTTAAAATGCAGTCATGTTTTATATTGCAGCATATCGAAATTGATTTATTGGATGTGTATGATTTATGAGTTTTGAAAACTGAGAGATGCAAGTTATGACTTTTAGGTTGCTTCTATAGTTACTTACTGAGTTTATGACTCACTCCCCTCCTCTTTCCCTCCCTTTCAGATTGATGATCATTATCATAATGCTTTTACTCGAAAAGCTCCTCGGGAGTGATTCCCAAGTGCAGTTTCAGGTATATGGCTTCCAGCATACTAGATAGACACAAATTGAGTATGGCACAGTGTATTTACTTATGTTTTTATTGGTTGCATGTACGAAGTCCGTGATGTAGGTTATGTTATTTTACTATTAAGATGAAATGGTTTGATGGTTGTTCAAGATGGTGTTCGTGTTGATATGTGCAATAATAAAGTATATATAAATCACTAGTGCTTGATGGTTTAAGACGAATATCATAATTGAATCAATTAAAGAGAAATAGAAATGGGACCTTAGTGATCAAGGATCGTGTAAAACTAAATTGTGGTCTATACAGTCGCCTACAAACGAATATGCGAAGTAAAGGGATAAAAAAAATAGCCTGCAAATTTAGGCTTCCGTAAGGATTAAGTGAAAATCGGGTTGTGACACGATGTAAGTTCGTTTTACCATTCCTGTTACAATTAACCTTTATACAATTAAATTAATTAAACCATAAATAATAATTAAGAAATTAGAATAAAATTTATTAAATAATATTTATAAATCTGTTCACAACAATTCAAAGTAATTTACATCTCATTATTTCAAGTACTTTCATAAATTTAACGATTACAATATTTACATCCCATCACATATACATCTACTGTGCATTTATAAGTCTGAATATAAATATTAAACTTTACATGTATATGGTCACTGGGTACTTTAAACTTCTAATAATTCTCTTCAGCTATCCTATCACAGTAGATGATACATACACTAGTGAGTTATCTGGGATTGGGGAAAGCCCAGTAAGAAACATATATATATTATATGCAGTTAAATAATAAGTAAATAAAAATAAAAATAATTTATTTAAACTAATTATGAAAGAGGCATATTAAATGTAAATATTAAAATGCAATAATAACAATTATTTCCTAACGGCTTACTAGGAGACAGTATAGGAAGGATACTATAGTTGGCTAGGTACCTGGGTGGAGTATGGGAGGTACTTTGAAGTACTTGTCATGTTCCGATCCTTAGATGCGACTATAGGGAGTAAGCGATTGATGATGAAATCATAAATCATTTTAAAATATTTAATAATTTATGCAATGAAAATACAAATCATTACTTAATATAAAACATTCAATAATTAATGTAATAAATATTTCAAATCGATATCAATATATAAAACAATTTATTTAAATAATGCTATAAAAATCATCTCATGAAATGTTTCAATATATAAACAGTTTATAAATAGCTAATTGAAAACACTATTGTAAACAGTTCATTATTGGTAAACAGTTCAATATCAATAAACAGTGCAGTAAACATGTCCGTATCGGTAAACAATTCAGTATCAGTAAATCATTCAGTACCAATAAACAATTCAATATCAGTAAACAATTTAGTTCGGTAAAAACAATACAGTACAGTGGAGACAGTCACATCCAATAGAATCATGCACGATACAGTAAACAGTAACGAATGGCCATCGTAGACAATCACAGTTTGCACTGGTCAGGTGCTCATTATGGAAAACTATGGGTTTAACCATAATTTCCATAGTCATATCAGTAAACCTACGAGTTGGACCAAGTCCGCAGTCATATAAAAGTAAACCTGCTTACTTGGTTAAAGTCTCGTAGTCATATAACAATAAACCTGCAAACTTGATCAAGGTCTCGCAGTCATATAACAGTATGCATGATCACTAAGGTACGAATGTCTCAAAAACATTTTCATAAATCACTTCGTTTAACAGTAGAAATTTTTTTGGAATAGCAATTATCTTCAGTCAATTCATAATCATGGAAAATTACAATTTATGCAATTTAAACATTTCATGTAAATTTTCTCATGTAAATCATTTAATGAAAATCATTTCATACAACTCATGTCATGTAATTCATTTCCTGTAAATCATGTCATGTAACTCAAATCATGTAAATCAATTGATATAAATCACTTCATGTAATTCAATTTATATGAATTAATTCATGTAAATCATATCATGTAATGCAGTGTTTAGGCTTGTAAAATTAAAGATAAATTCTATTTCTTGTATTTGGGAAACTTAGATAAGGAACGATTAAAATGAGATTTCTGAGAATTTTCAATTAACAGTAAAAATATATTCTATGCAACTCCTATACATGTTTCTTACCTCTATTCCGCGCAGTATAAAAATCCACTGACGCCTCTACGTTTCTTTATTTCCCGAATTTAACACTGCATAGAAATTCCAAATATATTTTAAATTCCATATTCCACTTATAACAATTCTCTTATTAATATCTATTTTCTATGGTAAAATTCCCAGTAATTAATTTATTTTATTTTCTACCAATTACAATAATTCAATTACACTAAGTGGACATTTCTTCCAAATTTCATTTCTCATTTAATTTCATTAACATTCACATTTATATTTATAGTCTAATTCTTAAACCATGAAAATTCTCATGGTATTCCTATTTTCCATTTTATGAATCTCATTACTTTATTTATTTATTTATTCATTTAATTTTTCTATTAAATATCCTAGCATAACAATACTTTTATTGAAATCTTTCCTTATTTTAATTTCACTAATAATTCATATTTCAATTCTAATAATTATGCTATTAATCCTTGTTTTCTATTTATCATTTTTTTTCATGATAGATTTATTTTATTTCAAATTGAATATCTAAACATAACTATAATTAAATTATCTTGTTTCTCTAATTTTTTTTATTTTTTTATTTTATTATAATGCTATTATATTTAATTATTTAGTATAGTCAAATATTTCATTCTTATATTGTATTTTATTATTTTTCCAATTCAAACTTTACAATTAATCTTTGTTCACCATTAATATTAATCCCATTATTTGCTTATGTCAATATTACTTCCATTTGGTTAATTTCCATAATTAATTGATCTTGGTCTTTTATTGAATACCAAATACATGCTCACAATTAAATTTTTTTTCCTATTAATTATCATAATGTAATTTCAATTAAATTATATTCTTTCCTTCTAATTCTCTTCACCTATATCATGTAATATTTTTATTATGGTAAATTTACTATTCTTGGATTTCATTTATTATTTTCCAATGTAAATTTTCACTAATAACTTTTATTAATATTGTTATATTGTTTCTTATTCTTTAACTATCGAAATTAAATTTTTTCATCGTATGGAATTATGCTTGGCCAAACATCCCAATTTGTCCAAAATTCATTCTTTTTCACCAATTTTAATTTTAAAATTGATCATTAGTCATTACTATTTTTCATTTTATAATCATCATTTATTATACATTACAACAAAGCAACATCTCTGTTTCATCTTCATGGCTGGCAACTTCTTTTATTCTTGCTTCATGATTTTTCATTCTTCCATCAACTCAAATTTTGTGAACCTCTTTCACCCATTTGGGATTATCATCAAACACCTTTAGCTCATCAAAATTTTTCACCGTCATTCAGCTACAACACAGCCGAATGTCCCCCTGTTTCACGTCACTTAACTGCTATTCAATTTATCATCACCAAACCACATTCCAACCAAGTCCTCTCATCATTTTCTACTAAATCCTACCTAAAGCACATTTAAAACCATCAAGATTTCATCAATTCCCTTTCATGGCCGATTGTATCATGACTATCTAAAATCAATTTTTACTTCAAACAACAGCTATGAGTATGTCTTACTAGCTTAATCCAACCATAATAGCAAATAACATTGGCCGAATTCATCTCCTCTCTTACCTTTCTTAACCCGTACTGTTCTGCAACTCCAATTCAGTGCTGATTCCCGTCGTTCAGCCCCTCCAATTTTTTTGAGTTTAAAGAGTTCTAAAGGTGAGGGATAGGCTGGGCAGAGGAGGCTTGGGGTTTTGGGTGATGAAACATGATGAATGTGTGGGCAAAATGAGAGGAACAGAAGGAAAATGAAGAAGAAATTCTGCAGTAGAGTAACAGGGGACATGAAGGTCGGTTTAAGGAGATAAAATGGCTGAGATTTTTATCTTATTTTATATTATTTAGTGTATAAAAATCAGCCCAATACAAAATAGCAAATTTAGCCTTTTAATTTTTCAATATTTACACCCAAACCATTATTAATATTTTATTACTTTTATGTTTCAGATTTTTATTTTTTTTAGATTTAATTTAATTTATTGAAGTCAATCTTACTCAACCTTTGACCCATTTGATCAACCCTCATGTTAAATGACCATAATACCCTTGTGTTCATGCTTTATTTCATATATGTCCCACTTATTATTTTAATATGGCTTAATAGCCAAGTAAACCCTCAACCTTTAGCATAAAATAGAATTAAACCCTCAAGATTTTATCGCGTGGAAATCAGTCTATAAACTTTTATTTCATTGTAAATAAACCCTTAACATTCAAAATTATGCAATTAAGTCCAAATCTGTTAAATGATATTAATTGTCGTTTGGACATCTATCGTGAAAGCTGACGTGGATAGCTTAGTTGGCTACCACGTGGCATGCCATATATGCAATACTAACAGAAGTTAGTGTCATTTAACAGATTTGGACTTAATTGCATAATTTTGAAAGGTTGAGGGTTTATTTACAATGAAATAAAAGTTTATGGACTGATTTTCACGTGATAAAACGTTGAGGGCTTAATTCCATTTTATGCTAAAGGTTGAAGGTTTATTTGGCTATTAAGTCTTTTAATATTTTTAAATCAGCTTTAATATTTTATTTTTATCATTTCTATATATTTGGCTCGAACATGGTTGATTGTTCACTCTTAAGGTGGTTTAACCGGTATTGGAGAGTGAATTACTAAACTATCCCTAATCGAAGGCTTCCGATTTCGTTCACGTTGTTTTTAACAATTTTGCGTAATTTAGTTCATGGGATGAATACACGTGAAACTTCTTTACACAAGGAATATCCTATGACAGTCTGTAGGTCCAAAGTCACTTTGGTTTGACCGCTATTTAGAAAAATTTTCCCAGGGTATGGACACGATCGTCATTTTTGAATTTGTTTCTCTCTTTTCAAAATACATTCAAACGAGGTAATTTTGAGATACATATTCTTGCTTTATTCATATTTCATCTCAAATATCAACATTCTAGGGTCTTACTCCGATCTGGATAGAGAAAGTCCTAGTGTGGCCCTCACCGAGTACCTCTCTGAACCTTATCGAACTGACCCTTTATTTAAATATTTTAATAATTAATATTTTCTTTTTAAATTCCAACACTCTATAGATTATATCGAATATAAGAAAATTGGTGTCCTCACAGGACATTTGTTATAAATTAACACACCCTTTAGGGAATCTCGGATGATCGATATAATGTATTAAAACTGTAAGCTACGAGTAGGAGAGAAGGAAGTAGTAGCATATCTAATTTTGTTTAATATGTATGATTTTGATGTGATCATAAGAATGGATTGATTAGTTGTTAATCATGTTAATTTTGAGATACATATTCTTGCTTTATTCATATTTCATCTCAAATATCAACATTCTAGGGTCTTACTCCGATCTGGATAAAGAAAGTCCTAGTGTGGCCCTCACCGAGTACCTCTCTGAACCTTATCGAACTGACCCTTTATTTAAATATTTTAATAATTAATATTTTCTTTTTAAATTCCAACACTCTGTAGATTATATCGAATATAAGAAAATTGGTGTCCTCACAGGACATCTGTTATAAATTAACACACCCTTTAGGGAATCTTGGATGATCGATATAATGTATTAAAACTGTAAGCTACGAGTAGGAGAGAAGGAAGTAGTAGCATATCTAATTTTGTTTAATATGTATGATTTTGATGTGATCATAAGAATGGATTGATTAGTTTTTAATCATGTTAGTTTAGACTATTATACTAAGTTTGTAACCTTCTCTTCTCCCGATATCTATACTATAAAGTTTTCTACTAAGTAATGAAATATATATGTTTTGTTAAGAATTGTTTGGAATGAAGTCTTATAGATTATGTTTGATGTTGAAGGGTTCATTGCTTATGTGGAGGACATAGAAAAGAAGCATATGGAGTTACATGAGATTCTTGTGGTTAGGGATTTCCCAAATTTGTTTTCGGGAAGAATTATCAAGACTTCCTCTTGATAGAGAGATAGAATTCACCATTGATTTGGTGCCCTATATTGAACCAATTTCTAAGCCTCCTTATTAAATGGCACTGGTAGAACTTGATGAGAAAAGAAGCAACTCTAAAAGCTACTAGACAAGGACTTCATTCGACTTAGCATCTCTCCTTGGGGTGCACCAGTTCTCTTTGTTTGAAAGAAAGATGGTAGCCTGCAACTTTGCATTAACTATCGGTTGCTCAACAAGGGTACTAGCAAGAATAAGTATACTCTTCCTAGAATAAATGATCTATTTGATCAGCTCAGGGGTGCAAGGTGTTTTCTAAGATTGATATTAGGTCAAGATATATTCAGTTAAAGATCAAGAGTAAAGATGTCCTTAAAACTGCATTAAGAACCTGATACAGCCACTATGAGTTTCTAGTCATGCCATTGGGACTCACCAATGCCCTCGCAGCTTTTATGAATTTGATGAATGAAGTGTTCAAGCCATATCTAGATAAATTTGTCATCGTCTTCATTGATGACATTCTTGTATATTCTAAGTCTTGGGAAGAGCACGAACAGCATCTCTACATTGTTTTACAAACCCTTAGAGATCAAAAGCTTTATGTTAAGTTGAGCATATGTGAGTTCTAAGTAGATCAAATTACTTTTCTGGGTCACGTAGTGACGAAGAATAGGGTGTCAGTTGATCCGTCTAAAATTAAGGATATTGTGCAGTAGGAAAAACTGAAGTTAGTGAATGAGATACAGAGTTTTTTGGGTCTAACTAGATATTATCGTCGGTTTGTAAAGGGTTTCTCTAGATTAGCTGCTCTTCTGATGCACCTCATGTGCAAAGGTGTTAAATTTGCGTAGCACCTCATGCGCAAAGATGTTAAATTTGAGTAGACTGATGCTTATTAGCATAGTTTTCAGAAGTGGAAATGCCAATTGACTATAGCACCGATCCTCACCATTCCAAGTGGTTCAAAGGGTTTCTCAGTTTATAGTGATGCCTCCTAATAGGGTTTAAGTAGTGTGCAAATGTAAACTGGTAAGGTAGGCACTTATGGTTCTCGTTAATTAAAGGACCATGAGAAGAACTATCTTAGGCATGACTTAGAACTAGCTGCCATGGTGTTTGCTTTGAAGATTTGGCAGCATTACCTGGATGGTGAAAGGTTCTAGATATTCACTGACCATAAAAGTTTAAAGTATTTGTTCTCGCAGCATGAGTTAAACATGGACAGAAGCAATGGATGGAGCTTCTAAAAGACTATGATTGCGAGATACTGCATCACCCGGGAAAAGCTAATGCTATTACAGATGCTCTAAGTAGGAAGCACTGGGTATGGTCTCTTATATAATGTTCCAAGAATATAATCTGTTTGAGCAGTTTGTGAGCCTTAGCTTAATGTTACTCCTTCTGAGAGGTATGGTATGACGACTAGTCTACGAATTGAGCCAGATCTGATGGAGCGAATCAAGAGTGCTCAAAGGCAGGATGCTTACTGTATTAAGATTGCCGGTCAAGTTCAGTCTGGTTTACAGTTAGAGTATGGGATTGGTACTAATTGTGTTTAGAGGTTCAAGGGCCGAATCTGTACTCCCGATGATAATAATTTAAAGGATCTGATTTTGACTAAAGCTCACACTTCTAAGTACACTTTACATCCAGGTGGCACTAAGATATATCATAACCTTTGTAAAGTGTACTAGTGGCCTAAGATGATGCGAGACATCACTAAGTTTGTTGCAAGCTATTTCACATGCCAGTAGGTAAAGGTAGAGCGTAGAAGCTAGTGAGTTTGCTTCAACCTTTAGCCTATACTGATGTGGAAATAGGAGCACATCACCATGGATTTCATTATAGGATTGTTGAGGACCCGAAGAAACCATGATGCGATTTGGGTCATTGTTGATAGACTGATAAAGTCAGCCCACTTCATTGCCATTAAGTCCATCGATTCTCTGAGTGCCTTAGCCGATCTGTATGTTAAAGAAATTGTCAAACTTCACAGAGTTCCAGTAAGCATTACTTCTGATAGGGATTCTCGATTCACCTTTCATTTTTGGGAACATTTTCATGAAGCCATGGGATCCCAATTGAACTTTAGCATAGCTTTCCATCCGTAGACTGATGGTCAACCTGAGCTCACAATTCAGATGCTCGATGATATATTAAGAGCTTGTTGTGATAACCGTAAATTTTTCATTTATTGGAAATCATAAATATTGGAAACAAATACTGGAGAAAATAAATTAGAGGAAATAAATAAAATTATGAGAACAGGATATTGGTGAAAATCCCGAGAATTGAAGAAGTGAAAGAATCGGGAAATTCGTGTAAAGGAAATTAAATTGGAAGTGAAAATAAAAAAAACGGAGAGAGGAAAACTAGCTTGGATAAATTAAAATCCAAATTAAATAAGAAAAATGAGAAATGAAAATAAAATATGTTTATATAATTACAAAATTTATAAGTGAATTTTATACAAATACATATGCATTTAAAATACTATATAATATATTTTAATATACGTTGGTATATATATGGAAATATATACTATTTCATAAATTTAAATAATACATATGTATATAAGCATAATATTTTATGTGTATATATAATTATATTTATACATATAGAAAAAAGGTAAATGTGATTTTATATTAAAGTTTATATGTATATATATTGTATTATAACATTTATATAATTGTATATATATAAATGTTATTTATTTTAAAGTATATAAATATACATAAATATATACTAGATATATATTTTGTAATAATTTATATATAATATATATTGTATTATATTATATATGAAATAATATATGTATAATATATGGTATATATTATATGTATAAAATATATTTTATAGTGTATAGTATATAGTGTATTATATACTAAATATGGAAATAAGACAAAAAAAAAGGAAACAGAAAGAAAAAGAAGAGAAGGATTCGGGACAGTGCCCGATCCCTTCCCAGCCAAGCCGGCGGCAGCAACTGCTACCGCCATCGGTGAGAAAGAAAGTAAGAGAGGCAAAGGAGAGAGGCCGGCGAGATGGGGAAGAGAAAGATCACCGGTGGCAGGGAAGAAAAAATAGAAAAACAGAAACGAAGAAAGTCGAAGAGGAAGGAGAGGAGGAATCGGCGGTGCCGGTCGATCCAGGCACCGCCACCACCACCACCACCTCGACCTCGACGAAGACGAAAGGAAGAAGAAGGAGGCCACCGATAAGGCCAACGGCAGTCGGAGAAAGACGAACGGAGGAGGAGAAGACGCCGACCTAAACCGAGTAGATCCGCCGTCGTGCTGCCGATCCAGGGCAAACGGAGGGCAGCGACCAGTTTGCCTTGACGTCGACCAGCTGCTGAGCTACTGAGTCGCCAGAGAACAGGCCGTCGACGAGGAACCAGCGAGGAAGGGAACTGGACCAGTCTAACCAGGAAAGGAAGAGGAAAAAAGAAAAGAAAAAAAACAAGAAAAAGGAAAAAGAAAAAGAAAAAGAAAAGAAAGAGAAAGAAAAGAAAAAGAAAGAAAGAAAAAAGAAAAGAGGAAAAATGAGAATTTCGAGAATTTGGAGATTCCCGGAGATTCGACAACCCGAAAATTTACGAAAATTTGGTAAGAAATTCTCGGAAATGAAATTTCAGAAAAATTTAATAAATTACGGAAAAAAATTCTAAAATTTAAAATTTTTATTTCCAAAAATTATTCTCAGCGATCAGGATGAGGAATCGGGAGAGATGGAGTGTGGGTGTGACCGATAAGAGGAAGTCGCCGACCCGGAAAAGGTAAGGGATACATGTGCAGCACTGTAAGATATTCAGTCTGCATGTTTTAATTTCGAAATATTTTATGGAAATATTTTATGAAATTATTATGATGAATGATTGGTTGGAAATTTGGTATGAAGTACTGGCTGGAAATTATAAAGTGTATTTTTCGTGCAAGAGGCTAGCCAATCGACAGCCGTTATACTGTCGAAAAATTATCGAAAAATTCTCGAAATTACTGAAAATCATAATAAATGATTTTATGTCACGAGAAATGATTTTTAACCGCGAAAATTGAGAAAATGAATATTTTCATAAAAACATGAATAAAATGAATGTGATTTTAAATTATTCATGTTTTTGAAAATGGTAATAATAAAATCACCGAAAATCCTCATCGAGAATGGTAATAATGAAATCACCAAAAATTCTCTTAATATGTAAATTACATGTAATACGAGACGAAAGATGAAGTGAAATACAGTGAATATTTTTATGAATATTTTTACAAATATTCACTAAATGATTTTTAACCTTTATGGTTTTAAATTATGAAATTATATATTTTTATAAATTCCATAAAGGTTTATTGATGATAAAAAAAATACTGTTTTGAGACTAGTAGGCATCCTATCATGCTGATGTGTGATATGTGATATGTTTAGTCCCGGTCGACACCTGATCAGTGATCCACCGAGGACAATATTGATTATGGTCATAGAATTGACATGTTTATTTCTTTGCCCTACGGGGTCTATAGCATGATATGATTGATGATTGTCTTAGATACTATATATGATGCGTGACATGTGAAAAGAACATGTTTTATATGATATGAGAAGAAGATCAATTGACTTATAGCATTTTACAAAATGCTCATTACAGTACTGATTATAGTATTGTGAGATGATTTTCATAAGACATGTGATACGAACATGTAATATGTAACGACCCGTTACCACATTTTCACCTTATTTTACGCAACTTATCCGGTTGGGCTGTCTGTGATACTTCACTTTCCGCTTAATGTTAAACAATTTCATAAAATAATTAATATTATATACATCACCTATCTTAATCTATAAGTAAGTAGTACTGTGCACATGTCTAAATACAGAAAATAATTGATTATACCTCATAAATCTTAGTCGGTAGTCGTAATCCACAAATGTCGAATCTCACAATCATCAAAACTTGAAATGTTAATATTGGAAAGTGAGCAAACCATGGCTCAGTAAGAGAGTTATATGTCACACTTGATATTCAGCTATCTATATGCTGAAAATATTTTTTTTATTCATTTTCTTTAAAATCTTCCTAACTGGCTCTAGGCTTACATGTAGGAAGGATATTACAGTCGGCTAGGTATCCAGATAGAATAAGGTAGGTATTTTAGAATACCATACTTGTTTCGGAACCTAGAAGCAACTGTAGAGAATATTAATTTCGTTGTTTTCAAAACGATGTAATTTTCGTTTTTCCACAGAGTAAACCACTTATTTCTTTTCACTTCAGTAAACTTTAAAACACGTGGCAGTTTAGTAATAAAAACAGTGGTTTACTTCTTCTCTCTTCAGTACAGTAAAAACAGTACAGTACAGTGATTTGTAAATATCCAATCATTGGATAATTACTTCTTCAATTATCTCTATCTTATAAATAATTCTTATGTTATTCTTTTAGAATAAACATTTATTTCTCTTTTCAAATCAGTAACTGTATCGTACTAAAGCCCCATAAGAAATGCATTTAAAATAGTCATAGTATCGATATATGCAGAAAACAAATGCCATAATAATGCATTTCATACTTTAAATCATTGTATGAATTCTTTAATACATATATCAAAAATTCATACTTGTTTCAAACATGCATCATACTTTAGAAACTTAACATCATAATTAATAAAACTTATCATACAGTTCATGGAGACTAGGCAGAATCATATAGCCAGTATGCGGGTCATGACACTTACTTCATCCTCCGAAGAGGGAACAGAATACCTATGGCCATGGTATGGGCTGTAGACCTGATCAGGGTTGTACAGCGAACATGCACCATGAAGGACCAATATACCCACAATGGATGAAAACATGTACAATGTGGGCGAGAACATGCACGACTTGGGCTAAACATATGCCACAAGGGATGAAAACATGCACGATGTGGCAAGCATGACAAGCAATAATATAAACTATAGGAAGGCCTTAGTCTCAAATCTTACTTACTTATGTAACTTCTTAAATTATACATTTGGTACAAAATAGTAAGGACCGGGCGTGCCTGGGTCTAAGTTAGCCAGGGGTTTGCCACTCCGATCACTGTTTTAGAAAACATACTTATTTACTTTCATACATAAAAAGCTTATTGAAAAATATGCATAGAAATCATAAGGTTCGTTTAGCTAATTATCGAAAGACTATGGGAATTAATTTCGGAACGAAATTCATGCTTCAGACATTTCTTTAGAAATTGCGATGAAGACAGTTTGCAAAATCATCACTGAAAATATAAAAGGGCAAAACTATCCTTTTTCCACCATAAAACACATATGTATGCTTTTCCGTGCATTTAATCGAAAACATGGTTTTATAATTATCGAAATTCAAATAGATTATTTTTATAATTTATGAAAATAAATATTTATTTTCTAACTTTAAATTCCCATCACCATGTTTTCTTCTAAAAACACGTGTAGAGACCTCTAGTCTCGAATACATAGTTGTTCATCATTTCTTAACCTTTATGGAATTTTCATAATTAATTATTTCCATAATTAAGACTATAAAGATTTTATATGAAATCTAGTGAATATTTAAGAATATTTATAAAAATATTCACTTCAGTCTCTTTTTCATTTTCTTCTCGTTTCACGTGAAATATCACTTACAGGATGAAATTTCGATGATTTCCTTTTTTACCATTCACAAAAACATGAATATTTTAAAATCAATTATCATTATATTCATGTTTTATGAAATTTACTTAATTTCTCAATTTTCGTACATAAAAATCATTTCACGTGAAATCAAATCATTTATTATGATTTTCGATGATTTTCGGTAAATTTTCGTAATTATTCAATAATTTTTTCGGCAGTATGACGGCTACCAATTTGGCTAGCCTCCTGCACGAAAAATACAGTTTATATTTCTCAACTGGTATTTCACCACAATTTGAAACCGATAAATCACCACAAATTTCAAAACTAATCATTGTCAATTGCATTTATAAATTAAATGCATAATTTAAAACATATGGCCGAATATCCTTACAGGCGGCACACGTCTCCCTTACCTGTTTCGGGTCGGCGACTGCCTCTCGAAGGTCTCGCCCGTGTTCACCTCGCACGATTCCATCGGCTCGGTCATCGAGGGAATTTTCTAGAAATTAAATTCTAAAATTTAGAATTTTTCCATAATTATTTAAATAAATAAATTATATAAATAATTTAACATTTTCCGGGATCTCTTACCAATTCCCGTAATTCTTAGGATTTTCCGTAATTTTTGAATTCTCGGGAATTTTCCAAATTCTCAGAATTCCTATTTCTCTTTCTCTCTCTCTTTCTTCTTTTCTTTTTCTTTTTCTTTTTCCTTTTTCTTTTCTTTTTCTTTTCTTTTTCCTTTTCCTTTCCCGGTCAGATCGGTCAGTGTTCCTCCTCGCCGTTCCTTGCCAGCGACCGGTTCTCCGACGGTTCGGCAGCTCCTCAGCTGGCCGGCGTTGAGACGAACTTGCCGGTGGCCTTAGCTCGGCCTGAATCGACGGCGCAGCGGCGGATCTACTCGGTTTTGCCTTGGTTTCTTCTCCTCCTCAGTCGGCCTTCCTCCGCTGTTCACCGCGCCTCGGGTGGCTTCCATCCTCTTCCTCTTCCTCCGGCGATGCTTCGGTGGCAGTGGCGCTGGCCAATTCCGCCGGCACCGCCAAATCCTTTTTCTTTTTCTTTTCCGGCTTCCTCCGGTTCCGATTCTGTTTCCTTTCTCCTTTCCACCGCCGGTCGATTTCTTCCTCTTCTTCCCTCGTCGGCGATGGTCTCGGCTCCCTCGTTTCGCCCTCGGTCGGCCGGCCGACGGTGGCCGGCTTCCACGCGGGAGGCAAAATCGGGAGTTCCCGATTCTGTTTCTTCTTCTTTTCTTGTTTTAATTTTATTATATACATATTATACTATATATATTATACTATATATAATTTTATATATAGTATAGTACTATAGATATGTATTATATACAAAAATATGTATATATATTATATATTACAAATATATATCTAATATATATTATGTATACATATATACTTTAAAATAGAATAACATTTATATATATTTATATATTTATATAATGAAATAATACAATATATATTGTATGTACAATATATATTTTTCTTTCTCATTTTCTTATTTAATTTGGATTTTCATTTATC
Source organism: Heritiera littoralis (assembly GCA_031772115.1). Taxonomy (NCBI): domain Eukaryota; kingdom Viridiplantae; phylum Streptophyta; class Magnoliopsida; order Malvales; family Malvaceae; genus Heritiera; species Heritiera littoralis. Next base: position 4,927,328 of record JAPDPK010000007.1, on the reverse strand, counting down.
CAAATTTAATTTCCTCTATTCCTTATTTTATTTCCAACTTAATTTCCTTTACTCGAATTTCCCAATTCCGTCACTTCCTCCATTTTCGGAATTTCCACAATATTCCGTCTTGTAAATAATTCCTTTATTTACTTTAATTTATCTTTCGCATTAAAAATTAAATTTTCGAATAAGTAATATAAAGATTCAGAAATTTGCGGTTATCACATTCTCCCCACCTTAAGAAATTCGGTCCTCCGAATTTAACTTAGGTTAAAGATGGCACTGTTTCGTATACTCATCATTCTTGTCCTCTCAATCATCTTTTAATTAATACTGCCAATATGCCATTGGCCTCGGAATCATTTTCACTATATATCATTTCTCATCATATTATTTTTTTTATACTCCCTGTGAATTGCTTATCAATTTGGGAGTTATCCATCTCCACTCCTTTTCATATCACATATTATTCAGACTGTTCATCATCTATTTTCCTTATTTGGTGCCAAGTCGATACATTTCGATAATTATCATTTACCGATTTAAATCAATAGTATGTAATGGTCCAGTAGCTTTCACATCTCGTGCATTTTCTCACTCAACATATCATCGAGCATTTCTGTATTGCGCGCAAACATTTTTACATCATGTACGGAGTGGTGCTGTCTATAAATTTTGGAATTTCAGAGCTTTTGCTATTTCCCATAACATATAGCTACTCAGAGATTCCTATCACATATAGTGCTCACTGGAACTTCACATACATTCTCATCATTTTATAATCATATTTCGACTATGGCACTAAAGAATCTAAGAGTTTGATAATGGAGAAGTGATTTCATTAGACTATGAGTCTATAATCACTTCCATATTATCATATTTCTTTTAGATTCTTCAATATTATCTCTAATACTTTTTTCATATTTATTTCATCCAATTGCTGCAGTTCATTTGCAGACTTTACTATTTACCATCTTTTACCATAATTAAATCAGGAGACAATCATTTTCTCTCCATATCATCTTTTCATGTAATCTCGTCATTACATCTTTTATTCTTATGGTATACTCTATATCATTTAGGTTTTAGAATATACCTGAAATTATACTCTTCTGATACTTTAGATTCTTAATGGCAAAATCAAATTATAATTAATCTTCTCCTTATTTAACTTCATCATTGAATCTATAATTATCAATTTAATCACCTCGTTATCCATATAAATCCACTCTTTTCATCATTTCGGGGTGGTATATATATATATCCTTTTTCCATTTATATAACTGGCAGTAAAAATATAAATCATTTCTTTATTCCTTTGGTTATGATTACTTTTCCTCCATCGAGTTTGGCTTGATCTTACATTTAACCATAATCATGTGATAACCACAAAATCACTTTTAATTTTAAATTCGGGAACTATTTCATATTCGTGTTCCCTCTTCATCATGTACTTTCCTCTTATGACACATTCATCCTTTCCTTTATCATCATTTCAGTCACTTTTCTTTAGTGATAAAATATTCCACTATTAAATTCCTTTAACCTTTTACATATCATCTTTATGTTTATTCATCCATTGACTTTAACCTTTTACTTATTAGTCACGTCAGTAGAGCAGCTAACCCATAAACTCTCCTATAGACTGGCAATAGTATTTAGCTGGACCCAGTTCATTCTGTATCTCAATCATTATCTCTTCATCATTGACAAATCCATATTGTTCTGTCATTAGAGATCATATATCTTAGAAAGAGATACTATCTAGCCCATCTTCTATTTGCCAATCTTAACATATAGATTACAGTCTTTAAAACTCTGAGGGGTTATACCACTATGTTGCTCATTTTCCATTTATACTTTAGATTCTATCAGTATTTCATCAATTTACTCATGTATGGATGCCTCATTCTTTAGGCTTATGTACCTCACAAGGCAAATCATTAACCTCGTAAACCTCAATAGGAACTCATGATAATTTTATCGAGTTCAAATCATTATCATCTTATAACCATCAGTCTTCAACTTTTCATCTGATGACGCCTTGTACAGAGATTGGTTCTTATAAACTCCTTATACTTCTCTGATTAAATTAAATAAGGCATCAATTTCATACAGATGATTATTTGTTCTTAATAAGAACTCATAAATTACTAGGAATGTAATATTTCATTTAATTCATCCTCAAATCATATTCATTGGTATTCCATCAACTATCCTTATATATAAGTGAATTTCATTATTCACAAATTTTTTTTTTCCGAGTTATTTTCTTAAGCTTTTCGGATTCTTCTATGTTCACCAATATAAGCTTGAAATAGATTTCATCTTAATAATCGAGTCAATATTAACCCGATCTCTTATATCTATATTGCTTTGAAAATTTATCGGGAATCTTATCCGATACTTTTTTTTAACCATACATCTCTTATCATTTTGGACATTTCATCTCTATATCTTATCATTTCACTGTTCATTCTCAAGGCAGAGAGACTTCATATTCAAATCATTTTAACATCTACTCCGCCCTGATTCACTTATTTTCTCATATTTCACAACACATCGATCCTCTTAATTAGTATGCTGTATCCAGTATAATAATTTCATTAACACTTTTCACAGCTAACCAATTTATTACTACTGTAATTTACTTTTACAATCATTTTCATTTAATAATTCGGGTTAGCTGTTATCTTCCTCATCTCTTATCTTCACTTACTGTTCTTATGCATATTCTCCAATTTACAGTACTCCACACAGTACATTATTTTATAAAACATATTTCAAAATATTTCAGTTTTATAAATGTCCATTTAATACTTCAAAAATTGTATGATTGTATAGAACTAGGATTAATTGTACTGTTATGGATTTCATCATTTATACTGATCTCTTTTTCAGTCATCTCCAGTAATCAGTTTTCTTTTCATCATATCCAACGATCGCGTAATCAACATCTCATCAATACACTTTAACTCCGACCCTTAAGAATCAATAACTGAGTCGCTCATCCTGCGACTTCTCTATAACCATTCGGGTCATATCAGTAATCTAAGTGCAGTGAAATTTATAATCGGGATTGTTATGCCCATATTATGTCCTTTATGCCATCAATAACTCCCTTTCTATCAATGGAATCAAGATTAACTTGATTTTATCACTATTTGGAACATCACCAAACATAGGGGCATTTTCACCATTTTGACATTTATTTCTTTCTTCTCAGTATATTTTTAAACCAAGGATCACATTATCTATGTGCTGATTTTATCCTTTCTGGTACTTATATTAGCAATTTAGATTTCATTCAATTTCGATAGAGAAGTTCACTAAAATCCATAATTGCATTATTTTGCTTGTAATTCAGCTTTATATCATCAATTTCTCTGTTAGATCAATCAATTCCAACCTCTGTTGGTTTATTTTAACTCCCTGTGAAATTGTAGAGGTAGGGGTATTTTGGTCATTTTTTGGCCAAAAATTTTCTCTCTCCTTAAAATACCTTCAATCGGTGATCTTAAGATCTATTTAATGATAATATTTCATTCCCTCCTTTATATCATCACTTTAAAGTCTCAATTCGTTCCGGATAGAAAAGTATTGGTGGGCCCCTCACCGAGTCCATTTTTGTTCCTTACCGAACCGACCTTCATTTAGATTATAAGATCACCAATTTTTTTAGGTAACATTCCTGGGCCGTTTTCCTTTCTGGCATTCCTTATTTCATAATTCTCACCCCCTTCTAAACACTTAACTCAATTTGCAATCATTTATTTTCTCTATGTATTTAGACTACACAGTACTACAAGGGATGTTAACATTTTCAACACATTTTCTTTCCAAAAGTATCGACAGACATCAGGCCAACCTTACTCTGATACCATTAAATCCCGTAACGACCCGTTACCACATTTTTCACCTTATTTTACGTAACTTATCCGGTTAGGCTGTGTGTGATACTTCACTTTCCAGTTAATGTTAAACAATTTCATAAAATAATTAATATTATATACATCCCCTATCTTAATCTATAAGTAAGTAGTACTGTACACATGTCTGAATACAGAAAATAATTGATCATACCTCATAAATCTTAGTCGGTAGTCGTAATCCACAAATGTTGGATCTCACAATCATCAAAACTTGAAATGTTAATATTGGGGAGTGAGCAAACCACGGCTCAGTAAGAGAGTTATATGTCACACTTGATATTCAGCTATCTATATGCTGAAAATATTTTTTTTATTCATTTTCTTTAAAATCTTCCTAACTGGCTCTAGGCTTACATGTAGGAAGGATACTACAGTCGACTAGGGATCCAGATAGAATAAGGTAGGTATTTTAGAATACCATACTTGTTCCGAAACCTAAAAGTAACTGTAGAGAATATTAATTTCGTTGTTTTCAAAACGATGTAATTTTCGTTTTTCCACAGAGTAAACCACTTATTTCTTTTCACTTCAGTATACTTTAAAACACGTGGCAGTTCAGTAATAAAAACAGTGGTTTACTTCTCCTCTCCTCAGTACAGTAAAAACAGTACAGTACAGTTATTTGTAAATATCCAATCATTGGATAATTACTTCTTCGATTATCTCTATCTTAGAAATAATTCTTATGTTATTCTTTTAGAATAAACATTTATTTCTCTTTTCAAATAAGTAACTGTATCGTACTAAAGCCCCATAAGAAATGCATTTAAAATAGTCATAGTATCGATATATGCAGAAAACAAATGCCATAATAATGCATTTCATACTTTAAATCATTGTATGAATTCTTTAATACATATATCAAAAATTCATACTTGTTTCAAACATGCATCATACTATAGAAACTTAACATCATAATTAATAAAACTTATCATGCAGTTCATGGAGACTAGGCAGAATCATATAGCCAGTATGCGGGTCATGACACTTACTTCATCCTCCGAAGAGGGAACAGAACATCATCCTCCGAAGGGGGAACAGAATACCTATGGCCATGGTATGGGCTGTAGATCTTATCAGGGTCGTACAGCGAACATGCACCACGAAGGACCAACATACCCACAATGGATGAAAACATGCACAATGTGGGCGAGAACATGCACGATGTGGGCTAAACATATGCCACAAGGGATGAAAACATGCACGATGTGGCAAGCATGACAAGCAATAACATAAACTATAGGAAGGCCTTAGTCTCAAATCTTACTTATTTATGTAACTTATTAAATTATACATTTGGTACAAAATAGTAAGGACCAGGCGTGCTTGGGTCTAAGTTAGCCAGGGGTTTACCACTCCGATCACTGTTTCGGAAAACATACTTGTTTACTTTCATACATAAAAAGCTTATTGAAAAATATGCATAGAAATCATAAGGTTCGTTTAGCTAATTATCAAAAGACTATGGGAATTAATTTCGAAACGAAATTCATGCTTCAAACATTTCTTTATAAATTGCGATGAAGACAGTTTGCAAAATCATCACTGAAAATATATAAGGGCAAAACTGTCCTTTTTCCATCATAAAACACATATGTATGCTTTTCCGTGCATTTAATCGAAAATATGGTTTTATAATTATCGGAATTCAAATAGATTATTTCTATAATTTATGAAAATAAAATATTTATTTTCTAACTTTAAATTCCCATCACCATGTTTTCTTCTAAAAACACGTGTAGAGACCTCTAGTCTCGAAAACATAGTTGTTCATCATTTCTTAACCTTTATGGGATTTTCATAATTAATTATTTCCATAATTAAAACTATAAAGATTTTATATGAAATCTAGTGAATATTTAATAATATTTATAAAAATATTCACTTCAGTCTCTTTTTTATTTTCTTCTCGTTTCACATGAAATATCACCTACAGGATGAAATTTTGATGATTTCCTTTTTTGCCATTCACGAAAACATGAATATTTTAAAATCAATTATCATTATATTCATGTTTTATAAAATTTACTTAATTTCTCGATTTTCGTACATAAAAATCGTTTCACGTGAAATCAAATCATTTATTATGATTTTCGGTGATTTTTGGTAAATTTTAATAATTATTCGATAATTTTTTCGACAGTATAACGGCTATCGATTTGGCTAGCCTCCTGCACGAAAAATACAGTTTATATTTCTCAACTGGTATTTCACCACAATTTGAAACCGATAAATCACCACAAATTTCAAAACTAATCCTTGTCGATTGCATTTATAAATTAAATGCATAATTTAAAACATGTGGCCGAATATCCTTACAGGCGGCACATGTCTCCCTTACCTGTTTCGGGTCGGCGACTGCCTCTCGAAGGTGGCGCCCGTGTTCACCTCGCCCGATTCCATCGGCTTGGTCATCGAGGGAATTTTCTAGAAATTAAATTCTAAAATTTAGAATTTTTCCATAATTATTTAAATAAATAAATTATTTAAATAATTTAACATTTTCTGGGATCTCTTACCAATTCCCGTAATTCTTAGGATTTCTCGTAATTTTCGAATTCTCGGGAATTTTCCAAATTCCCAAAATTCCTATTTCTCTTTCTCTCTCTCTTTCTTCTTTTCTTTTTCTTTTTCCTTTTTGTTTTCTTTTTCTTTTCTTTTTCCTCTTCCTTTCCCGGTCAAACCGGTTCAGACCGATCAGTGTTCCTCCTCGTCGATTCCTTGCCAGCGACCGATTCTCCAGCGGTTCGACGAACTTGCCGATGGCCTCAACTAGGCCTGGATCGACGGCACGACAGCGGATCTACTCGGTTTTGCCTCAGTTTCTTCTCCTCCTCCATCAGCCTTCCTTTGCCATTCACCGCGCTTCAGGTGACCTCCATCCTCTTCCTCAGGCGATGCTTCGGTGGCAGTAGCGGTGGACAATTCTGCTGGCAACACCAGATCCTCTTTCTTTTTCTTTTTTGGCTTCCTCCGGTTTCGATTCTTTTTCCTTTCTCCTTTTCGCCGTCGGTCGATTTCTTCCTCTTCTTCCCTCGCCGGCGATGGTCTCGGCTCCCTCGTTTCACCCTCGGTCGGCCGGCCGATGGTGGCCGGCTTCCACGCGAGAGGCAGAATCGGGAGTTCCCAATTCTGTTTCTTCTTCTTTTTTCTGTTTTAATTTTATTATATACATATTATACTATATATATTATACTATATATAATTTTATATATAGTATAGTATTATATATACGTATTATATACAAAAATCTGTATATATATTATATATTACAAATATATGTATATCTAATATATATTATGTATACATATATACTTTAAAATAGAATAACATTTATATATATATTTATATAATGAAATAATACAATATATATTGTATGTACAATATATATTTTCTTCCTCATTTTCTTATTTAATTTGGATTTCCATTTATCCAAATTAAATTTCCTCTATTCCTTATTTTATTTCCAACTTAATTTCCTTTACTCGAATTTCCCAATTCCGTCACTTCCTCCATTTTCGGAATTTCCACAATATTCCGTCTTGTAAATAATTCCTTTATTTACTTTAATTTATCTTTCGCATTAAAAATTAAATTTTCGAATAAGTAATATAAAGATTCAAAAATTTGCGGTTATCACATAATATGTTTTCAAAAAGGAAGAATTGATAAATCTAATATTCTTAACATGATTTTAAATGGAATAGTAGATTATACGTGCTACAGCGATCTTTGTACCGTGTGAGCCACCTCTAGAAGACTCAAAGGACCTACGTGCTACATAGATTCTTCGAAAACTATGGCAGCCACCTCTAGAATCCTTTGAGCATTAAGTGCTACACGAGTTTTGATGAGATAGTAGAAAGTATAAGGCATAAAGGCCAATCCGAGTAAAGACTCGATCTTTGTACCGTGTGAGCCACCTTTAGAAGACTCAAGGGACCTACGTGCTACATAGATTCTTCGGAAACTATGGGATCCAACTCTAGAATCCTTTGAGCACTAAGTGCTACACGAGTTCTGATGAGATAGTGGAAAGTATATGGCATAAAGGCCAACCCGAGTAAAGACTCGATCTTTTGGACTATGGGAGCCACCTCTAGAATCCCAAGGGACCTACGTGCTACACGGATACCTTTTGGACTGTAGGAGCCACCTCTAGAATCCTAAAGGACCTACGTGCTACACGGATATTGTTTGGACCGTGGGAGCCACCTCTAGAATCCCAAGGGACCTATGTGCTACACGGAAACCTTTTGGATCGTGGGAGCCACCTCTAGAATCCCGAAAGACCTACGTGCTACACGGATATTGTTTGGATCGTGGGAGCCACCTCTAGAATCCCAAGGGACCTACGTGCTACACAAATACCTTTTGGACCGTGGGAGCCACCTCTAGAATCCCAAAGGACCTACGTGCTACACGAGTTTCTCGATACGACACTTAAATCCATTGCTAGTTAGGATGTATGTCGTAATTGAATCAGTGAACTGGGGCTTACGCCTAAAGTGATTAAGTAATCGGTTATTTTGAACTGTTTTCAGTGAGTTAAGCTATATGCTTGAAGTTTATTGATTTTCGTTTTATGAATGGATTGATTTATAATCTTGCATAGTAACCGATTTATCGACGTGTGTAGTGACTAACCTACCGAAGTGCTTGTTGCTTTGCTAATGTGATAAGTGGAATAGATTTTAATATTATTACTATGATTTTAAATTGAATAGTAGACTATCTGTGACATGAATATGTGATATGTGTTCCAAAAAGGAAAGATCAGGAAAATAAATCTAATATTCTTATTTTAATTTTTAATTTGAATATTAGATTTAAATTATTTATATGTTATACGAAAAGAAATTAATAGCTTATTTTGCTATTTAAAGTACTATACTAATTATGATTGTACAGTAAAATATGAAATGAGTTTAAATAAGAATGATGATGATTTAACTAATATTCTTTTCAAAGAATATATGAATATTAGTTACTTTATTTAAATGCTTTATTTCATAAAAGCATTATTTTGAAAAGAATATGAAAATGATATGAAATAAAAAGGAAAATGATTTAAATTTCAAACGAAAACAAATTTATTACTCTCTACAGTTGCTTCTAGGTTCCGGAACAAGATAGGTATTTCAAAATACCTACCTTACTCCATCCGGATCCCTAGCCGACTGTATACATGCGAGCCTATAGCCTATAGGAAAAATGAAAAAGGTTTTCAGCATATAGATAGCTGAGTATCAAGTGAGGCATATAATTCCTTTACTGAGCCGTGGTTTTGCTCACCCCTTAATTTTAAACATTTCAGGTTTTGATGATTGTGAGATCAGTTGATAGTGGATCATGGTTGTACACAAAGGACAATGTGACAGACCGACTGATTTATATGAGGTACGATCATTTATTTTCTGTATTTAGACATGTCTACAGTACTACTTATCTAATTAATTAAGATAGGGGATGTGTTTAATATAAACAATGTTATGTAAAATTGTTTAACAGTTAGTACAAGTGAAGTATCACAGACAGCCCAACCGGTTAAGTTGTGTACAATAAGGTGAAAAATAGGGTCACGGGCTGTGACACTTGTGCACTGGACTTTAAAGGCTCTTAGGACAACCATTTACCACTGGTAGAAATCGCATATAATAACAGTTATCACTCCAGTATTGGAATAGCACCTTATAAAGCTCTGTATGGTAGGAGAGGTCATTCTTCGATTAGTTGGGAAGAAGTGGGTGATCAAAAGATCTTAGCTTTCGATCTTGTTAAGCAAGCCTCTAAGGATGTTTAGATTATTTGTGATAAGCTTAGAACTGCTCAGAGTCAGTAGAAAAGTTATGTAGATACTAGACGCCGACACATGGAATTCTTAGTGGGTGATTCTATTTTTCTGAAAGTTTCACCATCCAAAGGGATTATGAGATTCAATAAAAGACGAAAGTTGAGTCCTTGTTTCATTAGGCCTTTTAAGATCTTAGACCGAGTAAGAGATGTAGCATACCAATTATCTTGACCACTAGAGTTATCCGAGGTACATAATGTTTTTCTTGTGTCTATGTTACACAAGTATCATCCAGATCCCTCCCATGTGATACGGTATGAGCCTTTGGACATTAAAGAAGACATAAGTTATGTAGAGAAACCGGTTTGGATCTTGGATTAGAAAGAGAAAGTATTATGGTTTAAGACTATTCCACTAGTTAAGGTTCTTTGGTAGTACCATTCATCAGAAGAAGTGACTTAGGAGTTAGAGAGCGTAATGAAGGAAAAATGTTCGAAGTTACTTAATTGATAAGCTTGATCAAATTTGGAGCACCAAATTTTTTTAAGGTGGAGAGGTTGTGAGATTCACACTTTACTTCCATTATAAATTGTCTTTGAAGTTAGAACGATGAGATTTGCTTAGCACTATTAATAATTTTATGCTTTCTAGGTATAAACAGAATTAGATTGTAGGCCCCATCAAGATTTCTATTTTCCAAATAAAGACAAAACTTGACAAAGTACTGAGATGGTAAGAATTTGCATCTCAAAATTCATCTGTTTGTGCATGTCTTGGGAAATGTACAACAAATTTAAAACTGACGGTTGTGTCCATAGGCCGAAATTTTTTTTGTGAATAACGGTCAATCTAGTTTGACTTTTAATCAACAGATAGTCATAATTCAAGCCTTGTATGAAGATGTCTCACACAATTCTAACCAAAGATTGAATCATACGAAAATGTCAAAAACAATGCGAACAAGTCAAAAAGCCTTCGTTTGGGTCTATTTCGGTAATTTCAGTAAAATGGCTGGTCAAACCCTATAAAAGTCAAAGTTTTGACTCAAATATATAAAATAAATATATCTTATAAGTAAATAAATATATTTTGAATTTTTATTTAATATATTAAATAATATTATATTAGTTAGGATTAGACTTGCTCAAGGGCCAGGCTATCCACCCAAGCTCGTAGGCCCGCTTGAAATTTGATTGAGCTTAGATAAAAATATCAGATGCATTTATTTGCCCTGGACAAAATTTTTAGGCTCGATTAAAAAATGGCCAGGACCAGGGCTTAAACGTCCAAAGCCCGAGCCCGGCCCGGCCCGGCCCGAACATAATATTAATTAAGTTTTTTTAAAATATATCTACTAAGTATAATATAATTATATATATAAAATATTATTGATTAATAAACATGATTATATATATTTAATATGAAAATTAACATGCAAATTTTAACAAATCAAATTAAATTTTAAAGGGAATAAAAGAATAAAAAACAAATAAACAAAAAAATAAAATAAAAAAATAAAAAATACAAGCAGGCCAGGCTGGGCTCGAGCTTATATAGTAAAATAAAAAACAAGCTTAGACTAAAATCCAGGCCTGAATTTTCGAGCCGGGCCAAGCTTGGGCTTAGGCAAAATATATTATTATGTGCCTTAGGCCCTGCTCAACCAGCCCAATGAGCAGGTTTAGTTAGGATACATAAGGCATTTTTAAAGTTTTAAAGTAATAAATTTGTGAATTAGCTTAAATGATATTTAAATTAATAAATAATTAAATAAATGAGATATTTTATTATCTCATATTCTTCAAGCCGACAGCATCCCACCATTTTTGCACCATTTTCATGCTTAAGTGAAGAAAGAGAAGCCTAGTGAAGCACCATCTTCCAAGCTCCAAAACCAAATTCACCCTTAAGCAAACTTGTTCCTCTCTTCAACCTTTATCACATATCTCCAAACTAGCCTTTGGAAAGGCCATTTGCTAGGTGATTTTGTCCCTTAAAATTTCGATCACTTGAAGAGGTAAGAGAGAGAAAGCTTACTTTTGCTTCTAGTTAAGATATGAGATTGTTTTATGGTTGTTTAACATGTGTGTAGTGTTAAAATGATGCAAAACCGAATTGAGCACTCTCCTAAGGTTTCGGCCATTAGGGTTTATGATAAGATGATGCTTGGTTTAATGCAAACATGGTGTAAAAATGATGTAGAGAACATAAGGAAGATGATTATGGCTTTAAAATTGCACAAATCCAATCGTAATGTGTGTGTATTCGTCCAAGAAGGAGAGAGGGAGTAACCATGCTCAAATTGTTAGTAAAATGGTTATAAAATATTGTACTGATGAATAAGAGACTGCTAGTGAAGTCATAATCGAAAAAAGAAGCGTTTTGACAGTAGTTGTACTTATAGGGTCCGATAGGAAGTAGACCAGATTTGTCGTTGTATTAGAAAATATGATATATCTCTAAGAGTTATCTATTTTCTATAACTGAAGTATTGAAATTTGACTATGTTTGAATACTGTTTTGCAGCCCGGAAGTGAGAAGTGTTAAGGATGATAGTCAAATTTATGCTTGCCTATCAGTTCTAGTGCTGTGCAACTGGAAGTGGTAAGATATATATATATATATATATGTATGTATAAAAGGCGTAGCGATACTGTGATTACATTAGGAATGGTTGACTGAATTCTATAAACTGAACATTGTGATTGCATTGGGAATGGTTTGACTGAATCATGTATTGAATACTGCGACTGCATTAGGATTGATTAGCTGAATTATGGATATTGAATTGTGTGTTAAATGCAAGATGGTTAGGATAGATAGTACCATTATGTAGTTGAAATTTCGTAAACAAATAGAATACAATTTGATTAAACGACCGAAATTTGCTCTAATGTTAGCTTGAATCCGAATAGGGTAGATGGATAGTATAGGTTTGGCTTTATATATAAGTGAATAATATATATTCTATTTTTAAAGAAGATTTTTAGTTGTTCTAATACTTTTATAAATTTACTACAATTTAAAGGAATATTACTAATTTAATAACATATTAGGAATACTATTTATTTTACTAAAATGAATTTATGCTATAATTGTTTTACTAAACTTATGTGTTTGCATGAAACTGTACTAGATAAAATGGTTGACTGTTTTAATTGAATTATGAATTGACTGAAGATATAAATTTACTAAATATGATTTATCATGAAATGTTTCCAACTGTTTTATAAATTGTTTTGAGATTAATGGCTCCCCATAGCTACCTTTAGGTAATCATTTCGTATTATCTGAACTGTACTGTTTGCTGTTTGACCTTCATCATGTCACCAGCACCCATAGCCGTCAATTGATCAATGCATCTTGTGGACTTTCTTAACTATGGCCCTATGTCTTCTTAAATACTCTCTTTTTTATGATACTGAAACCGCATGATTTTTATTGGATGTTACCTTGTCTCCACTGAACTGCTTATTGAACTGTTTTATTGAATTGTTTACCAAACTGTTTTACTAAACTGTTTAATGGTTTGGTAATACTGTCTTACTTTATATTATTGCTACTAAGGTATTGGAATGATTGTCATTGATTTAATAAGCATGAATTCCTTCTCGAAAAAATTTTCGCAGACTCCCTATTGTCGGACCTACGGACTAGGATAAGTGAGGTGCTTCAAAGCATCCTTTTGTACTCAACCAAGTACCCTAATTGATTCTAGTATCCTTCTGATAGAGTCCCCAAACACTGCTACTGATAATGAGTTTTACTATAAGAGCATGTTTTGGATACACACATGTAGTTGTGTATAGTATTAGCTTTTTTATATATATTTCTTACTGGGTGTAAGCTCACCCCCTCTTTCATCTCTCAGATTACCTGCAATAGTTTTTTGTACTACCCTTATGGGAGGACGTTGGTTTTGGGATAGTATTCCTTAGGCAGTCATCTTGTTACCATAGAAGTATATTGTTTTTCCTTTTGTGTGTTCAAACTTTATGTACAGTACAGTTTTTGTACGTATAATAGTACAAGGGATGTAAACTAAAAAAAATTATACTGAATGTCAATTATAGTCCATTAGTTAGGAGTAGTCATTTGTAAATTACAAAAGGTATATTTCATATTTTATAAATAAAATTTGAGGTTGTTTCTGAATATGCCTGAATTGAATGACAGAATAGGGCTGATGACATTAAATTGATTATCGAATGGTATGGAGCCGAACTACTATGGGAAATAAAATAAATCGAGTGATAATGAAATTGAAAAATGACACCACAGACAGCTCAGCTAATCACATCGAAAATAAAAAGTTAGTCCAAATTTTCGTAAATCAGGATGTTACAATGCGTAGCCTACTTCGCACACATTTTGCTTCTGGCCATTTATTTTGAGTGCATGGCATACCTTGTGCATTTTTTGCTTCTAGCCCATTCATTTTTGTCGTTGTAGTATAGTAGTGAGTATTCCCGCCTGTCACACGAGCGACCCGGGTTCGATCCCCGGCAACGGGGCCGAAAAGTTGTTGCGTTTGAAACCTATACCGCAAGTGGATGGGTCGCGACAAGTAATAAAGTGATGAGTACAATATCGTTCCCATGAGGATTAATTAGAATTGCTATAGCTAAGTACTAAAATTCGTCATCTTAGGTTTATTCAAACTAATAAAAACTTTTCTTGAATTAACTAACAAAAAATAAATAAAATAAAATAGTATAAAAATAAAGAACGTGAATAAACTGCAATAAAAAAAACTAAAGTTAAATTGCAAGTTAAAATTAAATCTAAATAAAGAGTAAGAAAAATATGCAGCTTAATTAAAATTATAATGCATTACCTAAACTAACCTTTAATAGTAAATGAACAAAGAAATTATTCTTGAATTTAAAACAAACTAAAAGACTTAAAGAACCCAACAACAACAACCTACACGCCTTCTGCATACTACTAGCAAACACATGCACAAAGCCATGCTTTGCCAACTTATGCAGCAGCACATAGCCACGCACATGTCTCTGCACCAAGCTAACACATGCCATGCATCAGCCTCATTAACACAACCATGAACAGTGAATTCTAGCCCAGTTTCGGTTCTGCTTCAAACAACAACAACCAGCACCCAGCCCTGCCACTTCCGTTTCCGGTGGCCTAGCTCTGTCAAATCCCGCTCTTCACGTCGGTGAGCAACAGCCAGGATCTGAGCAGTAGCTGTAGCACACTTAATAGCTGCTAAGTAACTGATGTGGGTCAGGTTAAAGTTTACTGGGCTTTTTTATAAGTCAAGCAGAAGACCATTGAGCCAAATAATAATCTAAGCCCAAGAGGAAAGAAGACTCAAGAGGCCCATAAATGATCAACTAGGTTATTATTTAAGCTGTGGGGCTTAAAGGTAATTACACGCAAAATAACTCCTGTAAATAGGTCACAGGTATCATTCTTAAACCCTAAGCTCTATTTGCCTACTGAAACTCTGTCAAAACCCTGTCTGACTTAAGCATCGGAGTGCGTGCGCAGGGGAAAACCCCTGCGCCCTCTGACTTTTCCTATTTCGCAGATTTTATGGAGACAGACTAACGCGAAGATCGAGGATCCGATGTCAGCAAACATTTATTGTTGTTTTGGGTAACAACAATTGGAGTCGTCTGTGGGAAACAAACAAAAAAGCCATAAAAAATGGTGAAAGACGATCTGTGGAAGACAGAGTATGTAGGCTGCGGCAGGGTGCACAATTTAAGCGACAGGCCTTGGGGGAGATAGGTTCTCCCGCACGCGACAATCCTTGGGCGAGAGCAAAGACACGAGCACGTAATGTGCTAGCCAGAGTTTTTGGGCAAGAGGCTAACTCACGCACAAACAGTATAACGAGAGACTGCATGACGATAGACCATCTCTCGCACCCGACAACATGGTGAGAGACTGCATGACGATAGACTGTCTCTCGCAACCGACAGATTGCAGGGGCGAGGGACTAACTCTCACGCCGACAAGCTAGGCGAGAGATGCATTTGGGCGAGAGACCCTGTCGCCCAAATGCATATTAGGCAAGAGAGCCTCTCACATAATACGTGTCGCTCAGCCAGTTGGTTTTCTCGGGAGAAGAAGTCTGAGACCCCATTCCGTTGTGGATTTCCCACGTGTCGATGTTCCAATCCTCCACGTTGGATGCCCCCGTTGGAAGTTTATGTAACCAACGGTGTAAATCCCCGTTTGCCATAAATTCATACAACACCAGCTTCTCCTTACCTTAAAAAATAAAAAAGAACCACCAAAATTGACGAATGTCAAAATATGTAATAATGGCATATGTTAGATTTACGTGACAACAGAGAGAAAGAGATAACCGGAGAGAGGTAGCAGCTTGGGGTGTTCGAGCCCAGGAAGGTCTTCAAACATGGCTACAGCGGCGTCATGATCAATGTCTCTGGCATGCTCCAGGACTTTGATTGCTACGTGGAGGTCACCTGGGATGATGGCACCTTTAGTTTTCTGCACCAGAAGCTACTTCTTCAGAAATCTCGATAGGATTTCATTTCCTTCCCGCTAATTTGTATCAACTACCTGTTTAATTTCCCCACTCTTAACCCTTCTACCATAGAGACTATAAACTAGAGATGTTTATTCTGTTACATCTATTAAAAAAAAAGAGATATGGGAGTTGGGAATAGTTGGAGGGAAACAGACTCCTCAGTTAAGTCCTGCAAGGATAGTCTCTGTAGAAGTAGCTAAACATCCAAATAAGTCAGCACAAAATCCGAACATATTAAAACTAAGTTCTGTAACAGATGTGAGCAGAATTCCTCCGACAATGGGAACCAAAGAGGCCCAAATTCGCTAGTCAAAGTACTTTCTCCAAACTAGCCACCGCAAAACAACTGTGGTAGCAGGAGTGAATGACCTTATAGTCTGCATAAAAGAAACTAGGATGTATCGTAAGCTGACATTTCCCAACACTATGTTGATACAGAATACAGAAGACATGGGAAATATCCTTTTCCAACGGTCTACAGAATCAACCACTATTAGAGGCTTAAGCTTTAGCACTTTTGATTACCAGATATGCTCCAATTGATGAGCATATAAAGTGAACACATGATACTGAGAGAGGAAATTTGAAATCCAATTTCTGAAAGATCCATTTGGCTGTGGCATCACACTCGTGGATGTACATTTTATGGGTATGTCCGGCACATGTTTTCCCAGCAGCCTCCCGAAACTCCTCGAACGCCCCGGACGCCTAAGAACATAATGGAACTACTGCCCCTTGTAAATAATGATAAGTTGGATGACAAGGTCTAATGGAGTTTACAATGCGTGGGCTTCTTGATTTCTGGAGAAGGCGATAATACAAGGAAATTTCAGGGTGCTCGGTCACCTTGTGCTGATTTACATTAGATTACTCTTTATTAGTTGGAGATTTTTAGCACACTTTCTTCTATCCCAGAACAGAAAATTATTATTTCTCTTACACATCTTTATTTATTACTGTCCCAAATAGTCTAAGTACATGATGAAGCCAATGGAAAATTTCTCTATTTTCAAACTGTGGCCGACACTTTCTTCCAACTTTAACAGCTTGCAAACAGACAAGCATGTATGTTTCTTGTGCTATCAATTTACCCTCGCAATTGAAGTTGAAAATTAGACCAAAGATGGCCAATATTTCACTTGGCAAAAGGGAAGAAACAACTTGTCTTGGAATTGCAATGACTGAATTTAAATGGAGCGAGACATGGTCTCTCGCACGCACGATAAGCCTTGGACAGGATAGGAGCTCCCGTGCGCGATAGGCTCGTCTACCGCACCCGAGCTCACCTGGTATAGTGATGGGCGAGCAGGACCATGCAGCAGGACCCTTTGGCGAGAGATAGCCACTCACGCATGCAAGGGAGGTAAAGTACCACACGAAGAGCACACGCAGGCGTTTATATGGCAAGCATGTTGCATCGTAGGCCTTCAATTAGAGATTATGGCTCGCCTATCGACAGCCAGAACAGGCAAGCACAATTAAGGCTGCACGAGTTTTGGCGAAAGAGTAAGCCACGATGGCGAGCACCCCACATACACGACAGTCTTGGGTAGTAAAGAGACGATGGCAAGCATGGCCTGTAGAGTAAAAGATTGAAAAAGCAGCTAACGTACGGCAGACACTGCCACAACAAAAGGGCTTCTGCCACAACAGGTCAATCCATCGTACTCAAGGTGGTAGTGCAAATACACGAGCACTGATCCCAGGCTCCATGCTAGCCCAATAGGTCAAAGGTAATGGTGAGCACATTCGACAGGTTACATCGCGATAAAGCGGTTCGTCCTAGACGACAGCCGTGTGAGCAAGAAAAGTCACACGGCAAGAATTCTAGACAAGCAAATGGCTCCCGTGAGCCCAGCCTACCGCACACAAGGCGTGAAGCAATGATGACAGATGCAGTGTCATGTGGAGAGCACAAGACCATTGCAGCAGACACTTTCAGCGATTAAGTGGCATGTGGCGATGGCATGACCAACGCCATAGCCCAGCCTTCGCAACAAGGCTCGCTCGGTAAAACACGTGTCAAAGCACAAGAGAACTCTATGGGCAAGCCATTTTGGGTGACCAAAGCGAAAAAGGATTAGGCAACTCTGCACACCATCAAGCACAACGCTCGAGAAAAAGTTCATCTTTGAATAGGAACGACAACACTATTTCAAAGAAGAACTTGGGGAGCTATATGGTGTAAAGGTATTCTAAAAAAAATTGGAAAGACAAAAGAAGAGAAAGAAAAAGCTGAGGTTACGACCAGTCACATATTTGGGTGCATGGAATGGGCGACAGGTAGTGATCTTTGGCGGCAGAATACAAGAAGTGGGCTACAGCCCTGCCTATCGCTCAAAAGTTCCCTGGTGATTGAGCACAAGGAATGGGCGACAGCAGTGTCCTCAATTCGACAAGCACAGGCACGCACATGACAAATTTTGGCGATAAGGTTCCACGTGGCAAACTCTTTCTGCGAGAGGCGGCTCACGCATGCGACAGCCAAAATGGCGAGAAAGGGGACCACTATTGAAGATCTCACAAAGATGCCACTCTTTTGAATAGTTAGTTGCATGCAAGACGTCATGCGACAGAACAATCTGTCGCTCGAAAGGTGCTTGCTACACTGCAAATTTGCGCGACTACAAGCATGCAACAGGCACTTTGTCGTGAGCTACGCGACAGAGCAATTTGCACAACTACAGGCATGCGACATGACTCGAACATGGGCAACCTTATCTTCTTCGTTGTCACATTGAACTTCAAAGCCAAAGAATGCGACAGGCCTTGGACGAGACAAGGGCCCTTGCGCGTAACAAGCCTTGGGTGAGAGAAGAGCTCCCGCACGCGACAAGCCTTTGGCGAGAGAGGGCCCCCACGCGCAACAGGCCTTGAGCGAGACATTGTCTCCCGCACGCAACAGGCCTTGAGCGAGACATGGGCCCCCGCGCGCAACAGGCCTTGAGCAAGACATGGTCTCCCGCACGCGACAGGCTTTGAGAGAGACAAGGGCTCCCGCATGCGATAGACCTTGGGCGACTGGGGAGCCCCCACTTGCGACAGGCATTGATTGAGGTAGGGGCTCTCGCACGCCACAAGCTCCCCACTTTGATAAAATAACAGCGAAGAAAATTAGGTGAACACAGCACCCATATGCAAGATTCCCCCGTTAGCACAATGCAGGCGAGCAAACAACACCCAAGTCATGCCTTTCGGCAATGGCTAGCAATGCTGGCGAGCACGAAATCCAAACTACTGGTTCGCCCATTAAAAAAAAATTTGGCAAGCACATTTAAATTTGACGATCCAAGCGCACGCCCAAGTGCGGGATCTGAGTGGAATGATCTAGAATCTTCTAGACCTGGTGCGCGCACTAATCCTACAGAATATCCAAAAGCTT
Organism: Heritiera littoralis; assembly: GCA_031772115.1. Lineage (NCBI taxonomy): Eukaryota > Viridiplantae > Streptophyta > Magnoliopsida > Malvales > Malvaceae > Heritiera > Heritiera littoralis. Next base: position 4,907,712 of record JAPDPK010000007.1, on the reverse strand, counting down.
CCTTCGGCCCATCTATTACAGAAGCTTTCAAGAAATGCTCTAGCAACCATCTAGAAGTAGCTTAAGAGCCACACATTTGGCCCATTGACAACCACACATATGAAAGAGGGTTTGTCTATATAAAGAGGGTTTGTCTATATAAAGGGTGTGTCGGCTTCGTGAGTCCTTTAAGCAAGACAAGGATGTGCCAGCTTAAGATGTCAAGATCAGCACAAATAAGTCCCTAAGCGAAAAATGCGCGAGACGGGCAAAAATAAACACTAGCCACTGTCGTGGAAGGCAACAAGCCAAGGATAGCTTGGTTCGATTGAAAACAGCTTGTGGTAAGCTCGTAAAGGTAGATTGCTGATACCAAGGCACGACTTAGTGCACAATCCACGGTTGACAGCAGAACATCCCAGCACTCGTACTTTACAAATTTTTCAAAGACAAAGACTCGGAATGGTACTGGTGGTAAACATTTGCTATTTTTGTTTTAACATTTGCTGCAATTATATTGCTATTTACTCCATTTAATTGAAAATACTACATTATGAAACGAAAGGCCAATTATTTTTATCTGTACTATCATAATCCTCCATGTTTGATAGACATGTTGCAGGGATAGAAGAACAAAAAACGGAAACTGGCCAAAGAGACGCGAGACGGGCACAAATAAGTCCCTAAGCGAAAAATGCGCGAGACGGGCAAAAATAAGTCCCTAAGCGAGAAGATATACAAGACGGGCACAAATAAGTCCCTAAGCGAAAAATGCGCGAGACGGGCAAAAATAAGTCCCTAAGCGAGAAGATACACAAGACGGGCAAATCAAAAGTCCCTAAGCGAAAAGTGCGCGAGACGGGCAAATCAAAAGTCCCTAAGCGAAAAGTGCGCGAGACGGGCAAATCAAAAGTCCCTAAGTGAAAAATGCGCGAGACGAGCAAACGAAAGTCCCTAAGCGAAAAATGAGCGAGACGGGAAAATCAAAAGTCCCTAAGCGAAAAGTGCGCGAGACGGGCAAACAAAAAGTCCCTAAGCGAAAAATGCGCGAGACGGGCAAATCAAAAGTCCCTAAGCGAAAAATGCGCGAGACGGGCAAATCAAAAGTCCCTAAGCGAAAAGTGCGCGAGACGGGCAAACAAAAGTCCCTAAGCGAAAAATGAGCGAGACGGGCAAATCAAAAGTCCCTAAGCGAAAAATGCGCGAGACGGGAAAACAAAAAGTCCCTAAGCGAAAAGTACGCGAGACGGGCAAACAAAAGTCCTTAAGCGAAAAATGCGCGAGACGAGCAAATCAAAAGTCTCTAAGCAGAAAAGGGTACGAGACGGACAAAAATAAGTCTCTAAACGAGGTGTGTTACAATTTTATCAGATTACATTTAACGTTTTATGTTGGCATCTTGGATATAAATGATATTATATTCTAACAAGTCCTTAAGTGGATAGTACGCAAGACAGGACCAATACTCCGGTAAAAGTTCTTCTCTGGACACAAAAAGTTGCAAAGAAAAACTTGGGGAGCACACAGTATGCAGGCTGTGAGGTATGTTACGAGGTATGTCACAATTTATCATTAGATATGCGCTGCAATTGGTTGACAAATTACATTTAACATTTTATGTTGGCATTTCGGATATAAATAATGTTATAGTCTTATCAATTCTAAAAGTCCCTAAGCGAAAATGCGCGAGACGGGCAAATCAAAAGTTCCTAAGCGAAAAGTGTGCGAGACGGGCAAATTGTGAAATCCTCAAGCAATAAAGTATATGGATAAATGCGATACCCAAGTAAGAATTCTTCTTTAGATGTAAGTGCTTCATAAGAAGAATTGGGGAGCACTATAGATTAACTTCTGCATTAAAAGGAGTATCGAAACTAACAGGCACCCATGCATGTGCATCCTGAGGTGCTACAATGTCAAGAGCTTGATCCTTAGAAAAATTAGTCTCTGGATTATCTAAAAATCTTTGTCCAAGCTTGTGAGAACCTCGACCATCTCAAGTCGACGAAAAGGCTCTTAAGGGCTGGTAAGATCATATAGATCTTTATAAATGCCTATCCTCAGAAAAGGTTCCGAGTCCTCAGCATATGGATCAAGCTTCAAGCAATCAAGAGCAAGCCAAGTACAAATCGCATTTGACGAAACCTATGCATCCTCTTGTGGCATTTCTTGATGATGCGCCCCCATGGCCTTAACCCAGATTTGGTTTTCTTCCTCTTGGCTAATAGAAGGCTTCGGTGGCTCTGCAATCTTGTAATTTCTCCTTATAGCTCTTGGTTTCGGTCAGCTAAGACCTTGAATTTGAAAAGAAGGGTGGTATATTCCACTTGAGAAGCATTTAGCTTAGAGGAGAAAAACATATCTTGGTAGTGTCATGAAAAAGGCACTTGACAAAAGAAATGATGACACGACGTCGTTTCCGTTACAAATAATAATGAAGTTCACTAGTTGAGCCCTCAAGTGAAGATGAAAAGACTCTTGTGATAATCCCAAAAAGAGGATAGCAAGAGAATTTGAAAAGCCCATTCTTTATATACTCTTTCACAGTATAAACCCTGCAAAAGAGTGGGGAGCAATTGATGTGGGTCAAGTTAAAGTTTACTGGGCTTTTTTATAAGTCAAGCTGAAGACCATTGAGCCAAATAATAATCTAAGCCCAAGAGGAAAGAAGACTCAAAAGGCCCATAAATGATCCACTAGGTTATTATTTAAGCTGTGGGGCTTAAAGGTAATTACGCGCAAAATAACTCCTATAAATAGGTCACAGGTATCATTCTTAAACCCTAAGCTCTATTTGCCTACTGAAACTCTGTCAAAACCCTGTCTAACTTAAGCATCGGAGTGCGCGCGCAGGGGAAAACCCCTGCGCCCTCTGACTTTTCCTATTTCGCAGATTTTATGGAGACAGACTAACGCGAAGATCGAGGATCCGATGTCAGCAAACATTTATTGTTGTTTTGGGTAACAACAGTAACAATATCAGAAGTAGAACAGAGAAGTAAAGAACTTAGGCTTCGAACCAGAAAAATAATTAAATAGGTTGTAAACCTTGAATGCAGAAAAAGAAAGAAATAACGCAGTGTAAAGATTTTAAATCAAACATGAATTTTTAACAAGAACACGAACAAACTAAAACAGAAATTAATAAAACATATAAGCATTAAAGTAATTAAATGAAACAGAGCATCGAAAGAAAGAGAAGAGAAACTATAATTTCATTGAATCTAAATTTAAAACAATTTGTAGTTTAATGTAAAACTTGATTGTTTGAACTAAAACTAAATAAACAAAAATATAAAAATAAAACCAAAACTAAAGAATAAAAAAGAAAACACCGTAAGAACATTGGAAAAGTTTTGGCCACTGTCACTAGCCACCTCCTCTCGCATCACCCTTGTCGCACCAATACAGCAACTAATGAAAGAAGACCACTCCTAATACATAATGAAAATAGTAAAGGAAAAAAAATGGTAGACAAAGATGGTGAGAATCCTGTCACCAACGTCCTCTCAAACATCCAAGAAAAATCAAAACAGAAATTAAGAAATGCAATGCAAAATCCATTACAAAATAAGGGAAAATTCTTGGTGTCACTCAGCAAGTCTTCTCCTCTTTTAAACTTGAGCCAAAGTTACTAAAATAAAATGTTGTAAGCTAGGGAAACAATAAAGACTAAATTGCAATAAATGGTGAAGATGAACTGTGTCACGCAGCAACCTCCACACTCTTCAACCTCCGGCAGCTTCATCTTTTTATTTCCTTAGGGCTCATTGGTTCTCCTTCCTTGGCAGCACCTTTCTTTGGGCTGGACTCTTTGACATGTACTTGGGTTGGACATCTCCAACAAATAAAAATGATGGCCCATACTTGTGGGTTGGATTTGGAGTGTTTTATTTTAGCATATGAATTTTGGGGATTTAAGGTGGGCTAAGTGAATTTAGGCTTTATGTGAGAATGGGGTAAGCTTTAAGTGCGTTATGTTTGGAGTATGGTCAAAGGCTTTAAAGGTTATAGTAATTATAGGGTTTAGAATAGGGTTTCGAGAAAAAGGGTTTAAATTTTTCTAAAGTTTGAAGAGGTTTAAGGTAAAAAAAATATTTTTAGGGTTAGTGTTTAGGATTCAAACACCAAATCCAACTATTTTTCCTTGATTTCCTTGTCATTTTCTCGATTTCTTCATTATTCTCGAATTTCCTATACATTAATACAATTTAATTAAATCGGGATGAAAATACATTAAAATGCCAAAATTCAATCAAAATTGATGCAATAAAATACTCTAAAAAGTGTATATTTTAGAGACTTATCACACCCCCAAACTTAATATTTTGCTTGCCCTCAAGCAAAACAATTTCAAAACATGCAAGAGATAACATTTACTTGATAGATTGATTCCCGACATTCACCTTAGAGAAAGAGCATTGATCTAATCTAAGGAAAGTCAAAATTATTAATTAACATAGAGTTTCCTCCAATCACATGCCTAAGTCCTAATTAGATTTTTCGTGTGTGTGTGAAGTGTCCATCACATATTAAAGCATACATATCCGGACGAGATTATGCAAACATAAAATGCAAAGCCTCTAAGCATGAACAATCCCATAAGTTTGCTTTTCACTTCTCTCTCCATTAATTGAGCCATACTCAATCAAGAATCAATAAGACTTCATTAAGCTTGTGATGTAAGGTTAGGGTGAAGGTATGATAAAAGGCAATTTAGGTTTAATAACCCCTAATCATGCATTACTGTGAGAACTCGTTATTTTGTACTATACATGTACGGAATGAAAAATTTTAATAAACCCAAAAATAAATTATTGATATTTTATAAATGTCGAAAGAAAGTGTTAGCTTTAAATTGACGTATATATTTTGAAATGACAAAAACTTAAGTAATCTTAAATGTTTGATTCATATTGTAAAATTGCTTCATCAATTATGATTTTCATAAACCATATTAAGTGCTTTTATCAAATATAAAACCATGATTTAATTGAATATCTTTATTGGCTTTAATCAATTTAGAAAACATTTTTTAATTATTGGTTTAAGTAATTTTCTTATGAAATTATTGAATATATTTTGAGAAAATTACTTGATAAATTTTTTTGGACTCAAATTCATGTTCTCAAAATCATGTCATATTTAAAAATACTCAAAATTGGTTTTAGAATGTTTTTAATGCCTAAAGACCTAGAAAACACAAATGAATATTGTAAGGGATGGATCCCCTGATCAAAGGGATGGATCCCTTTTCTGAAGGGATGGATCCCCTGATCAAAGGGATGGATCCCTTTTCTGAAGGGATGGATCCCCTGATCAAAGGGATGGATCCCTGATCAAAGGGATGGATCCCTTTTCAAAAGGGATCGATCCCTTTTTGGCAGAATGGCTTCCAAGGTCCCTCAAGTCAAGAATTAAGACTCTGGACTAAAGGGATCGATCCCTTTGGGCATGGGATCGATCCGTCGCGACGAAAAAGTGCTGTAACGGCTAGTTTTTGTGAGACAACGGTCATATTCAAGTTTTGGCTCCACCCAACGGCTAGAATACATCCAAGGGACTATAAATAGAGGCTTAGAAGCTAAAGAAAGCAAGAGGAACCACTCAGCAACTTCAAATCTCATATTCCTCAAATCTACAAGCCTCAAACAACAAATCAAGAGCTACAAAGTTTCCATCATCTATCATTCTCTTATTCCTTGTAGTGCTTAGCACAAATCTTGTATAGGCTTTTTCCTTGTGCTTAATTTCTGTAATCACTTGCCTATCTAGAGGCTCTCTTTGATTACTCATTTGTAAAACCAATTCAATCCTTGTAAAAAGGGGAGGTTTCTCTTAAGCCTTGAAAAAGAGGGAGGTTACTCTTTAGCCTAAGAAAAAGAGAGAGGTTTCTCTTGAGCCTAGAAAAAGAGGGAGGTTACTCTTGAGCCTTGAAAAGAGGGATTGTAATCACAAATTCAAGATAGTGGATTTGGAGAAAATCCTTGGGAGCGTCTCAAGGTAGAGGACGTAGGCAAGGTTGCCGAACCTCTATAAATCGATTGTGTAAATCTCTCTTTCCCTACTCTCTTTAATTAATTGCAATTATATTGTGTTTATTTAATTGAACTTGAATTGCATGCTTGTCTAGCCTAGAGAACTTAGAAAATATCGATATAGGCTAGAGAATTTAGAGAAATCGAAAAACGAGCTTAAGTTAGTTAAAAACCGATTCACCCCCCCTCTCGGTATAGCCTATAAGAGCCAACAATTGGTATCAGAGCTTGGGCTCGAGATTGAATTAGACTAACCTCTATCGAGCAAAAAGATCTTAAATGGCTCACTTGAATGTAGGCACACCCCTAGGAGAAGAGGGACAATCATTGGTTAGACCTCCACTCTTCAATGGTGAGAATTACTCATATTGGAAAACTAGAATGATGCTATTTGTACAATCAAATGATTATGAGGTATGGAGGATTATAGTGAATGGTCCTAGAATTCCCATGAAGAAAGTAGATGGAAAGGATGTCCCTAAGAGTGAGGATGAGTGGGACACAAATGACATGAGAATGGCACAATTGAATGCCAAGGCTATGCACACTCTCTTTTGTGCATTAGGTCCCAATGAATATAATAGAGTCTCCCTATGTGAGAATGCCAAGCAAATATGGGACAAATAGCCATCACACATGAAGGGACAAATCAAGTTAGAGAACCAAAGTAGGAATGCTCACACATGATTATGAGCTATTTAGGATGAAAGAAAATGAGTCCATTAGTGAAATGTTCACTAGGTTTAATGATATAATCAATGGACTTAAGGCTCTAGGCAAAGCTTATTCCAATGTTGAAATGGTAAAGAAAATTTTAAATAGCTTGCCTAAGTCATGGGAGGCAAAGGTAACCGCAATAGAAGATCTAAGGATCCTAACACCTTGTCTCTAGATGAACTTATGGGCTCCTTACTTACATATGAAATGAAAATAAAAAGAAATAAAGAGCCTTCAAAGAAAGTAGGAGTAGCACTTAAGTCTTCCACTCATAAGGATGATAGTGATGAGAGTGGAAATGAGGAAGAAAAGGAAATGGCAATGTTTGCCAAAAGATTCAATAGGTTCATGAGAATGAACGAGAGAGAGCAAAATAGGAGACATCATAGGGGAGAATCAGTAGAAGAGAAAAAGACTCCTTAGTATGTTATGAGTGCAATGAACCGGGTCATACTAAGTTAGATTGCCCCTTACTTAGGAAAGAAAAGGATAGGAAAACCTAGGAAGAAAGCATTTGTGGCTGCATGGAGCGATAGTGATAGCTCCGATGAGGAAAATGTAGATAATGAGGTAGCCTACTCATGCTTTATGGCCATTAGTGATGATGAGGCTAGTAGTAGTTCTAGTGAAGATAATGATTATACCTTTAGTGAACTACAAAATGCCTTTGATGATTTAGCAAATGAATTTCAATGCATGAATTCTAAATATAAGAAAATCATTGCTAAATTAAAAATAGAAAATGAAGCCTTGACAAGTGCTAAGATAGAATTTGAAAAGAAACTAGAAGAGGCCAACTTAGAAATAAATGAGTTAAATAAAAAGAACACAAATTTGCATAACTCATTTTCTAGGTTTTATATGGGTCAACAAAAGCTAGATCACATGTTAGAGACCCAAAGAGCTTTCTTTGACAAAGATGGATTAGGCTATAATGAAAAACAAAAAGAAACTCATCTTAGGAATTTCTTAGTGAGCAAAAATACTATGCATGATACATCTCTCACATGCTCACTTTGCAATAGAATAGGACACTCTTCACAAGCATGCATTTAGGAAAACCACATTTAGAGGAAGAGTAGTTAAGAAAAATATGGTGCCTAAGCATGCTGTAAATAATGATGAATTGTGCTTGAAATGGATCCCAAAGGATCAAAAATTATTTGTACTAACTCTCATGGACCCAAGAAAATTTGGGTACCAAAGCATGCTTGAATTTGTTTGTTGTAGGAGTGTTAGAGCATGAGAATACAATAGAACAATGAAGTTTATATGCTCAACACATCCTCATGAAGTTTGCTTGTGCCAATGAGAGAGAGAAAGAGCTTGAGGATCCACCCTTAGCAAGGTCACAACAATCCTTCAAGAAAGGCCTAAGGTGGATTCAACAATTCAAGGCAAAGCATTCTCAAGCAAAGGAGTTTTGTAAGCTTAAATCCTATCTCTTCAAAACTCATTGTTTGTTTTATTGAGGCACTTGGTTGATGATCTTTGATGCTTTGTGAGTTGAATGATTGATCAAAAAGGCATGATAAATGATTTTTGAATGTTGGATGAACAAATATTGATGATTGAATGAAAGGCATGTTTTGTGATTTTGAAATGATTATTGAATTTCTGTAGTTTGAGCAAGTTTTCTATGTGTTGATAATAGATTTACTTGCCTCAAATTGCCAAATATGTCATATATGCAAAATTCCATGTCATGAGCCTTAATGAAGAACATGCATATTAGAAATCATGGCATAATGTTCACAAGTATGATGATTTGATGTTATATGTGCTTAAAATCTATGTGAACAAGTTTGTTTTGACATATTTATGTAATTCAATGCATTGGTTTGGTCAAAATATGCTTAAATCTCAAAATGACCTCCTTTGAGGCCAAAAATGCTTTTATTGTGTGAAAATCCTACCAAAATTGCAAAATCTTTTGTAAAATGGTTTTTCAATCATGATTTTCATTCATACAAGTCCAAAATCATGTTTTACAAATGTTTAAACCATTACTTGGACTTAAAATACTCAAAAACGAAGTTTTGGCACCTCACAAGTTGGATTTTCTGTCAAAAATCTGCAGAACCAGGATGAGGGATCGATCCCTCTACATACATGATCGATCCCTTTGGAAAAACATGCAGGAAATTGAACTCTGGAGTTTAGGGATCGATCCCTTTTCTCATAGGATCGATCCCTCTAGGCAATTTATGCCTTTTCTGCACTTTTCATCCGAAATTGAGAAGAACTTTTCATTGTTTTGATATTTTCTCTCCTCTCAACTTAAAATTCATTGTTTTAACTTCTTTTTGATGATCTTTAATGTATGAAAAATCATTTTTCATTGATATCATGCCTTAACTTCATCAATTAATATCATCTCCAACAAATGGTATCACTTTCAACAGTCAATATCATTTTTCATTGAGCTCACAAGTGCAAAATCATTTTTCTTGTTGAAAACATTCATGAATCTTGAAATAATCTTGAAATATACTTTCATTGAATGCTTAAACATAATTTTGAGAATTATTTCAAGAATTTATGGATATATTTGAGAATTTGGTGCATAATGACTATTGATCATACCTTTTTTGTTCATCTTAGTCAAGCATGCTTATAGGATTATGTTTCTTAGCTTGACTCAACTACTCAACACTAGGTTTCATGATAATTATACAACTAGTGGAAGATGAATAGTTAAGGTCATATACTTTAATGATGAAATAATTAAAACTTGACCTTAAGGATTGATTTCAAATGTAAATTCAACAATTGGTATAAGGTCATAATTTTCCTTGGCTTGCAATGTGTGATGATAAATGGATCCTATATGTCAAATGCATGAAACTTTATCATCCATGAACTTAAATTTCTCTTATGGCCAAATTATTAAAGAGCTTGGCTTTAATGACAACACCAACATTCAAAGATAAATGCAAACATGAACAAATGTACCTTGATTGATATCCATGCATTTATGCTTGATTGATTTGATGTTGACCTTACATGCTTGCTTGAGTTGAATCAATAATCATGTCTATGAGATGAGAATATTTCTTTTCATGATATTATGTAATTAATCTCACTCATAGTTTGTGGACTTTAATGATTTAGCTTGATAATATTGATTCACTTAGGAGAAGCCATTTTAGTTAAAATAGCATATACCCTCTAGAACGTTAAAAATGATAACAACTAGGGATATGGCTCTTAATTGATTAAAATGGTAATTTTGAATCTTTCCTTGCTCATAATTGGTTAAGGACTTGAATTAGAAAATGAGCATAGGATTTTTGTGCTTGAAACCATGGAAGAAAGTGTGCTTGCTTGAATACCTTGTTTGTTTGAATCTTCCATATGGTATAATTTTGTGAATATGAATATGGATTAATACTTTATGATAATGTGCTAATGATTAATTGATCCATATCCATATTTGATGATATGTGGTTGTGTTCTTGCATATTTAGAATGATTATTTTCTTGACATGAACACACTATACATAGATATTGGATTCATGCAAAATGCCTAAGTCAACTATTAGTAACAATTGGTATTTAGATTGAAATAACAATTAGTATCATTGGGAACCATATTTTCAATGATTGGTAAGCAAAATCTAAATTGCCAATTGGTATGAGCTTTAAATTGACAATTCTTCTCATGCTCCTTAGATTGAAATGACAAATAGAGAACAATTCATATAAGACACTTTTGCATGAACCACTTTTGTGCTAGAATATGTAGTTAATTGCTATATATCTTAATTCAAGGCACAATATTTCTTGAAAATGATTTATGAGCACATGCATATGATATGTTATATAATTTTAGCTCATAATCATGATGTATTGCCATGGACCTTAGTTGAACTTTAAAGAACAATTGATATAGTTAGGTGCTTGCTTAACTTCTTACCAATTGGAACCTCCTTGCAAAATTACTTATCAACAATTGGTATCAAAATTATTTATAAACAATTGATATAGGATCATAAGTCATATTCATTGCATAAATATTTCATACTCTTTGAGAATATTGACTTACTTATTTGTGCTATAAGGTCCCATGTACTAACATGTTCTTGTTGGATGGAGCATTTTTTTCTCACATAGCCATGATTTTAGGGGGAGCATATTTTCTTTATTATTTTTCCTTCTTTTTGCTATGACAAAAAGGGGGAGATAGATAAAGGGAGAGATATTAAGGGGGAGAGATAATGGGAAAATAGTTTGAAAATTCTTTTTCAAAACCCATGCATATATTAAGGGGGAGCTTTATAAAAATCCTGCTTTATTTGAGAGGGGAGTATTCCTCTAAAGAATTTTCAAAGCAAGTTTACCTTAAGTTTTTGTCATATAAAAAGGGGGAGATTGTTAGCTTTAAATTGACGTATATATTTGAAATGACAAAAACTTAAGTAATCTTAAATGTTTGATTCATATTGTAAAATTGCTTCATCAATTATGATTTTCATAAACCATATTAAGTGCTTTTATCAAATATAAAACCATGATTAATTGAATATCTTTATTGGCTTTAATCAATTTAGAAAAATTTTTTAATTATTGGTTTAAGTAATTTTCTATGAAATTATTGAATATATTTTGAGAAAATTACTTGATAAATTTTTTTGGACTCAAATTCATGTTCTCAAAATCATGTCATATTTAAAATACTCAAAATTGGTTTTAGAATGTTTTTAATGCCTAAAGACCTAGAAAACACAAATGAATATTGTAAGGGATGGATCCCCTGATCAAAGGGATGGATCCCTTTTCTGAAGGGATGGATCCCCTGATCAAAGGGATGGATCCCTTTTCTGAAGGGATGGATCCCCTGATCAAAGGGATGGATCCCTGATCAAAGGGATGGATCCCTTTTCAAAAGGATCGATCCCTTTTCAAAAGGGATCGATCCCTTTTTGGCAGAATGGCTTCCAAGGTCCCTCAAGTCAAGAATTAAGACCTGGACTAAAGGGATCGATCCTTTGGGCATGGGATCGATCCGTCGCGACGAAAAAGTGCTGTAACGGCTAGTTTTTGTGTGACAACGGTCATATTCAAGTTTTGGCTCCACCCATACAGATAATTAGGCTAGAATACATCCAAGGGACTATAAATAGAGGCTTAGAAGCTAAAGAAAGCAAGAGGAACCACTCAGCAACTTCAAATCTCATATTCCTCAAATCTACAAGCCTCAAACAACAAAATCAAGAGCTACAAAGTTTCCATCATCTATCATTCTCTTATTCCTTGTAGTGCTTAGCACAAACTTTGTATAGGCTTTTTCCTTGTGCTTAATTTCTGTAATCACTTGCCTATCTAGAGGCTCTCTTTGATTACTCATTTGTAAAACCAATTCAATCCTTGTAAAAAGGGGAGGTTTCTCTTAAGCCTTGAAAAAGAGGGAGGTTACTCTTTAGCCTAAGAAAAAGAGAGAGGTTTCTCTTGAGCCTAGAAAAAGAGGGAGGTTACTCTTGAGCCTGAAAAGAGGGATTGTAATCACAAATTCAAGATAGTGGATTTGGAGAAAATCCTTGGGAGCGTCTCAAGGTAGAGGACGTAGGCAAGGTTGCCGAACCTCTATAAATCGATTGTGTAAATCTCTCTTTCCCTACTCTCTTTAATTAATTGCAATTATATTGTGTTTATTTAATTGAACTTGAATTGCATGCTTGTCTAGCCTAGAGAACTTAGAAAATATCGATATAGGCTAGAGAATTTAGAGAAATCGAAAAACGAGCTTAAGGTTAGTTAAAAACCGATTCACCCCCCCTCTCGGTATAGCCTATAAGAGCCAACAGAAAGGTGTGATAGAATCGAAAATTTCGAAGTTGTACAAGGGCAAAGTTGGCTTCCCTCAAGGGTTGATCAAAATACATTAAAATTCAATCATTCAATCAAAATTGATGCAATAAATACTCTAAAAAGTGTATATTTTAGAGACTTATCACACCCCCAAACTTAATATTTTGCTTGCCCTCAAGCAAAACAATTTCAAAACATGCAAGAGATAACATTTACTTGATAGATTGATTCCTGACATTCACCTTAGAGAAAGAGCATTGATCTAATCTAAGGAAAGTCAAAATTATTAATTAACATAGAGTTTCCTCCAATCACATGCCTAAGTCCTAATTAGATTTTTCGTGTGTGTGTGAAGTGTCCATCACATATTAAAGCATACATATCCGGATGAGATTATGCAAACATAAAATGCAAAGCCTCTAAGCATGAACAATCCCATAAGTTTGCTTTTCACTTCTCTCTCCATTAATTGAGCCATACTCAATCAAGAATCAATAAGACTTCATTAAGCTTGTGATGTAAGGTTAGGGTGAAGGTATGATAAAAGGCAATTTAGGTTTAATAACCGCTAATCATGCATTACTGTGAGAACTCGTTATTTTGTACTATACATGCTTTCTAAACATCACCAAACACCAGCCAAATCATACAAGAAGCCAGCAAACAAACCTGTTCTGCTTCAGTCAGTAACGCATTGCAAAGGTAACAATCAGCCTTAGTTTTCTGTCTTCTTAGCTTGTATATGGTTAAATTGAATGGGTTGAAAATATGGATGATTGTTATTTTGAAGAAAACTAGTTGGAATGTTATTTATATAGTTGTTTAGGCAATAGAATCTTGAGGAAATAAAGCTAAAACATTGGCTGCATGTGTGAAGGGAATAAGCAAAGCTGAAAGGTTGGCTGCATGTGTAGTTGTTGTATGGCGTGGCTGACATGGAAATCAATAGTAAACGTGGAAAAGAACACTATGTATAAATAAGGGACTATGTTGACAGTCAGCCATAGCAGTTAGGAAGTATAAAATGGTGTTAGTGGCTGAACAAAGAAATTGTTATTGTGTAAGTGTGTGGTGTGAATAAAAGAAGCAGAAAAATTTCTGCTGTGGACATATGTGGCGTGAATGACAGTAAAGAGAGCTTTAACATGAAAATAAATTAATAATAATATATATTCATGAAGCTATAGTACTAAGGTTATCCATAAAGGTTTCAAAGAGACAAAAACGTGGAATCTTGAAGAAGTGAAAGCAGGAAAAAGATGGCTGAACCGAACAGAAAAATAAAACAAATGTTGGCTGAAACTGAAACAGAAAATAGAAATTACCTAGTGTGAAATGGTTTTAATGAATGGTTAGTCATGAAGGTCCAAAGAGGCTTCAACGTGGGGTTGTGATAGTGTGAAAATAGAACAAAAAGGACTGAACAGAATAAGAAACACAAGCTGGAAACCGAAGGGAAATTGTAGGCTGATAAATTATCATTGACTGATTTAATGGAGATAGCATGAAAGTCAATCAGAGGGGCTGACTTTAGCATGGAAAGAAAGACCAAATTTATGAGAAAATGACTAGGAAGAACAGAATAGAAATTTAGTCTTACTAAGTGATAATAATATATTTGTTATATTATTTATGTTTTAATTACCACATTTATGTTATATTCTTGTGTAAAATTAATTTTGGAATGAAATATAAATAATGAATTATTGAATGAAATCAAATAATAAATCTTGTAATTGGAATAAATTTTTGAAATATATATTGTTTGACTTTCTAAAGATATAATAAATCCTGATTTTCTTTAAGGACCTTTGGGACCACATGATTAAAACATAATAAAGGGTTGAGATTTATTCTTGACTAAGAAGAAACCCTAGAAATCTTAAAAGAAAAATTATAAAAGGGGACAAGAGGCGACAGCAAAGGGGTATTGTCTTTGGAACTATTTTGTGGTGTCTTCTTTGTTGTATTTTGCAGAGTTCTTTGCTAGGCAGAACAGAGGCTAAGGGGTATCGGTCTTGGGTTTGTTTTGTTGCTTTGCTGCGTGGTGGCTGGGATGTGGATAGTTGTGGTACACGGCATGGGCTGTTGAAGCTTGAAGCTGTCGACCGTGAGCTTCAGTAGAAACCATGAGTTGCTGGAAGTAGGCAGCCGCAACCTCACGTGGCACCTGATTCGCTGCTGGAGTTTGGAGTAGTACTGAACCAAACCTTGAAGCATAAAGACCAAATTTGAGTTATTGAGCCTTGCTATATAGACCCGCGAACAACTGCTATTCAAAGTTCAAGTGATGAGTTGTTTTGATGCTTATGTCACCTCATGCGTGTGCCACTAGCAAGAGTAATTTAATGTCAAAAATTCCATGAAGTATCAAGCATAAAAAAGGGGATGCTACAGTACTTCTATTTTTAATTAATTTGCATTATTAGAATCATACAATATTTTATTTTAAATTAGTTATTGTTTGATTAAGCATGACTTTTATTAGTTTGATAATGTGTTTTGCTAAATTAAACATAAACTAATTTTCTTGCTAGGAATTTGATTAAGCCTACTTGCATATTTTATGTCTTTATGATTGATTGATCAATTCTAAAATTCTAGTATCATTCATTGTGATTAATTCAATCTTTTGATTTGTGTTATTGATTGGCCACCTTTAATATAAATTAATTGATTGTTTGAGACATGGTAAGGGTACACATCATATGCCAAGCCATGTATAGCTCTCTTGAATGATTGAATAAATATTTGATGCATACATCAAGCTAAAATATTTATTTGGTTCTTGTGGGATGTTCTTCCATTCTTAATGAGTTTTTAGTCATCGATTATGCTACATATCATAGGTAATTAATGATTAAAAATACTTGATTATAACTGCAATCAAACAGAGTAATCATAAATTAGGAAGAATGAACCCTAAAATTAAATTGAGACTTTTAGGATTGAAGACATAATATTGCAATGTATTGGTGAAATCAAATTCCTAAGCTTTTCTCTATTGCTTAATTTCTTGATTTTATTAGGTTAATTAAATTAATTAGTTAATTTAGTAATTAATTAGATACTTAGGTAATTTCTTTCACTTTCATAATTTTTTGGGTATAAGTCGTTAAATTTTAATTGAATAAATTTAACAAATCTCTGTGGGATCGACTATTGTATTTGCACGCTATATTACCTCAATTCGTGCATTTGCAAGAATATAACTTTTTGTTTATTAAGTTTTTGGCGCCATTGCCGGAGATTTGTCTTAAGTTTATTCTATTTTATTTAACTAAGTGTGTTTTCTTTTATTATTTTTTTTAGCTTATTAAATTTATTTAATTTTTTTCCTTCCTTTTTTTTCTTTCTTTCTTTAGATAGTGGATGCAAGGTCGACGATCACTTGGTCAAGAGATAGTGCCCATCAACGATCAAATTGACAGAATTGGTAGGAAAGCAAAGGCACAAAAAGAGGAACTAGTTGAAACCAACATGGAGTTACAAGTTGGGAATCAAGTTCAAAATCGTGTTCAAAATCGTCCTATGAAGGAGTTTGCATGTCCTACTATTGGAACGTCACCATCACGCATTGTTCTCAATGATGCAGCCAGGAACTATGAACTTAAGAATATTCATTTTAATATGCTTCTTTCTTTTCATGGTGCTACTATTGAAGATCCTTTAACATTCATTCATGATTTTTATGCAACTGTTCAAACCTTTCTTTTGCAGGGGTTAACTAAGGACCAATTACGAATGAGATGTTTTTCCTATACCTTGAAGGATACGGCAAAGATGTGGTTCATGTCTATAACCCCAGCTTCACTTACCACATGGGATGCAGTGTACAATAAGTTCATAGGTAAGTTCTACTCACATGCCAAAACCACTAAATTGAGGGTAAGATTGCAACATTCAAACAAGCAGATGGTGAGGCATTCCATGAAGTTTGTGAACGTTTTAAATTGCTTTTGATTCAATGTCCACATCATCGGTACCCATTAGAATTGCAAAATCAATTTTTTTATGATGGACTAACTCAAGCTAGTCAAGCTATGGTTGATAATGCTGCTGGAGGTGCCATGGGAGAAAAGACCGCACAAGAGACCTACGAGCTTTACGAGATGCTTGGAGCTAATTCACACAAAAGAGTGTGAGAGGTAAATCTAGAGGTCTTTATGAGATTAACACTAACACTGAGTTGGTAATGCAGGTTTAAGAATTAACCAAGCAAATGAAGTCTATGTGTGCTATGATGATGGGTCAAAGAATGCCGGTGTCTAATGAGGTATGTGGAATTTGTGGGATTCATGGTCATGTTACTAATGCTTGTCCTTCTATTGAAAAATTCCCAGATTTTGTTGAGCAAGCCAATATGATGAACTGTCATAACCCACGGGTGAGGAATGATCCTTTTTCAAATACTTACAACCCAGGTTGGAGAAGTCATCCTAATTTTTCGTGGAGTAGCAACTAGAACCAAAATCAAGCAAGCTCTTCTTTCCAACCATGAAAGCCATCTTTAGAAGATACTTTGCAAAACTTTATAGAAGTTTGTCAAAGTAATCAACAGAGCAATGAATAGTGATTCCAACAACTAGAGGCTTCTTAGCGAAAATTGGAGATCCAAGTTGGACAAATTGCAGACGCATTGCAAGGCTATGTTCCTAGAAAATTTCCAAGCCAACCTGAGCAAGTCAAAGCAATTACTATTCTGAGAAACGATAAGGTATTTGATAATAAAATGAATAATGATTCTGATGAAAATTTAACCTTACCTGCAGGTGATGAGGTTGCAAAGGAGAAGCAACAAGAGAAAAGTCCAACTGGTGGCAAAAATAAGGATATTGAGGAACCAAGTCAAAGTGAGGAGTCCAATCCATCTTGTGAAACTCCTAAGTTACACAAGGCGTAACACCCTTATGTTCCTCCTATTCCATTTCCAAGCCGATTCAAGAAAAGCAAATTGGATAAGTCATTTTCTGAAATTTATGATATTTTGTCTAAAGTTAATGTGAATTTACCTTTGCTTGATATGATTAGGAACATGCCAACTTATGCCAAGTTCTTAAAGGAATTGAATACTCACAACCGTAAGTATGAGCCAAATGAAAAGGTAATGGTTTCGAAAATGGTAAGTGCTGTACTTCAAAAGAAAGGGCTATGTTGGATTTGGGTGCAAGCATCAATTTAATGCCGTATTTTGTTTACTTGCAATTAGGTTTAGGAGACCTAAAACCTACCACAATGTCTCTTCAACTTGCTGATCATTCAATTAGATATCCTAGAGGCATTGTGGAGGATATTTTAGTTCAAAGTGATAAACTAATCATTCCTGTTGTTTTTGTAGTTTTGGATATGGAGAGACAGTCAAATAATGAGCATGAGCTACCCATTTTGCTTGGACGTCCATTCATGGCTACAACAAAGACAATTATTGATGTTCAAAATAGGAAATTAACCATGACAATCTTCAATGAGACTGTGAAATTTTTTGTTTTTAATTCTCTTAAATTACCTACGGATTCTAATGATTGCTTCTCAATTGATATTTTAGACTCAGTTGTTGACTCTAATTTTATGCAGGATAAAACATATGACAAATTGGCTAGTGAAGCTAGGAAGCTCCAATTGAATGAGTTAGATGAGATTCGAAATGAAGCCTATGAGAATGCAATGATTTACTAGGAGAGAACAAAGCTCTACCGCAACAAATCTATTCTCCGAAAAGAGTTCAAATAAGGTATGAAAGTTTTACTTTATGACTCACATTTGCGTCTCTTTCCAGGAAAGTTGCATTCAAGGTGGTGTGGACCATGTTTGGTGCGAAAAGTGTTTCCTTATAGTGCAGTTGAGACTGAGAACAGGAGTTAGTTTCAAGGTGAATGGGCATAGATTGAAGCCATATTTGGAAGGCATTCCAAAGGGCTAGATAGTGGATTTCATTGATTTAAGGAAGCCTTAGACCTAGCATTCCGTCTTGCCTAGACGTTAAATAAAGCGCTTGTTGGAAGGCAACATAACTAGGTATGATTTTTCATTCTTTTTATTTTTATTTTTTTATTTTATTGTTTTAGTGTGCACATTCTTACTCTTTTATTAATCTTTGTTTTTCAACTTTGAGAACAAAGTTTGATTTAGGTTTGGGGGTGTGGTTTAGTAGTGTCTATTTAGTTTATTATTTTTTAAAAAAATTAAAAAAACAAATAAAAATTTAAATTTTTTTTACTTGGATTTATGTTTTTCTTTTTCACTTTGATTTTTCACTAGCCTATGATGAATATGAGAGAATTTTACTATGGTTAAGTGATTGTGAGAAATGCATACTTAGATAATTAAATAATTCATTGTTAATTTTATTCACTTCATGATTGATGAACAATTTAGCACATAAGCCATACTCTTATGAATTGTTGATACTTAGTGATTGATTATGTGAACTTGTGAAATTAAGTGATCATGCATGACACTTTAGAACTTGTTTTATTACACTTGAGGCGAAATCATAGGCAATTGATTGACTTAGAGATGATTTAGGCATTTCTTGGAACGTTTTAGCCTTTCAAGCCTACCATGTTACAAATTATTCACTAGTATACCCCACTGAGCCTTATTGAAAGAATGGCATATGCAAAAGCATATGAATAGCCACCATTCGAATTTTCGTGTAACCTCATTGCCCTTACCTAAATTAGCCTGAAAAACAACGAATGTACCCTTAAAGAGAGCTTTAATGCACATATTTATCATTGAGGAGATGTGATTCAAGTAATATTTTCAAGCTAGAAATAAAGGAAGAAGTTCCAAAAAAAAAATTTTGTGTGGATCATGCCTTGACTCCATTATGATGTGAAAAAAAGAGTTTAAAATGTGGCATGGAGATTGTCATCCACAAACAAATATATGAAAAAGATATGTTTGGGGGTTATGGAGATAAAGATGTAGAGTTTCAAAAAAAAGAGAAGAAAAAGAAAAAGGAAGTAAAAAAAAAAGGAGAGAGAAATTTAATATCTGCTTTATCATTTTTAGCTCTTTTGTTTTAATTTTTACCTTCCCTTTCTTTGTTAACCAATACCTTGGCCAAACATTATAAGCTAATAAAGACCTATGGATCTAAGTTAATTTTATTGTCTACATGAGTGGAGAGATGTAAGAAGAGCAAGCCTATTTATTCATGAGTTGCATAATTTTAATTAAGTATTGACATAGAATTTGAGTTTGACTAATCACACACACACATCTGATATCATGATTTGAGTTAATTAACATTTGAATTATGAGATTATTGAGTTGTGTTTTGAACAATTACTTGAATTATAGATGTGAGGTATACTTGAGGCAATATGTGGAAATCAAGTGGAATTGAATTTACATAAATTTGAGTGAAAAATTTTAGGTATCCTTGAGTTTTCACTTTTGTTCTTAAAGGTCACAAACAAGTGCATTTTCTTTTAATTTTGCTTGAGGACTAGCAAAAATGTAGGTTTGGGGGTATTTGATAATAATATATTTGTTATATTATTTATGTTTTAATTACCACATTTATGCTATATTCTTGTGTAAAATTAATTGTTTAATGTATCTTGTGAATTAATTTAGAGAAAGTGATCTGGAATTAATTTTGGAAGTTGTTAAATGAAATCAAACAATAAATCTTGTAATTGGAATAAATTTTTGAAATATATATTGTTTGACTTTCTAAAGATATGATAAATCCTGATTTTCTTTAAGGACCTTTGAGACCACATGATTAAAACATAATAAAGGGTTGAGATTTATTCTTGACTAAGAAGAAACCCTAGAAATCTTAAAAGAAAAATTATAAAAGGGGACAAGGGGCGGCAGCAAAGGGGTATTGTCTTTGGAACTATTTTGTGGTGTCTTCTTTGTTGTATTTTGCAGAGTTCTTTGCTGGGCAGAACAGAGGCTAGGGGGTATCGGTCTTGGGTTTGTTTTATTGCTTTGCTGCGTGGTGGCTGGGACGTGGATAGTTGTGCTACACGACATGGGCTGTTGAAGCTTGAAGCTGTCGACCGTGAGCTTCAGTAGAAACCGTGAGTTGCTGGAAGTAGGCAGCCGCAACCTCACATGACACCTGATTCACTGCTGGAGTTTGGAGTAGTACCGAACCAAACCTTGAAGCATAAGGATCGAATTTAAGTTGATGCACCTTGCTATATAGACTCGTGAACAACTGCTGCTCAAAGTTCAAGTGATGAGTTGTTTTGATGCTTATGTCACCTCATGCGTGTGCCACTAGCAAGAGTAATTTGCTGTCAAAAATTCCATGGAGTATCAAGCATAAAAAAAAGGGATGCTACAGTACTTCTATTTTTAATTAATTTGCATTATTAGATTCATACAATATTTTATTTTAAATTACTTATTGTTTGATTAAGCATGACTTTTATTAGTTTGATAATGTGTTTTGCTAAATTAAACATAAACTAATTTTCTTGCTAGGAATTTGATTAAGCCTACTTACATATTTTATGTCTTTATGATTGATTGATCAATTCTAAAATTCTAGTATCATTCATTGTGATTAATTCAATCTTTTGATTTGTGTTATTGATTGGCTACCTTTAATATAAATTAATTGATTGTTTGAGACATGGTAAGGGTACACATCATATGCTAAGCCATGTATAGCTCTCTTGAATGATTGAATAAATATTTGATGTATACATCAAGCTAGAATATTTATTTGGTTCTTATGGGATGTTCTTCTATTCTTAATGGGTTTTTAGTCATCGATTATGCTACACATCATAGGTAATTAATGATTAAAAATACTTGATTATAGCTACCATCAAACAAAGTAATCATAAATTAAGAAGAATGAACCCTAGAATTAAATTGAGACTTTTAGGATTGAAGACATAAAATTGCAATGTATTGGTGAAATCAAATTCCTAGGCTTCTCTCTATTGCTTAATTTCTTGATTTTATTAGGTTAATTAAATTAATTAGTCAATTTAGTAATTAATTAGATACTTAGGTAATTTCTTTCACTTTCATAATTTTTTGGGTATAAGTAGTTAAATTTTAATTGAATAAATTTACTAAATCTCTGTGGGATCAACTCTTGTATTTGCACGCTATACTACCTCGATTCGTGCACTTGCGAGAATATAACTTTTTGTTCATCACTAAGTGTTGTTGACTGAATGATATAAAAGCTGAACAACCAAACAAAAAATATTGGCTTGAACCGAAACAGAACATGGGAAATTCAATTAATGTTGACAGAATGTGATAAGGGCTGAATTGGTGATGAATGACCAAGTGAAAAGGTCAACAAAAGAGGCTAAATTTAAGAACAAATATAGTCAACATATGAGGGCTACCGATTATGGAGGAAATAAAAGGAATAAAATATTACATTTATGCCTTAAATGATGGAAATTTACAGGAGAAATGGCAACACATTTAAGTGGTACATGGACTAAAAATGAAAACAATGAATTTTAATTAGATAAAGGCCATTCGACCATAAAGGAAAAAGGAAGAAAAATGGCATTAAGAATAGCCATTTTTAATTATGAGAATCTATTTATATTTATGGTTTCGATATAAATCATAGCTTAAATTAAAATGATAATTAAGCTAACGATTTTGATGAATTAAATTGCAGTCGAAAGTTCGGCGTTCGTGTGGAGCATGACATAGCACGATCTCGACACACAAGTAAGGGACGCGTGTGTGATTTGTAGGGATATCAAAATGCATGTTTTTCATGCTATGAATTTCATAAAATTATTTGGAAAGTGAATTGCCTCTAATTGCTATGAATTTGTGGTTATATGGCTGGTTGAACTGTATTTGAAAGTGCAGGGAGGCTAGGACACTGGCAGTTGTTATGCTGCCAAAATTTATTAAAAATAATTCTAAAAATGACATAAAATATCTTAATGCATTCTTGATTCCTATCCTAGCCTTCAAAGTGAGGAATTGATTATTTTCCATAAATGAGGAATTTACCGAAAAATCAGTTACTAAATATTCATGTTACTGATTTCGGTAAAAGTTAAATTATCGAAAATTCCTCCCACGTGTTTTATAGTGGAATATGTGATGGGTAAAGTGAAATGGTGAATAGTGAATATTTTATAAACTATTTCAGTATAATATTCACTATTTTATTATGATTTTCCTTTATGGACTAACTGAAGTTTTATCACGTGTAATGATTTCCATAAAGGCTTTATCATCGTGTAACTATTGTTTTGAGACTAAAATGTCTCTACATGTGTTCTATAATGAGAAATGTGTTTAGTGTAATTACTATTAATTTTGAAAAATAAATATTTCTATTTTTCCAAAAAGTATGAAATTACTGGAAATGATTTCTTGTAACCTCGAATTTAAAGTTTTGGAAAGAAAGCATGGAAATACGTGTGTATGTGCTTTACAGTGAAAAGAAACAGGTACGAAATTTTATTACTACAGTGTAATTATTTTATAAACTATTTTTACCGTACGAGATACTGTGATTTATACCTTTATGGATTTTCTGAAAGATATTATTGATTTTACTTAATTCTATAAAGTTGATGAGATTTTTTGTACATTGTTTTGAGACTGATAGGCCTCATATCATGCTCACGTGTCATGTGTTTCATATGTTACTCATGTGTGAAGCTGTTGACATTAATCCGTCTTCAGCGTCCCAGTTGTCACCCGCTCAGTGTATGACCGAGGACACCTATAGACTATGGCTATAGATCTTTATGATGATTTACTATCCCTATAGGGATCTCACGTGTACCCTATTATTCCCTACGGGACTTATAGCATGATGTCATTAGGGTGTTGCCTAGTCTCTACTATTATTCTACGTGTTTGGATTTGATGAGAAAAGTGGAAATATACTGTTTATTGTGATGTTTTATCACTGATTTGTGAAATATGTGAACAGTGTATTTTACTGCTACATGTGTTTAAAGAGATTGATTTCAACGGTGGAAATCAAACTGAATTTCAAATGTGGTTCATATGATTTACTAAATTGTTTATTTAATCATATGACATTTTATATGCAGTAAACATTTTAATAAATTTTATATTTTAAAGACTTTACTGCATATAGTCTTCGAGGTATCAAGATTTGCATACAAATCTCTAACTGAGCCGTAGTTTGCTCACTCCAATATATTATCTCTCCAGATTATTTTTAGTGACCGGTTGAATATATCATCCGAGGATTAGAGACGGCACACTGAGCACCCGAGGCAGCATTTATAGATCCCGGAGGTATATTTATTTTATTTTATATGTTCAGACTTCTGATTTACAGTACTACAGTGTTATATTAAATTAGGGGATGTAAGTATTGATTAAAAGACAACTTGTAAATATTTATTTTCGTTAATTATATTAAATTACAGAAATCGTGTTTTCAGTGAATCAAATGTGGAAATTAAGATATCGCAGACAGTCCAACCTATTCATGTGTGGTGAAAATGTGTAAAAAGTGTAAAATACTATGTACTTGGGATGTGACAATTACTCTCTAAGATCTTTATGTTTCAAGCGTCAGTTAATTCTTTCAAACTTATTTTCTTCTTACTTTGTTATACACTGTATTCTATTTTTGTATTTTTCTCATTTTTCTTTCATTTTTGTTTTCCTTTCTTTAATTTCTATTTTTCTTTTTTTTTTGAATTTCTATTTTTATTTTTTTTCTTTTGTTTTCTTTCTTTTTTTTTCTTTTTCTTTTTTCATTTTCATCATTCATTTCATTTTCATTTTTTTTTATATCCTATCTATCTACCCAAACATGTACATAGTTCATGATATATCCTAGGAAATTATATGCTTTCGAGGTAAGGGATAGGAAATTGTATTTATTTGGGTAAAGGAAATTAACTTGCAGGTGTATAAACAAAGATAGGCTAGTTTGGCACAGAGGGGTGACAAAGGACAAATATGTACAAGGTTAGCTTGAAAAGCTCAAACAATCCAAGGGTGGCCTAAATCATTTTCCTACCTAAGCATAGGCTAAAATTTTCGCCTTGAGAGGAGATCAAACAAATTCTAGGATACTCTCACAACTTCAAAGACAAATGCAATCCTATATTGACATAATCCTTCTCTAAACATGCATACAAATCCATGATCAAGACATAGTGCATAAAAGTGGAAAAATCAAGAATTCAACTCATACTTCTTAATAATCATGCTTTTCCAAAGATCAAAATCAGTCTTAATCATAATCTCAATCATGGGGACATGGGAAATTATCAAATTAGTACAATATATCTCAAGGCAAAACATTTAAAGCCCAAAAAGTTTGAAAATTTTTGGAATTTTTGAAAAAATTTAGCTCAAATTTCCTTAAACTTGAAGTGCACATTGTCCTCAATGTTTAAATGATTCAAGAATTTAGAAAACATAGAAGGAAACTCTCCCGAATTTTGTGTTGAAGCTCAACTACATGCCCAAAAAATTGCTTTACTACTCCCCTAAACTTAGATTCAAACCTACAAAATAAAAAGAAAAAGAAATCAAAGCTACAAAATATTAACACTAAAGCTAATAAAAGAATGAAACAACTAATAAACTACTAAAAAGCTGGGGTTGCCTCCCCAGAAGCGCTTGATTTATAGTCTTTGGCTTGACTATCTCTGCCATCCTTCAAGGTGGTTTGAATGGTCTGAAAATGGATGGATGCCTATAATGCACCACCATGAAAGGTGACTTTATCAGATATTTTTCTTCAAAGAACTTAACTCCACATTCTTCTAAGATATAACCCACTTCGTTCTCATGTGGAAAGTTCCATGAAGAAACAATGAAAGATGCCTCTTGGTTTTTCTTGTCAACCTTTGGAACTTGGACTTCAATCCTAAATCCTTCCTTTTGGACTTTTTCCTTACCCTTACTATTCTCTATTTCTTTTTCATCAACCACACTTTCAATTTCAATAAGCTCGAGTGGTCTAGGCTTTTTGACTTCTTCACTCAACACCTCTTGATGCAATGATTGCAGAGGAGCTTGATGAGAAAGGTCAATGTCTCTATGAGCTCTAAAGAAGGTGATGAAAGCTTTTCGTAGTTGCTCAAAGAATAGCACGGATGACTCACCCAACTCAGATTGATAGGACAATTCTCAGTGACATGACTCCCTTCGCATATCTGACAGGAAATAAAAGGACTCATGTAGACTTTTTCGGACAAGGTGGCTTCGATAGAAGACAAGGCTTCAATAAGATTAAGCTTTTGACTATTGACGATCTTCTTTAGTGTATCTCTCTGACACTGCCACTGAAATTCTTTAGAAGCCATTAACTCTATCAATTCATATGATTCCTCAATAGATTTCCCTATTAGAGTTCCACCTGCTGCCGCATCAATCTTTACTCTCAATGGATCACCTAACCCACTATAAAAAGTTTGAATTTGTCACGACCCGAAGGCCAATGACGTCCACTTGACACTTACTTTATTGCTTTTAAAAAATTATGAACCAAACTTTTTTCTTTTTCTACTTACGGTTTGTATTCGGTGTTAGTGTAATATCTAAATCAAATCCTATCTTACTAATATTATTCCTCGAGCTATGTCACCCTTCTCGAGGTGATTTTTATGATTTTAGCCTTATTTTTACTATTCCAAAAGAAACGGATCGAAAACCTCCCCCTTGTATTTTATCAATTTCCCCAGTAAAATCACTTGCATTAAAACACATTTTAAGCTTCACAATACAGCCAGCTGTTGTTTCCCCCAATTCACACAATCATGCATCTCATACTTCTCAAGGACTTAACCATTAATAAATCCACATCTTGCAATTTATACATAATTCAAAATATACATCTTAACCCGGATCGAACTCGATAATCACCTAGACTCACATAATAATCTAGTGCGATCCAAAGCTACATCCCATATTCTTTCCTAATACTATGAAATTAAAGTTCATATAACTATCAAAATGATATACAAATAGTATACCTCAAAAGCACAAAAGCTAGGCCCGGAGAACGTAGGCGAGTACCACTACTAGGTACAGTTCCCGGGAGCCCATACGGAGTCTGAGCCGGATATCAACTCGTATGATCTGTAGATGTTAAATTTAAGGGGTGAGCAAATCCACGGCTCAGTAAGTAGCTTAAATAAGTACATACTAAGCTTACGTCATAAAACATGATCATACATGCATGAATTCTATAAAATAGCATGTATGCATTATATCAAGATTAGCTACTAATTTGTATGTACACAGATTGCATAAGCTCATTCATACTTTTCTTCCATTCTTAAACTCACAAAATATCATTCTTTTTATCCCTTTTTATCATTATGGTTAAATGTGAAGGAAAACAAACATTCAATTAGCACATGCTTCTATAGCATAATATAATTATAATTCAACAATTATACACATTCTCTGTCTTATGTATAAGATCTATTTCATCTAATAATATTCATCACATTCACAGATCACAATCGTTTATCCACTATCTCATTGGCATAGAATTTCTCATGATTCATCAGTACACATGTAGCACTTAGCTCTCAAAGGATTCTAGAGGTGGTTCCCATAGTTTCGAAGAATCTATGTAGCACGTAGGTCCTTTGAGTTCTCTAGAGGTGGCTCATACGGTACAAAAGATCGATTGTTACTCGGGTTTGCCTCTATGGCTTATGTTTTCAAATAGTTCATCGATACACATGTAGCACTTAGCTCTCAAAGGATTCTAGAGGTGGCTCCCACAGATTTCAAAGAATCTACGTAGCACGTAGGTCCCTTGAGTTCTCTAGAGGTGGCTCACACGGTACAAAAGATCGAGTGTTACTTGGGTTTGCCTCTATGGCTTATGTTTTCAAATAGTTCATCGATACACGAGTAGCACTTAGCTCTCAAAGGATTCTAGAGGTAGCTCCCACAGATTCTGAAGAATCTACGTAGCACGTAGGTCCCTTAAGTTCTCTAGAGATGACTCACACGGTACAAAAGATCGAGTCTTTACTCGCGTTGGCCTTTATGACACATACTTTCTAGTGATTCATCGGAACTCTGTAGCACTTAGCTCTCAAAGGACTCTAGAGATGGCTCCCACAGTTTCTGAAGAACCTATGTAGCATGTAGTTCCTTTGAGTTCTCTAGAGGTGGCTCACACGGTACAAAAGGTTGAGTTTTACTCGGGTTGCCTTTTTCTTAGTTTTTGAAAAACAGGACTAGGTACTAATCGAGGTCCATAAATTCAACATTGGGAGCTGTATATACCGCACACAAATCACATATACATTCTCAAAGTATCACAATATGTTAACATGCTCACTCGATGCGACTTAATTAATTCATATGCATTCCTCATAACGCAAGCACCAAAATTTATACAATTTACATACTCATTAACCACAAACAAACCATAACGCATAACACACAAGTCACAAGCAAGATTTCTTTCCAAACAACTACTATTCACAATCACATTATATCCAATTTGTGTCTTACCATACTTACTCTATTAGTCTTATCTGTAATGTCCTACCAAGCTCGATATGAATTTAAATAATTATTAAATAAGAATTCTTTCATCTCTTACAAGATGATACTAGTAAGGCTTACTTAACCCACTTACCTCGATGCTTGGTAGGTTACTTTTCCTCGATCCTTAAACTCGAGCTTAGCTTCTACACTACTCCAACCGAAGTCACTACAATCATTCTAATACTGTCTCAATCAACTACTCATAGCATGTTAAATACTGAACTTAAAGTGCACGATTTAAACTACGAATTAATTTATTACCATCTCAATAATATACTCTAACTACGCTTAATTGCCTATTAGAACCTATATCTTAGAGCCATAATTAATCGAGATCATTTCTACATCGAAACTAAATTCTTCTTTATCATATCGATGGTATGCGTGTACATATGCATAGATACGTATATACGTATTTGACTATACGTCAACTATTCTCATCGTATCAATGATAATCATATATGATTATATTTTTTTTTTTGTGTGTATATTTATATATATATATATAAATATCTACAATTTATATATATCTTGATCTTATAGGATAACATATTTTCTTACTTTTTACTATATATATTTATATATATTTTAATGGATTACTTATATCTACCTCCATTACCTCTTCTTTGTGTGTGTGTGTCCACATTATATTAATGATATCATGCATATATATAGATGTGTATGTTTGTACACGTGTGCGTATATATATATATATATGTATATATATACATTGGTCTTAACGTAATTATATAGTATCCTCATCTACCGTAACATTTTCACAGATCCAACACATCACACACATATATATATATAACTTATTTATTCACCACATTCCTAATTTCGTAATACTCTTATGATATATATATATATATATTTTACTTAAATATATATACCTAATATGGTATTTAATTGTATCAGAGCATGGTTAGTCTGATGTCTGTCGATACTTTTGAAAAGAAAATGTGTTGAAAAGATTAACATCCCCAGTAGTACTGTGTCGTCTGAATACATAAAGAAAATAAATGATTGTAAATTGAGTAAAATGATTTAAAGGGAGTGAGAAAGTATAAATTGAGAATGTGAAAGAGGAAAATAGGCTCAGAAATTATCAGAAAATTGGTGATGTTTATAATCTAAATGAAGGCCTGTTCGGTAAGGAACCGAAAGGACTCGGTGAGGGCCCCACCAGTATCTTTCTGTCCGGATCGAACTGAGACCTGAAAGTGATGGTATAAAGGAGGGGAATGACATATCATCATTAAATAGACTTTAAGATCACCGATTGAGGGTAATTTGAAGAGAGAGAAAATTTTTAGCCAAAAATGATCAAAATACCCCTGGCTCAAATATTTTACAGGGAGTCAAAATAAACCAACAGAAGTTGAAATTGATTGATCTGACAAAGAAATTGTTGATATAAAGCTGAATTACAAGCAAAATAATCCAATTGTGGATTTTAGTGAACTTCTCTGTCAAAATTGAACAAGATCTTAATGGCTGATATTAGTATGAGAAATGATACTATCAGCACATAGATAATGAGATCATTGATTCAAGAGTATACTGAGGAGAAAGAAATAAATGTCGAAATGCAAAAATGCCCCTATGTTGGGCAATGTTCGGAACAGAGATAAAACCGAGCTGAATTGGAATCCATTGAGAGAAATGGAGTTATTAATGGCATAGAGGATGTCATATGAATATAACGATCCCTATTATTGATTCCACTGACACTTAGATTTCGGACGCGACTGTGAGTGACCCAGTGAACGGGCTGGGCATTCTTAAAGAGGACAATACAGATGTGTACAGGCGGACGGCGGACGGGCCGAGGCCTTATATGATACGATCCAATAAGAGTGTAGTGGAATATTGTAATATGATTGGCCCGGTTATTGACTATAAGGGCCGAAAATTAAGAGTATTGAACGGGATCGTTGAATACTATGAAAAGTGAAATGATTACAGGAATTGACTGATGAGGTGAATAGTACAGATAATGAAATACATATTGGTGTGGTTACTTACGGTTCTATATATTTTACTACTTTGAGGTATCAAACAGATAATTTTATATAGAACCGAAATATCTTGAAATATGTGTTACAGAATGAGGTACTGTGCGGAGTACTACGAATTGGTGAATATATATAAGAATAGTAAAGTGATAAAAAGAAGATGACAGCTAACCAGAGTTTTCAGGACCCTTGAGACAAAACTGTGATGGGGGACCCAATGATGGTCAACCCGTAGTGGATCATGTGTTGTGAGATACAGGCAAACAATGTTATCGTCGACTCACTAGTAAGGGTAAACCTAGGGCGAAAGGATCACCTAGGGGATGCTCGCTGACGGTCGATTCTAACGGGCGAAACTCTTACAAGGAGTTTAATGATAACACGAGTGTAAGGAACTAGGTACGTAAGGGTGCCAGGGTTCAAACCTCATGGATAATATGCTCAAGGGAGTTAAACCTGAATTTATTAAATGAACTTGATTCCAAAGTAAATTACAGTGGTAATAAATTGGTTAGCTGTAACATGTGTTGATAACTGTTGTACTTAATACAGCTTACTAGATTGAGATTCGTGATACTGTAAAGTATGAGTAAACAATGAAATCAAGGTAGAGTATGAGTCGAAATGAATCGAATAGTAAATGCCTCTACCTTGAGAATACACAGTGTAAATGATAGGACATGAGGATGAAATGTCCGAATTAATAAGAAATGTGTGATTAAAGAAAGTATCGGATTTGATTTCTGATAGAATTTTCAAAGTTATATAAATTGAAGGAATCGAGATAACATTGACTCGATTTTGAATATGAAATCTGATTCTAAGCTTATATCGGAGAATATAGAAAGAATTCGAAAAGCTTAAGAAAATAACTCTGGAAAAGGTGTGAATAATACAATTCACTTGCGAAGAAGTGATTGACAAAAATACAGATAGTAAAATTGAGAATAATGAAGTTGTCTATATAAGTGTAAGTAAGAGAAATATAGATGACCTCGATATGTAGATGAATGAAAGTGATATAGTAAATGATTACTATTTAATAAAGTTCTTGTGAAGAACAAGTATTCATCTACATG
Source organism: Heritiera littoralis (assembly GCA_031772115.1). Classification (NCBI taxonomy): domain Eukaryota; kingdom Viridiplantae; phylum Streptophyta; class Magnoliopsida; order Malvales; family Malvaceae; genus Heritiera; species Heritiera littoralis. The sequence goes on along the minus strand of JAPDPK010000007.1, from coordinate 4,876,581 downwards.
AAAATAGACGTTTTAGTGATCTATTCAGAAATATATGAGGAGCTCATAAGACTAGCCTCAGTATAAAGCGTCCTTGATAAAAGATTGGAGAATAATGTCTGTAAGATGATGATTAGAACTCGGAGTGAATTTTATGAGTTCCTATTGAGGTTACAAGGTTAATGAGTTGCCTTGTGAGGTATATAAACCTAAGAAATAAGGCATTCATACATGAGTAAATTGATGAAATACTGATAGAGTTTAAAGTATAAATGAAAAATGAGCAGCATTTTAGTATGATCCTTTAAACTCTTAAAGAATATGGAATTGTGCTAAGATTGGCAACTAAGATGTTTGGCTAGACAGTGTCTCCTTATGAGGGATATATGATCTCGAGATGACAGAGTGACAGTGAATCTGTCTATGATAAAGAGATAATGATTGAGATACGAAAGTAATGAGTCTAGCTAGATACTAATGCTAATCTATAGAAGAGTGATGAGACTAGCTGCTCTACTAATGTGATGTAATTAAAGAAAGAAGTTAAAGTCGGTAAAAGGATAAGTGTAAAGGAAAGATGGTATGCAAGATTTTAAAAGATCTTAGCAGTATAGTACCATACCAATTGAGAAAACCGACTAAAAGGATGAGAGTAAAAACATGAAAAGATAAAAGTGGAAATATGAAAACAAAAATGAAAGTGGAATAAGGAAATAAGTTGCATGATGAGAAGGGAACATTAATATGAAACAGTTCCCAAAGGTAAGACTAAAAATGATCTAGTGTTGGTTATCACATGTCAGTGGTTAGATGTAAAAATCAAGCCAAATTTGATCAGTGAAAGAAATCGTACTCAAAGGAGTAAGATAATTGATATGTTTACTAACAGTATCTAAATAGAAAAGTGTTATACATACACATAACCACCTTGAAATGATAAATGGTGGAACTATATGGATAATGTGGTGATTAAATGGACAATTGAGGATTCAATAATCGAATGACCATACTACATGAAGAGAACATGATTGTCTCATGAGCTATGATTGTAAGAGATGATCAATAGTAAAGTCTGCAAGTGAGATGCAGCCTTAATGAAATAAAAGAGAAAATGAATACTGTGAATAATAAAAAGTCCAAAAGAGATATAATGATATGGAAGTGATTAAAGACTGATGATCTAAATATAATCACTTTCCATTATTAGACTTCTAGATTCTCTAGTGCCTTAGTCGAAGTATGAGTGAGAAACAGCGGAGATGTATATGTACAGTTCCAGTGAGCATTACATGTGATGGGAGTCTCTGAGTTGCCATATGCTAATGAGAGATAGCAAAAGGCTTTGAGATCCCAAGTGTATTGATAGCACCGCTCCATACTGATATATATATATATGAGCGTTAGATGTAAACGCTTCATGATATTGAGAGAGCATGTGCATGAGATGTGAAAGCTACTGGGACAATTACATATAACTGACTGACATGTGTAATTGATAGTTTTCAACTATATCGACTTGGCACTAAGTGAGAAAAATGGATGATAAACAGCATAGATCAACTGTAATATGAAAAATACAGTGTATGGACTCTTATATGAAAAGAGTAAAAGTGAATAACTCCCGATTTGAGAAATGAACTTACGGGAGTATAGACATATATGATGAAAGACAGCATGTAGTGGTCTAAAGTACTCTTGATGTTGAAAGTGTACTGGCAGTATTACTTGGAGTATGAACTAGAGTTCAGAAGTCGTAAGTATACGGCATGTACCACCTTTGGACTTAAGTTAAATTCGGAGGACCGAATTTCTTAAGGTGGGGAGAATGTGATAACCGTAAATTTTTCGTTTATTGGAAATTATAAATATTGGAAATAAATATTGGAGCAAATAAATATTGGAAATAAATAAATAAAATTATGAGAATGGGATACTAGTGAAAATCTCGAGAATTGAGGAAGTGACGGATCGGGCAATTCGAGTGAAGGAAATTAAGTTGGAAATAAAATAAGGAATAGAGGAAATTTAATTTGGATAAATGAAAATCCAAATTAAATAAAAAAAATGAGGAAGAAAATATATATATATATAATGTAAATACAATATAATATATATGGAATTATTACATTTATATGAATATTTATATAAATGTTAAATTTTTAAAGTACATGAAAATATATATTTTTATATGAAAATATATATTATTAATATATAATATATATTTATATAATATATAGTTCAAAGTACTATATAATAAAATAATGTAATTATATTTATAATGTAATTATAAATATAATTATAATTAAAATAAAATACAAAAAAAAAGGAAAGAAGAAGAAATAAACAGAATCGGGAAGACTCCCGATTCTGTCTCCCCGAGTGGCACTGGCCACTGTCGCCAGAGAAAGGAAGAGAGGACGTCGGCCGGCGAGCCAAGGGAAGGAGGAGATGACCGGCGACGGAAGACAATGGAAACATGAAGGAAAATCGAAGGAAAAACCGACGAAGCCGGAAAGAAAAGGAAAAATGGCAGACGATGGTGCCGGTCGATCCAGGCACCGCCACTGCCACCGAAGCACCGCCGGAGGGAGAGGAAGACGATGGAGGCCACCCGAGGCGCGGTGAACGGCAGAGGAGGGCCGGCGAAGAGGAAGATGAAACAGAACCTATTTCGCCTCGATCCGTCGCTATGCCGCCGATTCAGGCCAAGCTGAGACCACCGGCAAGTTCGCCTTGACGTCGTCCAGCTGAGGAGCGGTCGAACCGCTGGAGAACCGACCATCGAAGGAGAACCGGCCGTGGAGGAGACTGACCGGTCTGAACCGGTCCGGCCAACAAAGGAAAAAGGAAGAAAAGGAAAAAGAAAAAGAAAAAGAAAAAGAAAAGAAAAGATAAAAAGAAAGAAAAGAGGAAAAAGAAGAAAGAGGAAAAGAAAAGGAATTCCGAGAATTTGGAAAATTCTCGAGAATTCGGAAATTACGAAAAATCCCGAGAATTACGGGAATCGGTAAGAAATCCCGAAAAGTATTAAATTATTTAAATAATTTATTTATTTAAATAATTATAGAAAAATTCTAAATTTTAGAATTTAAATTCCAAAAAATTCCCTCGATGATCGAGCCGATGGAATCGGGCGAGGTGAACAGGGGCGCGACCTTCGAGAGGCAGTCACCGACCTGAAACAGGTAAAGGAGACATGTGCCGCCTGTAAGGATATTCGGCCATGTTTTAAATTATGCATTTAATTTATAAATGCAATTTATAATGATTAGTTTTGACATTTGTAGTGATTTATCGGTTTTAAATTGTGGTGAAATATCGGTTGAGAAATATAAACTGTATTTCCCGTGCAGGAGGCTAGTCAAATTGGCAGCCGTTATACTACCAAAAAATTATCGAAAAATTACTGAAATTTACCGAAAATCACCGAAAACCATAATAAATGATTTGATTTCACGTGAAACGATTTTCAGGTACGAAAATTGAGAAATTAAATAAATTTCATAAAACATGAATGTAGTGATATTTAATTTTAAAATATTCATGTTTTCGAGAATGGTGAAAAGGAATTCACTGAAAATTCACCCGACAAGTGATATTTCACGTGAAAAGAGATGAAAATGAAAAAGAGACTGAAGTGAATATTTTTATAATTATTCTTAAATATTCACTCGATTTTACATAAAACCTTTATGGTTTTAATTATGGAAATAATTAATTATGAAAATTCCATAAAGGTTAAGAAATGAAGAAAAACTATGATTTCGAGACTAGAGGTCTCTACACGTGTTTTTAGAAGAAAACATGGTGATGGGAATTCAAAGTTAGAAAATAAATAATTTATTTTCATAAATTATAAAAATGATTTGTTTGAAATTCTGTTAATTATAAAACCATGCTTTCGATTGAATGCACGAAAAAGCGTGCATATGTGTTTTACGATGAAAAAAAGGACAGTTTTGCCCTTCTATATTTTCAGTAATGATTTATAAATTGTTTTCACCGTATGGAAAATATGATTTATACCGTTATGAAATTTTTTGAGAAATGTTATTTTTTTTATTATTTCATAAAGGTGATGATTTATTACATGTGAGCCTTATGGATATTTGTGAAATATTTCGATTTCCTGTATTTAAAATCCATAAAGGCTATGGTACGGCTTATACTGTTTTGAGACTTAGGCCCCGAGCTTCATGCATCACATATACTATTACTGTCACGTGGCTGATTGACCAGCTAGTCATCAGCGTCCCGGATTGTTGCCTAGCAAGCGTACACCGAGGACATATTATAGATCATGGCCATAGATCTCATTACTGTTACTGTGTCCCTAGTGGACAAGATAGCATGATTTACTTGTAGGGTGTTGCCTAGTCTCACTTATTACTTACTACTTACTGTTTACTGTTTACTGAAAGGATTTACGGAATCCTATTTACTGTATTGTTTACTGTACTGAACTACTGTTTACTGTTACTGATGAAAGACCGTACCAAAATACTGTGTTACTGAACTATACTGTTTACTGAAATGGTAGCCATTGATTACTGTTTTACTGAACTGAAAGCTACCATTTACTGTTTACTGAATCGAAAGCTACCTTATACTGTTTTCTGAACTGGTAGCTACTGTTTACTGTCTACTGATTGAACCATATCGAATTACTATTTTACTGAATATACTATTTTACTGATGTACGATACAGTTACTGATTTGAAAAGAGAAATAAATGTTTATTCTAAAAGAATAACATAAGAATTATTTCTAAGATAGAAATAATCGAAGAAGTAATTATCCAATGATTGGATATTTACAAATCATTGTACTGTACTGTTTTTACTGTACTGAAGAGAAGAGAAGTAAACTACTATTTTTATTACTGAACTGCCACGTGTTTTAAAGTATATTGAAGTGAAAAAAGATAAGTGGTTTACTTTATGGAAAAACGAAAATTATATCGTTTTGAAAACAATCGATTTAGTATTCTCTACAGTTGCTTCTAGGTTCCGAAACAAGCTAGGTATTTCAAAATACCTGCCTTACTCTATCTAGATCCCTAGCCGATTGTAGTGTCCTTCCTACATGTGAGCCTAGAGCCAGCTAGGAAGATTTTAATGAAAAAGAAAAATAAATTATTTTCAGCATATAGATAGCTGAATATCAAGTGTAGCATATAACTTTCTTACTGAGTCGTGGTTTGCTCACTCCCCAATTTTAACATTTCAGGTTTTGATTATGGTAAGATCCAATATTTGTGGATTACGGCTGCACATAATGGACAATGTGACAGATCGACTAAGATATATCAGGTACGATCATTTATTTTCTGTATTTAGACATGTCTACAGTACTACATATTTGTAAATAAGATACGGGGATGTGTATAATGTTAACAATATTTCATTAAATTGTTTAACATCAAGTGTAAAGTGAAGTATCACAGACAACCCAACCGGATAAATTGTGTAAAATAAGGTGAAAAATGTGGTAACGGGACGTTACATGGTATCACAAATAACATAGCATTTCCTTAATTCCTTTCTCTTAGTTCACCCTTTAGGACATGTCTTCCATTTCTTTAAATATTTCTCTACTTCAACTTAAAATTTGTTACATGGTATTACTTAAGAAACTTCATGGATCAATCAAACAAGGAATTTTCTTACCTTAGCAGGTTTCTGCTTGCTACGATGTCCTCCTCCACTACAGCAACTTCTCTATTTTCACCAGATGGCAGCCACATTCATCTTTCCTTCTCTCTTTCAACCTCTCCTTTAGCTTTGCTTCAGTCTCACTCTTGTTTGTCCTCCTCTACTCCACGGCATTTTCCTCTCTTTTCTCTTCCAGTAGGTTTTTCTTTGTTCTTAAACCCTTATTTTCGGTCATCAAGCTCAGCCACTAGTCACGGAAACAGTCCATGCCGCCCCTTTCTTCCTTTCGGCTCCACTCTCTCTTTCCTCACTTCCTTCTTTTCCTTCTCGGCTTCCTTTCCTCTTCTTCCTTTCTTTCTCCACTTCACCTTTCTCTTCTTCCTTTCCTTCTCAGCTGAGTTTCCTTTTCTTCTTTTCTGGTTCACGTCCAAGCCTCCCTCTCCTTGGCTACACTTTCTTTTCTTTGGTTTTCCAAGCTTCCTCAAGAAGCTTTTGTTGCCTTGGCTACCGAGAATATGTGTGATAACCGTAAATTTTCCATTTAATTGGAAATTATTAGTATTTGAAATTTAGTGGAATAAATAAATATAATTTAAAGTATATGAAAATATTGTGGAAGTTCCGTGAATTGAGGAAGTGATGAAAATTAGAAATCCGAGTGAAGGAAATTTAAATTGGAAAATAATGAAAGGAGGAAATTTAATTTGAATAAATGAAAATCCAAATTAAATAAAAAAATGAAGAAGAAATATGAAATATATTTATATAATTATATATTATATAAATGTATTTTTATACAAATACATATGTATTTAAATACTGTATAGTATATAGTATATATTAATATACATTGGTATGCATAAACGTATATATATACTATTTTACAAATATAAATAATACATATATATATAAATATATAATCTTATGTATATGTAAATATATACACAAATAAGAAATGTAAATATTATTTTACAATCGAATTTTTGTGTGTGTATATATATATACATTGATATAAATATATATATAAATATTATTCTATTTAAAGTATATAAATATATACATATATATCTATACTATATCTATATTTTATAAAAAAAATATATATTTTTATATATAATATATATAGTACTATACTATATATATATATATTAATAATATTATATGTATTATATATATAATATAAGTATAATATATGTATAAAATTAAAATAGAAAATAAATTAAAAATAAAAATAAAAAGAAGAAACAGAAGGAAAGAAATCGGGAAGCATCCCGATTCTGCTCCGGATGAAGCTGACCACTGTCGGCCGGCAAAAAGGAGAGGAGCGATGTCGTTGGCGAGCCGAAGGCTGGAAGAGGAGGCGACCGGCGACAAAAAAGGAAAGAAACAGAATCGAAAAGAGGCAAAATCGGCAGAAGCCAAGAAGGAAAAAGAAAGGGGAAAGTGGCGGTGCCGGCCGATTCGGCCACCGCCACTGCAACCGAATCATCGGCGGAGGAAGAGGAAGAGGTAGGAGGCCACCGGAGGGGCGGAGAACGACAGAGGAGGAAGGGCGAAGAGGGAGAAGAGGCCGAACCGAAACCGAGTAGATCCGTCGCCATGCCACCAATCCAGGCTAAATGGAGGCCACCAGCAGCTTCGGCTTGATGCCGGCGAGCTGTGGGAAGGCCGAACCACCAGAGAACCAGTCGCCGGAGGAGAACCGACCGTGGAGGAGGCTGACCGATCTGAACCGGTCTGGCCAGGAAAAGGAAAAAGAAAAAGAAAAAGAAAAGAAAAAGAAAAGAAAAAGAAAAGAAAAGAAAAAGAAAGAAAAGAAAAGAAAAGAGAAGAAAAAGAGGAAAGAGAAAAGGAATTTTCGGGAATTCGAAAATTCGAAAATCCTAAAAATCCCGGACACTCCGTAAGGATTTCGGAAATTATTTTCGAGCATTTAATTTAAATAAATTATGGAAAAAATTCTAACTTTTAGAATTTTAATTTCCAAAAAATTTTCTCGATGACCGAGCCGATGGAATCAGGAGAGGTAAACATGGGCGCGACGGTGATGAGTCAGTCGCTGATGAACAAAAAGTTATATTCTCGCAAGTGCACGAATCAAGATAGTATAGCGTGCAAGTACAACAGTTGATCACACAGAGATTTGCTAAATTTATTCAATTAAGATTCAACTACTTATGGTCTAAAAATTATAAAGCCAATAAAAAGAATTATCTAAGTATATAATTAACTAATGGAATTAATTAACCTAATAAATAAAATAAATTCACCAATAGAGAAAAGCTTAAGAATTTGATTTCACCAATACATTGCAATTTTATGTCTTCAATCCTAAAAATCTCAATTCAATTCTAGGGTTCATTCTTCCTAATATATGATTACTCTGTTTGATGGCAGCTATAATCAAGTATTTTTACTCATTAAATTATCTATGATGTGTAGCATAATCAATGACTAAAAATCCATTAAGAACAGAAGAACATCTAACAAGAACCAAATAAATATTCTAACTTGATGTATGCATCAAATATTTATTCAATCATTCAAGAGAGCTATACATGACTTAGCATATGATGTGTACCCTTACCATGTCTCAAACAATCAATTAACTTATATTAAAGGTGGCCAATCAATAACACAAATCAAGAGATTGAATTAATCACAATGAATAATACTAGAATTCAAGAATTAAGCAATTAATCATAAAGACATAAAATATGCAAGTAGGCTTGATCAAATTCCTAGTAAATAAATTAGTTCATGTTCAATCTAACAAAACACATTATCAAATAAAATTGAAACATGCTTTAAATTAAACAATAACCAATTCAATATATAAATATAAGAATAGTATTAAAATAAATTAAAAACCCCTTTGTTTGACCAAATCAAAGCATGTTCACGTGAAACCAAAAACAACATTAGTGATGTTGCACGTCAACAACAGCAAAGGATTTGGTCTGGTTCCTCAGTTTACGTGCTCTTCAACTGCAGCAAACAATTTTTTAATAAGTCTTCTTCCTCGTTGACTACGGCAAACATAAAGACCAGCTCCTCTGTTTCACAGTCCACGTTTTGCTCAAGCCCCAGCAAATACACACACAGAGCAGCAACCTTCAATCACACACAACAAGCTCCTGCTCACAACCACTTCACGTCGCAGTCTGCTCGGTTCAAGGGTCAAAAGTGCCTCCTTAATGTTGCTTTTCTTATTTTCGGTTGCTTGGAATTGCTTTTCAAAATACAAAAACACAACAAAGGAGACACCACAAAACAGTTCCGAAAGACAATACCCCTTTACTGCTGCCCATTGTGTAAAATCCGATTTTATACTACTGTAAACCGAAATTTCATAAAATTTGATAATGTAAATAAAGTAAATATTGTGTATTGATTTTCACTTGGATGAAAAGTTCCTTAATTTGAGATGTGCATGGAAGAATGTTTGTGTGATAATGTATGAGCAAGGAAGACTGCTCGCCAATGGGCGAGCTAAATTGGCGAACAAAACGCCAATGTTGCTGGTTAGGGCGAGTAGAACAGTTCGCCCAATCTGGCGAGGGCGATGATCGTCCAGACGGATTGATAAAAATTAAAAGATAAATAAAAGTAAAATTTTGTGGGAAAGCATGGCAAACAAGTCAATAACGTGTGGGAAGAAAAGAGTTCTACTTGATTTCGTTTACTACAATAGTCTCCATGAAATTAATGCTAAGTATGAAAGCATTTAATGAAGAATATGGCTGTCAGACGAATGGAGAAAAGAATGAAAGGAGAGCCAATCAACGTTGGCTGACAGTGGCGTGGACTAGGAGTTAGCCAATCAATGTTGGCTGGAAGAGAAATGGCATGGAAAAGAGAAGAAAAGAAAATGGAAAAGTCAAGGAAAGGGGCGGCAGAGGACTTCTCGTCAATTGTTTCTCCTGACAACGGGATTAGGCAATAAATGGCAAGGGAAATTAGTCAAGAATAGAGCTGCAGTAGGGACGTCACTACCGTTCTTTTGCTGCAGTTTTCTTTGGTTTTAATTGCATGGAATGATGAAGAAAACAGGATAAGGAAACAGGTGTTAGATTTTAAGTGAAACGGAACGGCTATATAAGAAGGGTTCATGAGGAAAAATCGATGGAAGCAACTTCATCTTCCTCAAAATCATTCTCGCCCATTCTGTTTCATTTCAAGTTCACCCTTAGTTTTCCTCTACGTTCATAAGTGAGCCACGAGACTCATCCTTAGTTAGCTAAACAATTATCCAGTGTGTGAAGAACTGAGGAATAAGCAAAGTAAAGCTAATTGAGGCAAGAAGACACTCTGTTCCAGGAAGTGCAACTCAGTTGAGGTGAGCTTTCATATTTCTATGGTTATTTTGATAAATGACGGTATATTTCTATGTTTATAACGTGATAAACACAGATATAGCCTGGTTGTAGTTAAATAGTGTGGAAATATATAAGAAATTAGATGGAAATGATTAAGAAAAACAATAGGCGAGCAAGGAGTATTCGCCAAAGGGCGAGGCGAGTACAATGCAATGCATGACTAGGCGAAAACATGTTCGCCAATTGTTATAGGATAAATCTGAAATGTGGAAGTAAGGGTGAGGACCAATGATCGCCAATGAGGCGAATAGGTAATAGATAACTCGCTAAAGTATTGTTCAAGAGGGCGAGGTGGCCAAGCGTTATCCGATTCACGGGCGAGACCACTTATGAATGAAAAGCCACGAATGGCGAACTGAATTGATAAGCATGGCGAGTTGAGCTCCCATGTTGGGCGAACTCCCATGAATGAGCCGCTAATGGATAGCGAGCTGTGTTGGGCGAATGGCGAGCTGTTACCTCGCCACAGTGGTTGAAAATAGTTTTAGAAATAAATTGCTAGAAAAGAAAATATTAATGGAATTAATATTTTACCTTGCAGCCGGGAAGTGAGATTGATACGGCGAGTGGAAAGCAAGGCTGCATCAGACGAGGTAAGGAAGTAGTATGTGATGAAAATGCATGTCCTGTGGTGTAAAAGTGTTAAGAAAATATTAGAAATTGTTTTATTTTTCTGACATGCATTGGTTGATAAAATGTTTTGACCCTGGCGAGCTACAAAGTCGCCATATGTTATTTTGTTGAACAAGCTACTTAGGGCGGGCGAGTAGGTTTGTTCTAAGTTGAAACTCGTGCTAGCCAAGTGGCGAGCTCTCCTTTATGAGAACCTGGGCGAGTGCCTTTGTTTTAAAAGTTGGGAGAACTTTTTATGTCATATGGGCGGGCGACCCTTGTTTTAAGTATATGGCGGGCGAACTGTTATCAGTCAGCCAACTTTTGTCTTGAAAAGCTATGAGGCCGGCGACTAATAATTCGCCGCCTTGGCGAATTGACCAGTGGGCGAACTGATTTATGAATATTTTCTGAACACAAAATAAATAAATAAATAAATAAACTTTCAATTAATATTTTTGAAAAATAGAAAATGTGCGAGTGGACCATTGGGCGAGTTGGCCAATGGGCGAGCTGACCCTGGGCGAACTAGCCATGGGCGAACCAGCTCCAAATGTGCCTTTCTCTCACAGAAAATGTTGAAATTGAGGGTTGTTTTACTAGTTATAAAACCTTTTGGAAAACCAAATCATTTTATGGAAATGATACATATGGTAACTTGATTTTGAGACATTAGGCCATGAATTCATGCATTATCATTCATATACTTTGCGTGACCCATCTAGGGCGATGGCTCGGGTCAAATAGACCAACGAGTGCATCCTAGGGCGTAACAGGGCTGATGGACCTGCCAAGTCTTCAGCGGTCTCGAGGTCACTTGGCAAGTGGACCCGAGGACCACCTACAGATTATGGCCATACATCTAGATGAGATTGCCGTGAGGGGCGATGGCCTACGGGTGCACCCCAAAAGCGGATGACTTGTGTTCTTTGCATGATTTAAATTGTTGCCTACTCTCAATTAAATGATTTATGAAAGGATCTGGGGAATCTTGTTTCATGTTAATTATAATTATTGTTTCCTAATGAGTTTGATCGTTAGGATAATTAAATGGTTTTGAGATTATAGCTTTTATTTTCAAAGCAGCATACACCTTCCTTACTGAGCACACTGTCGCTCACTCCTTATTTTTCCACTCCACAAATAACTGATCTGAACTAAGAGACTTACCTTCCTGAGATTGGATATCGAAGGTATGTTGTGTTCTTTTATGTATTCAGTAAAGTTGTACAGTACTACTTTAAATATAAGGGAATGTATATACATCTTAAGAAAATGATTTAATTATTCTTATTAAAGTGATAGGAGTTGATAAGCATCACTGACAGCCCAGCCGGTAGTAAGTGTAAGATATAAATGAGTAACATGTTATATAGTGGAAATTGGGATGTTACACATTGTCCCCTTTTATAATTTTTCTTTTAAGATTTCTAGGGTTTCTTCTTAGTCAAGAATAAATCTCAACCCTTCATTATTATTTTAATCCTATGGTCCTAATAATTCTTAAAGAAAATCAGGATTTAATTACAACTTTAGAAAGTCAAACAATATATATTTCAAAATTTATTCCAATTACAAGATTTATTGTTTGATTTCATATCATAGTTTCTAAAATTAATTCCATAATCACTTTCTCTAAATTAATTCACAAAATACATTTAACAATTAATTTTACATAAGAATATAGCAATAAATGTGGTAATTAAAACATAAAATAATATAACAAATACATTATTATCAATCGCCGACTCGAGACAAGTAAGGGAGACATGTGCAATCTGTAAGGATATTTAGCACATGTTTTAAATTATGCATTTAATTTTATAAATGCAATTTATAATGATTGGTTGAAAATTGTGGTGATTTACCAGTTGATATTTAAACTGTATTTTTCGTACAGGAGGCTAGCCAATCGGCTACCGTTATACTGCCAAAAATTACCGAAATTACTAAAATTCATAATAAGTGAATTGATTTCACGAAAATAGAGAAAATCGATTAGTTTTCATAAAACATGAATATACTGAGATTCAATTTTAAAATATTCATGTTTTTGAGAATTTGGAAAATGAAATCACCGAAAATTCCTCTCGATGTGTATCTTACACGTAAAACGAGGTGGAAGATGAAAAGTGACAAAGTGAATATTTTATTCATAATTCTTCAAATATTCACTTGAGTTCATAAATACCTTTATGGTTTTAATGGTGAAATTAATTATTTATAGAAACTCCATAGAGGTTAATTAAAGACGAAAAATGACGTTTTGAGACAAAAAGGTCTCCACATGTGTTATAGAGAAAACATGGTGATGGGAGTATTGATTTGGAAAAGAAATATTTTAATTTTTCCATAAATCATAAAAATAATTGATTTGAATCCCAATAACTTTGAAAACCATGTTTTCGATAAAAAGCACGAAAAAAGCGTGCGTACATGTTTTACGATGAAAAAGGACAGTTATGACCTTTATAATTTACAGTGATGATTTTATAAACTGTTTTCACCATATGCAAAATGTGAATTATGCCTTTATGAACTAATTTTAAAGATGTGATTTATTTTATAAATTTTATAAAGGCGATGATTTATACATGTGAGCCTTATGGATAATTGTGAAATGTTACACTACTATGTTTTAAATCCATAAAGGCTAATGTACAGTTTTTATACTGTTTTGAGATTTAGGCCCCGAGTTTCATGCATCATACTATTACTGTTACTGTTACTGTCACGTGGCTAATTGACCAGCTAGTCATCAGCGTCCCGGATTGTCACCTAGCAAGTATACACCGAGGACATATTATAGATCATGGTCATAGATCTCAGTACTGATACTGTGTCCCTTAGTGGACGAAGATAACATGATTTAATTGTAGGGTGATGCCTAGTCTCACTTACTGATTACCGTTTACTGAAAGGATTCATTGAATCCTGTTTACTGTACTATACTGTTTACTGTACTGAACTATTTACTGTACTGAACTGTTTGCTGAACTACTATACTGTTTACTGTTTATTGAGCAAAATCGTACCAAAACATTGTTTTACTGAACTGTACTGTTACTGTTGACTGTTTACTAAAATGGTAGCCACTGATTACTGTTTTACTGAACTGAAAGCTACCATTTACTGTTTACTGAACTGAAAGCTACCGTATACTGTTTTCTGAATTGGTAGCTACTGGTTACTGTTTTCTGACTGAACCGTATCAAGATACTGTTTTACCGAATGGTACTGTACTGAATATTACTGTTTTACTGAACTGTAAGATACGGTTTCTAAACTAAAGAGAAATTAATGTTTATTCAAAAAGAATAACATGAAAATTATTTCTAAGATAGAAATAATTACTGAATTGTTTATCTAATGATTTGGATATTTACAAACCATTGTACTGTCACGTGTTTTTAACTGTACTGAAGAGAACAGAAGTAAACCACTATTTTACTATAGAACTACCATGTGTTTTAAAACATACTAAAGTGAAGAGAAATAAATGGTTTACTTTACGAAAACGAATATTATATCGTTTTGAGAAAAATTTATATAGTACTCTTTACAGTTGCTTCTAGATTCCGGGACAAGATAGGTATTTCAAAATATCTGCCTTACTCCATTCGGATCCCTAGCCGACTGTAGTATCCTTCCTACATGTGAGCCTAGAGCCCTCTAGGAAGATTTAAAAGAAAGTGAAAAACTTTTTCAGCATATAGGTAGCTGAATATCAAGTATTGCATATAACTCTCTTACTGAGCCATGGTTTGCTAACTCCCTCATTTTAAACATTTCAGATTTTGCTGATTGTGAGATTCGAAGATCATGGATCACGACTGCACATAATGGACAATGTGACAAACTGACTGAGATATACGAGGTACGATCATTTATTTTTTGTATTTAGACATATGTACAATACTACTTACTTATAAAGTAAGATAGGGGATGCATATTATATTAACAATGTTATATTAAATTGCTTAACATTTAATTAAAAGTGAAGTATCATGGACAGCCCAACCGGATAAGTATATAGAAAAACGTGAAAAATGTGGTCATTGGACCGTTACAATGTGAGTGGAGTTTGATGGGAGAAAGTCCCATCAAACTCCACTAAGTCTTCTTTTATTAATTTAATCTTGTTTTTATGTCAATTTTCTATTCCCTTTTTAATTATCTATAATATATATTTTATAATCATAGTTGTATGATTAATATTCATATATGTACTAATATATATATATATTTATTTATTTGTTTTATTGATTACATGAATTATGTATTTATTTATTTTATCATATTCTTTACATAAAATAAGTTTATGTATTTACATTTAAAATCTTAATTATAATTGATATATATATATATATATATATATATACACACACACACACTATACACACACACACACACACCACACACACACACATCCACATATATATATATATATATATATAATATATATTTTCATGTCTAGTATATTCTTAGTGTAAGTATGTGTGTAAATATACTTATGTATATTCCTCCTTTCTTTAAACTTACTTTTTATATATATATACACACACACACACACACACACACACACACACACACACACATATTCAACACTCAAAATGTATACGTATATATAAAATATATATATTTATATATTCCTTGTTTATTTTATTTTAACCATTTTAATATTCAAGTATACTACATTTCTTTTAGTATACTTGTGTCCTTGTTTTATTAAAACAAATACACTTCTATATTGTGGAATACATGCACTTATTTGTTCTCATATGATTTTTGAACTTATATAAGATTTCTAAATTATCTCAAGGATCATTTGTTGCTAAATTTACTAAACTTGCAACTTCATTCTCATTACTTGAAAAAAAATGCTAACTACAAGTTACATCATAATACCAAGCTTATTCTATCTCTCTTATTTATTCACTAACATGGTACAAAATTTGTAGTTTTTACAGAATTTGTAGCCACATAGGAATCCATGAGAAGGATATCTCCATATTAAGTCCTTAAATCTTTCCCATGCTTCACAGAAAGGTTCAGAGTCATATTGCTCAAAGGTCAAAATCTGATTCCTCATCTTTGCCATATATTCAAGTGAAATGAATCTGGCTAAAAACTTATGTGCCAAATCATTCCACGTACGAATAGAATAATGAGGAAGTGACTGCAGCCAATCCTTTGGCCTATCTCGGAGTGAGAATGAGAAGAGTCTTAGTCGAATGGCATTATCAGAAACACCATCGTACTTGCATAAGTCACATATCTCCAAGAATTTGACAAGATGAGCATATGGATCTTCACAGGGCAAGCCTCCAAATTGAACTGAATTCACGATCCTTAGGATGAAGTCCGGCTCAAAGTCAAAGCTATCAACTTCTATTTTGGGCTTCCTAATGCTTGAATGTATCATAGGCACACGAGGCATAATGTAGTCTCCCAAGGTTCTGAGCTCTGTCAGATCTGCCATGGTATCTTGCAAAAGAACAGAATTAAATATTAAAGGAAGAAATATTTACAAAAATAAGAAAAAGAAAAGGCTTGAACTAAACCTACGCATGACTGGTTTTAATATTAACGAAGGACAACCTAAACTAATCCCCGGCAACGGCGCCAAAAACTTGTTGCATCTAAAACCTATACCACAAGTGCATGAGTCGCGACAAGTAATAAAGTGATGAGCACAATATCGTTCCCACGAGGATTAATTAGAATTGCTATATCTAAGTACTAAAATTGGTCATCCTAGATTTATACAAACTAATAAAAAAGTTTCTTGAATTAACTAACAAAAATAAAGTAAAATAAAATAGTATAAAAATAAGGAACGTGAATAAATTGCAATAAAAAAAACTAAAGTTAAATTGCAAGTTAAAACTAAATCTAAATAAAGAGTAATAAAAATATGCAGCTTAATTAAATTTATAATGCATTACCTAAACTAACATTTAATATTAAATGAATAAAGAAATTACTCATGAATTTAAAACAAACTAAAAAACTTAAAGAACCCAACAACAACAACTTACACGCCTTCTGCACACTACCAGCAAACACATGCACAAAGCCACGCTTTGCCAACTTATGCAGCAGCACATAGACATGCACATGTCTCTGCACCAAGCTAACACATGCCACGCATCAGCCCTTATTAACACAACCATGAACCGTGACTTCCAGCCCAGTTTCGGTTATGCTTCAGACAACGGTAACCAGCGCCCAGCCCTGCCACTTCCGTTTCCGGCAACTTTGCTCTATCAAATCCCGCTCTTCACGTCGGTGAGCAACAACCAGGATCTAAGCAGTAGCTGTAGCACACTTAACAGCTGCTAAGTAACAATATCAGAAGCAAAACGAAGAAGTAAAGTACTTAAGCTTCGAACCAAAAAAAATAATCAAATAGGTTGTAAACCTAGAATGCAGAAAAAGAAAGAAATAACATAGTGAAAAGATTTTAAATCAAAACTTGAATTTTTAACAAGAACATGAAGAAACTAAAACAGAAATTAATAAAACATATAAGCATTAAAGTAATTAAATGAAACAGAGCATCGAAAGAAACAGAAGAGAAACTATAATTTCATTGAATCTAAACTTAAAACAATTTGTAGTTTAATGTAAAACTTGACTATTTGAACTAAAACTAAATAAACAAAAATATAAAAATAAAACCAAAACTAAAGAATGAAAAAGGAAACACGGCAAGAACATTGGAGAAGCTTTGGGCACTGTCACTAGCCGACTCCTCTCGCATCACCCTTGTCGCACCAATACAGCAACTAATGAAAGAAGACTGCTCCTAATACAGAATGAAAACAGCAAAGGAAAAAAAATGGTAGACAAAGATGGTGAGAATCGGCTCCTGTCACCAGCCTCCTCTTAAACATCCAAGAAAAATCGAAACAGAAATTAAGAAATGCAATGTAAAATCCATTACAAAACAAGGGAAATTTCTTGATTTGTCACTCAGCAAGTCTTCTCCTCTTCTAAACTTGAGCTAAAGTTATTAAAATAAAATGTTCTAAGCTCGGGAAACAATAAAGACTAAATTGCAATAAATGGTGAAGATGAACTGTGTCATGTAGCAACCTCCACACTCTTCAACCTATGGGAACTTCATCTTTTTATTTCCTTAGGGCTCCATTGGTTCTCCTTCCTTGGCAGCACCTTTCTTTGGGCTGGACTTTTTGACATGTGCTTGGGTTGGACATCTCCAACTGTCACATCCCGAATCTACAGTAAATTACATATTTTACTCTTATTCATACATTTTTACCGGTTGGGCTGTCTGTGATGCTTAACAATCCATTAATCACTTTAGTAATAATTAGTACTCTTATTCATCGTACCAATATGGAAATATGAGTTGTTACATTATTTCCTTAAGATATATACATCCCCTTCTATTTAAAGTAGTACTGTACAAATTCACTGAATATATAAAAGAAAATAATATATCTTCGAAATCGAATATCTGCTGACTCTAACAGTCGATAATCTCTGGAAGATAATTCTCTTAGTCCAAAATCAACAATCTGTGGAGTAGAAAATAAGGGGTGAGCGACAACATGCTCAGTAAGGAAGGTGTATGCTGCTTTATAAAAATAAAACTATATCCCACAAAACGTTTATTTTCCCTAACAACATACCCAGTAGGAAAACAATGGATATAGTAAACAGTCTTTAATATTCAAATCACTGGCAAAACAGTTTACGATATAACATAGTAAACAGTAAACAGGATTCAGTAAATCCTCTCAGTAAACAGAAATCAGTAAGTTGAGACTAGGCATCACCCTACAATTAAATCATGCTATCATCGTTCCCAAAGGAACGCCTCGTTCCCGAAGGAACGTAGTAATCATCCCCACAGGGATACAGTATATCTATGGCCATAATCTATAGGTGGTCCTCGGGTACACTTGCCAGCTGACCTCGAGACCTCTGATGACTTGGCGGGTCAATCAACCTCATGAATAGTAATGCATGAAACTCGGGGCCTAAAGTCTCAAAAATCACTTTATATCTCATAAAGAACCTTTAAGGAATTTATTTCACATATTACATCATTTTCTTTAAAATGATTATTTTCCAAAAAGGTATTATATTTTTTGTTTACAAAACACAGTAAAAACAACCAGTAATTTCACCATATTACGCGTGAGAAAACACGAGTTAAATTGGCTCGCATGTTTTCATTTGCCCACGTGGCGAACTAACGTTGCCCACTATGGCTCTCACACCGAGCTGAACTGGGGGGTCGCCCACAAAATATTTCTCTTTAAAAACAAGGGATTGCCTATCTAGCTTTCCCAAATTAAAACAATTTATCAAACTAATGCATGTCACAAAACAAATTATTTTTCCAATATTTTTATAATATTTTTCTCCACAGGACATGCATTTCACTTCACATACTACTCCCTTACCTAGTCTTACGAAGCCTAGCTTCCCGACCGCCTTTTTTCGAATTTCGTCAACTCGGGCTGCAAAATAATTTTACCCAAAATTATTTATATTCCTATTCTTATTTTTAAGTCAATAATATTTGTAAAATGCAGCCACTAACTTTATGTCATGAGTACAACTAGTATAAATTATACTGGTGTTATAACTCCATTTATTCATTCTAGCTTCTTTCTTAGTTTTAATTTCACTATTTCTTCTCCTTTAATTTCTATAACTATTGTTGACCAAAGTTCTTAATTTCAATGTCATGGCCGAACCTCTCATGGCCATTTTTATTGACTCTTCAACATTTGATTTTATTTTCTTGTTTTCCATTTGCTTCTTGTCTACGTGAGTCTCCTCTTACCTTATTCTTGCATGCAACTAGCTTTTTTCCTCATCTTCTCATGCCAACCGAATCTTCCTTGTCATTAGCATGATTTTGATTCTATTTTCACATTCTAAAAAGGAGTATTTAAAACCATGCTATATCCATGTTTATCTTATTTTAGATCATAAATATCTACCATGGAATATTAAGCAAACTATAAGGATTTACTAGCTTACCTTGACCGAATCTCCCAACACTAGATTAGTGTAGTGTTCTGTCCATGTCAGTCCCTTCCTCTCCTTGTTTTTAAGTGGTCTTAAGATGAAAGGAAGATTTAGCAAAAAGGGTTAGGTAGTTAGCTAGCTAGGGAAATGAATTTTCTGCTAAGACTCCTTGGAAAACAAGAGCAAAACAGTCCAACCTCCAACTACAACATCAAGGCTGGCGTACAGCAGAATGGATCGAGAGAGACAAGAAAGTTGCTAGAGTATTTAATCCCATGATTCCTCTTTATATTCATGTTACTCAATACCCCTTTGCTGCATGTTCCCTTAGCTTCTTCCCTCATCCATTCTCTTGTCTTGTAGTGTATTAATTCATGAAGAAATTCACAACATAAGAAATCGGCTGGGCTCTCTTTTCTTTCCCACACGTTATTGACTTGGTTGGCTTACCTTCTTGATGGCTATCTCAACCAATAAAGTCCACCATCCCTCAAATCAACAATTCACTTCCATGTAATTACCGTTTATGACTTTTATAACATGAACAAAATTATCTCTCAGCTTGCATCAAGCCGTATGGCATTTTACAATATCATGTTTACGCGTGATCCCATTTGCTGCACCTTTTGCTTGTCTTCCTCATCACTTCATGTCTGATTTAGCATTAAATACATGAAGAAAATTGCAGCAAATGGAACGGCTATGGAAGGCAAATTGCTACACGTTTTTGACTATTCCTCCCCTCTTTTGGAGACTTCAATCCATAAAGAAATATTCCCTTGTTGACTTTGTTAACTCTTCTTCCTTAAGTATCTCTTATCTTGTCTTTATACTATTAAATTCTTAATCTTCCAGCCTTAACAAAAATGGGGAAAGGACGTGTAATAGCAACAAAAGAATTGTTCTTTGCATGTTGTCTATAATTTCTTGACTTTTCTTACCACCTTCATACCATTTCAACCAATCACCATTAATCTCATGCGAAACCATTTAATTTATCATCTTTGGAAATTATTTACCTAGAATGTTATCTTGAAAATTTTGCTTTCACACTTCTTTGATGCCTAACCGAATACTACCTGCAGTTTAAGTGGCATGGTTCACCATTTCTTGTTGCACTTTGGTGCTTTTTTTTCTTTCTTTTGCAACTTGCATCCAATAGTATTTAGTCAATATTCCAAGTACTAAATTTTCTCTCCATTTAAGTCTTAGTATGGCTTTAATATAATTTCTTTTATCCATGACTTCATTTTATTTCCTTTGAATTCTTTCCAACCGAATGCTTTCTATGCATCTCTTAAATTCTCATTCTAATTCATATACACCATATTGTGAATTAAGATTACAAAAATTCCGTAATGTAAAGTGGAATTTCATATTCAAGGTTTATTTAATTCCACTAAATAATTTATTTCAGTTATCTATCATTTACAATATGCTATACAGTATAATAAAATCAGGTCTCACACCAACAAATAAAGATGATGGCTCATACTTGTGAGTTGGATTTGGAGTGTTTTATTTTGGCATATGAATTTTGGGGATTGAAGGTGGGCTAGGTGAACTTGGGCTTTATGTGAGAATGGGTTAAGCTTTAAGTGGGTTATGTTTGGAGTATGGTCAAAGGCTTTAAACGTTATAGTAATTATAGGGTTTAGAATAGGGTTTCGAGAAAAAAGGGTTTAAATATTCTTAAAGTTTAAAGAGGTTTAAGGTACAAAAATATTTTTAAGGTTAGTGTTTAGGATTCAAACACCAAATCCAACCATTTTTCCTTGATTTCCTTGCATTTTCTTGATTTCTTCATTATTCTCGAATTTCCTACACATGAAGACAATTTAATTAAATCGGGAAGAAAATACATTAAAATTCCAAAATTCAATCAAAATTGATGCAATAAAATACTCTAAAAAGTGCATATTTTAGAGACTTATCACACGCATAACTTACTTCTCACACCTTTCGCTTTAAATCTATGCGTAGCCTACTTCACGTATTTTTCGCTTCAAGCCTTTCTCTTCAAGTGTGTGGCTTACCTTGCACATTTTTGCTTCAAGCCTGTGCACTTTTGCCTTCACTCATGACTTACTTTGCGCACTATTTGCTTCAAGCCTTTGCACTATATGTGTGTGGCTCTTTGCACTTTGTGTTGAGTTCCTCATTCCTGTCATATGACTTTTAAATATCGTTAATCATAATTATGAATTTAGAATTCTTTGATTGTTTTACCAAATGCTTGACAGTATATATTTGTCAAATAAACACATGAAGTTTAAGTTGAACAAATTTACATCGTATGTGTTTGTTACTTAATGTCAACTCATATCTTTCTAGTTTCTAATGCTATTAATAATTTTATCTAGAGATTGTATCTTAGGTGAATTAATTAGTTAGAGATTAATTGGGAATCTTATTCTTGATTAACGACTAAGTAAGGATTGATGGTGTAACTCATCGTACTTGGTACACTATGATTGACTATTTAATTAACAATGATCTTTTGATGTCAATGATCAACAAGAAAGTCCAAAAATATTAGATACCTTGTAATTAAATGCCTATGATATTTTTTTGAGTTTTAATCATTATATATTATTAGTATATTAGTTAAGTGCTAGTTTCTAAAAACCCTAAATTTAGTAGCAACCTTAAAAACCCCCTTTTTATTATTTCCCCAAAGATTAGGTATTAATTTTGGTAGGTAATTTTATTTAATTAGAGTCTCTGTGGGATCGACCCTGACCTCTGTTAACTACATAGTAGTTGCTTAAGAATTTATTTTTGGTAACCTACGATAGTACCAATAAACATTTTTCTTAATTTAGAATTTAAAAATCTTATTATTTTAAACATAATTAACAAATTTAACTCCATAATTAATTTTATTATTATGTTTTATTAAAAAAAATTTACCAATAATATTGTTTTATTATTAATTTTGAGTATAATTCGTTCTAATATGTAAATTAATTTCCAAATGGAATAATTTTAAGTTGTAAAATTAGTTTATTTGGTAAGATATTTAATCATACAAGTTTTTTGCTAGGGTTCAAATCTACCACAAGCATATTATTAATACATATTATCATGTTTTACACGTGTTAAACGTGTACTCGTGTCACACATTTTATTTAAATATGGTTCTTATGTCTTATATGTGTTAAACATGTACTTGTGTAATACAGTTTATATAAAGCGTGTTTCCTATGTCCTATAAATGTTAAACGTGTATTTATATGGCATGATTTATTTAAACAAGTTTCACATGTCTTACGCATGTAAAACATGTCAGACATGTGCAAGACATGAAAAAATGTAAAAATTCATGTCATCATGGATACACACGGAATACAGTTTTCCAAAACTCATATAAGATTTTTTTCAATCATTTTCGTGTCGTATCACTTATGTCATGTCTGAAATCGCCACTACCCTCACCAAATGTTTTAACTGTTTTATTTTTACGTTTATATTATCTAGATATTGAAAATTCAATAAAATCTTTAATAATAATAAAAATAATGATAACAAAAAATAATAAAAATGAAAAGAAATACAAAAATAGAGATTTGAAAATAGACTAGTTCAATAATAAAGCCTGAAAAATCTTTCTGATAATCAAAGTTTGAATTGAATTTGCCTATCTATCTCTAAATAAGTATTAAAATCAAATATAAAGGGTGCAATCTATTTTGGAGGAACCTTAAAAAAAGAATAGATCTGGATACTTTGAAATTTTAATTCATCCTGATTTTCTCAAAAATAAATAAATAAATAAATAACGGCTGATGATGATGAAATCAAAGAAATCGATTTGAAAATATCAACTCCAAACAGATTCAAAAATCCAGCAACAAAATACCATTACAATTTAAAATTAGATTTCACAACGAAATTTTTAAAAAATTGGACATAAGGGTTTTGATCCTTGAAAAAGCCTATAAATATCATCTGCAATAAACACAAAAGAATTAAAAAAAAAAACCCAAGATTCAAAAGCATAGTGTTTAGGCAATAGGCTAAATTTCTTAAATTTTGATATTTGTGGTTTAGGTAGTTAGAAACTCCTTTATGAAGTTCTAAAGCTTTAGGGCTTGAAATTTTTTTAAGTCGTGGAAACCTTAGTTTCTTTCTTATATTTATGGTACTAGGTTTGGATTTAGGAAAATTAGAGGTAAGGAGTGTATTTAGGTTTGTGAGAGCTTTTAAAAAAGTGAGGGTTTTGAGTTTTTTTTTTTACAAAGATCAATGGCATTTCACGGTCAGTTGAAGGAGTTACAATGGTTACAAATTGCTTGGGGAGAGAAAAAAAAGAGAATTTGAGGTTTTTTCCTACCATGTTAGTTCTAGGAGATTATCTACCTTATCTTACTCACTTTGGCAAGATTGTGGTTGTTAGTACGATGATTTGTATATGAGATTTTAAAATGGCTTTGAGGCAAACTATGATAGGATTTTGTAACTGTATATTGTGATATACAAAGGCATGCATACTTTTACGTTTTCTTACAGTTTTCATGTATGCATGCACTATCATCCTGACATATACTTATTTAGTTTTGTTTTATAAACAACACTTACCATTTTAATTACTTGGTTTGAATGACTTGTGTTATGATACTTTTATAAGAAACTTGGTTTTAGAAATAATATTCTATTTTAATTCTTGTTAGTCCTTATGTGGTACTAATTTGGGGTAGTTGAATTAGTTCCTTACTGGGCGTTAACTCATTAATCCATTTGCAAACGTTTAGATTGAGTAGCCTTCAAGGTATCTTCAAGGAGCTTAAGTTTCACACGGTTTCTTCCATTTTTACTTGGAAGCTGTATGTAGAGGTGAACTTAAATTGTATTTGTACTATTTTTCAATAAACACCTAATAGGATGTAAGACGTGTCTATTTGGGATGTATTTGGATTTAGATGCATATGTACATGTAGTTCAGTGTGATAAATTTGTGAACTTATATACTATTGTTAATTGTGGTGAAGACTATGACTTAGCATGTATAGGATGTTAATCTAAAAATTATAGAGAACTATGACCTCTATATAAGCAAGTTGCATGTACCCTGACTAGATTTATAAATTTTGGAAAAAGGATACTGCCTATCTAACCCATGACAAACGTGAAGTGCATGTAATTTAAGAAAAGTCTTTCGCATATGCGTGTATGAATGGTTTTGGGTCATGACAACAGTCTTGTTAGTAAGTACTCTTAAAGCCCTAGACTATGATAAAAATGATTGGGAATGCAACTCGAAACTTTGCAAGTGTGGTGATTACTGATAAGTCTCTAAAATATTCACCTAAAAATGATTGGGAATGCAACTCGAAACTTTGCAAGTGTGGTGATTACTGATAAGTCTCTAAAATATTCACCTTCTTCGAAGCTTATGGAGACATGTGACCTTTCTCATCAAGCTCCTCTACAACTATTGCAGCAAGAATTGATGAGTGAAAAAACTGAAAAGTTGTTGACTGAAGAAATTGAAAAGCCTTCACCACTCGAGCTTATTGAAAATGAAAGTGTGATTGAAGAAAAAGAAATGGAGAATAGTAAGGGTGAGGAAGAAGTCAAAGAGGAAGGGTTTGAGATTGAAGTCCAAGTTTCAGAGGTTGACAAGAAACACCGAGAGGCATCCTTTGTTGTTTCTTCAGGGAACTTTCCACATGAGAATGAAGAGGGTTATATCTTAGAGGACTGTGGAGTGAAGTTCTTTGAAGAAAAGTATCTGATGGAGTCACCTTCCATGGTGGTGCACTATGTGCATCCATCAATTTTCAGACCATTCAAACCACCTTGAAGGATGACAGAGATAGTCAAGCTGATGACTATAAATCAAGCGCTTCTGGGCAGGCAACCCCAGCTTTTTATTAGTTTATTAGTTGTGTTTTTCTTTTATTAATTTTAGTGTTACTATTTCGTAGCTTTGATTTTCTTTTTCTTTCTATTTTGTAGGTTTGAATCTAAGTTTGGGGGAGCAGTGAAGACACCTTGTGGGCATGCAATTGAGCTTCAACGAAAAATTCAGGGGAGTTTCCTTCCATCTTTACTGAATTCTTGAATCACTTACACATTAAGGACAATGTGCACTTTAAGTTTGGGGGTGGAAGGAAATTTAAGCTAATTTTTTTCAAAAATTCCAAAAATTTTCAAACTTTTTGATCTTTAAATGTTTTGCCTTGAGATATATTGTGCTTGATTTGGTTATTTCCCATGTCCCCATGATTGAGATTTTGATTGAGGTTGATTTTGATCTTTGGAAAAGCATGATTATTAAGAAGCATGAGTTGAATTCTTGAACGTGCCTTGTTCTGATTATGATTTTTCCATCTTTATGCACTATGTCTTGATCATGGATTTGTATGCATGTTTAGAGAAGGATTAAGTGAATATAGGATTGTATTTGTCTTTGAAGTTGTGAGCATATCCTAGAATTTGTTTGATCTTCTCTCGAGGCAAAATTTATAGCCCATGCTTAGTTAGGAAAATGATTTAGGCCATCCTTGGATCGTTTGAGCTTTTCAAGCTAACCTTGGACATACTTGCCTTTAGTCACCCTTCCGTGCCAAACTAGCCTATTTTTGTTTATACACCCACAAGTTAATTCTCATTAGCTAAATAAATACACTTTCCTATCCCTTACCCCGAAAGCATGTGTTTTACTAGGATATATCATGAGCTATGTACATATTTGGGTATATAGATGGGATATAAAAAAAAAAGGAAAGAAAGAAAAGAAGAAAAGAAAAAAAATAGAGAAATAGAAAATTCAAAAAAAAGGGAGAAAAAAAAAGAAAAAGAAAAAGAAAAAGAAAATGAATGAAAAATGAGAAAAATACAAAAATAGAATAAAGTGTATAACAAAGTAAGAAGAAAATAAGTTTGGGGGAGTTAATTGAAGCTTGAAAAAGTAAGATCCTAGAGTGTAACGCATGATTAGGGGTTATTGAGCCTAAATTGTCTTTCATCACACCTTCACCCTAACCTTACATTATAAGTTTAATGAAGTCCTATTGATTCTTGATTCAGTATGGCTACATTAGTGGAGAGAGAAGTGAAAAGCAAACCTATGGGATTGTTCATGCTTTAGAGATTTTGCTTTTCATGTTTGCATAATCTTATCCGGATATATATGCTTTGATATGTGATTGACATTCACACACACACGGAGAATCATATTAGGACTTAGTCATGTGATTGATGAAAACTCTATGTTGATTAATAGTTATGATTTTTTTTCTTAGATTAGATCGATAATTTTTCTGAGTTGTATGTGGGGAATATATCTATCGAGCAAATGTTATCTTTTGGCATGTTTTAAGATTGTTTTGCTTGAGGACAAGCAAAATATTAAGTTTGGAGGTGTGATAAGTCTCTAAAATATTCACTTTTTAGAGTATTTTATTGCATCAATTTTGCTTAAATTTTGAAATTTTAATGTATTTTCCTCCCATTTTAATTAAACTGTCTTCATGTGTAGGAATTTCGAGAGTAATGAGGAAATCAAGAAAATGGCAAGAAAATCAAGGAAAATGGTTGGATTTGTTGTTTAACACCTAAAAATCATAAACTTAACATTCTCCAAACTCTAAACCTTATTTCTATTACCTTAAAAAAATAAATTATTTAAACCTTTAACCCATACTCTGCCATATCCCACTTAAATCCTACCCCATTATCATATAAAACTCAAATACACCTAGCCCACCATAAAACCCAAAAATCCAACAACCCAGAACTAACCATTTTACTTGAGTTTTGCCCAATGGAAAAGTCCAGCCCAAAGAAAGGTGCTGCTAAAGGAAAGAGAACCAATGGAGCCCTAAGGAAATAAAAAGAGGAAGCTGCTTTCAGTTGAAGAGGGGGTGGAAGCTGCGGGGGACGGCTCTTTCTCACCAAATGCTAAAGCTTTTCTTTAATTTTTTTTAGGAGTAGATTTAGAATTTTATTTACAAGAATAGACTAAGCTTAGAAAAGGATGCTATGTTGTTTTCGGGTTTGGTTTTGTGCTCCAAAGAGCGGCATTGGTGACAGCAAGTGGCTTCTCTTAGTGCATCGAATCTGCCCTGTTTAGTTTAATGCAATGCTTTGTTTTGTTTTTTTTTTTTATTGCTTTACAGATTTTTATTGCGTTTAACGTTCAGTTTACTGTTTTCAGATTTTATATTTTGTATAAGACTAATTTAGTAAAGTATTAAGGTTTTACATTTGCATTGAGTTTACTATATGTTTGTTATAATTCCTGTATTGATTTCTTGTTCTACTTTTATGATTTGCTACTCTTTCGACTTGCCCTCATCATTCTCTTTTCTACATTCCTGCTGCTGCGGTTGTGAGCTAAAATTGACTGCAGAAGCTTGTTGATGAAGAAGCTCTCATCGTGAGCTGCTGTCTATTTCTTGGGCAGTTAGTTCGGATCAGAAGCGTACTTGAAGTTGGCCTGGAACAGCTGTTGTGCGTGTCGCGCGTGCGTAGAAACTGCTGAATCGCTAGCAGCAAGATCTACTGGTCATGGTGGTGTATACTGCTTGTGCGTGGCAGGGGCTTACGTTTTGCTTAGTGACACTTAATGGCTTGGTTCTAATTTTATATTTTAGTTTTGAATGTTTTGTTATAATGATGCCATGTTTTAATATTTTTGTTTTGCTTAGTGTCAGGGGCTTACTTTTGCTTACGTTTTTGCTTATCGACATTTAATGATTAGTTGATATATTTTAATATTATATTAGGTTCATTAGATTATTTTAGCAAGTTATCTTATTTTAAAGTCGGATAATTTAATTTATTAGTTAAGTTTAGATTATTAATTTGTTTTAGTACATTAAAGTAATTAGTTAATTAATATAATGATTTTAATTTAAGTTTTAGTTAAACTTTTTTTTTAATTTTATCAATTTAATTTAATTTATTTTGCTTTTTAATTTTATGATTGCAATTTAATTTTCTTAATCTTTTAGTTTAATTACTTTTATTTTTATTTTTATTGTTTTAGTAGTTAATTTAGCTTAAGAAAATTCTGTTAGTTTGAATAAATCTAGGATGACAAATTTTAGTAATTAACTAAACAATTGA
The DNA here is from genome assembly GCA_031772115.1 of Heritiera littoralis. Classification (NCBI taxonomy): domain Eukaryota; kingdom Viridiplantae; phylum Streptophyta; class Magnoliopsida; order Malvales; family Malvaceae; genus Heritiera; species Heritiera littoralis. The sequence continues at coordinate 4,847,864 of JAPDPK010000007.1, read as the reverse complement.
GCTAATCCTTGTGGGAACGATACTCTACTCACTCTTTATTACTTGTCGCGACCCGTGCACTTGCGTGTAGATACCTTTTAGGGTCGACAATTACTGGAGAGATCATAAAGGCAACAATCAAGAGTAGGAAGATAGAAGGTAGAGAATCAAAGAAAAATACCTCTCACAATTTAGGTAAGAGAATGTTCAGGCAACGACATGTGGAGGGCAACATGCTAGTAGTTCTGCATAATCTCGTAGTTAGCCAATGTATCACCTGTACTTTCTTGCTATGAACAATGTTATGATAGTTCAACTGGCATTCTAGCGAAATTACTGTCCTCAAATGGCTATGACACTTGTAGCTTAGTCTGGTAATTTGTAGTGAATCAGAGACCCTCATAGAATAACTCAGTAAAAGTCCCCATTAACCAAATTCCTATGACATACACTGAATTATTTCCATAGTTGGTAGAGAACCAATTAATAACACAAACATATATGGAGATGATGAAACCTCCATTCCATAAATGTTGTGCCATATGTTGACCATATGTTTTGCCACATGTTGACCATATGCGCTTCGATGCTATCTATCCATTGCAAAACTTCTTGTAACGCCCGGAATTAGAAAATTCCGAACTAATTTTTTTCTTTTTATTTCTATCTTTCTACTTCACTCATTCGGTATTAATCGATTTGCGTTCGGTGTCGATGTAAGTTCAATTTACAATTTCTGATTCAATTAAACCGTTATACTGTTAAATTAATTAATATGTAGATAATAAATTAGAAAATCAAAATAAAATCTATAACACAGTATCTATAAATAATCTATTATAACGATTCCATGTACATTCCTTTAAGTCTACATTACATTATTTACATCCCATCATATATACATCTCTTGTGCATTTATAAGTCTGAATATAAATATAAAACTTTAAAATACCTAGTTACTCGATAGTTCATACTTCTAGAAGTTTGCTTCAACTAACTTGATGTAGCAATTGTCATGCACTCTATGAGCTATCTGGAATGGTGAGTAAAAAAAGGAGTGAGCTTTGGGGAAAGCTTAGTAAGAAACATATATAAAAGTTACACTATATGCAGCTAAAAAAAATAAACTTACTTAATGAAACAGTATTATCTTTTAATAAAATATTGTGGAATTTTTTCAAAATCATGAGAATTTCATGTTTAATGTAGTATAGCAATTCTTTTAAAACCATTAAAATGCGATAAATGCATTTCGTATTTCAATTAATACTAAAAAACATTTCTCATAAAATCATTAAATTATGATAAATGTATTTGTATCGAGAAAACATTTACTGTAAGACTCATATCATTTCTTTCATCACTTTTCAATCAAATCATGTCCTATTCTAATAAATCAGATCATTCAGTAAATCAATCACCTGTCCACTATCACATATCGATAGAAAATAATCTCCCAAAGATTCATGCACAATCTCGTGTACCTGAAGGGACCTCGAATCCCCGCAGAGACCTCGTAACAATGGCCACTGTCAATCACTCGCAGTTCGCACTGGTCAAGTGCTAACTGCATAGACATGTGGGGTTTGACCGTAACTCCCATAGTCATATCACATAAAGGGAAGGTCTAGGATGTCTCCCAGCCTAATCATCATTGTCTCGTATGCACGATCATCAGGGAGACATTAATCTCATAAAATCACTTCATATACTGGTATATCATTTCATATACATCAATTCATGTAAAACATTTCAGGTAATTCCAAATCATGTAAAGCATTTCATGTAGAACAATTCATGTAACTCATTTCGTGTAAATCAATTTAGGTAAATCCTTTCATGTAATATAATTCGTGTAAATCATTTCATGTAATGCAATTCGTATGAATCATTTTGTAAACTATTTCTCGTAAAATTAATCCATGTAAATCATTCATGTAATGAAATTCATGTAAGTCATTCCTATACAACTTCCATATATGTCTCTTACCTCTCTTCTTGTGCAGTATAAAATCCAATAGTGCCATTTACGCCTCTTCATTTCTCGTACTCTGCACTGCACAATAATACATATTTATATTCAAAATTCTATGCTACTATATATTCCATATTCTAACCATAATAATATAATATTAATTCTATTAATTTATATTTCTATTTTGTAATCTTCCATAGTGAATTATTTTATTTCCTATCAGTTACCCATATAATTTCCTATTTTCCTTTTATTCATTTCTATAATTGATTTATTTTATTTCCTAATAAATTTTATCACATAACAATATTTAGATTATAATGTTTTCTAAATTTTAATTCACTAATAATTTCAAATTGTATCAGAAATTACATATATTAACTTCAATGAATATTTTACCAATTTTCTATTTCTAATTATTAAGTACAATGATTACTTTATTTTATATTTATTAAATACTAAAATATAACTCTATTAAATTAGATTCCTTTTCAATTCAAATCTCACCAATAATCCTATTAATTTTTATTTATTTCTTTTTAACAATTGTTTCATAAAGTTTAACACAATCTTTCTATTCTTATTCATAACCAATTCCCTAATACTCAGAATTTATTCTTTTCTCATATTTTATTTTATAGCTATTCTTTATTCATTAGTAATATGTATTTCACCATATATTTATATACATGTACATATATATAAGTACTTTCATTTTTTTATTAATTTCAATAATTAATTTTAATTAAATTATTCTTCTCCTAATCCTATTTTCAGCAATAATTATATTAACTCTTTTATTCATTATCTTCCAATTGTTAATTTATTTTATTGCTTGTTAAACATCAATTAAATTTACAATTAGATTGCACTTTAAAATTTAAAATTTATTTGTATTTCCTTTCCATTGATTTTCAACTATTAAGTTAACTTACTTGCTTTCCTACTAATTACTATAATTTAACTATACTAAGTAGAAATCTCTTCCAAATTCAATTTTCTCAACTAATTTCCTTAACATTTACATTCATATTTCCTTGTTTAATTCTTAACTCATAAAATTTCCCATGGTGTTCATTTCCAAGTATAAATTAAACATTCCTTCATGTACCCAATTTATTTTACTTTATTATTTTTATTTATTTATTATTTTATTATTTTCATTTTCATTTTCATTTTCATTTTATTTTATTTTATTTTTAATCTTTATGACTATTTCCTACTTATTTACTACATTTTTGTTTCATCTTTTCTTCATCCACGTCTCACCATCAGGACAAAATTGCCTCATGGCCGGCAACTCTTATTTGTTTCCTCTACATGATTTTTCATCTTTTCCCTTTCCAATTCTTATCTTGTAATCTAATCATTCCCACTCACTTAGTATTTTCATCAAATACCTTAAACTCATTCAAATATCATCACCACTGTCAGCCCCTGTTTTGGCCGAACAGCCCCCATGTTCACGCCTCTTTTACTGTTTTGGCAGCATTCACAAAAATTCAAGTTTTATTTAGGATCCTATCAGATTTTGCTTCATCATGTTCTATTAATTCCTACCAGCATCCATTAAAATTACAAAATTTTCTTCATTTTTCCTTCCATGAATGATTCTGCCTTACACTTCTATACTCTAATTTAATGCAATCCCAGCCCCCAATCACCTCATCCAAGCTTAAAACAAATGAATACTACAGCATAGGATTAAGCAAGACATCATCCATCATCTTACCCAATAGCAGCTGAACCGAACAGCCCCAAACCAGTGGGAATTTCTTCAGTCAGCCACTCCCATGCTGGGTTTGAGGTGGTCTTGAGGTGGGAAACAAGTTTAGGGGAGGTGGTTTGATGATTTGATGAAGTAAGAATGACATTTAGAATGGTACACGTGAGGATCCATGGAGAAAAGCGGCAGAAATCGTGAAACAGAAAATGGCAGCCAAGAAAGTCGGTGATCGAGGGGGAGAGTCGGCAGAAAAATGAAGATAAAATGCTGAGTTGTGCTTTAATTTTATCTTCTCTCATTAACATTCTATCAAATGAAATTGTGCCACATGGTCAACTAAGAAAATTTTCTTTAATTTTTACATTATTTTAAATTTTACCTTAATATATTTAGTTAAAAGTTGACCGATTAGATCAACTATTTGAGAAAATATTAAAATATTCCTACACAATTTTATTATTTTCATTTATATCCTATCTTTAATTTAATAATTTTAAATTCAAATTTAATATTTTATTTTTATGATTTTTCATATATTTTAAATTAAATACGGTCAATTTATTGGCTCTTGAGGGTATTTGTCCTGTCTTGGGTAGTGAAATTACCAAACTATCCCTTATCAAAACTTGTCACTTAATTCGCGTAATTCAGTTCACAGGCTGAATCCACGTGAAACTTCTTTACACGAGAATTATCCTATAACAGTCTGCAGATCCAAAGTCAATTTGGTTTGATCGTTTATTCAGAAAAATCTTCTTGAGGTATTGACACGATCATCATTTTCGGATTTGTTGTCCGTAAACTAAGGTATGCTCATCTTGAAGAATTCAGAAAAGTGGTCTCCTTGACCCTTAGATATTTCAACCCCAAATTTAATAATTTACCACTTCAGAAGACATCCGACTTACACATTGTCTTGTGGGCCTACTTGACAATCTTTCCCCGATAATTTCATAATGTCGGGGAATCAGTTTCTGTAATTTTACTGACTATTCCACTCCTTCACCTTCAATAGGTACAAAGAAAATAGAGAAATTTGGACTCTCACACTTCTTTACCTTACAACCTCTAGGTCGAAGGATCATCATCTAGGGATGTAAACGATACACAAATGCTCGCAAGTTATTCGAGTTCGATTAAAAAAAACTTGAACTTAGCTAGATTTTTGTCGAGTTGAGCTCGAGATTGAGTAGCTCGAGCTATCGAGTGAGCTGAATTCAAGTACTATGATACTCGATTCAAGTAGCTCATGAGCTTAAATGAGCTTTTAATATTTTAATACATATTTTTTTATATTATTATGAATTTACGCATTTACCCTTAAAACTTTGAATTTTAGAAACCCTTACTTGACTAATACTTCAGTCTTCGACCTTTATTTTCATCTTGCCCGTCGTATGCCCACATCGACCCCAGAGGATCTAGACCCAACGGTCACCAAGCACCTCCACCTCGCCGTCACCAGCCTCTAGCCACCTCCACCCAGCTGTCACTGGCCTTTTCCTTTTCACTAATTCTTTCTTTCTCCCTTGCATCATTCGCCCCTCTTTCCCTTAAAGCTGCTTCTGCAAGCTACAACCCTTCAGGTCTATCGCTCTGACATTCGGGCTACCCTTCCTCACGTGTGCCCATATTAAGCCCTCAGTCCTCCCTTCCCCACAGTCGACTCCTCCTACGCCTGGTAATAATTTTCCAAGACAGAATTTTATTTTTTTGATTTTTTTTGTTTATATATTTTTTCTTGAAAACCTTGATTCATGATATTTTAGTATACAGGCTAAAGAAAAAAATTTCTTTTACTAAATTGTGTAGTTTGATATTTCTATGTTTTTTTTTTTAATTTCTACGCTTGTTTGTAAGTGCATTTGCTTTTAAATCTAAATTTGGCAATACCCAGCAACAAAGAGAGGCCACTAACAGTAGAGTTTTTATCAAATCTAGTTGCCTTAACTTTTCAAGTTTGAGTAAAGAAGGATGGGAATTGTGAAGCTTACTGTTCTTGTAAAAAGACCTATAGCTTGAATACTTTTTAGTGAAACTAAAAGCCTTAATGAGTTTGAATAAATTGGTGGCTATCATAAACTAGATTATACAAACTCTCGTTTATATTGTTGGACTTCATTTTTGGGTAAAGCAGTTTTTCTCTGTACAGTTGACCATTCTTAGCAGCCTCGTCTCTGTGATAGGCCTTAGTCAACCCCAAGTGATTTATATTTCTATGAAAGTGACTTCTTTAAAATTTTGCATTGAGGGATGTTGATATTACAGCCATGCTTTTTAATGCCACAGTATGGGTGGTCTATATTTTTGCAAATTTGCTCATTTTGATATCAATTTGTGTCACCTGAAATATCAAATATAACGTTCATTCATTCCAAAACACAGCTGAATTAGCTTGCTTAAATATGGAGTAGTGTGTAAGTGTGTGTGTGTGTGTGTTGCTGAAGAAAGGCTGCACATGTTTCTGCAACCTTAGATGTTTATCAAGTGAAAAATTACAGCATTGATCATCAACAAGCCGTAATGTATTTGTAAAACCATATCTATTTTCTGTTTTATCTAATAGAGAACTAAGCTTTCCTTTTCATAACAGAGAACTATGTAGTCTATAAACATTGATGTAATCCAATCTCATCAAGTGAAAGCTTTGTGTAGACTAAAGACTATATGCATTCTGTAATCATGTATTTGATGCAAGAACAATTGCATTGATCGAGAATTTTTAAGGGGAAAATGCTTGTTGTGTTTGTATTATGATGCAATGTGCAGCAATTAGCACCCTGAACCTTGAGAAGTATGTCGACATTGTTACTATCAAAAGTAATTATTCTTCATTTTGCAATTTTCTATTTTTTTTTTTTTGACTTCATGCAGGAGTTTATGAAGGTGCTGTACATTTGGACGAGCTTAGCATATTATTAAGGAAAAGGTACATTCCTATTGTTGCACTGTTACTGCCTTTATTTCTTTAATCAGTTCCATATAATTTTAGTGATTTAAATTTCATTTATTTATTAGGTATCAAATTTTTAAAGAAAGGCTTTTCACCCAATGTTTTATTTCAATCATTTGAGAGATGGGATATCTAGCAAAGGGCATTGTCAGCAATTTATAAGATAGCTATATATAAGATAGGAGCATGTGAATATCTTTGAATGAAATACTTACACAATTACATTTGTTTTTGGAAGAGCTGAGCAGAGATCAAATCAAAAGGGCTGTTTTAGATCACTTTTCTAGTTTTTTTTTTTAAAGTAAATCTTGTTTTAGTTTTGTTTTATTGTTGCTGTAGGTGTTGCTATTGCTTGTTGTGATTCGGCTTGTTTGGTGGATTGTTTGGTTGTGGTGGTGGTGTTATTGTTGTTTATTGTAACTTAGATTTAATAATATTATGTAAGGTTATTATTATTTTTATTGTTGTATTGTTATTATTTAAAAAAAATGTTACTCTCATTTTATTAGATTTAATTGATTCAAAATATATAAAAATAAATTCGAGTTCGAGCATGAGAATTTAGTAAGTTAAACAAGCTTAATCAAGCAAGCTTGAGTAGCTCGATTTTTATCTCGAGCCAAGCGCGAGCTTAGAAATGAAGACTCAATCAAGCTTGAGTCAAGTATTGAGCACTGAGTTTTAGAGTCGAGCTCAAGCACCCCTTTGTATCAACTCGGCTCGGCTCGACTACACCCCTATCATCATCAATCATTTTACTAAATTTGTCTCATTGCTTCCTCAAAGGATGATTATGAGGTAAAAATTGACTACGATAGTCGAAAAAAGAAGGCTTCCATCCATATTGCAATCAAAAGACCTTTGTATGTTCCATGCAATTAGGATAAGATAATCTTCGATGGGTGCCCTAACTAGACAATATCCTATAAGCAGAAAAGTCATTAACCGTTCATAACAATGCAGCCCTTAATAAAAAAAAAAAATTTTGTGAGCATCATAACTCTCAACACCTTGATCCCACAACATCTTTAGCTTATCTATCAGAGGTCATAAGAATAAATATATATATATATATATATGTTTTTTGATGGGTTATTCATTCTCAGAATTATCTTATTGAGGAACAAATATAGTTGTTTCATACAGCAAAAAAGTCATTAATCGTTCATAACAATGTAGCCCTTAAAAAAGAGTTTTTTTTTTTTGTGAGCATCATAAGTCTCAGCACCTTGATCTCACAACATCTTTAGCTCATCTATTAGAGGTTGCAAGAAAAAAAAATCTATGTTTTATGATGGATTATTCATTCTCGGAATTATCATATTAAGGAACAAATATGTTTGCTTCATACACATCCACGAAGGTAAATTGTAGTTAGCAAGCAAATTGTAATTTGGTCAACATGCAAATGCTTGATGCCACTACCATGTAGGAAATTCCGAGCCATTCTACTGAAAACTGTATGGCCTTAAAGTATAAAGTGCAAAGTTTAGTTAAGGTAGGTCTTCTAAATCTTGATAATAAGGAAGGGTTAAGCAAGAATCCTCTACCTAACACCACGAGGACATAATTAGAAGAAAGTTTTTTTGAAGTTGTTTAGGAAGTTCATGCATTGAGATTTCATTTTACATTTTTTCATTTCAATAAAGTGATTGATATACTTTCATTACATTTTTTCTTTTCCCTTTTGAACCATTTTTTTATCCTTCTACATATGTTATTTTAGTAAAATCATTTGACGCATTTTCCTTCTCTTTCTTCGTCCATCTTTTACCCATACCCAAGTTCCAAACAATGAACATGAAATCAATCATGTGAATAATTTGGGATTTAATTTTGACAATTCTATTCACTTTGACCAAAACAAAAGTCTCTTTGTCCCCTAATATGCTGAAACAAGGTGAAGGTAGAAATTAGAATTGACATTCAAGTATTGCAATATGAGATTGGAGAATCTTTTTATCTTCAAGATTGTCTTTGTTTATATGATTTTCAATAAGAGTACTCACATCGAAAATGAGAAATGCCCCCCCCCCCCCCCCCCCCCTTTTTTTTTTATCATTTACGCATGAGTAAAATTATCTAGTAGTTACCCCTTTTAAGCCTATGATGTTCTTTGAAAATAAACTCACCAAAGATCACCCTCCAAATTAAGGGGAAAAAAGAAAAAAAAAGTGAAAAGGGATGTGGAAAATGAAACCTAAAAAGATCTCTTGGGCAAAAAAATATGAAAAAAGAAAAAAAAAACTATTGCATTTGAGTTCCTTTTGGAAAGAAAAAGGAAAATAAGGCAAAAATAAGAAGAAGAAAAAAGTGAAAAAAAAAGAAACTAGTGAGAAATGAATGAGTGAATAATGAAAAAAAGGTCGAAATGTTTCCCTTGATAAGAAATAATCATTTGGTTTGTTATTCTTTAAGCACTTTGGGCCTATCCATTTTTTTCATAATCCCTCAACCTAGCCTATATTATGTGCTTAAAAAGTTCATTTTAATCACATGTGAGTAGTTGAGTTGAAAGAACATATATTGAATTAAGATATGCTTGTGATATCATTAAAGGATAGAGAGGCTATAATCTTAAGATATGCTTGTGATATCATTTGGGAACTTAGAGACACTTTCATAAGAGTCATCAATGTTTAGAGAGCTTTACCGTTTACCACTTTTGACTTGAACAAGATTAATTCATACCATAAAACGGATGAGAATGCCTAGGATTACACCAAAAATAAGAGTGTTAAGAAAAAAGAAAGAAAAAGTGAAGTTGAAAAAAAAAAGAGAGTTGAAAAAAAAAGAAAGAAGAGAAAGGAAAAAAAGAAGAAACAAGAAAAAGTGAAGAAAATAAAAGGAAAGATAGAATGAAGGAAGGGTCAAAATGAAAATCCGAAAGGATGATTTGAGTCAAAAAGATGAAATGTTAAAGATGACTTTAGCAAATGGAGGATTAGCATGATTTGAATATTTCATTAGATAAGGGAAAAAGTTCTGATAAGAAAGATCGAGAATGTCAAGTGTGAGAGCCCGAAATTCCTCATATTTTAAATAAGTTATTGAGTGTAGAAAAATTTAAATAGGGAAATTTATTGTTAAAAGATGTAAAGGAGGGGTCTATTCGATAAGGTCAAGAAGGTACTTGATGCGAGCCTCACCAAGACTTTCTCTATTCTGATCTAAGTGAGATCCTAGAATGATGATATTTAAGGTGAATAATTTTATATGTAATAAGGTTTTAGATCATGTAGATTGATAAAAGTGATAAAGCGTAAGAACAGAAATTTACGTGATTTTACGATTATGGGTAATTTAGTAATTTCACAAATTATGATCGGTCAACCCCCTTTATGAGTCAATAATTGACCATATTAACCCTAAATACATGAGAAATAATAAAAATAAAATATTAAATCTGAATTTAAAAATATTAATTTAATAATTTGACTTAATTGAAAATAATAAAATTACATAAGGGTATAATGGTCATTTAACATAAGAGCTGGTCAGATTAGTCAATGTTGACCTAAATTAATTAAATTTAATTAATTTGAAATTAAAAATCTGAAATTATAAGTAAAGGGATATTTCAAGTGGCATAAATGCAAATAGTTGCTGTTGAAGGGGGGATTTGGATTATTTAATAATGCGCCACAATTTTATCAGGGATTTTCTATTCGCACCCTAAATTTTCCTAGACACACCCTAAAATTTTTTTATTCCTTTGTTGCCCTTATTGCACACTCTAAATCTCTTTCTCTCATCAACAATTTTTTCCAGTGAGCCGTAGCTCACCGGAGTTGCTGCCTGACAACTATTGTATGCTGCTGCGGCAGCAAAGTGCTGCAAGCAGCAAGCTATCACAGCAGCAAAGGGTTGCAAGCAGCTTGCTGCCTCGGCAACAAACTGCTGCGGCAGCATGCCAGTAGCAGTTGTATGCTACTGCAGCAGCAAAGTGCTGCAAGCAGCAAGCTGTCGCGGCAGCAAAGGGCTGCAAGCAACTTGTTGCCTCGACAGCAAGTTGCTGCAGCAGCATGCCAGGCAGCAGTTGTATGCTGCTGATGCTGCTGCAGCAACTTGCTGGCGGCAGCAAGCTCTCGGAGTGATTTCTGGTAAACAATAGGGTGAGAAAAGAAGGATAATTATGTAATTTTATATAAAAAATAGGGTATGTCTAGTTTATAATAAGGTGTGTTTAGAAGTACCCATTCTATCGGCTGGAATAGAAATAAAAGAAACAATATTCAGCCCAACCGACCAATTCCTTCTCTGTTTCTGCTGGAAATTTACGTCCCCTGTAGCTCTTTCTTCCTTCCTCTCGTTTTCCTCCATGCCAAGTCTCCTCCACCTTGTAGAACTTCACCAAATTAACACCAAATCACCAAGCATCTTGAATAAAATTATTCCTTATTATGTGAGCTCTCTAAACCTGGGATTTAGTGGTTGAATTTCAGCAATTGGAATCTGGAAATTGTTTCTGACAGCAGCGGTTGAAGGTAAGAAATCATGTGTTGATGTTTCCTTTAGTTCTAGCTAGGTTCTTGAATGATATCATGCATGAGAAGTATATTGGAAGCCTTAAATTGAAAAAAAATTAAGTTGTGGCAGAAAATGAATGTTCGGTTGAGGGAGAAAATTGGGGAATTTATGGGTATTTTAATGTTTGATGGGTAGGAATTTGAAGAACATGATAAATGGAAATGGTATAAAACTTGATTTTGGTTAAGAATTGTAGAACTTTGATTGTTGACAAAACATGTAAATGGCGTGAAGGAAGTTGTTGTTCGGAACAGGGCAGAACGATGGTGGTGTAACTTCGGTGAATATAAGCTATATGATAATAATCCTAAATGAGTAAAAAGGGTACATAAGATTTGAATTGATTGAAGAGATGAAAAATCACAAAGTGAACCCATTAAGGACTCTCAATCATGGCTGTTGGAAGGAGTAATTTGTGGCTGCCGAACCTGAAAGAAAAATAGAAAAAGGAAGAAAAATCATAAAATGAAGTAATGAGGGCTTACGGTTATGAAAGGAAAGAGCACGTATAAGTGTAATTTTTATTATATGTTAATTATAAAGTTAATGTAAACAATGAATAAGAACTATTTATGAATTTGGAATTTAGGGAAATAATAGGTAAAATTCATGAATGATAAATGATCATTCGGCTATGGCTGTTGGAATGGCAAAACTATACAAATTTTTATATAAAATAGAGATATAATAAATATATAAAGAGGGTAGGAAATAATTCCTAAATGAATTGAGAAAGAAATGGAAGAAAAATAAAGAGACCATAAGAAATTTGGTTAAGGTATAAAGCAAGAGATGAATGAGTGAATTTTTATGATTTAATAGTTAAAGAATAATTGTTAAATGGTTAATTAAATTACTAATGAAATTGAAAGTGGGAGAAGAATGAATAAATTTTGAGATCAATTGGAATATATTTTATAATATGAAATGTTGAATTTTAATGGTCAATGAGTAAGAAATAATACAGTAAAATTAATAAAAGTATTGATAGAAGATGTGCAATAAATGTTTTAAGTGAAGAGGAAATTATTTATTAGTGAAACTGAGAAAGGAAAGAATGAAAAATAATAAATAGGAAACCTTAGGAAACCTACGGTCATGAAGAAAAAGGGACAAGTGTTGGTATAAATTGTATTAAGTGATGATAGGAAAATTAATATGATACTAAATAAAGATTAATTGAGATATTGAATTTAGGTAAATGAATGAGTTTTGTGTACACGAAGATTTCAGCTAAGCTTACAAAAATAGATTTTATGTAAAATTTTATAAGTTTATGGGTGAAGAATAATGAATTGGAATAATAAAGATTAATTGGTGAGATTGGAATTAAGAAATAATAAGTGTAGTGCAAGAATGTGAATGATTGGCTAAAGCCTTGTTCATGAAGAACTCATGTTAATTTTAGGATTAAATGACTAAAGAAAATAATTAAGAATAAGTAGAGAATATTTGGAAGAAAATAAATTGTGTGCATGAAGAAGGATATGATTGAGACTTGGAAATAGAATTATAATGTGAATTTCATGGTATGAGAATTAATAAATGAGAAATAAATGTTAATGAAATTGTTGGTGGACTTAAATTTCAGAAAAGAATAAGTTTTCAGTTAATGGGAGAAATTTGGAGAATTTATGATTTATTGAATTTCCATGATTTATCGAGTAAGGAAAAGAGATTAAAGATAATGAATTTTCGGTATTATTGGAGTTGAATAAAAGATATAATTTAATTGTAATCATATTGTGATAATTGATAGAAAATAAAATAAATCAATTGTGGAGAATGATAAATGTAAAATAGAAATTTTGGACTTTTTATTATCATTGTGATATGGAGATATAAAATATAAGGTGATGTTACTGTGCATAGTGGAAATTCTAGAAAATAGAATTTCACAAGCGATAGTGGGAACGTAGAGATATTGCGTGGACTCGAGGTAAGGAACATATATAAGAATTGCTTAGAAATATTTTACGTGTTCTTGGAAATTTTCGGAAATTCTATTCTTAACCGTTTTCATCAAATTTCCTAAAGGGGGAAAAAATATAATTTATTCACATAACCAAATGCGTTTTAAGTTGCTTGTTTATTGCACTATGTACTGAATTGTGTACTACACTGTTTTGGAACAGAACTGTTTATCGATATTGAAATTATTTACTGCAGTGATTTCAGATTAATCGTTTATATACGATTTATACATGGAAAAACAATATTTAAATATTTATGTTATTGAATTTTATACGCGTAAGAGTACCAGCATGTTCTTTTAATCCATCTAAAGTGAAATGGAATATTTTCAGAAGTGAAAACTGAATTGTGAATATTTTATAAGTTTTTACTTTTGCACCGGATATATATTTTTCTTAAAACATGTGTTGTGAGGTGATTTCCTTTATGAAATTTAAACGGTTTACGAACTGTTTTGAGACTGTTAGGCCCCGTATCACGCTCATGTGTTAATGTGTGTTATCTATGTGAAGCTGTTGATATTGATTCTATCTTCAACGTCCCGGTTAACACCTGATCAATGTATGATCGAGGATATTTATAGACTATAACCATATGTCTCATGTGTTACTGTTACTGTTACACCCTTTGGGGACTACTCTTACACCCTTCGGGGACTACTGTTATAGAATGATATTTTGGGTGTTGCCTGGTCTCCAGCTACTGTTACTGTTTACTATATTATTTAACTGAGCTATTGCTGGTACCGAATTATTTACTATTCCTAAACTCTTTACTGTTTATAACTGAACTGTTTACTGAAAGTGAACTATTTATTATTACAGAACGAGTTATTGTTTACTGCAGTATTTTCAAACATGGACTATAGATGAGTTATATATTGAAATACTTTATGATATGTTTTCTAAAGTATTTCTAAAATATTTTCAGCACTTTTATATATGTTTCTTATTGAGCTTTCCCCAAGCTCACCCGCTTACTCCCTTCTCCCAGATAGCTTTCAGTGTATGTGTCTACCACTGCTTCCTAGATTTTTGAAGAAAGTAATAGAAGTTTATAAGTAATAAATGATCAGGTACATATTTACATTTATATTCAGACATGTAATTGCATAGTAATTATAATTATGGAACATGATGTAAATACTATAGTGGGATGTAAAATTTTACAGATAAATAGTACACTATAGATATGCTGAGATTTCTGAATCATTAATTTAATATGATGGTGTAATATATTGATTAAGATAGAAAAATGTGGAGTGTGCTTACACTGATACCGAATGCAAACCAAAAGATGGTAAGTGAATATGTATTTTGAAAAGAAAAAATTTGGTTCAGAATTTTATAATTCTAGACGTTACATCAAGTGGATAGATGTTTTAAAAGTAAATTCTAAATTAATTTGTGCAAGATTGATTAAATTTTCAAAATTTGGAAATTGTTATCCTCCTATCTCATTCTCTAAATTTGTCCCATGCCCTATTAGTCTTTGACCAATGTGTCTTTATTTCTTTACATAATTATTATAAATGAAAAATGTAATGAATTACATTAGTCATGAAATTGAAATGGAGATAAATAAATGATGACATCCGTGAAATATCCCTACATTAATTTGAAAAAAGAAGCTTGAGAAAAATAGGGGCAAAGAGGAAAAGAAATGAAAATGAAGAAGATTCACATGGGTTCATGGTCAGTTCTAAAAATTGTATCAAGAAGATAAGAGGGAAAAGAATGAAAACAATGAAAGAAGCTTAAAAGTGAGACGACACAATCAGTGAGACTCATAAAACCAGTTCAATGGCTAAATGTTGTAGATTAAAGAATTGATAAAAAAAACTGAAGAATGGAAAAGATAACTTTGAGATTAATTCTTTATTACCTCAATTAAAATTGCAAGATTGTTATGGTATGCATTGCATTGCATTCATTGAAGGAAACCGAAACAAACACGCAGCGGAAATAAAACATTCGGCCTCCACCAGGATCGATTCGGAGGGTTGCCTGATTAGGGTTTCGAGATTTTACCTAACGTTTTTCTCTGATTTTTCTTTCGTTGGTCGAGTCACAAGCAACAACTTTTCGTTCCTGCCTCTATGGTATCCACACGAACGGATCTCACCACTCTTGAACGTCTCACGATCAGATGCCTTAAGGAGCGTTTTGATTCTTTTAACCGAACTGCTAGCTTCGATTAAAAGAATACTTTTCTGTTTTTGAATTGTTGTACCGCTATGTTTCAGAAAACCTCCTTTTTATAGGCAGTAAATTTTACCCTAAAATTTACTGCCAAACAGAACTCTAATCCTACTTAGAATAGGATTAACTATATCCTTAATCCAAGTCAGAATAGGATTAGACATATCCTTAATCCAATTCAGAATAGGATTAATTAAGCTCCTCATTGATCCGTTCTAAGTGTGCGACCCAATAGGTTCTCAAAACAATGGCAATGACAAAATTGTCACAGGCAATGAGCGGTATCTAGCAACACATCATTGCTACCCATGTAACGAGAATGTCAATGACTCGACATAAGCTTACTCGTGATAGATGTTACCGTGTAGTCTAATCCCTTTATCCTTTGATGTCTTGATTAGACACAAGTCATGGAATGTGTCACACTTGTATAGTCTAATCAGCGTTTCTTGATTCCTGAGTAGACTAATTAAACAAATAAAATCAATATCTCATATTGATTTATTCGAGCACGGCCATGCATTTCTTAGTCTCACTCTATCAAAGGGCCCAAGACATCACTCTTGTTATATAAGAGGGATAAATTCTATCTTGATCACTCAACATCCCTCTACATAGATCAAGGCATACCCAATTACTACCTTTGTAGTCCATCCTGTTACGAATGACATCTAGCAGCATTAAAGTATGCAATTCTCTATGTTGGGATCTCTGATGATCTCAAGTCAAAGGATCACATACACCATCATCACTATGAGAATCGCTTATGACACTCATATAACAATCCATGTAGCGTTCTCATGGAGGGTCGATCCAGTACATAGTTCTCTAACATGTACCTATGTGATGACTTGATATCTTATATCCATGACAATGGTCATCAGTCAACCACATACTAGTCTTATCGTATCATTGTTATCCTTGTTCACAATAATACTTGACTAGGGATATTTTAAGAATAGTGTGTTATTACTATTCTAAGGATATTATTATATAAGATTATATTACGCAGTTATAAGACAAATATAATAATGAACTATGATAAATAAAATGTCATGATACATAAAAAAATGCCAAAGTCAATCATCTAATGAATGGTTCTAAGGGCATAATCCAACAATCTCCCACTTGCACTAAGACCATTCACTCATGTATCTAATACCTAGTGACCTAGTGTGACGATCATGTCTCTGCTGCGTCAAAGGCTTCGTCAGTGGGTCGGCGATGTTATCGTCAGTTGGTACTTTGCATATCCTCACATCTCCTCTCTCGATGATATCTCGAATGAGATGGAAGCGCCGTAGTATATGTTTGGATCGTTGGTGAGATCTAGGTTCCTTAGCTTGTGCGATGGCTCCATTGTTGTCACAATAGAGCTCAATCGGATCTACAATGCTAGGAACAACTTCAAGCTCAGTTATGAACTTCCTGATCCAAACAGCCTCCTTAGCAGCTTCAGAGGCAGCTATATACTCAGCCTCTGTTGTAGAATCGGCCACTGTCGCCTGCTTTGAACTCTTCCAGCTCACAGCACCACCATTAAGGCAAAACACATAACTAGACTGCGATCTATAGTCATCTTTATCAGTTTGGAAGCTATCATCAGTGTAACCTGTTACAATGAGCTCTTCCTCACCTCCATATATCAAGAATGTATCCTTAGTCTTTCTCAAGTACTTAAGAATATTCTTGACAGTGATCCAGTGACGTTCACCAGGATCAACTTGATATCTACTCGTCATGCTCAAGGCATACGAGACATCGGGACGTGTGCATAACATGGCATACATAATGGATCCAATAGCAGATGCATATGGAACTTTACTCATACGTTCTCTCTCTTCTTGTGTTGTAGGACACTGTTCTTTTGAGAGAGTAATGCCATGTGTCATAGGCAAGAATCCTTTCTTGGAATCCTGCATGCTAAACCTCTTTAGCACTTTATCTATGTATGCACTTTGACTTAGGCCAATTAATTTCCTTGATCTATCTCTATAGATCCTTATACCCAGTACATAGGTAGCTTCGCCCAAGTCCTTCATTGAAAAGCAATTCCCTAACCAAGTCTTTACAGACTGAAGGGTAGGGATGTCATTCCCAATGAGTAGTATGTCATCTACATACAACACTAGGAAGACAATAGTGCTCCCACTGACCTTCTTGTAGGCACAAGGTTCATCTTCATTCTTGATGAAACCAAACTCTTTGATTGCATCATCAAAACGAAGATTCCAACTTCGAGAAGCTTGCTTTAGTCCATAAATAGAACGTTGCAGCTTACAAACCTTTCCAGCATTTTTTGGATCAACAAAACCCTCAGGTTGTGTCATGTACACATCCTCGAGTAGCTTTCCATTAAGAAAAGCAGTCTTGACGTCCATTTGCCAGATTTCATGATCATGGTATGCAGCTATCGCAAGCAAGATCCTAATGGATTTGATCATCGCGACTGGTGAAAAAGTTTCATCATAGTCAATACTGTCGTAACGATTTTCGTCCGTGGACTCGATCGCTAGACGATTTTGGAAAAAACACAAAATGGAGTCGCCACCAATCTTTTTTGGATAGGTGTGATTGGCCACCTAAAATCATTTATTTTTTTCAATAAAATCTTAAAATTAATTAAGGTTTATCAAAAAAAAATAATTTTTGGTCTGCGAAAACAAAGTTTGGGTTCGGGAGTTCGGTTACGCGTGGGGAAGGATTAGCACCCCCACAGCGCCCGTTAGAAAATGGTACCACTTAATCATGTATTATCTTTTGATCTTAATAAAATGGTCTTAATTAAACATTTAAAAAGAAATTCATTTATTTTGAAATCAATTTGTTATTTGCTTATTATTTGAAACATTAAATTTTATTTTTATTTATGTTAAATTTATTTTTTATTTGAAATAAATGAGAATCTTTTGTATTGAAAATTATTCCGAAGAACATTTATTTTTTATTTGAAATAAATGAGAATCTTTTGTATTGAAAATTATTCCGAAGAACCCCAATACTTTTGGTAGCATTTCGGATAATTTCCTCACCTAGAGATTTCGTAAGAATCGCTACTTGCGATTTCTATAGAATCTCATCCTTGGGAGATTCACACTTATTTTGAAATTTCATGAATGCAAATGATGCAATCAAAATATAGATGATGCACATGAGAAATCCATTTTATTATTTTTTAATTCATTTATACTTATATTATTATTTTGTAATTTATTTATATTTATAAAATCTTGTTTTTATTGAAAAATCATACTAAATATTCCAATACGCCGGTAACATTTAGCATATTTCTCTCACCTAGAGATCAGTTAGGAATCACTACTTGTGAATTCCGTAACATCTCATCATCGGACATTATTTATATCTTATTTACTTTTAATTATTATTACTCTTTATTTCCGAACACATTTTCAATCTTGTTTATTTATTTGTTTAAAAATTATTTATTATTAGTTTATTTCATACAAGTTAATTATATTAGAAATCTTAATATCGAAGTAAAATTATTTGAATACCCCAATACGCTGGTAATATCCAAATAATTCATTTCGACCCTAAGGATTATCAAAAAATCACTACTTGTGATTTCTAAGAAATCCTATCATCGGGGATCCTTTTATATTTAAAATGTATATTCTTATTTATATTTGTTTTAATTTATTTATTTATTTTAATTCTTAGATTTTTATCTACTTAAAATTTATATTCCTATTCACTTACTATTACCTATTTTATATTCTTATTTTTATTATCATTTTTACTTGTTTTATTTTTTATTTATATAGGGCAATTTTTGATATCGGGATAAAATCGATTAAATGTCCCAATACGCTGGTGACATTTAAGGATTTTATCTAGATCCTAAGGATTGTCAAAGAATCGCTACTTGCGATTTCTAAGAAATCCTATCATCGGAAATTCCTTTAAAATTTTATATTTTTTTTATTAATTTCATTATTTTAGTGTTTTATAAAACTTTCTTTTCATATTTTGTTCATTTATTCTTTATTTACTTTTATCTCTTTTTTTTTAATGATTCATAGCTATATATATATATTTAATGTATGCAAACAAGAATCACCAAAGTGCTTCAAAAGAAGCAAAATATCCATTAAAATTCTTTAGAAACCTGACAAGCTAGTTTTTATCACCTAAAAAAAAAACGTGTGTATATATATTCCTTATTACTTTATTCTCTTTTCTTTAAAATATGCAATCAAGTATCACAAAAGTAAGAACAAAAGAAGCAAAATATACCTTAATATCCTTTAGAAACCTGACAAGCTGGTTGGCGTAGAAACAACATGCATGCAGAAAGTGATAATGCTATGCAGCCATGGCAAGCAAGGACACGGGCAGTGCAAGGGAGCTGACACACGATTCAGGCACTGGTGTAAGGCTGAAGTAGCTGTGGTGGAGGCGAAATGCAGCAAAATGGTGGTGGCGTTGCAGACGATCGCAGCAGAGATGCAGAGCAGTGGGGATGTTCTTGAACTTTCTTTCCCGTTTGTCTTTTTCCACGTTAGTTTCAGCTTGGTTTGACCTTCCTAGTCGTCAACCCTGTCTTCCTCCAGTATCCATTCCTGTCACGGTTTTGCTTAGCTCTTGTTCAAGTACAAGATGCCAACGGCTTGGTGGTGGCTGGGGTTTGCAGACAGCTAGCATACAGGGATGAATGATGTGAACGCAGCAGAAGACAATGGATAGAAACCCACACTCAGCAACAGCTTCGAGCAACGGTGGGACTGGCGGCAGCAGGAAATTGAACGTATGTAGGTAGAGGCGTGTTTGCTGCTGCAGGGGACACGTAACAGAACAGCTTGTTGATGCAAGTGGCAGCAGCTTGCTACGGTGGCAGGATACAAACAGAAGGATGCGGCACTACTGGGCGTTCAAGGTGGCAAGGACGTGGTGCGGTGCAACAGGTGCAAAGCTGGATAATGTATTATGCGACAGGTGCAGGGCTGATCGAATTAGAGGTAGCGATGGTGGCTGTGCAATCGGGAAAGGATGGTATGGCTTGTTGGCAGGAACGGTGGTTGTAAGGGTCTTCAAGTTGGAACGATGCAGTGAAGAAGGGAAGCAGCAATGGTGATGAGGAAGCGATGGTGGCTGGGAACGATGGTGAAGGTAGCCCTAGGGTTTTTCGTCTCTCCCGTGTCCTTTTTTCCTTTAGGGTTTCTCGGTTTTTTCAAGGTTTTTCTTTTTGTGTAAAAGTCTCCTCCCTTTAAAACTAAAAATCCTTCCTTTATTTTAAGAAAGAAAATTTTTGATTTTAATGTATTGATCCCAAAATCATGGGATCTTTATTTTATCATTTATTTCGTGTTTGACCCTTTTAACTTATTTCCTTTTTATTATTTTTTACTTTGGGCAATGAATTTTCAATTTTAATTTCACCCAATTTATTTCCTTCATTATTATTATTCCTTTTTTTTATTTTTTATTTTATTATTATTTTTTTTAATTTTAAAAATTTTTTTTAAATTAAAGTTCTTCGGACAAAATTCGGTGTCTACAGCTGCCCCTCTTTGCGCATTACTGAGAATCAGGAATAGGGCAAAGACTTTAGACAACAATTTTGTCTGAAATCATTTTTTTCATTTTTTTTTATTTTTTTTTATTTTTTTTTTTTGGGAAAATTCAATTTTGATTTTCGAAAATAATACCTTGACTCCATACCAAGGCTCTACCTATGAGAACAATGGATTCGATTTGAAACACATAATATCTTGACTCCCTATTAAGACTCGATCCACTTTGAAAAAGTGAATTCGACTTTGAAACACATGATACCTTGACTCCCTACCAAGGCTCGATCCACTATGAAAAAGTGAATTCGACTTTAAAACATAATACCTTGACTCCCTACCAAGGCTTGATCCACTGTGAAAAAGTGAATTCGATTTTGAAAAACATGATACCTTGACTCCCTACCAAGGCTCGATCCACTATGAAAAAGTGAATTCGACTTTAAAACATAATACCTTGACTCCCTACCAAGGCTCGATCCACTTCGAAAAAGTGAATTCGATTTTGAAACACATGATATCTTGACTCCCTATTAAGACTCGATCCACTTTGAAAAAGTGAATTCGATTTTGAAACACATGATACCTTGACTCCTTACCAAGACTCGATCCACTTCGAAAAAGTGAATTCGATTTTTGAAACATAATACCTTGACTCCCTACCAAGGCTCGATCCACTTCGAAAAAGTGAATTCGACTTTAAAATATAATTCCTTGGCTCCCTACCAAGGCTCGATTCATTTTAGAGAAATGAATTCGATTTTGAAACACATGATACCTTGACTCCATACCAAGGCTCGATCCACTGTGAAAAAGTGAATTCGATTTTGAAAAACATGATACCTTGACTCCCTACCAAGGCTCGATCCACTATGAAAAAGTGAATTCGACTTTGAAACACATGATACCTTGACTCCCTACCAAGGCTCGATCCACTATGAAAAAGTGAAATTGGACTTTAAAACATAATACCTTGACTCCCTACCAAGGCTCGATCCACTTCGAAAAAGTGAATTCGATTTTGAAACACATGATACCTTGACTCCATACCAAGGCTCGATCCACTGTGAAAAAGTGAATTCGATTTTGAGACACATGATACCTTGACTCCCTACCAAGGCTCGATCCACTGTGAAAAAAGTGAATTTGATTTTGACACATGAAACCTTGACTCCCTACCAAGGCTCGATCCACTATGAAAAAGTGAATTCGACTTTAAAACATAATACCTTGACTCCCTACCAAGGCTCGATCCACTATGAAAAAGTGAATTCGACTTTAAAACATAATACCTTGACTCCCTACCAAGGCTTGATCCATTATGAAAAAAGTGAATTTGATTTTGACACATGAAACCTTGACTCCCTACCAAGGCTCGATCCACTGTGAAAAAGTGAATTCGATTTTGACACATGAAACCTTGACTCCCTACCAAGGCTCGATCCACTGTGAAAAAGTGAATTCGATTTTGAAACACATGATACCTTGACTCCATACCAAGGCTCGATCCACTGTGAAAAAGTGAATTCGATTTTGAGACACATGATACCTTGACTCCCTACCAAGGCTCGATCCACTGTGAAAAAAGTGAATTCGACTTTAAAACATAGTACCTTGACTCCCTACCAAGGCTCGATCCACTATGAAAAAGTGACTTCAATAAGAGAAATTTTGTTTTTTTAGAGAAATTCACATATTTGGAACAAAGAAAATATTCCATGATTCACAAAAATTTTGAGATTCGCATCTAGAAAAACTTGAAGATTTACATCATAAGAGATTCGCATTTAGACTTGAAGATTCACATTCTAAGAGTTTCACATCTTGATTTGAAAATTCACATTCCAAGAGTTTCTCATTTTGACTTGGAGATTCACATCCTAAGAGTTTCCCATCTGGACTCGGAGATTCATATCTCAAGAGTTTCACAACTTGACTCGAAGATTCGCATTCTAAGAAATTTACATCTTAGCTGGAAGATTTGTATTCTAAGAGATTCACATCTTGACTAGAAGATTCACATTCCAAGAGTTTCGCATCTTGAACGTTCATTGGTTTTGTAGGTTGCATCTAGAAGATCTAAGGTATAATCTTATCATGCATCAATCTCACCATGAAGCCAACTAAATCTCATTTACTCATGAGCTAAATTCACCGTCTTAAAGCTACAAAACGATGCCAGCAACATTAGACTTAAACTCTCATCATGATTACAACCATTTTTCTTTAAACAAACATTTTCTTACTCTTTAAGGAACATTTAACCTCATTGCATTCCTTAATCATTCATTTTTCTTTTTTCTTTTATTTTTTCAATGATGCAAATGCAAAATGCATGCCCCTAAAAAATGTCTATCACAATGATGGTAATGCAAATGCTTTCTTGAAATATGCCCCAATGTAATAGTTAAAAACCATGATGCATGCATCTTTTAGAATGATATGAATGCCTAAATGACAGAAGTCTCCTTTTTCTCAAAATTTCTCTCTTTTTTTTTTCGATGCCAAAAATCCATGGCTTTCTTCATTATGATCGTTTCTTCTTCTCTCAAAGATTTTCTTCTTTATTTCCCATCTTGTTCGTAGAAGCACATATGTCAGCTACATTCAACACTCTTGCTCTCTTTTTGTATATGGCCCTTTGTCATCTTTAGAATCTTTTCCAAAGTAATGCCAAAGATTTTTATGTATAATTGTCATTTATTTATTATCATTCCAATTCCATGACAAATGCAGTTCAGTCACCAATTTCCTCAATCCATTTTGGGAAAGTGTGAACATTAGAAAGCTTGGGAGAATAAAGAAAAGTAGGAACAAACTTAATAAAGTACAATAAGAATTTGGGCAATTCAGAGTGGATAACAATGATAGGTTCTCAATTAAGAAACTGGATAATTTAAAGCAAATGACAATGATTGGTTTTCAATGAAAAATCAGACAATTTTGACAAACTAGTCAGAATTCTTTGAAAAATCTATTCAATTGACATTCTCGATCAAATTGAGTTGCCCTCTACACCATGAGATTCTCAAATGATGCTGGTTCTCCTTATGTCAACCCATCTTCCCAAATCTTCAACTAGATTATCATTCTTTTAACTCAAACCGCCCTTTCGGGTTTTCAATTTGAGCTTCCCCTTTGTATCCTTCTTTTCTTTTTTCTTTCTTTTTTTTTGTCTTTTGTTTCTTTCTTTTTTCATTTTCTCATTCATTCTCTTTTTTTTTTCAACTTCACTAATATTCCCAACAAATCGCAATCTTGTTGTTTCTTGATAAGTATGTCCAAGTTCAATGCATGATTCTCCAATTTCAAGTATTCATATTTGATCAAAATGGACTTTTAAGGCACGTAATGTAGGCTCTGGTGATGGGTTATGAAAAAAAAATGGATATAATCAGGCTCAAAATTTGTTTCTTTAAGGGTTAAAAACCAAAGGATCGTTTATCATCGTGCAAAGCATGCTTGTCGCTTGCTTTAATTGATTTTTATTTTCATCATTTTCTCTTTTTTTTTTTTTTTCAACTTTTCATTTTCACCTCTCCCCTTTTTTTTTACAAGAGGACTCAAACATCAAAGGGGATTTTCTCTTTTATTTTCATGACTCATGACCTGAATTTCTTCATTTGTCAACAGGTTTTTTTTTTTTTTTTTTTGCAAAATTTGCCCCTCAATGTGAAGGGTGATCCTTGGTGGGTTTGTTTTGAAAAAACATAATAGGCTCAATGGGGGTGGCAAATGGATAATTTTACTCATGCACGAAGGATAGATCAAAGACGGCCATTTCTCATCTCAAATGTAAATACTCTTATTGAAGAACATTTATTGAACAAAATGGATACAAGAGCTTCACTTCTTTCTCATTTCATGCGATTTTAACTTCTCTTGATAGGAGCTATCTCTTTATTGCTTCAACAATTTTAGCAATTTAAGGGACAAGAATGATCACTGACTTTGCCAATAGAAATAGAATTTTCAAAATAAAATCCCAGACTATCGTCATAATTGACTGCTCATTCATTTTTTGGAAGTTAAGTGTGGCTGAAATACAAAGAGATGAAAACAAAGATCTGTATGGAAGAGGATATGTAGTGCAGATACATTTGTCATTTTATTCAAATGATAATAGATAAACTAGCTCATGCATAAAATTTTCCCCAAAGCTTATAGACGTAAGCATTTAAGGAATTTCATTACTTTAGAATAAGAACTCAAAAGTGACAAAAACTTTGGCCTTTCCTCATAGAACACTTATCCTCCAAAATTTATGCCTTTTTGTAGCGACAGGTTCCCACCAACATTTTACTTTTCCTTCTCATCAAAATTTAACAAGCCAGCATTGATCAAACTCTGCACCTTGTATTTAAAAGCATGGCAAGTCTCTATGGAGTGGCCTACATTCCCACAATGATAGTCACATCGAGCAGTGGCATCATACCATTTAGGATATGGAGGTTTTAATGGTTGCAAATAAATAGGTGCAACAAGATTATCTCTCACCAATTGTGGAAATAACTCTGTATAGGTTATAGGAATCGAGTCTACAGAGATTCTCCCTTGATTGTTCATCGCCCTTTTTTTACTACCCACTGGTTTGTTTGATTGAGTTGAGACTTGAAAGTTTGATTGCCAACTTGGGCGATAAACAAAAGGACTATGGGTAGTGCTGTCTATAGTTGGATAATAAGGATATGAGTGATGTCTAATACAGGGTTCAAAAGGAATGAAACTCCTTGGTGGTTGATCTTCAATGGCAACAACTTGTGTTTCTCCGTCCTTCCTCTTATTTGTCCCAACTCTATTTGAAGCAGAAGCATCCTCAATTTTACCACTCTTAATAGCATTCTCTATCATTTCTCCAGAAATTACCAAGTCAGCAAAATTTTTTGTAGCATTCCCCACAAGCCTATCATAATACAATGATGGCAAAGTATTAACAAACAACACTGTGGTTTCCTTCTCAGTAAGGGGAGGCTGCACTTGAGATGCGATACCCCTCCACCTATTGGCATACTCCTTGAAACTTTCAGAAGGCTTCATTTCCATATTCTGCAGAGACAATCTATCTGGTGCCATGTCAATCATATGCTTATACTGGGACAAGAAGGCTTTTGCCAGGTCATTCCACTTGCGAACATGACTTTGATCTAGCTGATTGTACCACTTTGTTACTGTTCCAGTTAAGCTATCTTGGAAGCAATGAATGAGCAACTTATCATTATTCGTATACCCAGACATTTTTCGACAAAACATAGTGATGTGAGTTACTGGGCATGTGGTCCCATCGTATCTCTCAAATTCAGGTACTTTAAATTTCGGTGGAATTACTAGGTCTGGGACCAAACTAAGCTCATTAGCATCTATATTTCCAAAGAAATCCATTCCTTCAATTGCCCTTAGCCTTTCATCCAATAGTTCATATTTTTGTTGTGACTCGCCACTTTCTTTCCTCAACTTTTCTTGCTCCATGGGATCATGTAAATTTGAAACAAAAATAGGATCAACAGGGCTAGATCTCGAGTGCTGTCCTCGGTCTGGTTGTTGATTCACAAAAACATGAGCTGGGGAATAAGCTCTTTGGGAAGTTTGAGTTTGAGGTGCTATAAACTCTGATGGGTACAGTAGATTCTCTCTCATAGGTTGAGGCTCATTTCCTGATCCTTCCGTGACCTCTTTGCCTTTCATCAAAGTCATCATCATCTCCATCATCTTCGACATTTGCTTCTGAGATTCTTCTTGAGATTTAGCTAGCTCTTGTTGAATTCTTTCCATCTTTTCCATCCGCTCAACATGTTCATTTTCCATGGCTTCGGCCTTTGATTGAGTACTGCAACGTTGTCGAATAAGTGGTTCAGAATGCAGTGGCTTCTTTATTTTGGCACCTCTAACATTTGTTTACCACAATTTAGAGCATTTTATTATTTGAAATTGTGCCATAAAAGAAAAGACTATTAAAATCATCCCAATACGCTGGTGAGGATTTTAAAAATCTTAACTTTTTACTTCCAAGATTTGATGTCATTACTTATGATCACCAAAAATTTTCATAAGTGGGCACAAGATGGAATGTATGTATGCATGCTAAATGCATGTATGTGCATGAAATTCAATAGCTATTGCACATATGATGAGATGCATATATCAAGTTTAAAATCTTACAAAAACACCTTTTTTTTAAAAAAACGAAAATCTTTTTTTTTTTAAAAAAATATGCATGCTATTAAAATCACAAATAAAATTGAATGAGAAGGGTTTTTATTTTTATTTTTTTCACAATTTCAACATTCACTTTATTATATTTCCCATAAAGGTGTTACATAAAAGTATTCATTTATGTGCCATAATTTAAGGTAACCCTCACAAAATGCTGGTATAGCTCTAGCTAAGGTTAGTTTCTCTATGGCTTAGTACATGCTTGGTTTAAGTCTCTAAAGGGTAAAAGGTTCTCAAATTGTTCCTTACTGACGTCCACACTAGACTAGTAAGGCACCCCAATCCTCACCCATGACAGGCTACAAACGGAAAGGGTTCAACTTGAGTGAGAGTATTTCGCTTGCCATTGCGGAGGTTATCACCTCACGAGAGCAAAGGTACTATACTCTCTCCTAAAAGGGACAAACCCGGGTGTAGGGTTGATGTATGCAATGAATATGTCATGTATGCAAAGGAACAAAATTTAAAGTGCATCTCAACAAAATGCAAATGATAAAGATGATTCACACATTTTTTTGTTTGTATTTTTTGTTTGTATTTTTTTGTTTTTTTTAATTATTTTTTTATGAAAAGTTTTATTAAATATTTATTAAGACCATTAACTAAGATTTTGGATAAAACATGATTAACCATGGTTCGACTCTCTAATGTCCCCAGCGGAGTCGCCAAGCTGTCGTAACGATTTTCGTCCGTGGACTCGATCGCTAGACGATTTTGGAAAAAACACAAAATGGAGTCGCCACCAATCTTTTTTGGATAGGTGTGATTGGCCACCTAAAATCATTTATTTTTTTCAATAAAATCTTAAAATTAATTAAGGTTTATCAAAAAAAAATAATTTTTGGTCTGCGAAAACAAAGTTTGGGTTCGGGAGTTCGGTTACGCGTGGGGAAGGATTAGCACCCCCACAGCGCCCGTTAGAAAATGGTACCACTTAATCATGTATTATCTTTTGATCTTAATAAAATGGTCTTAATTAAACATTTAAAAAGAAATTCATTTATTTTGAAATCAATTTGTTATTTGCTTATTATTTGAAACATTAAATTTTATTTTTATTTATGTTAAATTTATTTTTTATTTGAAATAAATGAGAATCTTTTGTATTGAAAATTATTCCGAAGAACATTTATTTTTTATTTGAAATAAATGAGAATCTTTTGTATTGAAAATTATTCCGAAGAACCCCAATACTTTTGGTAGCATTTCGGATAATTTCCTCACCTAGAGATTTCGTAAGAATCGCTACTTGCGATTTCTATAGAATCTCATCCTTGGGAGATTCACACTTATTTTGAAATTTCATGAATGCAAATGATGCAATCAAAATATAGATGATGCACATGAGAAATCCATTTTATTATTTTTTAATTCATTTATACTTATATTATTATTTTGTAATTTATTTATATTTATAAAATCTTGTTTTTATTGAAAAATCATACTAAATATTCCAATACGCCGGTAACATTTAGCATATTTCTCTCACCTAGAGATCAGTTAGGAATCACTACTTGTGAATTCCGTAACATCTCATCATCGGACATTATTTATATCTTATTTACTTTTAATTATTATTACTCTTTATTTCCGAACACATTTTCAATCTTGTTTATTTATTTGTTTAAAAATTATTTATTATTAGTTTATTTCATACAAGTTAATTATATTAGAAATCTTAATATCGAAGTAAAATTATTTGAATACCCCAATACGCTGGTAATATCCAAATAATTCATTTCGACCCTAAGGATTATCAAAAAATCACTACTTGTGATTTCTAAGAAATCCTATCATCGGGGATCCTTTTATATTTAAAATGTATATTCTTATTTATATTTGTTTTAATTTATTTATTTATTTTAATTCTTAGATTTTTATCTACTTAAAATTTATATTCCTATTCACTTACTATTACCTATTTTATATTCTTATTTTTATTATCATTTTTACTTGTTTTATTTTTTATTTATATAGGGCAATTTTTGATATCGGGATAAAATCGATTAAATGTCCCAATACGCTGGTGACATTTAAGGATTTTATCTAGATCCTAAGGATTGTCAAAGAATCGCTACTTGCGATTTCTAAGAAATCCTATCATCGGAAATTCCTTTAAAATTTTATATTTTTTTTATTAATTTCATTATTTTAGTGTTTTATAAAACTTTCTTTTCATATTTTGTTCATTTATTCTTTATTTACTTTTATCTCTTTTTTTTTAATGATTCATAGCTATATATATATATTTAATGTATGCAAACAAGAATCACCAAAGTGCTTCAAAAGAAGCAAAATATCCATTAAAATTCTTTAGAAACCTGACAAGCTAGTTTTTATCACCTAAAAAAAAAACGTGTGTATATATATTCCTTATTACTTTATTCTCTTTTCTTTAAAATATGCAATCAAGTATCACAAAAGTAAGAACAAAAGAAGCAAAATATACCTTAATATCCTTTAGAAACCTGACAAGCTGGTTGGCGTAGAAACAACATGCATGCAGAAAGTGATAATGCTATGCAGCCATGGCAAGCAAGGACACGGGCAGTGCAAGGGAGCTGACACACGATTCAGGCACTGGTGTAAGGCTGAAGTAGCTGTGGTGGAGGCGAAATGCAGCAAAATGGTGGTGGCGTTGCAGACGATCGCAGCAGAGATGCAGAGCAGTGGGGATGTTCTTGAACTTTCTTTCCCGTTTGTCTTTTTCCACGTTAGTTTCAGCTTGGTTTGACCTTCCTAGTCGTCAACCCTGTCTTCCTCCAGTATCCATTCCTGTCACGGTTTTGCTTAGCTCTTGTTCAAGTACAAGATGCCAACGGCTTGGTGGTGGCTGGGGTTTGCAGACAGCTAGCATACAGGGATGAATGATGTGAACGCAGCAGAAGACAATGGATAGAAACCCACACTCAGCAACAGCTTCGAGCAACGGTGGGACTGGCGGCAGCAGGAAATTGAACGTATGTAGGTAGAGGCGTGTTTGCTGCTGCAGGGGACACGTAACAGAACAGCTTGTTGATGCAAGTGGCAGCAGCTTGCTACGGTGGCAGGATACAAACAGAAGGATGCGGCACTACTGGGCGTTCAAGGTGGCAAGGACGTGGTGCGGTGCAACAGGTGCAAAGCTGGATAATGTATTATGCGACAGGTGCAGGGCTGATCGAATTAGAGGTAGCGATGGTGGCTGTGCAATCGGGAAAGGATGGTATGGCTTGTTGGCAGGAACGGTGGTTGTAAGGGTCTTCAAGTTGGAACGATGCAGTGAAGAAGGGAAGCAGCAATGGTGATGAGGAAGCGATGGTGGCTGGGAACGATGGTGAAGGTAGCCCTAGGGTTTTTCGTCTCTCCCGTGTCCTTTTTTCCTTTAGGGTTTCTCGGTTTTTTCAAGGTTTTTCTTTTTGTGTAAAAGTCTCCTCCCTTTAAAACTAAAAATCCTTCCTTTATTTTAAGAAAGAAAATTTTTGATTTTAATGTATTGATCCCAAAATCATGGGATCTTTATTTTATCATTTATTTCGTGTTTGACCCTTTTAACTTATTTCCTTTTTATTATTTTTTACTTTGGGCAATGAATTTTCAATTTTAATTTCACCCAATTTATTTCCTTCATTATTATTATTCCTTTTTTTTATTTTTTATTTTATTATTATTATTTTTTTAATTTTAAAAATTTTTTTTAAATTAAAGTTCTTCGGACAAAATTCGGTGTCTACAAATACCATGAATTTGTTTAAAACCTTTAGCAACCAATCGCCCTTTATAGGTATGAACATTTCCTTCCATGTCGGTTTTCTTCTTAAAAACCCATTTACACCCTATAGGTTTTACCCTTTCGGGTAAGTCAACCAAGGTCCAAACTTGGTTGGCATACATGGATTCCATCTCAGATCTCATGGCTTCAAGCCATTTCTCAGAGTCTGGCCCTGTAATAGCCTCTTGATAGGTAGTAGGCTCATCTTGGTCCATGAGCAATACATCACCGTTCTGAGTCATTAGAAATCCATATTTCTGTGGCTCACGATGTGTTCTAACTGATCTACGCAAGGCTTGTGTCTCTTGAGCAGGCGGTTGCTCCACAACAGCTTGTGGTTCTGGTTCCACAACAACTTGTGGTGCTTGCTCAGGCTCCATCTCAACATCGGGTGCGCTATCTTGTAGCTCTTGAATTTCTTCAAGTTCTACTTTTCTCCCATTAGTTCTTCTAGAAATGAATTCTCTTTCTAGAAAGACACCTGTTCGAGCTACAAACACTTTGCGCTCAGTGGGATTGTAAAAATAATATCCTTTAGTTAGTTTAGGATATCCCACAAAATAGCACTTATCAGATTTAGGTGCAAGTTTGTTAGAGACTTGACGTCTTACATAAGCCTCACAACCCCAAATCTTCATAAAAGACATACTGGGACGTTTACCAGTCCATATCTCATATGGTGTCTTTGGAACCGATTTAGATGGAACACGGTTCAGTGTAAAAGCAGCTGTTTCTAATGCATGTCCCCAAAAGGATTCTGGAAGATCTGTATGAATCATCATTGATCGAACCATATCTAATAAAGTTCGATTTCTCCTTTCAGATACACCATTCCATTGTGGTGTACCTGGAGGAGTGAGTTGTGAGACAATCCCACACTCTTTAAGATAGTCAAGCAATTCTTGGCTTAAGTATTCACCACCTCGATCTGATCGAAGTGCCTTAATGCTCTTGCCAAGTTGGTTTTGTACTTCATTCTTGAATTCTTTGAACTTTTCAAAAGATTCTGACTTGTGTCTCATAAGATACACATAGCCATATCTACTAAAATCATCAGTAAATGTAATAAAGTACATAAACCCACCTCTGGCCTGTGTGTTTAAAGGTCCACATACATCTGTATGTACTAAGCCCAATAAATCACTTGCCCTTTCACTATGTCCTTTGAAAGGGGCTTTAGTCATCTTACCCATTAAACAAGATTCACATGTCTCATACGATTCAAAATCAAATGAGTCCAAAAGTCCATCTTTATGGAGTTTGGAAATGCGATTCTCATTTATGTGTCCCAAGCGACAATGCCAAAGATATGTTGGATTTTGATCATTAGATTTAATCCTTTTAGCATTTATGTTATAAATAGGCATATCAAGATTTAGAATGTAAAGACCATTAATTAGTTGTGCACTACCATAAAAGATATCATTTAAATAAATGGAGCAACAGTTGTCCTTTATTATAAATGAAAAACCCTTCTTGTCCAAACAAGAAATAGAAATAATGTTTTTAGTGATGGAAGGCACATAATAACAATCATCTAATTCTAAAACAAGCCCTGTGGGCAATGTCAAAATATAAGTTCCTACAGCTAATGCAGCAACCCTTGCTCCATTTCCCACTCGTAGGTCGACCTCGCCCTTAGTCAACGATCTACTCCTTTTGAGTTCCTGCACATTTACACAAATGTGAGAACCACATCCAGTATCTAATACCCATGATGAAGAAGTAGATAGATTAACTTCTATAACATAAATACCTGAAGTGGTAGTCTCACTTCCTTTCTTCTTCTTTAGCTCTTCCAGGTATTTGTTGCAGTTCCTCTTCCAATGTCCGGTCTCACCGCAATGGAAGCATTTCCCTTCTTTGGCAACCCCACCTTTAGGCTTCAGTGCAGTATCATTGGGCTTGAACTTGCCATTGGTTTTATTACCCTTTTTCTTGCCCTTTGCATTAGCCCTGCCCTTAGCTTTCTTAACTATTAAGACATCTTTGGGCTTGGCCTTTTTCATGTTGGATTCAGCTGTTTTCAACATGCTAAGTAACTGTGGCAGAGTCTTGTCAATTTCATTCATGTTGTAATTAACAACAAACTGACTGTAGCTGTCTGGCAACGATTGCATAATCACATCAGTGGCCAACTCTTGGCCCAAAGGAAATCCCAATCTTTCAAGGTTTTCAATGTACCCAATCATCTTGAGCACATGAGTACCAACGGGAGTCCCCTCTGCCATCCTACACTGAAACAATGCCTTAGAGACATTGTACCTTTCTTGCCTAGCTTCCTCTTGATAGAGTTGCTTGAGATGCTCGATCATATCGAACGCATCCATTTCCTCATGTTGCTTTTGAAGCTCAGGATTCATGGAGGCAAGCATAAGGCAACTAACATCCAATGCATCATCTTGATGCTTCTTATAAGCATCTCTTTCTGCCCTTGGAGCATTAGAGGGTGGTTCCTCAGGTAAGGGAATTTCAAGGACATACAACTTCTTTTCATGCTTGAGGACTATCCTCAGGTTCCTGTACCAATCCAGGAAGTTTGTCCCATTCAACTTGTCCTTCTCAAGGACAGATCGCAATGAAAGTGTGTTATTTGTGTTTGATGCCATGGTAATCTACAACAAAAATATGCAAAATATAAGTATCATGAATGCATTCATTTAATTAAATATTTATTAAATGATGCTCCCACTATTTTTATCGAATCAACAACCCTCACTATTAATTCGAAAAAATTATCACATAATTTCTCTAGTGGGCCAAGATCCATATTTCACCTTATCTAGAGTTAGCTTTGGCTAATCGCCCAAGATTTGGCTATTTAGGTAGGCAACACTTACCAATTACATCTCATGTAACTCTTGGATAGTTGGGTGAACAACACTTGTTCTAATTCATCTCATGAATGGAAGCCCAACTTTATGCCTCTAAATTCCCAATCCTATTGATGAAATTTAGTTAAGTCAACCCAATTTATAGCCTTTGGATATCACTATTATCCCATCGCGTCTTACTAAGATAGATATGATATTTTGCTTTGGCAAACATAACAAAATCGATTCTAGTCTTGACGAGTGCTATTCATTGGTAGGCATCTATTATTGACTTAATTTAATTTGAGGGATTTTCTTAGTTTATTGAATAAGATCTCACCAATTTTACTTTTTTTTTTTAAATTATCATATGATTTTCATATCATAAACGTACAAAATAAACCATGCATCTCATGCAATTAAGCAATAAAATAAACGTGACATAGTTATAGCCCAAACTAAATGGATTTCCCAAGCCAATGAGAAACCCTAAGGGTTAACCTAAGGGTAATAGCATCTTCTCCAAGTGCCTCTTTAGTCATCCTTTGCATGGTTGTCAGCTCCAATTACATAGTTTAAGAGAAACCTCGAGTTACATTCGAGGGGAGTAAGATGAGAAAAGAATGTACAACAAGAATTTCAAGAACAAGGCACGACACGCAGGTCATATTTATTAAAATTTACAACCACGAAAATACAATCATATTGGGCTAGGGCTATAACTATGCACCATGCTCAAACAACAACCACCGTGTTATACAAACAAGTGTAATGCAATTTCAAATTTTAGTTTTATTAACGAGGCATATTTGAAAAGAATTATAACCCGACTGCGGGGTTCCCAGGGGCGGCGGTCTCGCTGGCCGGTCAGCGGGCGGGGTCAAGGAAAAAAAAAAAAAAAAAAAAAAAAAAAAAAAAAAAAAAAAAAAAAAAAAAAGGTCAACAGTATTGACATTGCCAACGCCCCTTATCCGGAAGTGTCCTAATCTTATCAGGATGTTCCAGCCAGTATCTCATACTGACTATAATTTTAGTCGCATTATAACTCTTATCTAAAAGTGTTTCAATCTTTATACACTTTCGACATTATTCTGTTTCTTCTATAACGTTTATGCAGAACAGAAACCGCCATTAATAATTCGCATCACAGATTATCCATAACGTTTATGCAGAACAGAAACGCCATTAATAATTCGCATCACAGATTATATCTCACATATAAGTTGAATCGAAATTGATATATATCATATATATAATTTCAACAATTCGATTTGTAGCCTCTGAATATATCATATACATTCTAATCCGTATTAATCTCATTAAAACGATTGCATGTAATCATAAACAGAAAGTAACCAGAGATCATGCTTTTATCAAAACAAATCAGGGACTCCGAATCTGGCTCTGATACCAGTGAAGGAAACCGAAACAAACACGCAGCGGAAATAAAACATTCGGCCTCCACCAGGATCGATTCGGAGGGTTGCCTGATTAGGGTTTCGAGATTTTACCTAACGTTTTTCTCTGATTTTTCTTTCGTTGGTCGAGTCACAAGCAACAACTTTTCGTTCCTGCCTCTATGGTATCCACACGAACGATAACATCTATCACGAGTAAGGTTATGTCGAGTCATTGACAATCTGGTTACATGGGTAGCAATGATGTGTTGTACCGCTATGTTTCAGAAAACATCCTTTTTATAGGCAGTAAATTTTACCCTAAAATTTACTGCCAAACAGAACTCTAATCCTACTTAGAATAGGATTAACTATATCCTTAATCCAAGTCAGAATAGGATTAGACATATCCTTAATCCAATTCAGAATAGGATTAATTAAGCTCCTCATTGATCCGTTCTAAGTGTGCGACCCAATAGGTTCTCAAAACAATGGCAATGACAAAATTGTCACAGGCAATGAGCGGTATCTAGCAACACATCATTGCTACCCATGTAACGAGAATGTCAATGGCTCGACATAACCTTACTCGTGATAGATGTTACCGTGTAGTCTAATCCCTTTATCCTTTGATGTCTTGATTAGACACAAGTCATGGAATGTGTCACACTTGTATAGTCTAATCAGCGTTTCTTGATTCCTGAGTAGACTAATTAAACAAATAAAATCAATATCTCATATTGATTTATTCGAGCACGGCCATGCATTTCTTAGTCTCACTCTATCAAAGGGCCCAAGACATCACTCTTGTTATATAAGAGGGATAAATTCTATCTTGATCACTCAACATCCCTCTACATAGATCAAGGCATACCCAATTACTACCTTTGTAGTCCATCCTGTTACGAATGACATCTAGCAGCATTAAAGTATGCAATTCTCTATGTTGGGATCTCTGATGATCTCAAGTCAAAGGATCACATACACCATCATCACTATGAGAATCGCTTATGACACTCATATAACAATCCATGTAGCGTTCTCATGGAGGGTCGATCCAGTACATAGTTCTCTAACATGTACCTATGTGATGACTTGATATCTTATATCCATGACAATGGTCATCAGTCAACCACATACTAGTCTTATCGTATCATTGTTATCCTTGTTCACAATAATACTTGACTAGGGATATTTTAAGAATAGTGTGTTATTACTATTCTAAGGACATTATTATATAAGATTATATTACGCAGTTATAAGACAAATATAATAATGAACTATGATAAATAAAATGTCATGATACATAAAAAAATGCCAAAGTCAATCATCTAATGAATGGTTCTAAGGGCATAATCCAACATTCATAACATTTATTTTGTCATGTAAGATAGAATCTTTTTGGAGATGAAATAAGATTTTTAGTGAATTTATCAAAAGATTTTTGAAGATGAGATGGAAATTTTCAAAAGATTTTAAAGATGAATTTAAAGTTTCAAAGCCTCCAGGTAGAGGAGCATTATTAAGATAAGATTTTAAAGTCCTCTAGGCACAATGTGTAAAACCTCTGAGCATGAATTTAAAGTTTCATGACCTCCAATGGGAAGGGCATTTTTAAGATGAAATTTTCAAGTATTTTGAGCACAATTTATAAAACTTCTAGGCATGAATTTAAAGTTTCAAGGCCTTCAGTAGGAAGAACATTTTAAGATGAGATTTTCGAGTCCTTCGAGCACAATCTATAAAACCTCCGAGAATGAATTTAAATTTTTAAGGCCTATGATAGGAGGAACATTTTTACCATGAGAAATTCAAATTCTTTGAGTACAATTTGTAAGACCTTGGGGTTTTAAGATTAGATTATTAAGTCCTTTGGGCATGATTTGACCTCTAAGCATGATATTTAAAGTTTCAATACCTCTAAATGGAATAGCATTTTCAAATGGAGAATTTAGAGTTTCAGTGTCTTTTTTAAGAGGAGCATTTTTCCAAAAAATAAAAATAAAATCGGAACAATTACTATTTCAATTGTAGACAACATATTTGTTCGGAGATTTCTTTACGTTTTAATTTAAAGCTTTGGACCTTGTCTTTGAGCATGTAAGCCTTTAGTAGTCCATTTTAAAAATTACTGTTGAACTTTTTTTTAGGTTGGACTCAGAATTTGACAATGGGCAATTGGAAGTTTGGTCCCGAAGTTGAGGTCTAGGCCCTCACCCAATGTTTTAACTATGTTATTTTCAATTTTATATTATCAAAAAATTGAAAATTCAATAAATCCTTAAAAAAATAATAATAAAACAAAATGAAAATTTTTTTTACAGAAATAGAGATTTAAAAAGGTTCAATGATAAAGCCTGAAAAATATTTCTGATAATCAATTAGGAGAGTTTTGAAGTATGGCAATATTTAACATACAATTTTGCAGGCTAGAAGATGGATGAAAGATATCATAGATGTGTGTGTCTATATATATATATATATATATATATATATATATATATATATATATATATATATATATATATTTAATGTATAAACATATATGTACAGTATAGTAAAATAAATAAATAAATATTTATTTATTTATTTCACTATTATGTACATAAATGTTTATATATATATGTATGTATATATATTCATGTATATTTACGTACATTATAGTGAAATATATATATATATATATATATATATATATATACACACATATATATTAAGTAC
This sequence comes from Heritiera littoralis, assembly GCA_031772115.1. NCBI lineage: Eukaryota > Viridiplantae > Streptophyta > Magnoliopsida > Malvales > Malvaceae > Heritiera > Heritiera littoralis. The sequence continues at coordinate 4,810,103 of JAPDPK010000007.1, read as the reverse complement.
CTACTAACAAAGCTAAATTCATTTTACAACCAAAGATAACTACTTACGTTCACAGGAATTTGGAGGAAAATATATCATCGAATTCATCATCCAATGACAAGAACATTTCATCAAGACATGAAAGTTCAGTTCCATCATCTTCATCGCTGTAGCTGAAGCTCTGAGAATTGCCCTTACTCTCTTCGACTCTACATAGAACCCATTTACTACAATCCTATATAAACAAGAGGGTAAATTTCATGTTAGAAACACAATCACGAACATAGTACCAAATAATCAAAATGGTAATTAACAAATTTATTAATAAGAAGTCATAACTTACCAATATTTGATTTCCTTTTGTTTTATAGTATGATGCAAGCGCAGAGCCCCAATTGCAAAGATGGTACTCTTGCATCAACCAATTTGTTTCTACACCAATAGGAGGTTCACTAGTGAAGAATACAAAGAATTTCTTCACCCAACCATTTTTCCTGCAGCAGTACTAAAAGTGGGCTCTTCAACATCCAATTGCTTCCAACAGCCATTTTCCAGGATTCGATTCTCCATCATTTTGCTAAAGAAGTACCGGTTCCCACTCAGCAGCGCCTTTGCAATAATTATATATATATAGATATATATATATATATATATATATATATATGAGTAAATTTCATCTAGCTCGTCCGATTTTAACATTAATTTAAGATTAGTTTATTAATTTGAAAAATAAATATTTTGATCCAGAGTACAAAAAAAACGTTCTATTAAACAACTATTAAAAAAATTATTAACGTAAACATTTGTTGTTTATGAAATATTCATAGTATCTTTTTCATATTAAAAATAAAATTTTTACATAAAATAGTATTTTTAAAAATACTTAAAAATAGTGAATAATGATAAAATTTATTTTTTATATTTGAGAATGTGATATTATTAATTCAACTTTAATAATTAACTAAAATATGTTAAAATCAATTTTGATTTTTATCGGAATGTTCATTTTCAAAATTAATAGATTAAAATTGATTTATGAAAAAAATCTTGAAAATCTCAATAAAATTTACCCCATATATTTATACATCTTCTTAATTTTCCTTTTATTTGCTTTAGATCTATCTAACCAAACCAACAAAAGAAATATTCTTCATCTTTTTCCTTTCCCTTACCCTATCCTTAATATAAATTATAGTAACGACGATGAACTTGCACGTCACCATTGAAGGATAGAATGGAACATCAAATTCTCTAGCATATGAAAAGGTCAGGTGTGCTTATCAATTTTGAATCCTAAAGTCAATCCCTCATAATTTTTTTTACGTATCCTAATTAGACAATATTTATTTAGAATAAGTTATTTGAGTAAATGGACATAATTAAATTAACTTGTTTTCAACATGTTAATATCTTATTTTATTTTTATTTTTAAATTTGAGAAAAAATTCATTTTTTTAAAAATAGTAAATGATAGATGTATAAATTATTGAGACTAATGCTCGGACACAAATTCCATTGTTAAATTGAAAAAAAAAAAATCCCTCAATGTATGTTTTTATGGGGACAGAGAACACTTGTAAAATATGATTTGTGAAAGAAAGTTTGATTCTAGCTAGGCGAATTTAATAATCGACATGCATGTGTCATGCCTCTTTATAGCATAGCATGCAAAAAGTGCTCCCAATCCCATTAGCAGATGCATGATATGTTTCATAGGTTGTGTTATTTGTTAGTACCGAAAGGAGTGGGAAAGCTACAAAAGAAGGAAGAAAAAGGTGGGGTTGGTTATCAGGTCATCTAGATTCTACACCTCTTGACTTGTGGCTAAAAGGATAACTAAAGGCTATAGGGACAAGGATTTTTCTGTATAAATGACGCGTCAAGTTTGGTTTTGTAAATAATCATAAAAGTTATAAATATTAATAAAATAGTTAGTGTTTGAGTTATTATAAAGAGTTGAGCTTGTAAGGAGTTTGCAATATTTCTCTATAAAAATTACACAGATGTAATTTTTTTATTGGTTATTAATTAATTGATTATAAACCAATTTGGTTGAATTTAATAATCGACATGCATGTGTCATGCCTCTTTATAGCATAGCATGCAAAAAGTGCTCCCAATCCCATTAGCAGATGCATGATATGTTTCATAGGTTGTGTTATTTGTTAGTACCGAAAGGAGTGGGAAAGCTAAAAAAGAAGGAAGAAAAAGGTGGGGTTGGTTATCAGGTCATCTAGATTCTACACCTCTTGACTTGTGGCTAAAAGGATAACTAAAGGCTATAGGGACAAGGATTTTTCTGTATAAATGACGCGTCAAGTTTGGTTTTGTAAATAATCATAAAAGTTATAAATATCAATAAAATAGTTAGTGTTTGAGTTATTATAAAGAGTTGAGTTTGTAAGGAGTTTGCAATATTTCTCTATAAAAATTACACAGATGTAATTTTTTTAATGGTTATTAATTAATTGATTATAAACCAATTTGGTTGGATTAAATTGCATTAAAAGTTATTGTGTTCGTATTTACTTTCTTAATTTTTTTTGTGGGTATTTGTATTAAGGATATTTTTTTCCAACAACATGTCTATTCTTTTTTATATTTATCGAAAGAATTAAGATTACGTTTTGTACATAAGATAAGGATAATATAAGATAATATAAGATTATGGATAAGATAATATTAGATTATATCATCTTATCTTATGCTTGTTGTGTACAAAGATTAAGAATAAGATATGATAAATTTTTTAAGTCTTTCATGATATTTACTACGTATAAAATTAAAAATAGTATAAAATGATTCTTTTAGTACTCTTTTTTAAAGAATCATAATTTAAATTTTATAATTTTTTTGTTATAAATATAAATAAAAAATTAAAATTAAAATATTATTTATAATATTATAATTAATACTCCAATTTATTAGTTGATTTTTTAATAAAAAATTACTTCTAAAAAATTTAAATTACATTTAAAAAATTATTTTGTTAAAAAATGAATTTTTATAAAAAAATTATTTGTATTTTGTCACTCTTTTATTTTCTTTCCTTTTTGTCTTTATTTCTTTTATATGATTTAAATTTAAGATAATTTTTTTGATTTTAAATTAAATATATTTATTTGTAGAAAATTGAGTTTTTCTAGGAAATAAGTTTATTTTTTAATTAACTTAATTTTTCCAAAAAATAATTCTTAAATTTTTTTATTTTTTATATTTTTTAAATTCTTTTTTTTTGTTAATTAGAAGGAAATATAGAAAACATAAAATAGAAAAATACGAGTTAAATTTAATAATTCAAATATTATAGATTAAAAATATATAATTTCTAATAATTTTATGTTTAATAGTTATTTTTCTTTTTTTTTTTTTACAGGCAAAAGAAATTAAGAAAGAAAAAAATAGAAATTTAAATGTAAGAAAACACTAGTTAAAAAATATATTTTATAATAAATTTTATGTTTGAGAATTTATTTTCTAAAAAATATTTTAAAATTTTAATTATTTTCAAAAAAATAATTTTTAGAAAATGTGTTCAAGAAAATATTATTTTATCACAATTATAGTTTTTCTTGAATCAAAAACAAGAGAAAAAAAGAAAAAAAAAGTAAAAAATTAAAAGGAAGGAAAAAATTGGATTAATTAATTAATTAATTAAACAAAGATCTTTATTATTTTATTAAATGTTTAAATTAATTTTTAAATATAAATATTAATGATGAAATAAATAAAATATAAGTATTTATATCTAATCCCATGGAATTAGAAATAATCATCACCTTTTTTAGAGGATTGAATCATCCTAAACTAGGAGGATGACTCTCTTTGCAATCCAATCATCCTCTTAATGTGTATACTAAACATAAGATTGAATGATTATTATCCTATCATATCCATCATTCCATGCACCAAATATGACTTAAATATTTTTTATACAAAAATTAAAATTTCAGTATATATTTTAAATTTTAATAATTAAAAATCTATTCGGAGACGGCTTAATAACATTCTTTATTAGGGAAAAAAAACCAATTCTATGATGAGTATGTTTTATATTATAATTGTTAGGTTAATCCTTTGTCCTAAGCTGATAGAAATTGTTTCTTTCCAAACAAAAGCTGGCAAAATTATGACTCTATAAATAACAGAACAGTACCGAATGAATCATACTACCAAAACAAAACAAGAGAGAAACTAACAAACATACCTGATTTAAGAAATCCAATGACATTCACAGTTTTGTTGGTTTTAACATCTTTATCGATCCCAAAGCCAGCCGCCATGATTCCAATTTACTAAAGTTGGCAATGCTATATGCAGTCGGTAGGGCAACTAAAACGAAAGCTTGAGAGTCCAATAACCAGACACGTGTTTTAACATCATTACCATTGTTGATGGATGCTCTTTTGCTTCAGAGATGTGAAAACTTGCTTTCTTTTTCTTTCTTCGTGGCAATCTTTCCATGCTACACTCTGCTGCATGCCTTCTTTAACCCCTTTCTCTTCGACAAATGTTCTCTTTCTGGGGTACATTCGTTTTCACACTTGGAAAATTGTTATATGCTCTCTCTTCTTAGAATTTCTTTTTTATCTTTTCTCTCTATGATTATGCATGGCTATTTTTTTTACTAAAATTACTGTTGTAATCGATAAAAAGCTTTTTTTAATAGTATATTTTTCATTATACAATCACAATTAACATATTATATTCTATAAATAGGTAATTATAAAAATTAAATTACTCAAACTAACAAATAATTTTAACAAATTAAATAAATTAGTAAATAATTAAATTAATTCATGTTCACATTTAATGAAATTAGAACATAAGACTTTAAAGTAAAAAAAAAAAGTTTAATCCAGATATTTAATTAATTGCTGGACCCGACGTTGAATATTGTTCGGTTCACAATTCGACTGCCCACTCCGACTAAAAGAATAAATTATACTCCCATATAATTGAAAATGTATTTTTTTTTTGCACTTACATAACTAGTAATACGTGAAGTTTAAGTAATCAAAAAGGCATTTGGCTTAAAGATTAAAACATTAATAAGAATGTAATTCTACCACTTACAAATAAATTTTAATAACAACAACAATTTGAAATCAAGTCAAATTCGATTCAAATTCATCTCAATAGAAAAAGTTGATTAATTCTTGATCGGTTCAATATCACCGTAATTCTATATTATAGTTCAAATAGAATAATCATTTAGTTATCTGTTGAACTAAAACTAACAAATAACAATATTGTTTAGACTCAATTTTTAAAATATTAATCAATGCTCATTTTTAATTAGGATCCAAAATTTTTTTCTTTAATTATTTGTTAGACAGTGCCATCGTTTCTTTTTTTTTTTTTGTTTATAGAAAATACAAAGAAAAAAGAAGATTTGAATTTTGAATTTAATCCCTCTAAAGGGAGGTAACAACCAATAAAACAAGTTTTAGTTGTTTAGATAATGACAAAATAAAAAAAAAAAAAATAAAGCACCTTAATCGATTTTCCAAAATTAGTTGAACCAAATCGTTATTAGCCCTATGAATATGGTGCACAGATAAGGTCATCCCTTTCCCTGATTAGGGCTTAGTTTGGCACACTAGTGGTTGGTTTGCCAAGCGTACTAAAGGCAAAATTGATAGGTGGGATAAAATTACTCCCTTAGCCTTAGTTTTAATTTTTTTTATTATTTTATTAAAAAACATGTTTTTTATGATTATTTTATCTTTTTCAATCTCAACTTATCCAAACTAAACTTAGGTCTCATGGGCTTGGCCATAACATTTTCCATGGACCGTGATTAAATTTTAAATAAATGGTATATTAAAAGGACTAACTACACAACTTAGTTACCAACATTCCCTCGTATCCCTCTCATGAGTGAGTATTCTCGAACGCTTTGATGAGCATAACAGCAAGTAGATGTTTTTGTTTGCTTATTATGTCATCAAATGGAACAATCCACTTCTCCACCTTACTGTTCTGTCAGCATTCAGCCACTCAAACCTTCATTGATATTAAGATCATTGAGTTATCAAGAAGGTCATGTACAGATTGAGCATCAATCAAGACAGGTTGCTAAAATTCACCAATATCCTTCTGAGTCTTTTACACTGGTATTCACAAAATTAACCTCATTTACATCTTCATGATTCATATTTTCTTGACCACCAAGACATCAACTCACAGTACTGAATTATGGAAGAATCTCCATGGTTTAAGGTGAGGACTATATCAAATTAATCAGCTAAATATCTGCACAATCACAGTGAATGTATGTGCTTTACCCTCTGAATCGCTTGCTTCACCCTGGCTGATGGCTCTTCATACAATATAGCAGGGTCATCAAACTTAGGTGCCAAACTCGGCTCCCCAAGAAATGCTCGGAATGAGTCTGCTACGGAATATGAAAGTGAATCAAGGTTGTATCCTCCTTCCAGGAAAAATATACAGCGGCCGCCACATAAATCTTTGGCAAGTTGTTTGATATTAGATGCAAGCATGTAGTATGTCCCCGTTGTAAACTGTAGACTGGCTAGTGTATCCAATACATGACCATCATACCTGAACAAAGATCAATCAAAATCCCTGCTTCAGATATAATCTTCTTCAAAATTTACTAAAGGACCAGATTTTCTATTTACACCCCATCTAATTCTTTTGTTATATGAACGGAATTATTACATGCCCAATTCTTGACTGATTCCACTGCCTATACTCTCTGGAATTCATTAACTAATCAAAGAGAGCTTCGATATGCTACTTTCTTAAGTGTTTTAGTATACACTGAATTTCAAGGACAAGGAAAACTTACCCAGCAGAGACGAGGAATATATCTGGCTTGAACCTTTGAGCACAGGGCACAATGACTTCATCAAAAATACTTCTCATGGCGGTGTCACCTGAGCCTCCAGGTACAGGTAGGTTAAGCGTTGCTCCTTCACCTGCTCCATGACCTATCTCATGAATTTTTCCAGTGCCAGGGTAGCTTCCATCCTATATCAATATTGATTAAAATTGGATTTGACTTATTAGCTACTAGTATATTCTAATTTAAACTTATTACATATGCACTTAATCTAATATCAGAAGAAGACAGGTGAAAAGTTGGTTCAGCATATTCCTCCTATTACAGTAGTGGTCCGTTTGAGCAGAAAAAGAACAGCATTAGTAGCAAATAGTTGGTATAGTATATAACAATAGCATTTATCAAGGTAGAAAATTGCAACTGAAGAGCAAGTCAAGATAAAAAAAATGTTGATATGCACAAGAAAAATTGCGTACTTGATGGGTTGAAAGAAAGAATGTATCTGGATCATCAAAGAAGGCATCATTTGTTCCATTCCCATGATGAACATCAAAATCGATAATAAACACCCGCTTTAATCCATGTTTTCGTTGAGCATAACGAGCTGCAATAGCCACGTTACCGAAAACACAGAACCCCATGGGACCTTTTGGAATAGCATGATGTCCTGGAGGTCTTATCAGAGCAAAACCCATAGGTGGATCTAGCTGCTTCTTTGATGCCACAACCTGAATATGACATAAACATGCTTAGCTTTATAGCTACTCAAAAACAATAAGTTCCCCATCTCATAATGAGAAAATATTTGTCGACCTTTACAGCATAGAGCAGTGTTTTCAAATGTCAAAGATGAAGGAACATGCACCAAAGAAATAGGGTTCAAACTTTTCAGGTATTAAGTTTTGATATATGTTACTATTAATTAAATACAAAAGATTGTAAAATCTGTTATCAATTTAATAAAAGCTTAAATAAGTTATTCATTAATAGATTTTAGGATTTGGTCCTAAGTGGCATGTAAGCGACATTGATGAAGGTAAAACAATGGCCTCAAGTCATCGATAAGAGCATAACGTGTTAAGCAACCAGCAATAAGGTTGGCACACAAGGAACCCTTACGACCATCATTTCCAGCATCAGCTACATGCCTACATTTTAGAAGTGGCAAAATGAAGAGATAACAAATAAGAAGAAAGAAAAGGTTTCAAAACTATGAATAAGCACTCTTGTAATACACAAACAAACCAAGCAAAAAGGCATCTATTCTCAGCTGTAAAATCACATACATCATCTCATCCTTCCATACAATACAATTTGACCCACTGGTCAAATCATTTTGCAAGCTAATCTTAGTCCTTTAAAATCTGTCCCACTCTCTCTTTCTCTTCCTTCAAAACAGATTCTACTTGCTTTCTCCCTTAGTTTATCCCTTTCACCAGGCACCATTATCTGTTTTGGGATACAACTCTTGCTTCTTAAAAATTTACCTTAAATCTCCTTTTTTTTTTCATTCCATCCTTTGCTTATACGAAATATACATTTGAAATTGTTGTTTACTATATCTTTTATTGAAGTATGGACAGTAATTTTGGACCCACAAAAATTACTCGGTACATTCCTCACCAACTTAAGGAAGAAAGCCATATTCCCCATACAATTAGCTATTTGTCCTCGAGGTTCAGCAGTAAATTTGATGAACCTTTTGCTATTTTCTGTTCCTAATCTTACACGTGTTTGATTGCTTTAAAGGAAACACTGGAGAATAAAGCTCTCACCTTCTAGAAATGTAACAAATGAAAGTCATGAAGGGAAGATGAATTTATTCCAGCTAACAATAAAATTGAAAAGATCATCATTCAAGCAACTAATGTTCTAGGTTGAGACATCACCACTGAATCAACTAAGGCAAGTCCTGCTCCAGCTGCAACTAGAGATTCGTGGAATGTCTGCATCACAAAAAAGAAGATAAACAACATATAGCGCACGTATATAAGAACCTGAAACCATTTAAGCAAACTACATGCCTTCAACCAATTATTTGTTCAATTTTCTTATACAAAAGAGTCTTAATGTTTTTCCCTAGTAATCAGTTGTAAGTGAAAAATATTTTATATTTCATAATAATGAGATTGTTACATTTGTTATTTTGCATCAGATGCAGTATGCATATAGAAGAGTGTGACTGCTATAGACAGATCCATAATGGAGGAAAACTGGACAGCTGCCCCACAGAGATCCTAAAACAATTAAGACTACTAAGAAAGCACCAGAAAATGTCAACAAACTTTACTTCTTGTCCTCATTGAATTGGAAAAAAAAATATATGGGTATTCCAAGGTGCAAAAGAGGTATAGGAATAAAGATGCTAACCAATTTTTTTTTAAAAAACAACTGTATATATTCATAATCCATGAGTCTAAAGAACTACATAAAATTTACAGGGATTTTTTGTTTTCTCCATCTTTATTAAAAGAAGAGGGTTATTTCTTTCTTTTTAGAGTTACCTTTAGAAACACATGACAAACAAATTATACTGATCTTTATTAACATATTCACAAATTGGCCATTCCTTAAGAATAGGACAAACTTAGCTACTTACTTTAAATTTGTTATGCACACAGTTAATTGAGAGTATGCGTAGAACATAATGTATCCATTAGTAAGTTTCTTGTAAGGTTAGTTTGATATAATAAATTGACATGGAATCCAATGATGACGTATTCACATGTGGAGATTGCGATGAATTGCTTGTTAAACAAAGTGAGAAATTATTGGATGAATGGTTACCTTTTTACATACATTGAGAAAGACATATACATAAGAATACTAGAATAGTGCTAGTGAAAGAAGAAAAAAAACTCTTGCAATGATTGTAAAGCATCCAGAAATTCTCAAAGGCCAAGGATGAACCCAGGCCTATGAGGAGGTTTGGAAATAGTTTTCAACCAGCCATAGATGCACCTCGGTTAGAACCTCACTGGCTGCGTCATTGCCCCAAGCACAAAGATTTGCTTCTATACAGGAAAGTAGCTTTTATGGCCATGGTTAATCTCGCATCAAAAATTTTATTTACTGATAAGACATAAACATATTTATAATGTGTTCATATATATATACATACATATATATATATATATATATATATATATAAGTTAGTAAGCCACCCCACACTCTAAATAAGAATCCCAGATGCAGATCTGTTAATTACCTCTATGTTTCCACAAGCTTAGGAAAGAAAAGAGCATCTAACACAATATACTCACTGTGGCAGTAGCATATGTTGGTCCAGAACCATCAATTACAATAAGGCCCTGCTCGGAAGCCTGATCCATAGCCTACAACTTGAAGCATGCAACTAATCAAGTTTCACTTCCAAATAATAAATGGAAAGGAACAGGTAAAGCAGAGGACTAGGCAGCCACCTTTTCAAGGCCTGATACATAAGCCTTTGCATGAACACGTGCAATGTCATCAACTGAAGCAGGTTTGAAATTTTGTAGTTCAAGGATTTCTGAGCCACGAAACTGAAATATGTAGTAAAATTTAATACACAAATGAGTTTCTGATAATAATATCAATATAGAACTGTGTCAAGCTTTCTACTCAGATCTCATCCAGTTGAATTTTCTTCAAAATTCACGTTTAGTATTTTTTTTTTTTTTTGGAAAAATGCCACCTCTCACTCACTCTCTCTCTCTCTCTCTCTCTCTCTCTCTCTCTATCTCTCTTCCATACACAGTTTATTTTTGGGATGAAAAAATTATTTACTTACCTCTCGCTCTCTCTCTCTCTATCTCTCTTCCATACACAGTTTATTTCTGGGATGAAAAAATTATTTACTTTCTTTTAGAGGGGCTGAGATCTGAGAGCAGCCCTCGCTTCAACCATTAGTGCAGTAATTAATTGAAAATTTTACCATATAATTCCAATAAAGATAAAAGGGGACGCATCAAAGAATTGAATAAGCTGTAGACTACCAATGGATATTAAACTTCATTGACAGGGACAGTTCTGACAGGAAATTTGTCATGTAAGTTCTTACTGTAAAGAATAAATTAAGTATCAAACAACATAAAGACACCAGTTTAAGAAAATATATACTGTCCTAGGCTCAAATAAAAATGTCGTATAATTTTTTTTAGTTAAATGCAGACAATGTTTTAACTCCGCCTGTGTGAGTTAATGCAGCCAGTTCCAAGCCCGGGTAAAGGAGGAGGGTGGCAGTAGGTTTGGACAACCAGCCATAAAAACTAGTCCAATCTCATGAAATGAACCAATATCAGAACATCGTTGGAGCATCCCCTACTCAGCAACGCGTTGCATCGGAGCACGGGTGTAGTGAAAAGTGGGCAAGGGTTGCCAGGCCGTCACCCAAAAGCAACGCACCACATCTACGCCTGGATGTTTGGATAGATATAGATGTTTGGATTCTAAGGTTATCCTAAGTGAGAGTGTTACTATGCAACATAGACTCCTAGTCCTAGATATGAAGATAAATAGACGACATCGAAGGAACCAACAAAATGGAACTGAAAAAATTAGACGGTGGAAGCTAAAAGAAGATTATCATACAACATGTAGAGATAGTTGGATTCAAAAAGAGGATTGGACTATAGAAGAGAACCCAAATGTAATGTGGAATAAGATGGCAAAATGCATTCAGGAGGTGCGCAAAGAGACATTAGGAGTATTAAACGGAAGAGTGCCGACTGGAAAAGATGCAACATGGTGGACTGCAGCAATAAAAGACGCTATAAAGACTAAGCGAGAGTGTTACAAGGCTTTGAAGAAGAACAATACAGAAAAGAGTTTTACGGAATATAAGTTAGCTAAAAAGGAGGCAAAGAAGGCTGTGGCAGAAGCTAAGACGAAGGTTGCGAAAAGATTTACAACAAGTTGAACACAAAGGAGGGAGAGAAAAAGATATACAGATTAGTGCGAGCAAGAGAAAAGAGGAGACGTGACCTAGGAGTGGTGAAATGTATTAAGGATGAGCATCAAAGAACTCTTGTTAAAGACAATGACATTAAGGACAGATGGCGTGATTATTTTGACATTATTTAATGGCGGACAATAAAATTTTGGATAATATCTAGGTGCCTCTCAAGGATTTAAATCGGTGCTTTATGCGTAGAATCAAAGAGACAGAGGTAAAAGAGGCACTAAAGATGATGAACGGAAAAGCTATTGGACTTGATGACATCCCAATTGAAGTTTGAAAATGCCTTGAAGATGTAGGAGTTAGGTGGTTGACAAATCTGTTTAATAAGATTTGGCGCACTAACAAAATGCCGGAGGAATGAAGAGTGTCTTGATACTTCTATATAAGAACAAAGGAGATATTCAAAGTTGAGCCAACTACCGAGGCATAAAATTGATGAGTCATACGATGAAACTATGAGAGAGAGTGATAGAATGGAGATTAAGAAAAAATGTAAAGATATCGGAGAATCAATTTGGTTTTATGCCGGGTCGATCAACTATGGAGGCAACATATTTGCTTAAACAACTTATGGAACGCTCTCGAGTACTGGGTAAAGATCTCCATATGGTCTTTATAGATTTGGAGAAAGCATATGATAAAGTGCCTAGGGAGGTACTATGATAGTCTTTAATGAAGAAAAGAGTTCCTTTGAAATATAATGAACTAATTAAGGAAATGTATGGAGATGCAAGGACACATGTGAAGACAGGTGGGGGGCAAACAAGTGAGTTTCCTATCACAGTGGGATTACACCAAGGGTCAGCGTTGAGTCCATTCTTGTTTGTGGTAGTTATGGACGAACTGACAAAATCCATTCGGGATAAGTTGCCTTGGTGTATGATGTTTGCAAATGATATTGTCCTATGTGCGGAAATTAGAGCGGAGATCAATGCAAAGTTGGAATTGTAGAGACAAACGTCGGAATCTAAATGATTTAAACTAAGCAGAGTGAATATTGAATACATGGAGTGTAAATTCAGCTCTAACCGAGTGGAAGAGCATAATGCAGTGACGTTAGATGGGATGGCGATACCTAAGTGGGACCATTTTCGATATCTGGGATCGATAGTACAGATGGATGGAGAGATTGATGGTGATGTAACCTATAGGATCCAAGCTGGATGGAGTAAGTGGAGAAGTGCTACAGGTGTGTTGTGGGATAAAAGAATTCCTATATGGTTGAAAGACAAGTTTTATAGGATAGTTGTTAGACCAATATTGTTATACGGTAGTGAATGTTGATGTTTGCAAATGATATTGTCCTATGTGCGGAAATTAGAGCGGAGATCAATGCAAAGTTGGAATTGTAGAGACAAACATTGGAATCTAAAGGATTTAAACTAAGCAGAGTGAATATTGAATATATGGAGTGTAAATTCAGCTCTAACCGAGTGGAAGAGCATAATGCAGTGACGTTAGATGGGATGGCGATACCTAAGTGGGACCATTTTCGATATCTGGGATCGATAGTACAGATGGATGGAGAGATTGATGGTGATGTAACCTATAGGATCCAGGCTGGATGGAGTAAGTGGAGAAGTGCTACAGGTGTGTTGTGCGATAAAAGAATTCCTATATGGTTGAAAGACAAGTTTTATAGGATAGTTGTTAGACCAATATTGTTATACGGTAGTGAATGTTGGGCGACCAAGAGGCTACATACACAAAAGATGAATGTAACAGAAATGCGAATGTTGCGGTGGATATACAAGAAAGAATAGAATGAAAAATGAAGATATTCGTAAGATGGTTGGAGTGATACATATCGAAGACAAGATGTGTGAAAATCGTTTACGTTGGTTTGGACACGTAAGACGTAGACCTGTAGATGCTCCAGTTAGGAGAATAGAGGCTATGGATGTTGAGAGAAAGGTTAAGACTAGAGGAAGACCGAAAAAAACTTGGAAGGAAGTAGTTTGGAAAGATATGGAGGTTTTAGAGTTAGATGAGCAAATGGCCTTGGATAGGAATCTATGGAGGAGGAGAATACATATGGACGATCTAACGTAAATTCAGATATTGGTTCATATAGCTTACCCCAATCTCTTAGAATAAAGGCTCTGATGATGATGATGATGAAATGCAGACAATGTTTTCTAGAAACTAACAAACTATATACTTTTCGTTTTCAATATCCAGTCTTCATCACCTGGTGCCACGAACACAACTTTGACTGTCCGAAGGGTGATTTCAGGAAAATGGTGCTGAAGCTGTTTATAAACTATTTCATAAACAACTGCAAATCCTTTTGTTTCAAGACATTCATGCTTATACAAACTTATCATGCTTTCTAATGAGTGCAGAAACCAGAGAATGCTATCACAGCATAGGGCTATCGTAATAAAATCAAGTAGTTGGTACTTGGTAAAATGTTGCTAGATTCAAATTGCAAAGATTGAGATCATGTATAAAATGTTGAAGCGTCAAACAAGTATAAACAAGGACCATGGACAACAAATATAAATGACACATGAATAAACAGTGACATAAAATAATACAGTTCAGTACCTTTGAGGTAAGCTCCATCTTCTCAAGAGCAGCCACAATTGCAGGAACTCTAGCACTGGACTCTGGATGTGACTCCTATAGCAGTAAGAAAACCATAATAAAAGGAATATGCAAATCTCAGAACAAATTCACTATATTTGATTAGAAAGATGGAGGATCAAATTAATTTACTATTATGATTTTTCAATGTAAGAAAAACAGCATAATGGAAAACAGAAACTTTTCATGCTCGAGAATGAAGAGCTTGACTGAAAAAATATGCATTCCATATTACAACCAACCCATATGAGAGATCATATACTATTTTACCTTCAATATTAAAACCAACACACATTTTCAGAAAAATGCAAAGAGTGCAGAATATAGTTATTCCAAAGCAGTAAATTATTAGCAGAATGTAAAGATTGTCTTTTTCTTGCCTAATAAATGTAAACCTACCAGAAGGCTTTCTATTCAAAAGTTCAAAAAAAAAAAAGGGGAGGGGGGGAGGTTAGAAACAGGTAAATGAAGAAGAATGCCCTCCAGTTTGAATATATTACTTGTCCCTAAAATGGGTGCCTAAGTTATCTCCTTTCGTAATATATATATATATATGTATATATATATTGTGTGTGTATATATATATATATATATATGTTATATAAAATTGGAGATGTACATCAAATGATCTCCAGCATAGTGCCATAACTCAAACATTTGGAAGATGAACTTGATTTAGGTTCTCTTTACCTAAGTAAAAAGGCTGGAGTTCAAGCATGAAATGCATAGAAATTAATGTCTTAACACTAAATCAAGTTCTCTGTACCAAAAAAAAAAAAAAGAGGAAAGATCTAAGCCAAGATCAAATTTTCCTGAAACATAAGAACCTTAGAGAACCAGAAAGAATGCTATAAACTATTTATATATAAGGAATTTGTAAGCACTAAACTAGCTCATCAGTATGAAACCAACAGCGCGATATATATACCTTGTTATGACCCAGAGCTGGAGCCACAGCATAAATCACTCTGGCATCACATAGCTGTTTTACAGATGGCAAAGTATCATTCTTCTCTGTGCTATATGAACAAGAAACTGCAGTTCTGATGCTTTTTGAGAAACATTTCCTTCCTGATATTGATTGCTCACAGAAACGTCCATGCCCCAAAAGCGTGGTATTTAGACAAAATCTATTATGATTCTTCCACTTGAGCACATGGTTTCTGACCAAAAACATCACAGTTCCTACAACAATTTAAGTTAGCTTTAACTACACAATCACAGTATCATTAACCCTCTGCACTGAATTTGGTTGAAACAAATTTTACTTGTTTTTCTTTTCTTAACCTTCTAATTTTCCATCCCAAGGTCCAATAAGAATTTTAGAGGTCATGATGTTTTCAACACAAAACATAGATAGGTAAATTAACAGGGAAACAATATAAAAAAAAAAAACAGGAAAAACAGTTCAAATCCCGATATATACAGAACAAATGAAAAATAAATGAATTTAACTGTATCCTGTTTCAATGAAAAATCCAAATATTAGTAATACCCAAAATTCCCTGTTGGCTTGCTTATCAATTCTGAAAATATTAAAGCAAAGCAGTGACGTTAGAATGGGAAGATAAAAATGGATACCTGCAAAAGAGGGAGGGCGGAAGGTTTGAAGCTCCATTAGATAGATGACTGAGCATGCTGCTCTGCTTCAACTCTTCCACAATAATATACATCCGTTGAGGGGATGATAATTTCATTTGGGGAATTACAAAATATGCGGATAACTAAAAATATTTATTAACTTCTGTCATAGTAAAACATAATTAATAAAAAATAATAATGTTTATTAAGTTGAGCGGAAGAAAATCAATGTCTCTTAAGTAAGGTTTCGAATTCTAGTTTTGTGAATGAAAAAAAATAGTGCTAGGAGAGCTCCCCTCATTCGGATCTGACCGTAGCTCGATTTTGGGTTAATCAAGACTCAAAGTGACTTTCAGATACCAAACGTTTTAACTAAAAAAAGAAAAAATTAATAAAAAATCATAATTATATGTGATTTCATCTACAAACAAAAAAGACTACAAGTAAATTTTGGTGAAAATTATATATAATTATCTTACAATATATATTAGTAATCATAAATAAAACTAAGTTAATTGGATATAAAAATGTGTTTCATAATTCATTTTAAACATATTTGAAATTGACCATCTCTAAATTGTAAACTTTAACCTAAAAATCACTCCAATAATAAACTAACAAAATTTTTTTATAAATATCTATATAGTTATGCATCTATTGAAAATATATGTACATTTAACCAAAAAAAAATGTATGAAAAGCTTAAATTATATGCATATTAGTAAAACAAGAGTGTCAAATAGGAGATCAAAAAAGATTGGTGTAGGTCATTACTAGTAAGAAGATATACAAAGAATAAATTCCTTAAATTAAGGGATTTATGGTATATATTATATTTAAATCAAAATTTGATTTTAGGGATTTATATTTAATTGTAATATTTGATTTTAGGGGATTTACATTTAATTGTATATATATTTAGTTAATATTTTTAGTACAACTTTTACATGTATAAATAGTGTAATACATCAATAAAATTAGTCTAGCCATTCATAAAACCTTCTTCTCTCTAATTTCTTTATGGTATCAAGTGCCTTTTTCTTGGAACTATAATTCCCTATTGTCTTTTTCTCTTTTTGTTCTCTCTTTTGTCTTCACATCTCCACCACCTCCATAACCCAACAATGGCCAATGAAAATAATCAACTCACATTCCCTAACACACAAGAAGCCACCAAACCTTTTACCGTTATCAACATCAACAATTCTGTCAAACTCACCTCCACCAACTATCTCTTTTGAAAACTTCAGATGTAAGCACTTCTTATTGGTTACGACCTTTACAAGTTCATTAATGGCTCTCATCCACTCCTTCAACCACAATCATTGCAAACAATGTCACCACTCCCAATCTAAAATACCAAACATGGCTACGTCAAGATAAACTGATCTTTGGCGCTCTTGTTGGCTCCCTCACCTCTTCTCTGATACCTCTTATTTCTCAATCACAGACCTCCTGCGATGCCTGGCATGTTCTTGCCAATGCCTACGCTTGGCCTTCTCGTGGGCACATCAAGCAAATCAAAGCAACTAAAGCAAACCACCAAAGGCATCTAAACAATTTCAGATTACATGCAATTTATTAAAACCCTTGCTGATGAACTTGCGACTTTGGGAAAACCTATGGATCATGAGGATCTCGTTGAGAAAATCCTCGATAGCCTTGATGATAATTACAAGCTTATTATTGATGTTATTAATGGCCTTGATACACCAATTTCATTTGATGAACTGCATGAGAAGTTAATCAACAAGGAACTTTCGTTGCACCCCCATCATTCCTAGTCCTCTCCATTTCCAGCCTCTACAAATCCAACTAACTCTCGATCCAATCCAAGAAATCTTGGCAATTGAAATCAACGACCACTATCGACATCCTCTCTCCCACTATTGATGAATATTCCTAGCTCAAGCTCCATCAACACCACAATATAAAGTAATCGTAACTCACCTTGACCTTACTTATGTAGTTGTCAATGGTGTCATGCTCAAGGTCACACTATTACATAGTGCCTTGTGTTTCATCAGATGCATCCAACCTTACAACCACCTCCAATCTCGTGTCAAACTCTACAATGGAAATCTCACCCTTTGGCACCATGGCAACAACGAGCCAACCTTGCAACAACCACCATATCTGATAACTCCAGTTGGCTTCTTGACAGTGGTGCCTTCACCAGGTTAACACTGATTTGAGCAATCTTTCTATTTATACTCCTTATGACGGTTCTGATGACATTGTGATTGGTGATGGCACGGGTCTCTCTATCACCCATACTGGTTTAAAAACTCTCTATACTCCCTCGCATATTTTTTTTCTTTAAATAACGTTCTTTATGCTCTTACTATGACAATGAATCTTATTTCTATATCTTAATTTTGTCAATCCAATAATACTGTAAACACCAATTTTTGTTTGGGTCCGATTCGTCCAAAATTTTGGACCATGGGCCCATTTTAAATGTTACCCATAGAACAATGACAAATTAAACTTTTACCTAAATAAATAATTAATCTATCTTTTGTTTATTTTATTTTTTATTTATCTTCTTTTATTTTGGTTTCCTCTCATTTGTTTTATTTTATTTTGGTTTCCTCTCATTTGTTTTATTTTATTTTAATTTTAATTTTTATTTATGTGTTTTTATTTTTATTTTTATCTTTATGTTTATTTTATTTTGATTTTACTTTCACTATTGTTTTGTTATTTTGTTTTATTATTTTATTTAATGTTAGGATAGATTTTATTTAGGACGATAAAAGGAAAAAGAAATATAAAATATAAAATGCAAAAAAATGCAAAATAAAAATAAAAAATCCTTCGGAAGTCTAAACCCAAATCATCTAAAAATAAAGAGAATCAATTTAAAAGGTCAATGAAAAATCAATAAAAAAACATATCTTAGCAGTACCAAATTTGGAGATTTAGAGAATATATCACAGCAATTAAAGTATAGAGAATATATCACAGCAATTAAAGTGAAGAGCAGAATAGGAAAGAAAAATCAACAGGAAATTATTTAGACTAAACTTTTTGGAAACAAAATCAAACGAGTCAACTCTAAAATGATGAAAAATAGGAAATCAATACTAAAATCGGGGAATTTGATACACAGCATTAAAAAGAAAAAGTTTTCCAAAAATAATGTTTGAAGAGGGAGAAATCAAGAATAAAAGGAGAAGGGCAGAGCTGCAAAAAGGACTTTCTGAACAACAGTCACTGCATTAGTTCCTTACAATTTCATCACTGCATGCTCGAGTTTGCACTTTCTCGGTGTTGCTTCAGTTTCCAGTTACACTGTTACTTGCTGCCTGTGTTGTGAAGATCGCAATTACTGGAGGCCGCTGCCGTCCCGCTCTGCTGCTCCATCGCCTTGTCATTGCTATTCCCTTTGCTTGCAGAAGCTGCCGCGTCATCCTCATCATCTAGACTGCTGTCCTCGTCACACCACGCTGCCATCCTTATCTGTTGTACTGTCTTCAAGCCTTACCACTGCATCCCTATTCTTGTTGCGGCCTGCCATCCTAGTAGTCCCGTTAGTAGGTATGTGTTCTTTTCCGTTTTTTTTTTCCTTCTAATCATTGCTTTATATATTTTTAGATTTGTTTTATTTGATTAGTTGGTGTAAAAGTTAGAGTTGTTTAGCATTTTTAGGCAAGATTAATTAGTTTAAGTAGATTGTTGGATCCGATTAGATATTAGATATTAAATCAATTAAATTAGTTAGTGAGGTTAAAATGGATTATTTAGTTAACGAAATAATTTCTTCTAATATATATAGTTAAATTATTTAAGACAATTAAAATTAAAATTCCATATTAATTAGTAGGTACATAAAAATAGAAAATAAATAAATAACAAAAAAATAGTTATAAAATTAAAAATGATATTAATGATTCATAATAATATAATAAAATAATAGCAAGTAACGAAATAAGGAAAAATAAATTAAATAAAATTAGATATTAAAATAATAATAAAAATGAATGTGAATTATACCGATGATGAAATTTCAAGAAAGTCAATCGAGACTTTTTGAAATTTTTAGGTGAGAAGATTCTTTCTTAAGTTGAGCAAACTTGATGAAATACTTTTGGGAGAATTTTCAATAAAATATCATTCATATTTATTTTATGATTAAATAAATATAAATAAATGAAATGAATAAAAATAAATTAGGTAAAGACTAAAAATAAATAAAAAAATAAAAATAATAGATAAATAAAAGGACAATAAATAAAAAATAGGAATCAAATTGAAAATTAGATTTTATAAAATGAATGTGAATTATACTGATGATGAAATTTCAAGAAAGTCAATCAGGACTCTTTGAAATTTCTAGGTGAGGAGGTTCTTTCTTAAGTTGAGCCAAATTGATGGAATACTTTTGGGAGAATTTTCAATAAAAGATAATTCATATTTATTTTAAGAATAAATAAATATAAATAAATGAAATGAACCAAAATAAATTAGGTAAAGACTAAACTTAAATAAATATAAATAAAAATTAGATAAATAAATAAGTGAATAAATAAATAGATATGACATAAAGATAAAAATTATAATAAAAAAAATAAGAAATAAATATGATCTTGCCAATGACGAGATTTCAAGAAAGTCAATTGAGACTTCTTGAAAATTTCTAGGTGAGAAGATTTCTTTTAAGTCAAGCCAAACTGATGGGATGCTTTTAAGAAAATCTTCAATAAACCATGATTCATGTTTATTTTCTCAATAAATAAAATAACTACATAGATAAGAATAATATAAAATAAGATTAAAAAATAGAAATTAATATGGAATCAAAGTTAAAGTCAAGATTAGGAAAATAAGATTTTAATAAAACACTTAATTTATCCGAGGATGGAATTCAAGAAAGTCAATCGAGACTCCTTGAAAATCTTAAGGTGAGGGAGATTTTTAAGATTGGAGCCAAAGTGATGGAAAAATCTTAGAAATATTCCCAATATATAAGCATATTGAAATTAATATAAATACAAGAGAAATTATAAAGATAACCTAAAACCAGTTGGTACCATTTTAGGATTGGCATTGTAGGGGTGTTAATCTTTCCCTACACATAACCGCACTCCCAAACCCTAGTTTCTTTGAACTTAGACCAAGCCTTATCCTTAGTTTGAATAGGTGACCAATCACACCTAGATTTGAATGGTTGGTGGCGACTCCTTTGATTTTATGTCTAGCTATTAAGTTTCTCGAAACTTAATATGTTATGACAGTTTGGCGACTCCACTGGGGAGTTTAGAGGGTTAAGCCAATGATTGGTTTTAGGTTATCTTGGTTTCATCTTAGGAGTGTTAATTTTTATATATAAAAAAAGACATCAATAATTACATGTTCTTTCAACACACACTTCACGTGCATTTGCATACATCAGCCCTCTTCCCGAGCTTTATCCTTTTTTAGGAGGGAGTAGAGTACTTACGCTCTTGTGAGGTCATACCTACGCAATGGCTAGCGAAATACTCACACTCAAATTGAATCTTTCCGTTTGTAGCCTATGATGGGTGAGGATTGGGTGTCTTACTAGTCTTGTTTGGAAGTTAGTGAGGAGCAATTTGAGAACCTTTAGAATATTGAATTATCCAAGCCCTGCATGTAGAGGCTTAAGGGAACCATCCTAGGATAGAACTATGCCTATCTATAGTGTGAAGACCTTGTAGGACACATGAAGGAACAATGTTTATATAAGATTTAAAATATGTGTATATATCTTTAGTCATGTCTTGTTTTGACTCGTCATGCATTATTGTAGGAAAATCTATCTCATAGCAATTGATTGACAAAATTGACTCTTTACATCCATGGGAAATTGTCTGCAAGATAAGATTATGTTGGAGGAACTTGTTGATATGGTTAAAGTGGTGTCTGAGGAAGTTCAACGTAAGGACGGTGATTGCTTGCCCAAAGATTATATATGTAGCCTTCCAGAAAAAGTTCATCTTGATCTCAAGCAAAATGATCTTACCGAATTAATAGATATTTGGAAGAGTTGGGATAAGATGAAGCAGACTACCTTTTGAAGAAAAATATGGAGATTTGGCATTGCTTCTTACTGTACCTGTGGATGACAATTTGATTAGGGCTATAGTGTATTTTTGGGATCCCTCGTATAGGTGCTTTGTGTTTAATGAGGCAGACATGGTGCCCACTATTAAGGAGTACACAGTTTTACTTTGCATTAAGGAGTTAGAAAAAAGCAAGATCTTCAAGAAGAATAAGATGAGTCATCGTAAGTGTTCACCCAAATGATAGGTATCAATGAGAAAGAAGTTGATCAATACATCAAGAAGAAAGGGGAAGGAACTTATTTGGGTTAGGATTTCCTTCGGAGTTGTTTTGAAAAACAGTTAACAGACAAGCAGAGTATGAGCTTGATGGCGTTAGCTATTTATGGGATGGTGGTTTTCCCTACATCCTTGCAGTATGTGGAGATTGTTCTTGTAAACTTCATTGAACAACATGAGTATGAGGTGAGTGTTGCTCCGGTTATCTTAGTTGAAACATTTAGATCTTTGAGCTATTATCGTAGGAATGGAGAAGGACGTTTCATCGAGTGCATGTAGTTATTATATATGTGGATGAAGAGTCATTTTAAGTGTGAGCGAAGTGAATTCAAATATGCTTATCTTGGTAGTAGTCTTCCTATTAAGGAATTTTGTGAAAGTGAATGGCCCAAGTTTAAGACGAAAAAGGAATGGGTTTCGACTTTGCGCAAAACCACAAGCCAAGACGTAGTTTGGTTGGCACCATGGATGTCACGAATGTCAATGGTGTATAAATGTGGATGACAACTGTGGATTCCCTTATTGGGTGTGTGGGGAACTATTACTTATTCTTATATCATGGTATGAAGATAGTTAGGATATGACCAGTTTATCCCCATGACTTATGGACTTAACCAAAGGGAATACTCTTATACCGAAAAAGGGGCATTGAGGAAGATAGAAGAAGATGTCAAGGCTTGGAAGACAGCTTGTAAGATATAAAAGGGAAGATTTATAGATAAAATTTCCCCTGACTATTTTGTTTAGCATGCTAGACAAGTCAAAGATATTTTACTTCCCCTTGAAGAAGATGATGGAATCCATGAAGAGCTTATACCTCGAGATCTTATGATAGATTTGGAGATTACTAAGAGAAAATTAGAGGTAGAAAAAAAGGACTTGGAGTAAGAAATCAAAAGGCTTGAGTATGAAACTGAGGTGAGGTTAGGGAAAATGGAGCAAGCGTATACAAGGGTCCACCAAGAGAAGTACAAGTTGATGGATGAAATCAAGTACTTGAAAGAAAGGCTCTCAAGGTTTGAAAATAAGCATTTGAGGGAAGAGAATGAACAACTCAAAACTAAGATACAAAAAAAGGGGGCCAAATGTGAAGAACTTGAAGGAAAGGTTATACGGAGGCAGATGCGTTTGTAAGGCGCCCTCAATCAATCCAAAGAATACCTGCAAATCCTCCAAAATGTTATCAATAAGCTAAATGACCTAAAGGGGAGATACGATACATTAAGGAAGGCTCTTGATTCACATCTTTTGATTTCTATGATTGAACAAATTAATGTCATGACCTATAGAGCGAGAGACATGGAAGACAGAATAAGGGACTTGAAGCCCGGATTAGCTCGCTTTCCGTGCATGAGGAGATTCTGCGACTTTTATTGGATGATATCCAAAGTCACTACAGCTTGGTGAAAAGCCTTAGGTGGACGCCTTAGATATTTTTTTATGGATGTAATGGATCTTTAATTTTGTTCAACAATTGTTATGAGATGAGTTTTATAAGCATTGGTTTTTATAAATCTTTGTTATGAGACATTTTTTTTAAAGCAATAAATTTCCCACAAAGATTTTCTTACATTTTCTTTTCCTTCTTGAGCATTAAATAAGAATAATTTTATCTTAATTGTGATAACAAAGGTACAAAAAAGCCCTCCCAAGTTATTCATATCGAACTCGTGCACGAACTAGAGCAATAGAGAATGAGCAATTGGCACGAATTGATAGGATGGAAAAAGAACAACAAGAGATTGTTAAGGCTTAAGAGGAAGCTCGAGAATAGATGGCCAAGATGATGGAATTGATGATGAGTATGGCCAAAGGAAAGGGAATTGTGCAAGACATAAAGGCAAAGGAGGAATATCTTGGGGATTACCCATCATACCCTCTCGGGTTCACCCATCAAGCCCAAATGTCTCAAAAGGTCTACACTCATGTAGCATCTTCAATGGGAGGACAAGGTCATGCTATAGGCCAAGGTCAACCTAGTATAAGGTCTAGTCCTATTAACCTTATTTTCGCCCCAAACTTGGATGACCCCGTTGAACAAGAGAAATTAAAGAGAGAGGTTGTTGAACCAAACCTTGCTATAGGGATACAACATAAGTGTGACATGTTGGAGGAAAGGTTGAAAGCCATCGAAGGAAATGACACATTTAGGAATGTCAATGTAGAAGAGTTAAGCTTAGTTCTCGATTTGGTGATGCTTGCGAAGTTCAAGGTTCTCGGTTTCGAGAAATATGATGGAACCAAGTACCCGATAACCCATGTTACAATGTTTTGTAGAAAGATGGCAGGCTACGCTCGTAATGAAAAGTTGTTTATTCACTGTTTTCAAGATAGTCTTACAAGATCTGCTGTAAGGTGGTATGTTCAGTTGGACAGGAGCCCTATACATTCTTGGAAAGACCTTGCTAAGGCATTCTTAGCCCAATACTATCACGTAAATGATATGGCTCCTGATCATCTTTCTCACCAGAGCATGGAAAGAAAACCAATGAAAGTTTTAGAGAGTATGCTCAGAGGTGGAGAGATGCAGCTGCTGAAGTTCAACCTCCATTGACAGAAAAAGAGTTAACAATGTTATTCTTAAACACTCTCAAAGCTCTTTATTATGAGAAGATGATAGGAAATGTTAGTAAGAACTTTTCTGACATGGTGCTTTTGGGAGAGGCAATAGAAAATGCCATTAAAAATGGTAAGATTGAAGGTGCAGAGGTCAAGAAGGGTGGGTTTTCTAAGAAAAAGGAAGGAGATATCCAAGCTATTTCTACAGGAGGCTATATTCACCAACAGCCATACAACCAATACCAATCTTACCCACATGCTATCAATTATGTTTCACCTTATCTGTATCAGCCAAACCCACCAACAAATGTCCAACCCATATTTCGCCCATAAATACCGAGGCCAACTCAACCATTCACTCAACCTGTGAACCAAATAAACAACCCTGTAAGGCCATATTACAATCAAGAAAGACCCCTAATCCCCATGACCTATGCAGAGCTATACCCTAAACTAGTGCACAACCGTCTTATCACCTCTATATACCTTGAATCCCTAAAGCCCCTGTATCCCAGATGGTATGACCCAAATGCAAAGTGTGCCTATCACAATGACAATGTAGGTCATTCTATAGAAAATTGCTTGGGAGTGAAATACAAAGTCCAAGGGTTGATAAAGGCTGGGCAATTGAGTTTTGAGGAACCAAAAGCAAAACCAGTTGTAGATGGGAATCCTTTACCAGATCATGGTGGAGCAATAGTGAACATGTTGAGTAATGAAAGGAAGGATTACATTAAAAGAACTGTTGCAGAAGTAAAGACTCCATTGAGTCAGGTTTTTGATGTATTAGTGAAAGCAAACATGCTACAACTAGAAGTTTTGATCTTGGAAACTCATCTAGGTTCATATGATCCTAGTTTGATTTGTAAATACCACAGTGGTGTCATACGTCATTCAATCCAGACTTGTGAAGCTTTTTGTTGCAAATTGCAGGAGTCAATGGACTCATCTCAAATTGAATTTTGGGAAGAAAAAGAAAATGAGAATGAGATAAATGTGATTGATGATGACCTAAAGTTGAAGCCTCTGAAAATCTGCCTTGAGAAAAAATCAAGCCTAGCCAGTGGGATCACAATCAAGGCTCCTCCTCCATTTCCATACAAAGACAACAAGGCAGTACCTTGGAGATATGGTTATGATGTAGTGATAAACCGAAAAAGAGAGCAGGTATCCCCTAAAAGTCTTGAAGCAACGAATATCACTGGAGTTGGGGGAATGACATGAAGTGGGCATTGCTACAGTCCTGAAATGTTAGCTAAGGCAGGAATTGTGGAAGGAGATAGGGCTAACCTGTGAAATCCCCAATTTTCATGTAATTCCTCCATGTTGGTAAAGAATTTCAATTCCATATGATTAAATAAACATGAAGTTGATGTGTAATTGAGGTATAAATGATGTATGAATGATGTATGGAATATAGAAGAAATAATAAAATTTAATGTTAGTAAGTCAAATAAATTATGTCAATATCAGGAAAATAATTGAAGTAGGAAAGAAAATAAAATCAGATTTTATTTTGGTAATTAAATGGATGAATGGCTGAGATGAGAAGAAGGAAAAGAGGAAATTAATGGGTCAAAGGGGTCAAGGGAAAGCATGGCTGAAATAGATGATGAGATGAGCATGCATTTAATGCAATGGCATGACTCATCATCTTCATCTCATCACCAACGTCAGCCCCCTCTTCCAGCCCTCCCTCACGTTCTTCTTCCATTTTTCCTAAGTTTCCAACTCAA
The DNA here is from genome assembly GCA_031772115.1 of Heritiera littoralis. NCBI lineage: Eukaryota > Viridiplantae > Streptophyta > Magnoliopsida > Malvales > Malvaceae > Heritiera > Heritiera littoralis. Next base: position 4,783,598 of record JAPDPK010000007.1, on the reverse strand, counting down.
GTTACCTTGATAAGCTACCCCAATTCTCCAGCAATTCATTAAGTTCATTTAACGAAAATCGATCCTTGTCGTTAGACTAAGAGATATCCGAAGTTTGGTGGATTGATTCCAAGAATTGGAAGAGATCTCAAAGTTTGAGATTTTGGTCTCTAGTGAAGGTAAGAGAAGAAGATGATTCTTACAACTTTGTTTATGATTTGGAGTTGTTTTGAGTTAGTATGATATATGTATGATGATGGTTTAAAGATTTGAATTGATATGATGATTTTAGGTTGAAGAAGTGAAAAGCTAAGGTTGACGCATCAAGTGATCTTGCGTTCTCGAAGGAATCGAGGTAAGAAATTTATGTAACGGACGTAAGGCGGCTATGTCCGCATGTTTTATGATGTTTTGATGTGGTTTGGAGAGATGTACTAGTTGTTTTGTGCAGGAAAAATGACATTTTCGGACTTGCCTCCTAGTACCAATTAGGTTAGGAGTAGCCGACTGCCTTAAGTAGCAGCCGACTGCCTAGAGACAACCAAAACGCCGTTTTTCGAAAACTGGTTCAAACCAGTCGACTGTTATGTAAGCCAGTTGACTGCTATTTACCCAGAAGCATTTTGTTTCAAACCAGTCGACTGCTATATGGGACAGTCGATTGCCATTTGCCAAAATGCATTCTGTTTCAAAAACAGTCAACTGCTATATGACCAGTCGACTGCCCCATGTATTTTCAAAGATGAAAATATCGAAAATTTAAATGAAATTAATTTCGATAAAAGAAGTTATGAAGGAGCAGCCGACTGCCCTATGAGACCAGTCGACTGCCATGTATGAAAAGAGATTTCAAAGCTTATTTGATTTAAACACAAAAGTGTTTTCTGAAAAAGGTATATTATAAATGTTTTGAGACTATGGATTGCGTGATGATTATGCATTTTTGATGGCTGAGAGACTCTGATCAAGTCCTCAGCAATATGTATGTTGAGCGAGGAACACTAGTCAGGTCCTCAATCCCACATGTGACACCTGACTAGTGTTTACTATGGATTTCTAAAGGCAGGAGAGAATCCCTGACCTATACGGAGTGCACTACTGTACTAATGCATGATTAGAGTCATATAAATGGGAATGAACGGTTTATATGACGATTCAATCGCTTAAATATTGTACATAGTCTCCATCTATTTCAAAGTACAAGATGTATGTATGAAGAAGTGTATAATGTATGTTTTAAAGTATGATATGAAGTATGATGTTTTAAAGAAAGAAGTTTAAGTCTGATGTTTTAAAGAAAGTATGTTTGCCATGTCATTGAAATAAATATGCATGATTGCAAACAATGCATGAAAGATGTTTATGATGCATGCTTTATAATGCTTTACATGACATTATAGAGCCAAGTAGGAAAAATGCATATAGAGGCATAGTACGCTCTTTTACATAATTTTCTTACTGAGCGTAAACTCACCCTTTTACGACCATTTTTCCTACAGATTATCTGAAGTGAGCCTCGCTCCGATTAGAGGAGCTTAATTTTGAAAGATTGCAGTGTACCTTCTCAATACGCTTCCCAGTTAGCATAGAAGGTATACTTATATGTTTATGTACAGTAAATTGTAATTCAGTTACGGTACAGTACAATTAGCAATTATGTATATGGATGTCTGGGGATGTAAGATGAGATGATGTATGAGATCCTGTGGAATTGGAATGATATTTATATATATCATTTTATGTTTATGGAAAGTAAATAAATTCATATGAGCTATGTGATAATTAGCATAAGATTAAGGAATGATTGGCACTGATAAACTAAATCAAATGATGTCGAATAAGATAATAAGAAAAAGTTAAGTGAAAAGATGAAGTGGCGGGGACGTCACATAACCCAATAGAGGTTCAAGAAACAAGATGCCAAAAGGCTGTTACAGAAGAAGATGCTAATGAGTTTTTGAGTTTGATAAAGCATAGTGAGTACAATATTGTCGAGCAGTTGAAGAAGACACCGGCAAAGGTTTCACTCCTATCACTTCTCTTGAATTCCGAGTCTAAGAGAAATGCTTTACTAAAAGTGTTGAATCAATCATATGTACCTCTCGATATATCGATGGACAAGATGGACAATCTAGTTGGTAACTTGGTTGCTTCAAATTACATATCTTTCAGCGATGATGAGATTCCTACAGAAGGAAGGGGTAGTACCAGGGCTCTTCACATCACAACTAGGTGTAAGAGCCACACAATTGGCAAGGTCCTCATTGATAATGGTTCGGCTCTTAATGTAATGCCTATATGCACTTTGTTAAGGTTACCAGTGGATTCATCGTACATGCAAAAAAGCAATATGATTGTTAAAGCATTTTATGGAGTTCGTTGAGAAGTGTTGGGCGATATAGAAATACCTTTGGAGATTGGTCCATGTACTTTCAATGTCCGATTCCAAGTCATGGATATTATGCCTTCATATACTCTTCTGTTAGAAAGACCTTGGATTCACACGACGAGAGCTGTCCCTTCCACTCTCCATCAAAAGGTGAAATTCATCAAGGAGAATCAACAAATTTCAATTTCTGGAGATGAAGATATTTTTGTCACTCAATCTCCAAATACTCCATATGTTGAAGTAACAGAGAATGCATGGGAATGTTCATATCGGGCTTTTGAATTTGTTAATGCAACCTATATAGGAGAAGGTTCAAAATTATACGCTCCTCACCTGTTAGGAGCTATAAAGATGGTGGTAAAGCAAACCATGGGAAAGGGTTGGCATCTAGGGGTTGGATTAGGAAGAAACCACCAAGGGATTAAAAAAGCGCTCACAATTTTGGAAAGCAAGGACAGGTTTGGTTTAGGACACGAGCTGACTTGGAAGGATAAAGTAAATAAAAAAGGAAGAATAGAAGGAAAGGCGAATAGCTTGGTTAAAGGGGGATGAGCTTGAATCTAAGAAACTGGTCATTCCTTACCTTTAAGACACCTTCTGTTTCGGTGGATACTAGACTGGTGATGAAGAAGGAAAACTCACAATGCAGCTTGAAGGGGATTTTTCTGACTTGTCGATTCACATAATGGATTGAGAGACATCAGAAGAGAATGTAGCTAGTTGGTTTGTGTACTTGATCCCTCCAAGAGCAGAGTTGAAGAATTAGACGATTTTGGAGTTCTTAGAAATTTCCTTCGAAAAGTAATAATGCAATTGTCTTTTTTCTTTTATGTTTTGAATAATGCAAGTCGGGTTTTTAGTGCTTTAGCCCAAACGCACCCAAATAAATTTTTATGTATGGGCCAATTTTGTTATTTCCATTTCAATAAATGTTTAGTATTATGCATTTCCATTTTCCCCAATCAATTCTTATCTTTTCTTGCATGCCAACATTGAAATTACCCATAATTTCCCATTTTACCTATTTTTAGGTATCAAAACAATAAACAAGATGATAATAAAATCAATAATTCAGAAATTGATTTTGAAAACCCTGCTCAATTTGATGAGTCTGATAATGAAGATGTCTCTATGGACTACCCTTTACCCTATGACATCTTGAGATTGATGGAAGAGATTAAAAAACCAATTGAACCTTATCAAGAAGTTGTTGAAATAATTAATCTGGAGGATGAAAAAAATAAGAAAGAGGTCAAAATCGGAACATCATTAGCATCAAATGAAAGGAAGAGCCTTGAGTAGTTACTTCATGAATATGTAGATGTGTTTGCTTGGTCTTACCAAGATATGCTTGGCCTTGATACTGATATTGTGGAGCGCAGGTTGTCTCTAAAGCCAGAATGCAAGTCGGTACAACAAAAGTTAAGATGCATGAAGCCGAAAATGTTGCTAAAGATTAAAGAAGAAGTTAAAAAGCAATTCGATGCGGGTTTTCTCGAAGTGGCCAAATACTCGGAGTGGGTAGCTAATATTGTCACTGTGCCTAAGAAGGATGGAAAGGTATGGATGTGCGTGGATTATCGAGATTTGAATAGAGCTAGCCCTAAGGACAACTTTCCACTTCCTCACATTGACACCCTTGTGGACAATACAGTGAGACATTCCATGTTTTCATTTATGGATGGCTTTTTCGGCTATAATCAGATTAGGATGGCTTAAGAAGATATGGAAAAGACTACTTTCATAACATTGTGGGGAACATTTTGCTATAAAGTTATGCCATTCGGATTAAAGAATGCTGGGGCTACTTATCAGAAGGCTATAGTTACTCTTTTCCATGACATGATGCATAAAGAGATTGAGGTGTACGTGGATGATATGATTGCAAAGTCTTGTGAGGGAGAAGATCATATGGCTAATCTTAAGAAGCTTTTTGAAAGGTTGAGAAGATATTAATTGAAGTTGAACCCAGCCAAGTGTACGTTTGGGGCAAGATCGGGAAAATTGTTAGGATTCATAGTTAATGAAAGAGGAATAGAAGTTGATTCAGACAAAGTGCGTGCTATTTAGAACTTGTCCCCCCTCGCACAACAAAAGAAGTGAGAGGTTTCCTAGGGAGATTAAACTACATATCCAAGTTCATCTCTCAACTTACTTCAAAGTGCGATCCAATTTTCAAGCTTCTTTGTAAACATGACTCCGGGAATGGAATGAAGAATGTCAAAAGGCCTTTGATAAAGTCAAGGAGTATTTATCGGACCCACTGGTGTTAGTACCTCTTATTCTTGGTAAACCTTTGATTTTATACTTGACGGTTTGTGAGAGTTCAATGGAATATGTATTGAGGCAACGAGATGATAGTGGCAAGAAAGAACAAGCCATCTACTACCTAAGTAAGAAATTCACTGACTATGAATTAAAGTATTCTTAATTGCAAAAGATGTGTTGCTCCTTAGCTTAGATAGCCCAAAGACTCAGATAGTGCATGTTATATCACACGACTTGGTTGGTTGCTAAACTTAATCCTTTGAAGTATATCTTCAAAAAACCATCTTTGTCTAGTAGGATTGCAAGGTGGCAAGTTATGCTTTCTGAATATGATATTGTATATGTGACTCAAAAGGCCATCAAAGGGAACGTGATCACCGATTTCTTAGCAGATTGTGTTGTCAATGATTATGTGCCTATGAAACTATATTTTCCAGATGAGGATCTAATCGCTGTGTTTCTGGTAGAAGAAAAGGAGCCAACTAAGAAGTCATGGAAAATATTCTTTGATGGAGCATCCAATGCCTTAGAACGAGGAGTAGAAGTGGTCCTGACATCCCCAGAAAGAGATCATTACTCGCTTACAACAAGGTTAGATTTCAACTGTACCAACAATGTGGCTGAATATAAAGCATGTGTCATGGGCTTGCAAGCCACCATTGAAAAGAAGATTGATGTGCTCGAGGTGTGTGGAGATTCAACTCTAGTTACCTACCAGTTGCGAGAAGAATGGGAAACTAGGGATCCGAAGTTGGTCTAATATAAAAAATACATAGCTAATTTAATTGATCAGTTCAAAAGTATTCAGTTTGAACATTTACCTCAAGAAGAAAATCATATGGCAGATGCTCTAGCCACTTTGGCTGCAATGTTCAAGTTGGACACTAATGCTGAGATTCAACCCATTAGGATGAATTTAAAGAGTTCGCCAGTGCATTGTGCAAGTGTAGAAGAAGAAATTGATGGAAAGCCTTGGTACCATGACATCTTTTGATACATTAAGAACTAACAATATCCAGAAAATGCTTCAGAAAATGATAACAAAATCATTAGGAGAATGGCTATGGGATTCTTTTTAGATGAGGACGTCTTGTATAAAGGAAGTCGAGACCAGATACTTTTGAGATGTGTGAATACTGCAAAAGCTAAACAAATATTAGAAGAGGTACATGAAGGATCCTGTGGGGCACATGCTAATGGTCATATGATGACAAGACAAATAATAAGAGTGGGTTATTATTGGTCAACAATGGAAAATGACTATATTAACTACACTAGAAAATGCCATAAATGTCAGATCTATGCCGATAAGATTCATGCTCCACTAGATGCTTTGTATGTATTAACCTCTCTTTAGTCTTTTTCTATGTGGGGCATGGACGTGATTGGACCCATTTCACTGAAAGCTTCAAATGGACATCGATTTATCTTTGTGATGATTGATTATTTTACCAAGTGGATAGAAGCAGCATCTTTTGCTAGTGTGACACAAGCAGCTGTATATAAATTCATAAAGAAAGATATCATATGCTGATATGGACTTCTAAAAAGAATTATTTTAGACAATGCTCGTAATTTGAACAACATAATGATGGAAGAAGTTTGTGCACAGTTCAAAATCAAGTATCACAATTCAGTGCCATATCACCCAAAGATGAATGGGGCAGTGGAAGCTGCAAACAAAAATATCAAGAGAATTGTAGGGAAAATGACAAAAACTTACAAGGATTGGCATGAAAAGTTGCCATTCGCTTTGTATGCATATAGAACATCAATGCATACGTCTACTGGGGCAACCCTATTCTCATTGGTGTATGGGATGGAGGCTATATTAACAGTAGAAGTAAAAATTCCATCGTTGAGGGTGTTAATGGAAACACAATTGGAAGAAGTGGACTGGGTATAAGAACGCTATGAACAACTGAATCTTATAGATGAGAAAAGACTTGTAGCACTCTGTCATGGCCAGTTGTTGTAAAAACTACAAATTTTGTACCATGTTAGTGAATAAATAAGAGACATAGAATAAGCTTGGTACTATGATGCACCTTGTAGTTAGCATTATTTCAAGTAATGAGAATGAAGTTGCAAGTTTGGTAAATTTAACAACAAATGATCCTTGAGATAATTTAGAAATCTTATATAAGTTCAAAAATCATATGAGAACAAACAGATACATGTATTCCAATATATAAGTATATTTGTTTTAAATAAAATAAGGACACAGGTATACTAAAAGAAATACAATATACTTGAATATTAAAATAGTCAAAATAAAATAAAAAGGAATACATATACATGTATATATTGAATGTTACATATGTATACATATATATATATATATATGTAAATTTTAAAAGAAAGGAGGAATATATATATAAATATATATATATATATATATATATATACACACACATACATACCTACACTAAAAGTATACTAGACATGAAAACATATATATGTTATACATATATATATATATGGACATGTGTATGTATATATTTTATAATTAAGATCTGAAGTGTAGATAAATATATATTACATGTAGAAAATATAATAAAATAAATAAATTTCATATGAATATATGCTAGAATATATATATATATATAAATATATATTATTAAAAGACAATTATACATTATATGAATTATAGATAATTAAAAATAAGAATAGAAAATATAAAACAAAAACAAAATTTAAATAAATTAAATAAGAGTTAGTGGAGTTTGATGGGACTTTCTCCCATCCAACTCCACTAGCAATTCTCGGGTAACGACAAAAACAAAGCTTCTTGAGGAAGCTTGGAAAACCAAAGAAGAGAAAGTGTAAGTGAAGGAAAGAAAGGCTCGGGTAGAACCAGAAAAGAAGAAAGAAAACTGAAACCGAGAAAAGAAGGAAGAAAGGAGAGGTGAAGCCGAGAAGAAAAGAAAGAAAGGAAAGGTGAAGGCCGAAAGGAAAAGGAAATAAGAGAAGAGAAAGAAGAGGAGGAAGTGTACAGCTGCTGCCTCCATCGTGAATAGCCATCGGAAAGGAGAAGAGCTGCTGTTGCGAGAAGAAGAAATGCTTGTTAATAAAGGAGGGAATTGAGGTGTTGGCTGACGTGAAGGCTTGTTGTGTAAGGGCTGGAATATTAGGTTGATCAGGAAATGGGACTGGGAACATGAGGCAACCAAGGAACCTTTCATTTTGTGTCTCTCGGTGCTAGAACAGGGCAACGAAGGGGAAGGCTCGGCTGGGCAAGAAGGCTACAGCAACAGACCATTTGGTGCAGATAAACCCCTCCCTTCAGCACGTACGGGACAACATCAAAGAAGCTTGCTGGCTTTTACCTTTTGGTCTAATGAAAACCTAGAACAAGGGTGGTTCGATGGAAGGTTTCTCATGGGTAAGGATTGTCCCTTTAGTAAGCTTAATGAATATGTTTAATAGACATATAGGAATGTGAAATAAAAGAATGTTTTACTTATTAGGTCAATGGGTACATATATATTATATATATAAATATATACGTATATCTATAAAATAATATGATGAGAATGATTAAAGCATAATTGACTAAATACATATGCATGTATATATATATATATATATATAATATTCAAGAAAGGTTAGAAAGAAATATCTAAGCCACAAAAAAGAAAGCTTAAAAAGAGGTAAGAAAATATACATTAATATGAGAAGAATTGTTAACGGTTGGTACATGGAAAAATATGAAAGAGAATGATCGGTACGAATTTAACTAAGGAAATTTTAAGTAAGGACTAAACATCGGTTCAAGATTAATATGCGCACACACAACCCTCTAAGGATGAAGGTTATATACATTTAGAATGAAAAGGTGGAGTCAATCTTAGCATGATAGCAAATTTGAATATTTGTGCGTAGTTTAAATTATGCACTCTAAGTTCAGTATTTAACATGCTGTGAGTAGTTGATTGAGACAATATTAGAATGATTGTAGTGACTTCGATTGAAGCAATGTAGAAGCTAAGCTCGAGTTGAGGATCGAGGAAAAGTAACCTACCAAGCATCGAGGTAAGTGGGTTAAGTAAGCCTTACTAGTATCATCTCGTAAGAGATGAAAGAATTCTTATTAAATACTTATTTAAGTTCATATCAAGCTTGGTAGGACATTACGGATAAGACTAATAGAGTAAGTATGGTAAGATATAAATTGGACACAATGTCATCGTGAATAGTAGTTATTTGGAAAGAAATCTTGCTTGTGACTTGTGTGTTATGCGTTATGGTTTGTTTGGTTTACTGAGTATATAAATTGTATAAATTTTGGTGCTTGCATTATAAGGAATGCATATGAATTAATTAAGTCGCACCGAGTGAGCATGTTAACATATTGTGATACTTTGAGAATATATATGTGATTTGTGTCCGGTATATATAGCTCCCAATGTTGATTCATGGACCTCGATTAGTACCTAGTCGTGTTTGTCAAAAACTAGGAAAATGGCAACTAAGCAATACTTGACCTTTTATACCGTGTGAGCCACCTCTAGAGAACTCAAAGGACCTACGTGCTACATAGATTCTTCAGAATCTGTGGGAGCCACCTCTAGAATCCTTTGAGAGCTAAGTGCTACACGAGTTCCGATGAATCACTAGAAAGTATGTGTCATAGAGGCCAATCCGAGTGAAGACTCGATCTTTTGTACCGTGTGAGCCACCTCTAGAGAACTCAAGGGACCTACGTGCTACATAGATTCTTCGGAATCTGTGGGAGCCACCTCTAGAATCCTTTGAGAGCTAAGTGCTACACGTGTATCGATGAACCATTTGAAAACATAAGCCATAGAGGCAAACCCGAGTAACACTCGATCTTTTGTACTGTGTGAGCCACCTCTAGAGAACTCAAGGGACCTACGTGCTACATAAATTCTTCGGAATCTATGGGAGCTACCTCTAGAATCCTTTGAGAGCTAAGTGCTACACGTGTACTAATGAATCATGAGAAATTCTATGCCAATGAGATAGTGGATAAACGATTGTGAACTGTGAATGTGCTGAATATTATTAGATGAAATAGATCCTACACATAAGACAGAGAATGTGTATAATTGTTGAATTATACTTATATGATGCTATAGAAACATGTGTTATTTGAATGTTTGTTTTCCTTCACACTTAACCATATCGATAAAAAGGGATTAAAAGAATGATATTTTGGGAGTTTAAGATGGAAGAAAAGCATGAATGAGTTTATGCACTCTGTGTATATACAAATTAGTAGCTAATCTTGATATAATGCATACATACTATTTTATAGAATTCATGCATGTATGATCGTGTTTTACGACATGAGCCTAGTTTGTACTTATTTAAGCTACTTACTGAGCCGTGGATTTGCTCACCCCTTAAATTTAACATCTGTAGATCATACAAGTTGATATCCGGCTCAGGCTTCGTATAGGCTTTCGGGAACTGTACCTAGTAGTGGTACTCGTCTACGTTCTCTGGGCCTAGCTTTTGTGCTTTTGAGGTATACTAATTGAATATCATTTTGATAGTTATACGAACTTTAAATTTCACAGTACTAGGAAAGAATATGGGATGTAGCTTTGGATCGCACTAGATTATTATGTGAGTCTAGATGATTATCGAGTACGATCTGGGTTAAGATGTATATTTGAATTATGTATAAACTGCAAGATGTGGATTTATTTCTGGTTAAATCCTTGAGAAATATAAGATGCATGATTGTGTGAATTGTGGGAAACAAAAGCTGGCTATATTGTGTAGATTTGAATATGTTTAAATGCAAGTGATTTTACTGGAGAAATTAATAAAATATAAGGGGGAGGTTTTCGACCTGTTTCTTTTGGAATAGTAAAAATAAGGCTATAATCATAAAAATCACCTTGAGAAGTGTGACATAGCTCGAGAAACAATATTAGTAAGATAAGATTTGATTTAGTTACTACACTAACACCGAATACAAACCGTAAGTAGAAAAAGAAAAATTGGTTCGTAATTTTTCAAAGGCATAAAGTAAGTGTTAAGTGGATGTCATTGGCCTTCGGGTCGTGACAGTTGTACCAATGAAGAATGATGCTAGCCCATGATAAGAAAATTTGACCCAGGAAATTTCGAGAAAAGGATTTGGTTTTGAAGAAATTTCTCCCAAATCAACAAGATAGTGGGAGAAAATGGGCACTGAATTAGGAAGGACCATATGTCGTGAAAAGATCTTTCTTTGGTAGGGCATTAATATTGGCAAATTGGATGATGAGGACATGCCAAACCCCATCAATTTCGATGCAGTGAAGAGGTATTATGCTTAAAAGAAAAAAAGAAAAAGAAAAAAAGAAAAAGAAAAAGAAGAAAAAATAAAAAGGAGGATTTAAATCGAAAACCCAAAAAGGGTGATTTAAATCAATGGGGGGATACTTAGGTTGAAAACCTGAAAAGGTAGCTTAAGTATAAGGAAGGATCAGCATCGAAGAATTTATGATGTCAAGGGTAAAGACTTAGTCCAATGCACTCTACATGATTAGATCAATTAATGGAGCAGGCTTTTCAAGAGAGAAATTTGGATTAATTTGATCAAAATTGTCAAAATGTTGATTGTTGAGATATTTGATTATCTTGTTCATGCAATTATCCCTGTAGCATACCTCTATTTAAATTTGCTCAAATGTTCATAATAAAATAACCTCTTTTCCAAACTTATCTCATATCTACTTCCATTTACCTTCTTACCTTAATTAGGAAAATTGAAGTTTGCATTATGTTAGTCATGATTTTGGGATGGTAATTAATAGATGATTGGCAAATATTTAAAAAAAAAAGAGAAAAAGATCATTGCATTATTTAGAAAAGGAAAGAAGAGGGATAGAAATATAGTAGAATATTAGAAGATTGGTAAATTGAATCGAATCCACCAGCTGCTTTAAAACGCAAATGGTTTAGGAACAGAAAAAGTAAGAAAGAGAAGAAAGAAGATTGAAGGTGATGATATGAGATTAATTAAAGAAATTCACTGATTGATTTAAGACAATATTAGTTTGGAAGAAGTAAAAGGAAAAAAAAAAGAGTTTTGAGCCTTTGTTGTCACAATTATAGTGAAATTATTTTAACATGCATCCCATTCATTCAAGAAGAAAGAAAATTTCAAAGACAAGAAAATTTTAAAGTTTTGGGGCCTTCCTAGTCGAAGAAGCATTTTAAAGATGAGAAATTTTAAAAGTTTCAGGACCTTCCTAGTCGAAGAAGCATTTTAGAGATGAGAAATTTTAAAGTTTTAGGGCCTTCCTAGCCAAAGGAGCATTTTAAGATGAGAATGTTTAAAGTTTTGGGGCCTTCCTAGTCGAAGGAGCATTTTAAAGATGAAAAATTTTTAAAGTTTCAGGGCCTTCCTAGTTGAAGGAGCATTTTAGAAATGAGAAATTTTAAAGTTTCAGGGCCTTCCTAGTTGAAAGAGCATTTTAAGATGAGAAATTTTTAAAGTTTCAGGGTTGTCCTAGTCGAAGGAACATTTTAGAGATGAGAATTTTTAAAGTTTTAGGGCTTTTCTAACCGAAGGAGCATTTTAAGATAAGAAATTTTAAAGTTTCAAGGCCTTCTTAGTTGAATGAGCATTTTAGATATTAGAAAATTTAGTTTCAAGGTCTTCCTAGTCGAAGGAGCATTTTAGAGATAAGAAAATTTTAAACTTCCAGGGCCTTCCTAGTTGAAGGAGCATTTCAAAGAAGAGAAAATTTAAAGTTTTAAGGGTCTTGCTGTTTGGAGGAGCATTTTCATGAAAAGAACCAATTTCTTCAAAAAAAAAAAGAAGGAAAAAGGGAAGAACAAAATTGGTGTCTAAAGTCTTCGCCCTATTCTTGATGCTCAGCAATGTGCAAAGAAGGACAACTGTAGACACCAAGTTTTGTCCAGGTTCGATTGGTCCAAAATTTTGGACCATGGGCTCATTTGAAATGTTGCCCATAAATCAATGACAAATTAAACTTTTACCCAAATAAATGATAAATCTATCCTTTGTTTATTTTATTTTTTATTTATCTTCTTTTATTTTGGTTTATTCTCATTTGTTTTATTTTATTTTTATTTTAATTTTTATTTACGTATTTTTATTTTTATCTTTATATTTATATTTATTTTATTTTGATTTTACTTTCACTATTGTTTTGTTATTTTGTTTTATTATTTTATTTATTGTTAGGATAGATTTTATTTAGGATGATAAAAGGAAAAGAAATAAAAAAAATATAAATGCAAAAAAATTCAAAATAAAATAAAAAATCCTCTGAAAGTCTAAACCCAAATCTGAACTCAAATCATCCAAAAATAAAGAGAATCAATTTAAAAGGTTAATGAAAAATCAATAAAAAATCAGATCTTAGTAGTACCAAATTTGGAGATTTAGAGAATATATCACAGCAATTAAAGTGAAGAGCGGAATGGGAAAGAAAAATCAATAGGAAATTAATTAGACTAAGCTTTTTGGAAACAGAATCAAACGAGTCAACTCTGAAATGATGCAAAATAGAATATCAATACTAAAATCGAGGAATTTGACACACAGCATTAAAATTTTTTTTTTCCAAAAATAATGTCTGAAGAGGGAGAAATCAAGAATAAAAGGAGGAGGATTTGCAAAAGGGACTCTCTGAACAACAGTCACTGCATCAATTCCTCACAATTTCATCACTGCCTACCCGAGTTTGCACTTTCTCGGCATTGCTTCAGTTTCCAGTTACACTGTTACTTGCTGCCTGTGTTGTGAAGATCGAAATTGCTGGAGGCCGCTGTCGTCTCGCTCTACTGCTCCATTGCCTTGTCATTGCTATTCCCTTTGCTTGCAAAAGCTGCCACGTCATCCTCATCATCTAGATTGCTGTCCTTGTCGCACCACTCGCTGCCATTCTTATCTGTTGTACTGTCTTCAAGCTTCACCACTGCATCCTTATTCTTGTTGCGGCCTGTCATCACGCTTCATCGCCTTCCCCTGTTCTGTTGTTGCTGCTGTTTCAGAGTAAAAAGAAGTAAGACCGAGTCCTGTTACAAGCCTGCAACCATAAAGGAAAGTAGGAATAAAAGATAAAGAAAAGAAAAGAAAAGAAAAGAAATAGTAGTAGTCCCATCAGTACGTATGTGTTCTTTTCCATTTTTTTTTCTTTTAATCATTGCTTTATATATTTTAGATTTGTTTTATTGATTAGTTGGTGTAAATGTTAGAGTTGTTTAGCATGTATAGACAAGATTAATTAGTTCAAGTAGATTGTAGGATCCGATTAGATATTAGTTATTAAATCCATTAAATTAGTTAGTGAGGCTAAAATGGATTATTTAGTTAATAAAATAATTTCTTCTAATATATATAGTTAAATTATTTAAGACAATTAAAGTTAAAATTCCTTATTAATCAGTAGGCATATAAAAATAAAAAAAAAATAAATAATAATAAAAATAATTAGTTATAAAATTAAAAATGATATTAATGATTCGTAATAATATAATAAAATAATAGCAAGCAACGAAATAAGGAAGAAAATAAATAAATTAAATAAAATTAGATATTAAAATAATAATAAAAATGAATGTGAATTATACCAATGATGAAATTTCAAAAAAGACAATCGAGACTCTTTGAAATTTTTACGTAAAAAGATTCTTTTTTAAGTTGAGCCAAATTGATGGAATACTTTTAGGAGAATTTTCAATCAAGTATAATTCATATTTATTATAGGATTAAATAAATATAAATAAATGAAATGAATAAAAATAAATTAGGTAAAGACTAAAAAAGAATAAATAAAAATAAAAATAATAGATAAATGAAAAGACAATAAATAAATAAATAAATATATTTATAAAATGAATGTGAATTATACCGATAATGAAATTTCAAGAAAGTCAATCGGGGTTCCTTGAAATTTCTAGGTGAGGAGATTCTATCTTAAGTTGAGCTAAATTGATGGAATACTTTTGGGAGAATTTTCAATAAAATATAATTCATATTTATTTTAAGATTAAATAAATATAAATAAATGAAATGAACAAAAATAAATTAGGTAAAGACTAAACTTAAATAAATATAAATAAAAATTAGATAAATAAATAAATAGATATGACATGAAGATAAAAATTATAATAAAAGTAATAAGAAATAAATATGAATCATGCCAATGACGAGATTTCAAGAAAGTCAATTGAGACTTTTTGAAAATTTCTAGGTGAGAAGATTTCTTCTAAGCCGAGTCAAATTGATGGAATGCTTTTAAGAAAATCTTCAATAAACCATGATTCATATTTATTTTCTCAATAAATAAAAAAAAACATAGATAAGAATAATATAAAATAAGATTAAAAAATAGAAATTAATATGGAATCAAAGTTAAAGTCAAGATTAGGAAAATAAGATTTTAATAAAACACTCAATTTATCCGACGATGGAATTCAAGAAAGTCAATCAAGACTCCTTGAAAATCTTGAGGTGAGGGAGATTTTTAAGATTGGAGCCAAAGTGATGGAAAAATCTTAGAAATATTCCCAATATATAAGCATATTGAAATTAATATAAATACAAGGCAAATTGTAAAGATAACCTAAAACTAGTTGGCACCATTTTATGATTGGCGTTGTGGGAGTGCTAATCCTTCCCTACATGTAACCGTACTTCCAAACCCTAGTTTCTTTGAGCTTAGACCAAGCCTTATACTTAGTTTGAATAGGTGACCAATCACACCTAGGTTTGAATAGTTGGTGGTGACTCCTTTGATTTTGCATTTAGCTATTAGGTTTCTCGAAACTTAATACATTACGACAAATACCTCAATTGAATTCTTATCCACTTCTTTTCTAGTGAAGGATCTCCACACAAGGGCAATTCTTTTGCAAGGTTGAACTAAGGACGGTGTGTACGAGTGGCCGGCTTCATTTGTTAAGTCCTCTTCTTTAATTGCTTTCTCTAGTGTCAATACCACTTCGTCTGTGTGGTATCATAGATTAGGGCCTCTATCTTCCTCTATCTACAAACACATTGTTTCCAGTTTTCACCTAAAACTATCAAGTCCTTTAAATTCGAATCCTAATTGTAATTCATGTCAGTGCAATAAAAGTCACAAGCTACCTTTCTCAATCTCTTCTCTTGTCACTTCCTCTCCTTTAGAGGTTTTTTTTTTAATATGTGGACCTCTCCCATCCACTTTGTTGATGATTTCAAATGCTATGTTATTTTCATTGGTCACTTTACAAAATATATTTGGTTTTACCCGCTCAAACAAAAATCTCATGCTCATGATATATTTGTTTGATTTAAATCGCTTGTCGAAAACTTCTTCAATAGAAAAATTATCATACTTTATTTAATAATAGGGAGGGGGGGGGGGAATATCAAGCTCTCTCTTCTTTGCTTGCTACTAATGGCATTTCTCATTCCACTTTCGCTCCTCACATAGCAGAACATAATGGATCCTCTAAACGTCGTCATCTTCACATTGTTGAAACAGGGTTGTCCCTTCTCTCTTATGAATCCATGCCCCTATCATATTGCTCTTATGCATTCACCACTGCTGTCTATCTCATCAATCGTTTACCCACCCCAACGCTTCATCTCCTTTCCCCGTATGTTAAACTTTTTGGCACTACTCCAAATTACTCTAAGCTCCGTAGTTTTGGATGTCTTTGTTACCGCTGGCTTCGACCATATGCATCCCACAAACTTGCTCCTCGTTCTTCTCCTTATGTTTTTATAGGCTACTATTCTACTTAAAGTGCCTACCTCTGTCTTGAACCCACCTCCTCTTGTATCTACACGTCGCATCATGTCAAATTTGTTGAGTCTGTGTTCCCATTTACTTCACTCCAGTTTCACCTAG
The DNA here is from genome assembly GCA_031772115.1 of Heritiera littoralis. Taxonomy (NCBI): domain Eukaryota; kingdom Viridiplantae; phylum Streptophyta; class Magnoliopsida; order Malvales; family Malvaceae; genus Heritiera; species Heritiera littoralis. The sequence continues at coordinate 4,767,128 of JAPDPK010000007.1, read as the reverse complement.
ACTGTCCTTCCTCTGAAACAATCTCTCATTGGTGTCCTTCTAGGTTTTTCCTTCTAGTCACCAGCACATCATCTATGGCTTTGACATATATACCTCTTGTAGATCTAATCTCAAATGTATCATCCACTCCTTCCCACACATCCATTTCTAAATCAACCCTCCCACTACTATCAAATACCTCCACAACCAAACCAACCCTTTCCTCTTCCACTTCTAGCACCTTTCTTACTCGTTGTATTGTCATTAAATCCAAAAACAACATTCATAAGCCAATCACCAAGTTAAACCTAACACTCAACTTACTACCTCTAATGACCTTGAACCCACCCATGTAACTCAGGCCATCAAGGATCCCAAGTGGCATCAGGCCATGTCTGATAAGTATGATGCTCTTGTTCAAAATAGGACGTGGGAACTTGTTCCACCAAACCAAACACAGAATTTGATTGGTTGCAAGTGGATTTTTCGTACTAAGTATTTAGCTGATGGATCTGTTGATAGGTACAAGGCTCGTCTAGTTGCAAAAGGGTTTCATCAGCACCCTGAAGTTGATTATCATGACACTTTCAGTCTAATTGTCAAGCTTACCACTATTAGACTAGCTCTTAGTCTTGCTTTCAATCGTGGATGGTCTTTTTGACAAACTAATTTTAATAATACTTTTCTCTGGGGAACTCTCTCTGAGGATGTATATATGACTCAACCACAAGGCTTTATTGATCGTGATTATCCTTATCATGTCTGCAAACTTTGCAAGGCTATTTATGGTCTTAAACAGGCTCTTCAAGCTTGGTGTCATGAGTTGCACTAGTTTCTTGTCACCTTTAGCTTTACCAACTCTCATGCAGACACCTCTCTATTCGTCTTCAACAATAGTGGGACTATGATTTATCTTTTGGCTTATGTTAATGACATTATTATTACAAGTGACAATGATAGGGCTATGCAATTCATCTAGCTCCTTGCTTGCCGATTCTCCCTCAAGGATCTTGGACCTTTAACTTACTTTTTAGGAGTTGAAGTGGTTCCCCATTCTCAAGGTCTATTCTTGTCTCAACTCCAATACATAAAAGATCTTCTTGCTTGAACATGCATGACAAATGCAAAGCCCATTGCTACACATCTTGCCACTGCTCTTGTACTTACACTTCACTCTGGCACATTGCTCTCCGATCCCTTTAAGTATCGTGCCACTCTTAGCAGCCTCCAATATCTGTCACTTACATGTCCTGATATTGGTTATACGATGAATAAGCTATTGTAGTTTATGCATCAACCCACCAGTGACCATTCGTTTACTTTAAGTGACTCTTATGATATCTTTGCGGGAAGTTGGAACACGGAATTGTTCTCTATTGCCGCTCATCCTTATCTCTTCATGTGTTCTTTGATGCAGATTAGGCAGGTTACAAAGATGATTTTACCTCCACTAGTGCTTATCTTGTGTACCTTGGTTGCAATCTTATCTCTTGGAGCTTTAGGAAGTAGCAAATTGTAGCTTGATCCTCTATTGAGGCTAAATATCACTCTGTTGCAACCATTATAGCTGAGCTTTGTTGGATATGTTCTCTTCTTCATGAATTTGGTGTTTCTCTTCCACAGTGACCATTGCTCTATTGTGATAATATTGGTGCTATGAATTTATGCTCAAATCTAGTTTTTCACTCCCATATGAAACATGTGGCTTTGGATTATCATTTCATTCATGAGCAAGTTCAAAGTGGTGCTCTTCGAGTGGCTCATGTCTCTTTTACCAATCAGTTAGCAGATGCTTTAACCAAACTTCTTCTACGTGCTCGATTTCAATTCATTAAAGACAAGATTGGACTCTACTCATGAGGCTCTATCTTGGGGAGGCATAATAGGAAAGATATGCAAAGAATAAATTCCTTGAATTAAGGGATTTATGGTATATATTATATTTAAATCAAATCTGTGATTTTAGAGATTTATATGTAATTGTAATATTTGATTCTAGGGATTTACATTTAATTGTATATATATATATATATTTATTTATTGGTACAGAAAAAGCAATTAAATGCTTAATGTAGGTAAAGCCTAAAAATACCAAAACTCATGCAATCATTGTGTAGCAAACTGCTCAGACTACTTGGGAGTTGTGAGAAATTCACTATATCAACATCTCTATTGTGTGCTTCATTAGCAAGTTGGTCTGCACACCAGTTAGACTCTCTGTAAACATGCCGTGCTATGCATACCCAATTTCTTTCCACCAACTTCTTACATGCATTTATGACTTGATAGAAAGGATCATGACTTTTAAGTGGTTAAAGAATTTTAGAAACAGCGAAAGGAGAGTCTGATTCAATGATGATCTTCTTGTGTTCATGCTCCTATGCCATTTCTAGGCCATAATAAAGAGCATATAACTTAGCCCTTGATATTGATCCCTATCCCAATTTCCTGCTAAATCCACTCAACCACCTTTCACATGAATCTCTGATTAAACCTCCTACTGTTGAATAACCTGGATTGCCCTTAACAGATGCATCCACGTTAACTTTCACCAATTCTGCAGAAGGCTTCTCCCATACAACCCGAGTCCATTTTTTCAACTGATTCTGTTGATGTTTGGGTAGTAAATCAACTAGCTCCAATATATACTTCAAGATAATTCTCTTACCATCATCAAGCTAGGTAGAACCTTCCTCAAACAGAACACTATTTCTCCATTTCCATATGTATCAGCACGTTACGGCAAAGAGTAAGGCCTAGGTAACTCTACTATCGACTGCACCTCTCTATTTCAACAAGTTGTAAACTAACCACTATTCTAATTCCATGGTGTTAAATAGTTGAAGCTCCAAAACTGGTAACCATCTCTTTTATATTTGTTAAGATGTGGGACAATCCCGCAGTACGTGTAAAACATTCTCCAAAGGCCTTCTACAACATGTACAAGTCGAATCTTGAGTCAGTTTTCTTTTAAAATAGACTTCCTTAGTGAGCAATTTATTATGTGCTGCCAGCCATAGGAAGTGCTTGATACGTGGTAAAACATCAAGCTTCCATGGAAAGTTGCAATTTGTTTGGCCCCAAATTAAATTATAAGCTGAACTAACTATAAAAGTACCAAATGAGGTTGCTACCCAATATGTTTTGTCTTCTTCAGATGAGAGGTGGCAATACTGAGCAATTGAGAAATATCGTTAGGTAGCATAGTCAGCAGATCCCAATTCAAGCCGAAGTTACTAACCATGAAATTTAAATTTGTAAGAGGTTCTATTCAAGGCACACCTCAGCAAGAGGTTTATTGCCTAACCACCGATCATGCTAAAAGGAAGTAGAATGCCTATTGCCAATAATCTTGGCAATACCACTGGAAACAATATTTCTGCATGAAAGGATACTTCGCCACATATGTGAAGCTGCATACCTAAGTTTGGCCTTTATGAAAGAATCATTCTGAAAATATTTTGGTTTTAGTATCCTTACCCAAAGGCCTATATCACTTGTCTCAAGTTTCCAACCTAGCTTAGTCAGAAGAGCCAAGTTCATATCCTTTGTTTTGCGAAATCCAAGTCCATCCATCCTCTTCGATTGACATATTGTATCCCACTTGACTAGGGCCATTTTTCTCTTATTTTCAATCGAACCCCATAAGAAATCTCTATTCAACTTATCAATCTCTTTAGTTATCGAGACAGGCAGTCGAGTTGTCTGCATTGTGTAAGAAGCAATAGTACTTGAGACTGAATGAATCAAGGTAGTTCTACCTACAAGGGATAGTTGTTGCGTTTTCCAACTGGATAGTCGATTCTTCACCTTATCCAATAGAGGTTGAAAATTAGTCTTTTTTACTTTCTTGCAATGAAATAGGACTCCCAAATAATTACCAAAGTTGGTACAATGAGACATACCAGTGCACATTTGAATGCTAGCTATCACATTACAATGAACATTCCGGGAAGTAAAAATTTTAGATTTACCAAAATTTACTTTTTGGCCCAAAAGCTTATAGAATAAGTTTAAACAATTCATCATGACTTGACTATGTTGCACTCTAGCCTTATTGAATAAAATAAGATCATCAGTAAAGAAAATTTAGGATAATGCAGGTCCACCTCTTGTTAAGTAAGTCGGCTTCCAAGTTCCCTGATTAACATTGAGCTCAATAATATCTGTTAGTTTTTGCAGACAAAGCACAAAAAGATAAGGAGAAAAAGGTTCTCCCTGTCTTAATCCTCTAGTAGGTTTAAAGCTCTCAGTCAATTCACCATTCCACAAAAATTCAACTCTGTTGAAGTAACACAGAATATAATAAGATCAATTAGAGATTGAGGAATACCAACATCATATAGAACCCATCTAAGAAACTCCTAGTTAACCTAGTCATAAGCTTTCTTTAAATCAATCTTCATTATCATCTCCCCATCTCTACCTTTCCTCCTTGACAAAGTATGAACTGCTTCCTGAACCACCACAATGTTATCTAAACTACTACAACCAAGGATAAAGCTACATTGTGTGGGTGCTATAATGCTTTCCAAATAGGGTCAAAATCTACTAACAATAATCTTAGAAATGAGTTTAATAGACACATTACATAAACTTATAGGTCTGAACTGAGAGACATACTCAGGATGATCCACTTCTGGGATGAGAACCACTAGTACTTTACTCAATTCAGCATCAAAATACCTATTTTGAAATGCTTGCTCAATGGTTCGACAGACAGAATCTTTAATTATGGACCAATTTGATTTGTAGAACCTTGCTTGAAACCCATCTGGCCCCAAGGCTTTGAACGGAGCCATCGAACATAAAGTTTTATATATCTCCTCATTATTAGGGACATCACATAGCTCCTTGGCTTGTTGAGAATCAAAAGAAAAGTTGGATTTGGGGCATCTCCCCATATCAGTAACCAAGCTATCAGCAGTATACAATTTTTGGAAAAAAGAACATACCATCATCTTCAACTCCTCTTAGTCTGTGCACCATACTCCATCATTATTCTTCAAAGCGACCACTCTGTTTTTGTTTCGTCTAATTACAATGGTATTGTGGAAGAATTTAGTATTACGATCCTCGCATTACACTGATTTAGATCTCGACTTTTGAAACCATAGAAGTTCATCTTGCTTCAGAGCTTTTTCGTACTCCACGGTTAAGTCTTTCTCAAGTCTAAAGAGGAAAGAGTTTGGATTCATTTCCATTTTCTTTTGTAGTCCCTCTAGATGAGCTAAAAGGCTGCGTTTCCTTTTAAATATATTTCAAAAAACATTTTTGTTCCAGTCCACCAGTACCTTTTAAAACATTGCAAGATTATTAGTAAGTGAATTTTCCTTGTTACAACATGTGCTAAGTAACTCATCAAAGCTGTCATGTAATTGCCATGCAACTTCAAATCTAAATGGCCTGCAGTTTCGATTACATACAAAATTTGAGGACAACTTTAGAAGGATTGGAAAATGATCACTGCTCAACTGAGGAAGATTAATCACGGTAACTTCAAGAAATAAAAGCCGTTAGGCAGTGTTACAAAGTGCCCTATCTAACCTCTTCAAAATCATGCCACTCACGGTGTGTTTGTTTATCCATGTAAATTGGTAGCCAGAAGCTTTAAAGTCTAATAGAGTATGACTGGAAATAACATTACAAAAGGTTTGAATTTTAGAAGTAGATTCAGGCTAACCACCTTGTTTTTTAGTTGAAGAGGCTATTTGGTTAAAATCTCCAATCAACATCCACGGGCATGTATCAAAGACATTAAAATCAATCAAGTATCTCCATAATTGTTGACGTTTAGAAAGGCAAAGACTAGCATATATAACTAAAAGGGCCCATTTACAACCTCCTTTGGTAACAGTGATAGAGATGATTTGTCTGCTATTGTAAACAATGTCTACATCATCAAAATTAGAGTTCCATAATAACCAAATACCTATGGAGAAACCCTTTGCGTCGAATTTCAAAGCATTATCATATCGTAGCCTACAGATGACTTTGTTAACTACTCTACCACTAATTCGTGGTTCAACAATTATCAACAAATCAATCTTATAGTTTCTTTTCATCTCCAAAGCATTTCGCTTAAACCCCATGCTTGCAGCTCCTCTACAATTCTAGTATAAAATCGACATAAAGAAAAGATAGAAGAGTAAGAAAACCATCCACATGGTTAATAAACTTCCATGGATTTCCACCATGATCTTCAGCATCAAGAAGAGTAACTTCTAGATGTTCAGCTAGAGTTACTTCCAGATGTTCAGCTAGAGTTACACCACCATTTATACTTAAGTGCTTGTTGTCATTCTGGTTTGTAGGTGGCTTTGGTTGTGGTAAGCTCAGATGGTTTGTATCCAACACCAATAAGCCATTATGGTAATTAGAATTTGTATCCATAGGCTAATCCATGGTATACTTCAATTCATTCCCTTTTTTACCTTGGGCCAAAATTGGTGGAGTGCCAGCTTGGAATGTGAAGGCTGTGGATTGTTTAACATGGTCCAGCAGTAATTGGGGCCCATTGTGGTGTTAGCCTTCCCCGTATTACCTTTTGGCCTACTCACGTTCCTAGCCTTGAATGAGGAAGATGATGATCCAGCCTAAAACTCCAAGGGTGTAAACTCTCCAAAACTAGGAAATCGTGGGGCCGCTTTCTTTGGCAACAACATTTCCTTTATAGTGCGTTTGGATGAGGAATTTTAAAATTTTGAGGCATTTTAAAATGAAGGCATTTCAAAATTTATCATTTTAAAATATTAGCATTTATAATTGACTTGTTTGGATTAAAAAAAAAGATTTAGAAAGAATTTTTGGATATTAAAATTTGATTAAATAAAAAATAATTATAAAAGAAAAATAATAATATTATATATTACAAAAAGAAAAATATCAAATAAAATATGCAATATGGGTATCATTAGATTTGTAAAAATGTATAGATATTGTTAATAATATAAAAAATAAAGATATGTATTAAATTTAAATAAAACAATATGCTTTTTGTTTTTAACTCTATATTTAACAGTGGACCATATCTAATAAAATAGAAAAGAGTATAAGGAATTTTGAAAAACTACCTCTTTAGGTGGATTTTCAAAAGGGAATTTGAGCATTTCAAATTCCCTTTTTAAATCCCTCCTAAATTTTCAAATTCTTCAAAAATTTTTGCCAAACAAGAAATTTCCATTTTGGACTTTTAAATATCTTGATTGAAATGAATTTCCTCCTTGAAATTCCTCATCCAAACACAACCTTAAGGTTTTTCTGTTTACTAGGCCCAAATTATGGTAGAGCTTGATCAACTGTTTGCACCTTTTTGGAAACATGTTGTCCATTAACATATTCCTTAATTACAGCCAAAGAATCTTGACCAATATCATTTTTTTTGTCTCAGTTTCCAAAATGATAAATTTGTTACCATGGTTACGGCCCAAGTTTTGGGATTCCTTTAACTCTCATTTTCTATCATCTCTCTTATGTTGACTCTTTCTAGATTTTCTCTACACCAACATCCAAGGTCTAAAGCTGGCATCCATGGAATTAACAACAACGGATTTTTCATGTTTTGTTGCATCTTCAATATTTGTAGCCTCATTGCGTACTTACTATCAATGGACATGTCTCAACTTTGTGCCCTTCCTTTCCACACTAAAAACATATAAGGTGAAAACCTTTAAATTCAACAAGTTGAATATGATTATCCACAAATAATCTTGAGACCAGGGGCTTAGTGAGATCAATCTCGACACAAACTCTTGCAAATTTACCTTATATGGCTTGCTTAGTATTTCCGTCAATTCTAATGACCCTACTCACACATTCACTCATTCTCGATAATACAAGTGGGGTGTAATACTCCATAGGTAAGCAAGGCAATCTGATCCATGCAACCACCATGTCAATTTTGTCTCTTGCTGGATTGAAATTCGATGTCCACTGCTTACAGTCAAGTAGTGTCCACCAATAATCCACGGACCACCTTCTAAAACCTTGAAATAATCATCCTTCCTCTTAAACCTGAATAGGAAATAGTCATATCCTAGATCGATAACCTTATTTCTCACAGTCAAATTCTAGAGTTCTTTAACCTTTTTTGAGAGAGTTTGAAATCCCAATACCTTCCCCAGTAACTTGACTATGAGTGTCTTATGCCAAGGCTTCCTTATAGTTGCTTTCTCCTCTTTCGAAAATATAATCCTTGGCTCATGTCCTTCTTGTCCACATTCATTATCCGAAGCTTCATCATCAAACAACATATCGTCACCATTATCTGAGATCCCCTAGTCATCCTAGGCTTGAGAGTCAGAATTATTTCCTCCTACTAACATGTCCTTATAAGAGGACTTGACAGCATCAGTAGGATTACTATCAATAGTAACGGGACTTTCAGAATCCTCCATAGTATCTGAATTGCTCGTTCCATCTTTAACCATATTGTGCCCACGTTTGACTTTTTTCTTGATGCATTTTGGCAATTCGTTCTGAAAAGCATTTGCTGTATCATGATTGCGTGTTGAATCATCTCCAAGAGAAAGTTCAAGAGGAGAAGAAGACCCCATTTTTATTTTAACTTGTATACATTTAATTGTATATAGTTAGTTACTATCTTTAGTACAACTTTTACATGTATAAATAGTGTAATACTCTCATCAATAAAATCAATCTGGCCATTCATAAAACCTTCTTCTCTCTAGTCTCATTAATTACCAACCAATATTTGTAACCTTGATTTGAAGCAAGTTGAATGAAAATCATCGATATATTATCATAAAAAAAAAACCCTTATATTCTTGATCTTATGTAATTGTTTAAAGTCATGCTTACATTTTTTATATATTTTTAATAATCAAGAAATTATTATTTTTACTAGTATACATATATTATTAATTAATTGCATATTTTTTTATATGCGTTTGTGTATATATATTATAACTTATATAAACATGAGGATAATATGTAATTATGATTTTTCACCCTTTTAGACTTTGAGTATGAAGTCGTAAAAGTAGTGATTTTTTTTATTAAATTTTGCATATTAGCATTTTTCTTTTCATTAGTAATAGTATTATGTAATAAATATTTTTGGTAGATCCCATTTTAGGTAATTTTGCCTTTTTCTATAGATTTTTTTTGGATTGGATATTTTTATAAAGAAATGAATTTTTTGTGGGAATTGAAATGATTTTTTTGGGTTCATTTTATTTTTCTTTTTTAAGTAAAACTTTACAAATACTGAATTATTCTAGACATTATAAGAAAGGTTATAAAAAATTACAAAAATTTTGGTTAAAAAATACATTTTACAACTTTTACTCATGTGGATTCTTTTAATATTTAAACCGATCAAAGATTGAATTTTTAATTATTAGATGAAAAAACTTTTTTAACTGCAATATTATGAGATTTATTTAAATATGAGATTTAATTAATTCTAAAATTATCTTTTATTATTATTATCAAATTAAATTAGATAATTTTTAACTTATCATTAATTACAATTTAAATTAATTAAAATTTCATTAGATAGTAATTAAAGATAATTTTAGAACTAATTCAATCTTTTAACTATATTTATAATTAATCAAATTTTATAACATTGTATTCCAAAACAAGAGGCTTAAATGAAGGAAAATAAAAAAGAGATAAAAAGAAGAAAGAAAAAAAAAAGAATAAAATGGAGAATGGAGAAATAAATGATAAAGCAATAGAATAATCTTTTGGTTAAAAAGTTTTAGGGTAAATGTGTCATATGGGCCTTGAAATATACCCTTTTTTTTACCTTGGAACTTGAAATTCACTCACGTCACACACTTTAATGCTTAAGACTAACGTCGTTAGTGACTATGCTGATGTGGATGAAGTACCCAATGAAATGGTGACATGTGGCAAACATGCCATATCTTTTCTAGGTCCATGCCACATCACTAGATGAAATAAAAAATCATTTTTTAAAAAATAGTTTTTTTAAAAAAAAATAGAGAGAAAAATTGAGGAGAGAGAATTGGAAGGAGAGAGGAGGGGGATTGATAGTCGGTGACGATGGCTGGCCTAAGCCGTATCAATAGGTCTCCCTTTTCCCCCTCTCCTTCCCCTTTTCCGCTTTCCTTTCTTTTCTACTCTTCAACCAGCAAGAACCCAGCCCTTGTAACAACCACCCAAGAACCCTAAATCTCCTTAAAAAGAAAATGGATCCTTACAACCTCAACCAAAAACTAAGAGGAAGTTGCTCTGAAAATCCTGAGAAAATATTTTTCTCTTTATTACAATTTTTTTGCCACTATCGTTGCCCAAGAAAAAACCACCTCCAACACCAAGATTAACCGCCCCATAGCTACCCAAAAAATAAGAACTACCCACACAATCCCCCTAGCCTTCACAGCTACCATCTATTAATCCCACCATTGTTAACACACCAAGTGACTAAGCTCGTAGCCTACCTCCATTGGCAAACCACACAACCCCATACCTAGGCAACATCACCCCCTCTTAAAGCCACATAAATCCCAATGGTGACAGCCACCATTGACCCCTTTTTAGCACCCTCAAGCATTGCCCTAAAAAATCTACTAGAATTTAAAAGTTATCAACCTGGATGGAAACATCATATATAACTCCTCTAGGGTATCTAACAAATTGATTTGCTATCTGATGGGTGGTTTTAGTTGGCTTAACTTTCCCTAATCCCAACCTTTTGTAAACCCCTAAAGGCATTAAATTGACACTAAATCCTATGTCACAAAAGGCATTTTGAAAGAAATGATCAACAATATTACAAGAGATAGTAAAGCTACGTGGATCACCTATCTTAGGTATGACTTGAGTCTCTATAATAGCTTTGCACTTTTCAGTAACTATTACTAGCTCAAGCCTAGGGAGGGGTTCACTTGAATTGGGCTTTACAAATCTTTGGGGAAAAGGTATTGGAAGCTTATATCTAGTAGGCTTACAAAAGCTGGGCTTAACTATCTTCACTAGATCCACACGGATAGGCTCTTGAGATTTCAAAAGAACTAAGTTTGATGGCTCATAACCAGTAAGTGAACAAGACTTGAGCTCAATTGAACTCACCACCTTTGTGAGGTTAGGTTTTTCACCATTATTTGCCTCCTAAGCCAATTGCTCCTCACTTTTAGCAACATCACTTATTTTCTTATCATTCTTCACTATGTTACATTGATCCTTACCAGGTCTCCTAACATGATTAGTCTTTGTATTACTAGGTAAGAATCTCTAAGTGCATTGCTTGAAAATATTTGCAACTTGCCCTACTTGAATCTCCAAGTTTTTAAGAGAAGCCGCTTGATTTTGAAAGATTTGAGTGAACATGTCTTCAAGTGAAGGCTTCTTTTTGAGTATAGGTTGGATGAATATGTGGGGTTTGTGGGTATGGCTAATACTACTACGGTGGTGGTACATGAGCGGGTGGAGCTTAAAACCAATAAGGCTAAAGGTTTAGAAATTGAGGGTTGCCGTTGGTTTTGGCTCCATGAGAAAGTAGGATGATTTCTCCATCCTGGGTTATAGGTGCTAGCAAATGGGTTATTTTATTGCTTAGGGGGTGGGGCAACATATTGAACAGGCTCTATATTTAGTGTACATCTATCTATAGAATGTGTACCACAACATATATTGCAGAGAATGAATGGGCTCTACACTATTAGAACAAGTCTGGGTATTTAAAGAATCTACCTTCTTAGTTAATAAAGCTATCTCAAAGGTCAAGATAGTAAGAGCATCAAGTTTGGAGATACCAACAATTTTACTAGGGAGCTATCTATTAAATGACCACTGATAATTATTTGTGGCCATCTTATCTAGTAAACTATAAGCTTCCTCCTTCGTCTTACACGTAAGAGCTCTTCCTAAAGCAGCATTGATTATCATCTTATTCTAGCTAGCCAGTCCCTTATAGAAGGTCTGCATTTGGAGCCATAGAGGTAAGTTATGATGGGTACATTTCCTAAGGAGATCTTTAAAGACTTGGAATCGAACTAGGTAAAGGAGGAGATATTGTTTCGCATCTTTGCCATTTTGGATGGAGGGAAAGTTTTGGCTAAGAATTGTTAGGCTAGCTCATCCCAAGTAGAGATGGATCTTGGGGGAAAGGAGGTCAACCAATTTTTTGCCCTATCCCTAAGAGAGAATGGGAACAATCTAAGGTTAATTGCGTCTTTTGAAACCTTATTATGTTTAAAGGTGTCACAAATTTCTAAAAAACTTCTTAAGTGTGCATGAAAGTCATCATGGGGTAAACCATTGAACAGCACCAAGGTTTAGATCATTTGAACATAAAAAACAATACTTCAAAAAGAGTGAAAAGAAGTAAAATTGTTTTCTTTTCCGAGCTTGGAACTGACTTTCTTTAAAAAAAAAGAGTGAAACTAACTTTCTAGATCTAGATCAAGGAAAATCCTTTTAGGCGATATTGTTAACTGTTGAATAGCGTAATTAGGTCTAATTGAACTAACCCTTTAGACGTGGTGCAATCCTCATCTCTACAAGGTACTTGAATAAGTCCCTTTACTTCACTAAGGATCTTCATGCTATATGATCCCTTTCCTTACCTGTTTCCCTTCATCTTCATTATATTGTTAAAACAATGCCTTGCCTTCGCTTGCTTTCCTTTGCCTCTTCTATCTTATGAGGAGTTAGGAACTTTATCTTACCATGAGGGGAAGATACATTAGCCTTTAGAAGATTCTAACTAAGACAACTAATGAATTATAAGCTGAGTGGACTTTTACTACCAAAAAGTCAGTCATAGCTGTGACAATCTTAGCTTCTTCATCTATTATGACTGGTAGAGTTATAATACCTTGAACCTTGACTTCCTCATTTCTAAAACCTATGCTCGACGCTAAGAATGGTTTGAGTTGGTTATCCAAAATTCCTAGCCTTTTCATGGCATCATAACCTAGAACATCATTAGGGCTTCCACTGTAAAAGAAGACCTTTTTGAGGATGTGGTTATTAATGTTGACTATGACCACAATGGCTTTGTTGTAAAGGCATTGATTTCCTCTAAAATCCTTCAGGCCAAAAGAGATGACCTTATATTTACATGTCATTGATATCTTATCATACATGGCAATAACGTAAAGCTTTACATGCCTCTTTCGATTAGTGAAGCTTGGTTCTCTAAACTCAAACCCTCAAATAACCACAATATTGATCAAACCAATGATGGATATATTATTTTTACTCCTTATGATCACAAAATAGTTTTTTAAGACATTTTTACATTTTTTTTATCTAATATGTTTTAAATATGTATTTTTATATAAATAAATTATGTAGGGGCAATTGGGTATTCCTTGCTATTGACCTTTGGAATGATACAATATAATAGTTTGATTCCATAAGATCGAAGAAAGTTAGGGATGATATTATAAAGCTTATGTAGCAGTAAGTTTCTTAACACATTTAATATATATACTTTACTTCTATATATTGATATTTAATATAATATTAATTGACTACATCTTAATCTTTGTAAGTTCTGTGAATAGTCATGAAACTAGTTTCCACTGAGAAAAGTTTACCAAAATGAGAGCTACAAAATGGAAATTGATTAAGGTATAGACTCACTAGCTAGCTTGTTTTGGATTTAGGTTTGTAAAATGAAGTGTTTTATACTAATTGAAAAATCCTTGACAAGTATATATGTGTATTTTGCATATTCCTCTTCAACTAGAATCCCATGAATGTGGCTTCTACGTTCTTTGTTTTATGAAGAAATTAATAGATAGAAAAAAATGAGATTCAACAAAAAACAAGAAGAACACTCGAAGAACAAAATGAATGAACCAAAAACTCAATAAAGAAATTAAGAAAATTAAAGATAGAAAACCAAGACCCAGTGTGTAGAAACACAAGAACCTATGGTATTGTACCTAGACCCGTTGCTTAGCAAAGCAAGAACCTAATGTATAATTTGATGAAAGGTAGAAGAACACTACAAGAAAAACCTTAACAAGTTCAAAAGTTCTCGATAGAAGCAAAGAGAAAAGTCTCTCAATAAAAATTCGAAATGTATATTGTTATTATTTCCCCGAAGGGTTACAAGTCCATTTATAACTAAATAGAATCCTAAAAATCTAAAACTCTAAAATAATAATAAAAACTAAAGTATTATAATGTCAGGTTATTTCCCCAAGATAAAACTCTAAAACAAATTAAACCTTAAATCAAATAAAACTATCAGGCTATACAATCCTAGAAGACATAAGCCTAATAAATAATAATCCTAAAGAAATCCTAATAAATTAATAAGCCTAAAACTTATAAATCTTCAAGAAGGTTGGACTTAGGCTTGGATCAAGTTGTAGGAGACTTTATCATCTACCATGCTCAAGCTTCGTTGGGCTTTCTCTCTAGTAATATCAATGAAACCAACTAATGCTTGTTGCATCTTCTTAATTTTAGCTCTTGTCATTAGAGCTCCATGGATGCTCATAATATCACGATCATCACGAACATGGCTTGTGCTTAGCGAGCTTGATGGCGCTCTATCAATATCTCCAAAGTGCTCTTTCTACACTATATGTGTGTGTGCACGTGCTTTTTAAAAGTATATGTTAGCTTTAAATTGATATATATTTTGAAATGACAAACACTTAAGAAAGATTAAATGAATGATCAATATTGTAAATTTACTTTATTAATTATGATTTTCACAAACCATATAAGTGCTTTTATCAAATATAAAACCACGATTTAATTGATTATCTTTAATGGTTTTAATCAATTTAGAAATAATCTTTAATTATTGGTTTAAGTAATTTCCTTATGGAATTATTGAATATATTTTAAGAAAATTACTTGACAAATTTTTTGACTCAAATTCATGTTTTCAAAGTCATGTCATATATAAAAAATTCAAAATTGGCTTTAGAATGTTTTTAATGCTAAAAAAAACCTAGAAAAGGCAAATGAACAGTGCAAGGAATAGATCTCCTAACCAAAAGGATGGATCCCTTGCCTAAAGGGACGAATTTCCTATTGGCAGGATTGTTCAAGGGATCGATCCTCTATATGCAGAACACTCTTAAAGGCATAACTAGTTCATATGATCGATCCTCTACCCCTATGGGATCGATCTCCTATTGGAAAAAACCTAGGGAAGCGTATCTAAAGCCATAGGATTGATCTCCTACGCGATGGAAGCCTCCAACGGCTTTTTTTTTGTGAGAGCCAACAGGAAAATCAATTTTAAGCTCCACTAAGCTTCAACAACCATCAAAGGGACTATAAATAGAAGCTTAGAAGTTCAAAACACTTAAAGGACTTCATTTTTCATCTTCTTCAAGCTTCAAACACATTTCAAGTACTAGAATTTCAATATCTTCTATCATTCTCTTAATCCTTGTATAACACAAACCTTGTATAGGTTCTTCTAGAGCTTAAAGTGTAATCACCCACCTTCTAAGAGGTTATCTTGATTACATCTCTTGAAAACCGATTCACAAATTGTAAAGGGGAGTGAACCCTTGAATGCTTCATTATAAGTGAGGTTTGGGTAGAAAGGTTTACTCCTTGAGCCATAAAAGGGAGTGGTTGTAAGGTTTGCTACTTGATCCCGTAAAAAGTAGTGGTTGTTAGGTTAGTGTTGAAGGTTATTCTTGAGCCTGCGAAAAAGAGTGTAACAAATTCAAGATAGTGAATTTGGGAAAAATCCTTGGGAGCGTCTTAAGGTAGAAGACGTAGGCAAGGTTGCCAAACCTCTATAAATCACTTGTATACAATTCTCTAACCCTTCACTCTTTAATTACTTGTAATTTAATTGTGTTTATTGTATTATGCATGAATTGTATGCAAGAATAGCCTAGTGAACTTAGAAGAACTACAATATAGGTTAGAGAATTAAGAAGATTGAAAAACAAACCTAAGGTTAGTTAAAAACCAATTCACCCCCTTTTGGTTAGATAATTGAGCCAACAATTAGTACTAGCTTGGGCTCGAGATTAGGAAAGGACTAGCATCCTTCAAGCAAAACAATCTTAAATGGCTCATTTGAACATAGTACACCCTTAGGTGGAGAAGGACGCTCAATAGTTAGACCTCCCTTTTCCAATGGAAAAAATTACTCCTATTGGAAAACTTGAATGTTGTTGTTTGTGTAAGCAAATGACTATGAGATGTGGAGAAATACAGTTAGGGGTCCCCAAATTCCCATAAAGAAAGTAGATGGAAAAGATGTCCTTAAGAATAAGGATGAGTGGGACACAAATGATATGAGAATGGCACAATTGAATGCCAAGGCCATGCATAACCTATTTTGTGCATTAGGTCCCAATTAATACAATAGAGTCTTCTTATGTGTGAATGCCAAACAAATATGGGACAAACTAGCTATTACTCATGAAGGGACCAATCAAGTTAGGGAAGCCAAAATAGGCATGCTCACATATGATTACGAGCTCTTTAGGATGAAAAAAGATGAGTCCATTAGTGATATGTCCACTAGGTTTAATGATATAATCAATGGACTTAAGGCCTTAGGCAAGACCTATTTTAACGTAGAAATGGTTAAGAAAATTTTTAATAGCTTACCAAAATGTTAGGAGGTTAGGGTAACTGTAATAAAAAAATTAAAGGATCTTAACACCCTATCCCTAGTTGAGCTCATGGGTTCCCTACTTACCTATTAGATAAATTAAAAAGAAATGAGGAGCCAATCAAGAAAGTAAGGGTAGCCTTTAAGTCTTCCATTAATAAAGAAATTAGAAATGATAGTGATGAGAGTGAAATGAGGAAGAAAAAGAGATGGCAATGTTTGCCAAAAGATTTAATAAGTTCATGAGGCTGAAAGCTAGAGAAAATGATAGAAGGCCTCAAAAGAGAGAAGTAATGAGAGGTCAATCAAGTAAGAGGGATATAGACCCCATAGTGTGCTATGGGTGTAATGAATAGGGCCATACTAAGTTAGAATGCCCCTTACTTAGGAAAGAAAATAATAAGAAGCACAAAAAGAAAGCATTTGTGGCTATATGGAGTGATAGTGATAACTCTGATGAAGAAAATGTAGATGATAAGATAGCTTACACATGCTTTATGGCCTAGAGTGATGATGATGCTAGTTCTAGCTCTAGTGAAGGTAACGATTATACTTTTGAAGAATTACAAAATACCTTTAATGAATTAGCAAATGAATTTGAATGCATGAACTTTAATTATAGAAAAATCATTGCTAATTTGAAAAAAGAAAAGGAAGCCTTAACAAATGCTAAGCTAGAATTATAAAAGAAATTAGAAGAAGCAAACTTAAAGATAATTGAGTTGAATGAAAAGAATACAAATTTCCATAACTTATTTTCTAGGTTCTATATGGGTCAACAAAAATTAGATCGCATGCTTGAGATCCAAAAAGCTTTCTTTGACAAAGATGGGTTAGGCTATAATACAATACATAAAGAAACTCATCTAAAAAATTTCCTAGTGATAAAAATACTATGCATGATTTATCTTTTACATGCTCACTTTGCAATAAGATTGGCCACTCTTCACAAGCATGCACATGTAGAAAGACCTTATTAGAGGAAAAGTAGTTAGGAAGATGTAGATCCCAAAGCATGTTGTGAATTCTAATGATGTTGAGTTAAAATTAAAATAGATTCCTAAGGGATCGAAAATTGTGAATACTAACCCTCATGGATGTCACACCCCGGAAATGTGAAAGTTTTGGGCTAAAATTTTTTTTTATATATATACATTTAATCTTAGTTTCTTACTTAGGTTGCATTCCTGCCAGTATCTCATCACACTTTTTCAACCATAGAAACATCATAATATTTTCATAAAATATTTCATTCATATTATATAGACCTATTCCTCAGAATAACGTTTAAATTCATACGATATCGACTACATCCCAAAAGTATTATTTATATACAAATATCTGTGCCATATAGGATGTCTGGTATTAAAATATGAGTATACCTTACGTAAGTACAAAAAGTAGCCGGAGGAGAAACGTATCTCTCAATCTACATCACATGCGCATCAGGCAACGAGATGATCACTGCAAATAATCTGGTAGAGTAAGGGGGTGAGCTTTTTGGAAAGCCCCATAAGAAATGCATTTAAAATAGTCATAGCATCTATATATGTAGTAAACAAATGCCATAATAATGCATTTCATACTTTAAAACATTGTATGAATTCTTTAATACATATATATCAAAATTCATACTTGATCAAACATGCATCTTACTTTAAAATTTAATATCAAAAGTAATAAAACATGTCATACAGTTCTTGGAGACTAGGCAGAATCATATAGCCAGTATGCAGTCATGACACTTACTTCTTCCTCCGAAGAGGGAACATACTTCTTCCTCCGAAGAGGGAACGGAATACCTATGGCCATGGTATGGGCTGTAGACTTGATCAGAGTCATACAGCGAACATGCACCACGAAGGACCAACATACCCACAAAGGATGGAAACATGCACAATGTGGGCGAGGACATGCACGACGTGGCTAAACTTATGCCACAAGGTCGCAAGCATGACAGGCAGTAACATAAACTATAGGAAAGCCTTAGTCTCAAAACTTACTTACTTATGTAACATCTTAAATCATACAATTGATATAAAATAGTAAGGATCGGACGTGCCAGGGTTTAAGTTAGCCTGGGGATTGCCACTCCGATACCTTTTTCAGAAAACATATTTATTTCATGTCATACTTAAACCATCATGAAAAAATATGCATAGAAATTATAAGGTTCGTTTAGCTAATTATCAAAAGCTTATGGAAATTAATTTAGGAATAAAATTCATGCTTCAAACATTTCTTTAAAATTAGCGATGAAAGTAAGGGACACCATCACAACTTTAAATTACATCCCTTACCTCAGTACACTGTAAAAATGCCTTACGTTGCACCCATGTGCTTCCTATCTCTCCGAATTATAAACTGCAAAGTAACAGTTTTACTGTAATTAATTTTCAGTATAACTTATGAAAATTTCCTTTGCTTATCTAGCTCCTATTTATCTCATCATTACATATAATATTAATATTTCCTATGATTTTCTCATAGGTAAATATTTTATTTACTTTTCCTTTCTTGTTTTGGCATCATTAGCCTTTTTACTAAGTCAACATTTCCACCAATTTCTTCCATTTTCTGCTCTAAAACATGTCATTCCTCTTAGTCCATTATTGTGGCCGAATGGCCTTGGTTAAATGTGGGTGTTTTCCTCCATAAAATATATATATATATATATATATATATTTTTAACCTATCTCATACCATTTGGTCAACCGAAACCTAACCTTTTCTTCACCTTTCTTTCCTTTTATTACCGGTACATAATATCCAAACCGAGACTCCCCTTCTTTTCTGTTTTATAGCCCACACAAACTTCAGTTTATGTCTCTTAAATATGTTTGTACCTAGTACATTTTAGGCTGCCAAAATCTTTTACCATTCACACACAAAAGTCAGCCAACTTTTACCATTTTCTTTCATTTTTATTTATTTTCCTGCTACATGCTGTCCAAACCGACAGCTTACTTCTTTCTTTTCTGTTTCTGCAGCTCACGTTGGCTTCCTTTTGTCTCCATATCATGGTCATATCTAGTATGTCTTAGGTTGCCAAAAAGTCTAGTATTCACACCCATAAAATCAGTCAAGGTTGGCCTCTTCTTCTCTCCTTTATTTCCTTATTCTGATTGTCTTCACCAGCCACAAATTTTTTTTCCACATACGGCTATACAACAGCCCAGATTTCTTTCCATCCAGCCACCTTTGTTGACTACATTAAAACATTTCTTTTCTCCTTCATGGTTCACGTAAGCCTTACCTAGTTTTCACTCAAAACCCTCCTTAACCGATCATGCAACTCAGTTTGTTTTCTTCTATTCAGTCACGTTTTTTTTTTTACCATGCTTTGTTTCTATTCCTCTTCTACGCCAATCATCTCCTCAAACCTTCCTCTTCTTCCTTCTAAACTTTCACAACCAGTTCTAGGGTTTCATATACATTATTTTTATTTTGTAACTAAATATATAAACAACTTATATCTGATTATTACCAGCAAACTTAAAGAACAATAAATAAAATGAACTGAGGTTGAACATTACCTGTATAGAATAGAAATTCAACCACGTTATTCAGCTTCTGTTGAGGTTTTTGGTTGGTTTCTTTGAGGTTTTGGAAGCTTAATATCCAAAGTTTATTTTCCTTCCAAAAGCTTGATTTATTTACTAAAGGTTAAGCATGGTTTCTGCTATGGAGGGAAAGTTACATGGTTGTAAGAAACAGAACAACTTTCGGTGATGATGTTGGCTGGAGATGAAGATCACGATGGGAAGAGAATTATATAGCCCAAAAATATATATTTGTTGGACTTTTTGCCAACTTCATTTAAAACCCTTCTTTATTGTCTATATCTTTTCTTTTGTCTACTTAGGAAAAACGTGGGGAGACTTTCTCTTGTCTTTCTTTGTTAGCTATCCTTTATTCTTTTGTTTTCCTATTAGCCATTTACTCAACCGAAGTCATGTTCCTTTTCTATTATATGCCTTTTATCTCCTTATACCGTCCCCCTCATTTGACTATCCAAGTCAAGCTATTTAATCTTCTTTGTTTCTTCATGCCACACTATTTTTCTGATTTATTCTAAATCAGAATTTTCCAACATTCATTTAATTATTTATTCCATCCTTTATGTAATATGTTTCCATACTTATATTTATCATCAAAAATTAAAATTTTCTATGTAAAAGACACTATTTCTTTTATATTTAATTCCTCAAAATATTATCAATAATTTCTTTATTGATAATTTGTTCATATAAATGTACAGCTATAGTATAAGATAATGAGATCTCACATTCTCCTCACCTTATAAGAATTTGGTCCTCCAAATTCAAGCTGGTCTATTAAACAAATGCGGGTACTTTTCTCTCATGAGGCTCTCTAGCTCCCACGTAGCTTCCTCTGTTGTGTGGTGCTACCATAGAATTTTAACCAATGGAATAGTTTTAGATCGAAGTACCCTTTCCTTTCTGTCAAGGATCCGGATTGGCTACTCAAGATAGCTCATATCTCCCTGAATATCCAATGGTGTGTATTTGTTAACATGGGAGGGATCCGGATGATACTTCCTCAACATAAAGACATGGAAGACGTCATGTATCCCAGAAAGTTGTGGTGGTAAAGCTAACCGGTAAGCAACATCCCCAACTCTCTCCAATATCTCAAATGGACCAATGAAACGAGGACTCAACTTTCCTTTCTTTCCGAAGCGTATAATACCCTTGCTCGGAGATACTTTTACAAATACAGAGTCCCCAACTTGAAATTCAAGTGGCCGTCTACGTACATCAGCATAACTTTTCTGTCTACTTTGGGCAACCTTGAGTTTATCACAAATAATCCGAACACTCTTAGTTGCCTCTTTAACAAGATCAGGGGCTAAAATCTTACGATCACCCACTTCTTCCCAAGCCACTGGGGATCTACATTTCCTGCCATATAGAGCTTCGTATGGTGCCATTCCGATGCTGGCATGATAACTATTATTATTGGCAAACTCTGCGAGAGGCAAGTGGTCATCCCATGAACCCTTAAAATCTAGTGAACACGCCCTCAACATATCCTCTAAGGTCTGAATAGTCCGCTCGGACTGACCGTCTGTCTGAGGATGGTAAGCGGTGCTCAAATGTAATTGAGATCCCATGGCTTCCTGAAAATGAGTCCAAAATCGAGAGGTGAACCTCGAATCTCTATCAGAAGTGATGCTCACGGGAGCCCCATGTAATCGAGCAATCTCGCTAACATACAAGTCTGCCAATGTACTCAGTGAATCTGTGCTCTTAATGGCAAGAAAATGGGCACTCTTAGTCAATCTATCAACAATAACCCAGATTGCATCATGACCTCTCCGGGTCCTCGGTAAGCCCATAATAAAATCCATCGTAATGTGTTCCCATTTCCATGTAGGCACCAGTAAAGACTTAAGTAGTCCTGCTGCCTTTTGGTGCTCAGCCTTTATCTGCTGACATGTCAAACATTTGGCCACAAACTCTGCTACGTCTCGTTTCATTCCAATCCACCAATACACCTTGCGCAAATCATGGTACATCTTAGTACTGCCTGGGTGCATAGTGTAACGAGAACAATGGGACTCTTTCAAAATTCTTTGTCTTAGGGTATCATCGTTTGGAACACATATTCGGCCCTTAAATCTCAATAACCCATCATCACTGACCGTAAAATCTGACTACAAATCTTACTCTACTTGGCTAACCATGTCCAATAGCCTTTGATCATTTCTTTGCCCTGACCGAATCTGATCTAAGATACTTGGCTCAATTTGAAGGCTAGCCATAAACCCGACATCTACTGTTTCAACACTAACATTGAGTTTGACGAACTGCTCCAGCAATTCCCATTCTCTGACCATCATAACAGAAACCATACTCTTTCTGCTTAGAGCATTAGCAACTACATTCGCCTTGCTCGGATGGTACAGAATTTCGCAGTCATAATCCTTAAGAAGCTCTATCCAACGTCTCTGCCTCATAGTAAGTTCCTTTTGATCGAATAGATACTTCAAACTCTTATGGTCAGTGAAGATCTAGAACTTCTCACCATACAGATAATGCTGCCATATCTTTAAAGCAAAAACAACTGCGGCTAACTCTAAATCATGCGTAGGGTAGTTGCGCTCATGGTCTCTAAGCTGGCGTGAACCATACGCGACTACTCTACCATGTTGCATTAGCACACAACCTAGACCCTGATTAGAAGCATCACTGTATACAACGAAACCTCCAGATCCACTCGGAATGGTCAGGATTGGTGCTGTAGTTAATCTTTGCTTAAGTTCCTGAAAACACTGTTCACACTGACTTGACCATTCAAACGGAACTCCTTTGCGTGTAAGCTTAGTCAACGGAGCTGCAATTCGAGAAAAACTCTCTACAAATCTCCGGTAGTACCCTACCAATCCCAAGAAACTCCGAATCTCAGTTACTGTCTTCGGTCTCTCCCATTGGAGTACTGCCTCAACCTTGGACGGATCAACTGACACCCTGTCCTTAGATACTATATGGCCAAGAAAAGCTATCCGATCCAACCAAAATTCACACTTACTAAGCTTTCCATAAAGCTGCTTATCTCGAAGAGTCTGGAGCACAATCCTCAGATGCTGCTCGTGCTCCTCCCGAGACTTAGAATATACTAGAATATCATCTATAAAAACAATCACAAATTTATCCAGATACTCCCTAAACACATCATTCATCAAATTTATAAATGCGGCAGGGGCATTAGTCAAACCGAAAGGCATCACCAGAAATTCAAAGTGACCATATCGGGTTCTAAAAGCCGTCTTCGGTACATCTTACTTCCTAATTCTCAACTGATGATAGCCTGATCTTAGATCAATCTTAGAAAACACTGAAGCCCCTTTCAGTTGATCAAACAAATCATCTATTCTTGGCAAGGGGTACTTATTCTTAATTGTAGCCTTGTTTAGTAACCTATAGTCGATGCATAACCGGAGACTACCATCTTTCTTTCTCACAAACAATAGCGAAGCACCCCACGGAGACACACTTGGTCTAATAAAACCCTTATCCAGCAACTCTTGCAACTGTTTCTTCTTCTAATTCAACTAGTGCCATCCGATAGGGAGGTTTAGAAATAGGCTGGGTATCCGGCACTAAATCAATAGTGAACTCCAGCTCTCTTTCTAATGGTAATCCTGGTAATTCATCCAGAAACACATCGAAAAACTCACATACCACTGGTATATCGGATACATGTGGAGATTCTCGACTCGTATCGGAGATAAAGGCAATATAACCTTCACACGAATAAATTTATTTAAATTTTCAAACACATAAACATTATAAAACTCCATTGAACATAACATCATATATTTTATTTCTTAGTAGCAAAACATACATCAAATTTGTCAAGTAAAGAGAAGGTTATGGTCTTAGTGTAGCAATCTAGACTTGCACGATTGATTTCTAACCAATCCATGCCTAAGATTACATCAAAACTATGCATTTTTAACAAAACTAGATCTGCTAACATTTCCCTATTTCCAATCTTAATTTCACAATTTCTACACACCATATCTGTCATTTGAGAATCATTCATGGGTGTGCAAATATGCAATGTATGACTTAGAGGCTCAGTTTCTAAATGGAGATTGTGTGCAAACTGTGGTGATATAAATGAGTGCGTGGACCCTGGGTCGAATAAAACATGTGCCTCATGATTACAGACAAGAAGATTACCTCTAATAGTCGCGGAGGAATTATCGGCAGTCTCCCTGTCTAAAGCAAATACACGCCCTTGAGTAACAGGCTTCTTACCCTTCTCAACTCCTGTAGCTCGTTTCTGTGGGGCCTGTCTCTGTGAAGCCCGTGTCTCTGGCTGCTGTCGTAGTGGCTCCTGAGGCTGTGGGGTCTTATCCTGCATTTGTGGGCAATCCCTGATCAAATGACCCTTTTCCCCACACTTAAAACAATTTCCTGTGACCCAATGACATGGCCCACCATGTGCTTTACCACAATCTCTACACCGTTTAAAAAACCTCTGGGATTCTCTAATGATCTCTACTGTATTAGTAGGAGTCTTGGGCTTGCCAGTCTTTGCTCGAGACTCATCTGTCCTCGACCTCTTAAATGAACTCCACCTTTGCTCCGATCGGGAACTATCTGTCCTCTTATCTTTACCCTTACTCTTACTTCTGAACCCATACTGTGCCTGCGTAACATCTAGACCCCTCTCTATATCCTGAGCCCGTCCGAGAGCATCCTCAAACTCAGTAATACGAAGCCCTAATAATCGGTCTCGGATGGTTGGCCTCTATCCAGACAAAAATCTCTCAGTACGACTCTCCTGATCTCTGACTGTCTCAGGGTCATATCTCATCAGCATCGTAAATTGATTCTCATACTCATCAACCGACATACTGCCTTGTACTAAATTTAGAAAATCTGTTTACATTTTCTTCTGGGCAGTACAGGGGACATACTGGGTCTTAAAGACTGACAGAAAAATATCCCAACTAATCACTGTATGTTGGGTAGTCAATTGTCTCTTAGTGGCTCTCCACCAATGTCCTGCCTGACCTTTCAACATATAAGAACCCATACTAACTTTCTTAGCATCTGTGCACCCCAAGTAATCAAAAGTTAGTTCCAATTCTAATAACCACTCCTCGGCCTTAACTGGATCCTTAATCCCTTTAAATTCTGGGGGATTCATCTTAAGAAAGTCCCGTAATCTGCCTGTATCTCTGTCATCTCTAGGCGGTGGGATTGAATGTTGAGGAGCGGAGGGTGCCGGAGGAACCTGTGGAGGAGGAGGTGGTGAAGTAGGTGTGGGCACCGTAGCACCTATAGCTGAGGTGTTTGCTCCGAAATGTTAAGTAAACATAGCAGCGATGCTGTCAAACCCCTCTTTCATACTGTGTTCGAGCCTGTTTATTCTAGCATTTGGGCTCTCTGGTTGGGAAGTAGATGGTAGAGGTGGCTGAGCCTGCCTCTGAGAGCGACCTCGTCTCCCACTCATAATGCGTGATCAAATACTGCGCATAAACCCTGTGTTTTAATCAAAACTTTAATAGATATACTCAATTTTATAACCAAACAAGCACAGATACTTGGGATGTACTCTTATCCTAACTATCGACACTGACAGTACTAGACAACCCTTGCTCTGATACCAAGAAAGACTGTCACACCCCGGAAACGTGAAAGTTTTGGGCTAAAATTTTTTTTTTATATATACATTTAATCTTAGTTTCTTACTTAGGTTGCATTCCTACCAGTATCTCATCACACTTTTTCAACCATAGAAACATCATAATATTTTCATAAAATATTTCATTCATATTATATAGACCTATTCCTTAGAATAACGTTTACATTCATACGATATCGACTACATCCCAAAAGTATTATTTATATACAAATATCTGTGCCATATAGGATGTCTGGTATTAAAATATGAGTATACCTTACGTAAGTACAAAAAGTAGCCGGAGGAGAAACGTATCCCTCAGTCTACATCATATGCGCAACAGGCAACGAGATGATCACTGCAAATAATCTAGTAGAGTAGGGGGTGAACTTTTTGGAAAGCCCCGTAAGAAATGCATTTAAAATAGTCATAGCATCTATATATGTAGTAAACAAATGCCATAATAATGCATTTCATACTTTAAAACATTGTATGAATTCTTTAATACATATATATATATATATATATCAAAATTCATACTTGATCAAACATGCATCTTACTTTAAAATTTAATATCAAAAGTAATAAAACATGTCATACAGTTCTTGGAGACTAGGCAGAATTATATAGCCAGTATGCAGTCATGACACTTACTTCTTCCTCCGAAGAGGGAACATACTTCTTCCTCCGAAGAGGGAACGGAATACCTATGGCCATGGTATGGGCTGTAGACTTGATCAGAGTCGTACAGCGAACATGCACCACGAAGGACCAACATACCCACAAAGGATGGAAACATGCACAATGTGGGCGAGGACATGCACGACGTGGCTAAACTTATGCCACAAGGCCGCAAGCATGACAGGCAGTAACATAAACTATAGGAAAGCCTTAGTCTCAAAACTTACTTACTTATGTAACATCTTAAATCATACAATTGATATAAAATAGTAAGGATCGGACGTGCCAGGGTTTAAGTTAGCCTGGGGTTTGCCACTCCGATACCTTTTTCAGAAAACATATTTATTTCATGTCATACTTAAACCATCATGAAAAAATATGCATAGAAATTAGAAGGTTCGTTTAGCTAATTATCAAAAGATTATGGAAATTAATTTAGGAATAAAATTCATGCTTCAAACATTTCTTTAAAATTAGCGATGAAAGTAAGGGACACCATCACAACTTTAAATTACATCCCTTACCTCAGTACACTGTAGCAATGCCTTACGTTGCACCCATGTGCTTCCTATCTCTCCGAATTATAAACTGCAAAGTAGCAGTTTTACTGTAATTAATTTTCAGTATAACTTATGAAAATTTCCTTTGCTTATCTAGCTCCTATTTATCTCATCATTACTTATAATATTAATATTTCCTATGATTTTCTCATAGGTAAATATTTTATTTACTTTTCCTTTCTTGTTTTGGCATCATTAGCCTTTTTACTAAGTCAACATTTCCACCAATTTCTTCCATTTTCTGCTCTAAAACATGTCATTCCTCTTAGTCCATTATTGTGGTCGAATGGCCTTGGTTAAATGTAGGTGTTTTCCTCCATAAAAATATATATATTTTTTTAACCTATATCATACCATTTGGTCAACCGAAACCTAACCTTTTCTTCACCTTTCTTTCCTTTTATTACCGGTACATAATATCCAAACCGAGACTCCCCTTCTTTTCTGTTTTATAGCCCACACAAACTTCAGTTTATGTCTCTTAAATATGTTTGTACCTAGTACGTTTTAGGCTACCAAAATCTTTTACCATTCACACACAAAAGTCAGCCAACTTTTACCATTTTCTTTCATTTTTATTTATTTTCCTGCTACATGCTGTCCAAACCGACAGCTTACTTCTTTCTTTTCTGTTTCTGCAGCTCACGTTGGCTTCCTTTTGTCTCCATATCATGGTCATATCTAGTATGTCTTAGGTTGCCAAAAAGTCTAGTATTCACACCCATAAAATCAGTCAAGGTTGGCCTCTTCTTCTCTCCTTTATTTCCTTATTCCGATTGTCTTCACCAGCCACAAATTTTTTTTGCCACATACGGCTCTACAACAGCCCAGATTTCTTTCCATCCAGCCACCTTTGTTGACTACATTAAAACATTTCTTTTCTCCTTCTTGGTTCACGTAAGCCTTACCTAGTTTTCACTCAAAACCCTCCTTAACTGATCATGCAACTCAGTTTGTTTTCTTCTATTCAGTCATATTTTTTTTTTACCATGCTTTGTTTCTATTCCTCTTCTACGCCAGTCATCTCCTCAAACCTTCCTCTTCATCCTTCTAAACTTTCACAACCAGTTCTAGGGTTTCATATACATTATTTTTATTTTGTAACTAAACATATAAACAACTTATATCTGATTATTACCAGCAAACTTAAAGAACAATAAAAAAAACAAACTGAGGTTGAACATTACCTGTACAGAACAGAAATTCAACCACGTTATTCAGCTTCTGTTGAGGTTTTTGGTTGGTTTCTTTGAGGTTTTGGAAGCTTAATATCCAAAGTTTATTTTCCTTCCAAAAGCTTGATTTATTTACTGAAGGTTAAGCATGGTTTCTGCTATGGAGGGAAAGTTACATGGTTGTAAGAAACAGAACAACTTTCGGTGATGATTTTGGCTGGAGATGAAGATCACGATGGGAAGAGAATTATATAGCCCAAAAATATATATTTATTGGACTTTTTGCCAACTTCATTTAAAACCCTTCTTTATTGTCTATATCTTTTCTTTTGTCAACTTAGGAAAAACGTGGGGAGACTTTCTCTTGTCTTTCTTTGTTAGCTATCCTTTATTCTTTTGTTTTCCTATTAGCCATTTACTCAACCGAAGTCATGTTCCTTTTCTATTATATGCCTTTTATCTCCTTATACCGTCCCCCTCATTTGACTCTCCAAGTCAAGCTATTTAATCTTCTTTGTTTCTTCATGCCACACCATTTTTCTGATTTATTCTAAATCAGAATTTTCCAACATTAATTTAATTATTTATTCCATCCTTTATGTAATATGTTTCCATACTTATATTTATTATCAAAAATTAAAATTTTCTATGTAAAAGACACTATTTCTTTTATATTTAATTCCTCAAAATATTATCAATAATTTCTTTATTGATAATTTGTTCATATAAATGTACAGCTATAGTATAAGATAATGAGATCTCACAATGGACCCAAGAAAATTTCGTACCAAAGCATTCTTGAATTTGTTTTATGTTAGGAGTGTTAGAGCATGGAGTTACAAAGAAATATTGAAGTTTGAATGCTCTACACACCTCCATGGACTTTGCTTGTGCCAATGAGAAAGAGGAAGAGCTTGAGGATCCACCCTTAGCATGGTCACAACAATTCGTCAAAGAATGGCTCAAGGTGGGTTTAATGAATTATGGCAAAGCACTCTCAAGCAAAGGAGTTTTGTAATCTTAAATTCTATCTTCTCAAAACTCATATTTGCTAAAATTAATTGTATGCTTTGATGAGGCATTTTGTTAATGATCTTTGATGCATTATGAGTTAATGATCTTTGATGCATTACGAGTTAATGAATGAACAAAAGGCATGATATATGATTTTTGGATTATTTGATGGTTGATTGAATTGTTCTGATTTGAGCAAGTTTGATTTGTCTTGATAATATGAATACTTGCTTCGTTCATGCCAAATATGTCAAAGTATACAAAATGCATTTTTGAAATTCTTAATAAGAAAATATGCATATTGGATTTTTTGGAATAGAGTTCACATAGATGATGAATTGATGGATTAATTGCATAAATTCTATGTGACAATATTTGTTATGCTTTACATGAGCACTCACATCCATTAGTTTTGCAAAAATGATCATAATGTACAAATGCTATTTCATGAGCATCAATGAGAAAAATGCATATGAAAATTATGGCATAACATTCACAACTAGTGTGATTTGATGATATATGTGCTTTAAAATCTTTGTGAACATGTTTGTTATGGCATATTTGTGTTTTCAAACTTCTAGGTTTTGCCGAAATATGCATAACTCTTAAAATGACATCTCATGAGACCAAAAATACATTTTTTGGAAAAAAATCCTTCCAAAATTGCAAAATCTATTGTCAAATGATTTTTCATCCATATGTTTCATTTATATAAGTCCAAAATCTTGTTATGTAAGTATTTAAACTCTTACTTGGACTTAAAACACTCAAAAATTGATTTCTAGCACCTCAAAAGTTGATTTTTTGGTCAAAATCTGCAGAAATATGTAGAACATGAACAAGGGATCGATCCCCTCACACTACAAGATCGATCCCCTAGCCTAAAAATGCAGGAATTTGCATTTTGGATATTAGGGATCAATCCCCCTTAAGGAAAATGCGTTTTGTTAGGTTTTAAAGCCAAATTTGAGAAGGATCTTTCATTTTTTTGATACTTTCTTTCTTCTCAACTTAAACACATTGTTTAACTCATTTTTTATGATGTTTTAATATGTAAAATCATTTTTCATTGGTATCATGCTTCATTCTCAACAATAAACATCATTTTTCATTAAACTTACAAGTGCAAAATCATTTTTCTTATTGAAAATGTTCATGAAATGCTTAAATATTGAAATATCTTTTCAATTAGTGCTTAAACATAATTTTGAGAATTATTTCAATGATTTATGTATGCACTTGAGAACTTGATGAACTTGTGCTTAAACATTTAAGATCCATTTATCATCACAAATTATAGGATTATATTTCATAATTTGACTCACATATTCCACTTAAGGCTTCATGATATATATGTTCTTAGTGAAAGATGAGTAAGTAAGGTCAATATTTATGCTTGAATAATAAAATGTTCGAACTTGATCTTAATGGTTAAATTTGAATATGATTTAGGTAAATAAAATACTTGAGATACTTAAAGCATTACCTAGAGTCATAATTTTCTTTAGCCTACAATTTGTGATGATAAATGGATCTTAAATGTTTAAATAGATAAAATTTGTCATCTATGAACTTAAACTTCTCTTATGGCCAAATTTCTAAAGAACATGAGCTTTAATGACAACATATTCAAGAATAAATGCAAATATGAACAAATGTACTTTAATTGACATCCATGCATAGATTCTTAATTGCCTCGATAATAAGCTAACATGTTTGCTTAGGTTGAATCAATAAACATGCATATGAGTTGAGAATATTTGATTTCATGAAATTCTACTTGACCTCACTCATAGATTGTGAACTTTAAAGTTAAAATATACTTAAGTATGATACTGATTCACTTAGGTAAAACCATTTTGATTAAATAGTATATACCCCTTAAAACTATAAATGATACAAACAGCTAAGGATATGGCTATTAAATGATTAAGACGGTAATTTTGAACCTTTTCTTGCTCATAATTGGTAAAGATTTTTAAATGAAAAATAAGTATAGGATTCTTTGTGCTTATGACTATCGAAGAAAATGTGTGTACTTGAATTATATAAATTCTTGAATCTTCCATATGATTAAATTTGTGTATATGAATATGGATTAATACTTTATGATAGTATGCTTATGTTTAAATTAATCCATATACATGTTTTTTGGATATGTAATTATGATTGCTTTATGGTTCATGAATATAGATGCCTTAAATTGATGATATGAATACTTCATATAAATGGCATTTTTATACATGTTCCATATTGATCTTATGCTTCACATACCTTGAGATGTACATGTTTGAGTATGTTCTTGCTTGCTTGACTTGTCCATTTTATTGGCATGAACATACCACACATAAGAAATGAATTCATGCAAAATGTATAAGTCAACCATTGGCAACAATTGATATGAGCTTTAAATTGATAATTTTTCTCTCTTTCTTAAGATTGAAATGACAAATAGGGAAGAATTCTTTTAGGACACATTTGCATGAGACTTGTTTATGCTAGAATATGTGGATAATTGATATATGATTTATTTCTAAGCACATTATTTCTTGAAAATAGTTTATGAGCTCAATGCATAATATTTTATCTAAATTTAGCTAATAATCATTATGTATTAACATGCACCTTAGTTGGACTATAAAGAACAATTAATGTATCTAGGTGCTTGATAGAATTGAAATGAGCAAGTTACGGAATTAATAGACAATGTATGAACAACTTGCATCATTATGACCAATTGGCAATGTATTGAAAATTATTTATAAACAATTGGTATAGGATAAAAAAACAATGTCCATTGCATGCATAAACATCTTATGATCTTTATATGAACATTGATTTATTTATTTGTGCTATAACTCCTAATGAACTAATCTTCTGTTTGTTGGTTAGAGGAATTTTTCTTAGGTGCTCAAAAATTTTAAACCATATTTTTAGGGTGAGAGCAATTTTTGTTTACCCTTCTTTTTGCTATGACAAAAAAAGGGGAGAGATAATATGGTTTGTAAATTGTTTTGAAAATCATGATCATATTAAGGGGGACCTTTATTTTTCAAATCATGCTTATATTAAAAGGGAGCTTTTTCAAAGTATTTTCAAAGCAATTTACCTTAAGTTTTGTAATATTAAAAAGGGGGAGATTTTTGGCTTTAAATTGATATATATTTTGAAATGACAAACACTTAAGTAAGATTAAATGAATGATCAATATTGTAAATTTAATTTATCAATTATGATTTTTACAGACCATATTAAGTGCTTTTATCAAATATAAAACCATGATTTAATTGATTATCTTTATTGGTTTTAATCAATATAAAAAACATTTTTAATTATTGGTTTAAGTAATTTTCTTATGGAATTATTGAATATATTTGAAGAAAATTACTTGACAAATTTTTAAACTCAAATTCATGTTTTCAAAGTCATGTCATATTTAAAAATATTCAAAATTGGCTTTATAATGTTTTTAACGCTTAAAAAACCTAGAAAAGGCAAATGAACAGTGCAAAGGATGGATCTCCTGTTGGCAAGATAGTTCAAGGGATCGATCTCCTATGCCCAGAACACTTCCAAAGGCATAACTAGTTCACACGATCGATCCCCTACCTCTATGGGATCTATCCCTTACTAGCAGAAACCTAGGGAAACATATCTAAAGCCACAAGATCGATCTCCTACTTAAAGGGATCGATCCCCTACGCACTGAAAGCCTCTAACAGCTATTTTTTGTGAAAGCCAACGAGAAAATTAGTTTTAGGCTCTACCAAGCTTCAATAACCATCCAAGAGAGTATAAATAGAAGCTTAAAAGTTCAAGACACTTAAGAGACTTTATTTTTCATCTTCTTCAAGCTTCAAACACATTTCAAGTGCTAGAATTTCAACATCTTCTATCTTTCTCTTAATCCTTGTATAGCACAAACCTTGTATAGGTTCTTCTAGAGCTTAAAGTGTAATCACCCACCTTCTTACGGGTTATTCTTGATTACATCTCTTGTAAACCCATTCACAAATTGTAAATGGGAGTGAACCCTTAAGTGCTTCATTGTAAGTGAGGTTTGGGTAGAAAGGTTTACTCCTTGAGCCATAAAAGGGTGTCACATCCCAAAATGTACAGTATTTACCATATTATAACACCACACGTGACGGTTGGGCTGTCTGCGATGCCCTTATCACTCACTTATGAAAACAGTAACTACTATTATACTTAAATTAAAGCAATAGTCAATGAGAATATTTACTGCAATATATATATACAGTATGTACACGTGTTCTACATCCCCGGTACAGGAATTATATAAAGGCAGTACTGTACGACTATGTCTGAAAACATATAAAAGAAATGCTACCTTCAGGATCCATTAAGTGCTGCCTCGGGGTCAACTACAATGCAGCCAAATCCGTGGAACGGAATTACTGAAGATAGTCTGTGGAGTGAGAAAATAAAGTGGTGAGCTAATGCGCTCAGTAAGAGAATTGTATGTAAAACTGATACTATAAAATCTATATGCT
Organism: Heritiera littoralis; assembly: GCA_031772115.1. NCBI lineage: Eukaryota > Viridiplantae > Streptophyta > Magnoliopsida > Malvales > Malvaceae > Heritiera > Heritiera littoralis. The sequence goes on along the minus strand of JAPDPK010000007.1, from coordinate 4,733,488 downwards.
AAAAACATTTGCATCCTAATAGTTCACTAAACTCAAAACAAGATGGATACTATAATCAGCTAGGAATACCAGATAGAGTATGAAAGGTATTTTAGAATACCGTACGTATCCCGACTCCTAGAAGCGACTATAGGGAGTAATCGTTTTCTCTTGATATTGAAATCCAAGTAAAATATTAAATATTCACTTTCACACTTGTAAAACATCGTATAATATTTAGTTCAACACGTGGTATATCAAAAGCTTAGTAGCTACAATTAATTTAGTACCAGCTAAATGTTCAATCATCAGTATAATATCATGGAGACCAGGCAACACCCTAAATATATCATGCTATAATAATATCCCGAATAGGGAAAATAATAATACATGAGATTTATGGCCATAGTCTATAGAGTCCACAGTGTGCACTAATCAGGTGTCACCGGGATGCTGATAATAGGATCAGTATCTATCAGCACTAACACGTGACACGTGAGCATGCTATGGGGCCTAACAATCTCAAAATAGTAAACACGTGATATAAACCCCATTTATGAAATCAATTTCACTGAATATATGTTTAATCAATCCATAAACATTCATAAGGAAAATATTTTCATCTTATGAATAACAATTTATAAAATATTCATACTGCAATAATCATTCTAGAAAATGTTCTAAATATTTATAGAACAGTATAAATCACATGTTGGTACTTTCACATAAATAAAATTCCTTAACAGAAATATTTAAGTATAGTTTTTCCGTAAACTATAAAATTATGCAATTTAATGAATTTCATGGAAATTTCCCAAAATTTCACTTATTTCCACTTTAGAAAAATGCTAGAAATATTTTCTAAATATTCCTATAACTTTCGGCAGAATGACGGCTATTTCTAACCTAGCTTTCCTGCACGAAAATTACAGTTTATAATTTCAACAGCAGCCACAATTCAACAAATTTCACCACTTTCAAAGGTAATTTATATCCAAATTATTTTATAAAAATAGTGTGAACCAAACTATGCATTTACAGTATCCCTACGGTTCACACACGCCCTTACCTGTAGGATGAAATCTAATCGTCCGATAGCACCACGTACGAATCACCTCTCCCGGGCTACAATAAAATTCACCCAAGACCATTATTCACCATAATTAAAATTCTAATAATTTTTCTTGCATTAAATTTTACCATATTTTCAGTAGAAAATATTAAACCAGTATAATTCGCATCGGTGCTAAAACCTAACTTCGCCAATTTAGCTCCGAATCGAAATCCGACTTTGCCATCAGTCTTCTTATAATTTCTACAGTCTCTTAACATCCTAACATCATCCATTTAAACACCATAACCTTCTCCTCTTTCTTGGCCGAAATTGGCCTCTTATTGAATTTGTTGAATTTCAACAAATTTCCACTTATACTTGTCTTGATATTGCTTATTCATCATTCTAGAATTATTTTTATGCATTAAACATTATAATTTCCTAATATTCTAAGCATGGCCGAAACCATCTTGAATTGCTTGAAGTTGATTTAGCTAATTTCCAATGAATCTAATGCCAGAAACATCTTTAATCTACTTGAATTAAAAGATTTCTATCATTGAAATTAAATAAACATAAGGCATGAAGGAAGCTTACCCTTTGACCAAATTTTCCTCTTCACTTTCCTCTTGATTTAGCCACTTAATCAAGGGGCTATTGGTATGGTTAGAGAGAGGAAGATGAGTAGAGCAATTTAGGTAGAAATAGCTTAGTGAAAATACGGTGAAAATCAAGTGTTTTTGGAAGGTTTTAGTTTCTTCTCTTTTATGCTTCCATGGAGGTCACGAGAATGAGGGGCAGAAGACGCTGCAACAGTGCCAGAAGCAGCTGGAAATATATAAAAATATTTGAACATATTTTATAAATGTTAAAAAGAACAAAAATGCCATTAATGATAGGTTTTTCGGTCTTTTTCTTCTGGAATTTTTATAACTAGGCAGTTGAACTCCAAAAATTTATTTTCCATCACCAAAAATTCATATTAAGTGTATTTTGATAAATGGTGGTGGTTTGGCTCGTATTTAGCATTTTTGAGAAGGTGAAATTACTAAAATACCCTTATCGGGTAAATCGCGTAGAATTCTAATTTGACTATCGATTCAGTCTATCTATCTACATAACCCAGGACTTATTTTCATGTAGAATATCATTCTTTAATCACTAGATTAAATTCTCATTTATTTTGACCTCAATTTACAAAAATGCCATCGGGCTATGTACTTAAACGTCATTTCCTGATTTCTTTTTGTACTCTTCAAAAATAATCTAAAATTCGGAAATTTAGACTTAAAATTCATACCGTATATTTACTAGACCCTCTGTGTATTATCTGTCCAGTCTCACGTCCATCCGGGCACTGTAGAGCCTGTGGGGCCCACCACACTGTCCTGGCTCGTATCTGCGAAATTCACATGAATTGAACAGTATGAGTGTCCTTACATGTGAAACAGTATCTGAATACACGGTTCTCACAAAGGGAGTGGATGTAGGTTTTGCTACTTGATCCCGTAAAAAGTAGTGGCTATAAGGTTTCCTCCTTGAGCCTCGGAAAAGAAGTGTTGAAGGTTACTCTTGAGCCTGCAAAAAAGAGTTTAACAAATTCAAGATAGTGAATTTGGAAAAAATTCTTGGGAGCGTCTTAAGGTAGAAAACGTAGGCAAAGTTACTAAACCTCTATAAATCACTTGCGTATAATTCTCTAACCCTTCACTCTTTAATTAGTTTTAATTTAATTATGTTTATTGCATTGTGCATGAATTGTATGCTAGAATAGCCTAGTGAACTTAGAAAACTACAATATAGGCTAGAGAATTAAGAAGATCGAAAAACGAACCTAAAGTTAGTCAAAAACAATTAACCCCTTCTCGGTTAGGTAATTGAGCCGATAGCATATGTGCATGCCTGATTGTTTCAAACATAAAAGTTTATAATATTTTACCTGCAACACTAGATTGGAAAGGAAGAGTACACAACAGAGGAAATTAATGAGGTTAGAATCGAATGGTGTGAATATGTTTTCTCATTTGTAAATATGGTTCTTTCCTGAGGTCATGATTGATTTTTCCTTTTCTAAAATCTCCCATACATTCCGACTTCATTGGAAAATCTTTTTATTCCTTATTGTGTTTTGATCTACATTATGTTCGAGAACTAGATGTGTAAAGCTTGAATGTAGCCATTGATTTTGCTCTGAACGTTTTGTAGGAGCGGATGGTTGTCTACATTCAATTTGGAGATTCTGTATATTATGCTATGCAATTAATGGCTATAAACTATTTTGGAAGATTTTCTATATATTGTTAACATATTTTGTATTTTTCTATAATTAAAATGCTTTTATTAATAAAATATCAAATAATATTTTTGTGAGGGCCTACATTTTTATAGTTTTGTTGTATAACACTGTAGTCTAATATCAACTAATGATGTATGATTTAAAACTTTAACTTTTCCCATAGACTATGGTTAATTGAAATAAGCGTAGTGTTTATTCTATTTTTTATTTTTTATTAATAAATAGTACTTGATTTAATACTACAGTTTTCTTAATAAAAATAGTTTTTTTTCTTAGTAAAAAAAAATGCGTTTTTCTGAAATCATAGTCTATATATTATCTTATTTTGTTTTCAAAATGGTTTTCAAAGTGAAAACTCATTCTCACTCACACTAGTCTCCGCCAGTTTCTTTCCCCCAGGATCTTTCCTCACCATCTCCCTTATGCTGTTTATAATTATTTTTCTTGTTAAAACTAAATATTAAAGCAAATCGTATTTTCTTAGGGTTGATTTTACTTCTTAGAAAGATTTATTTTATTCAAGATTAGAGAATACCCATTTTCCTTGTTTGGAGTTTATTTTATACTATGTTTTTACCTTTTATTGTCATTCTAGTAATTTTGCTTACTTTATCACTTGTGTTTGTAGATTTCAAACCAATTCTTTGCTTAACTCATCTGGTTCCTTCATACATAGATTCTTTTACCTCGTATGGTCCAAAAAGCCTTCCATTTTCGACTGTTTCCTCCCTTTTCCTATTTCTAAGGTTTACTCTCACCATTTTTTACTATTTTATTTTGTTATTTTATAATTTTTTTTAATTTGTCTTCTGTGTTCCTAGATTTGAAAGTGATTATTTGTTTGCTTCCTCTTCTGACTCTTACATAAAGGAAAGCTGTCTGCCTAAAAAAATCCTTCCATTTCATTTCCTCTATGCTATTCAAAACCAATTTAAATAACTTTTTTATTATTATTATTATTATTATTATTATTATTATTATTGTATTTAGTTTGTAACTATATTTCTAAATCTGAATGATTGTTCGTTATTCCTTAATAAGACGCTTTGGCTTTTCTAATGTTTGAGGTAAAAATTTTTCTCTTTCTTTCATTGGCTTTTGGTTGTTTATGTGATTTTCCTTTGAACTCAAGATTTTTTCAATAATGTAATTAACTCAATCCTTTGAATCTATCAGGTTATATTTTCTCTTAACGAAAACTTACTTAACTTAAGTTGAGATAAGAAGATTTATTATTTATTATTCGTATTATTAGATCTTTTGTTACTTATTTCTTTAAAAATTTTTCTGCTCTAATTGATTATATTTGAAATTTTTTTTGTTGTTGAAGCTTTTTATCCTTTTGTTTACAAACTTATGATCAAATTGATATTTGATCTAAAGTTAGGCTTTTTGGTTGTTGCTTGCTGGTGATGAAGTGTAAGGGAAAATACATGTTTATTACATTTGCGCATTCTATATTTGTACTCAAAATAGTTTACTGTTATGAAAATGTGATATTTGATTAGTTAATGCTATTGTTATCATTTGTTTAACGACATATGGTTGATGAAATTTTATATTTGCTAATTGAGTAGTAAATATTTTTTTAAAATTTTTGAATGTTCTGATTTGTTTCATCATCATCATCAAAGCCTCTATCCCAATAGATTAGGGTAGAATAATTTATGTATGAAATTAAATAGTTGGATAATATATTACTATTTTGGCATGAAATTTTTTGTTAATTATTTATATATAACCAAAAATGAAGGCTATATATTGATTTAAATGTGTACTCTAATACCATAAAATGACCTCTAAGTGGTAAATTGTAGTCTATTCATAATACAATAAATTACAATTTTTCATATTTGATAGTTTTATTTGATAAAACATAGTCTATTATTCAAAAAAAATGCAAATATAAATTGATTTTTGAAAACAAATATAAATTATTTAAATAAAAAGACCATGGCTATAAATTTGAAATGTAGTTTATTATAAAAGAAAACCATAATTTTAAATTCAAAAATATATTCTATTTTATAAAAGAAATAACTATAGTGTTCCCTTAACCACAATATAATATCATATGATGATAATAAGCATAGTTTAATATATAGTGGTTCATTGGAGAGTGGTAACATGGTTGCACGGCGACAGTTATTTCCTGGTTTCTTGGAGAAGGGCAGTGGTAGTTACCAGGGTAGTTTCCAATCCAACTTCTCTGGAGGAGGATTATTTGTCACTGCCTCTTTCCCAACCCCAAGCAATGCACTACCTACACCATCACCCCCAACAACAATGTCGACACCCTTAACGCTTGTTGATACATGTGTGCACAATGCTTCCATCACAAACATAGATAGTGCTATTCCAAAAGAATGTTTGACTTGTAATTGTCTTCCGACCACTTTGACACGTGCATGGAAGAGGCAAGCTAGGACCCATGTTGGTGTCATGCCTACTTCCTCATTGACTGGAAAGCGCAAGGCAGTAGATGAGGTGCTACTCAACACTCCTTCCCTGACTTCTGATGCTGTTATACCAATCATGAGAGCATTCGCCTGGAATTGCTGCGGGCTTGGGAACCTATGGTCAATTTGTGCTCTCAAGGAGCACATGAGAATTCAAATTCGTCATGTAGTTTTCTTATCTAAAATGAAACTACATGTCTCTCAACTGGATAACATTAAACAAATATGTGGTATGAATGGGTGTTTAGGGGTGAGTGCAACTGGAGCATCAGGAGGTTTGGCACTATTGTGGTCTGCTTTAATCAACCTACATCTACAGAGCTATTCCACTAATCATATCAATGTAGTTGTTGATGAGAGGGATAATAGTCCACCTTGGCGATTAACTAGCATCTATGGAGAGCCAAATCATTCTCGAAGAGCAATCATTTGGAATCTCCTTCGTTCGCTGTCAAGAAACAATGGTCTTCTATGGGTTTGTATAGGGGATTTTAATGAGATCATGTACTCCTATGAAAAGTTTGGGGCATACACCAGCCGTGATCATAACATGGCTGCATTCGTGATGCTGTCGATGAGAGCAATCTGGTAAATCTTAGTTTCACAGGCACGTGGTTCACCTGGGAACAGGACCATTCAACCACCTCCCACATTAGGGAGAGGCTTGATAGATGTATGGCTACGGATTGGATGAGTCGTTTTCCTATGTATCAAATTCAGCATCTAGTCTCCCCCACATCAGACCACTGTCCACTTTTATTACAAACTTGTATGATACCTCGGGCTTCGGGACAACATTACAAACCACGGTTTCATTTCGAAGCTTTTTGGGTTAATGAGCCAGGCTGTGCGGAAGTGGTTGCCTCTGCATGGAATAGGTTGAGGGATGTCTCTTTTGGTGCCAAAATAGATCAGACCACTCATGCCTTAAGCAACTGGAGCCGTAGAGTTTTAAAGCCTTTCCTATCGCAAAAGTCTTATTTGATGAATCGCATTGAGCATATCCAAAGCAGGTAGTAACTGATACGGTACGGCAAGAACACTTAGCACTTAAAACGGAATTTAACAAAGTTTTGCAATAGGAGGAGTGTTTTTGGAAGCAAAGGTCTCGGGTCCAATGGTTGCGGGTTGGTGATTGAAACACGGCTTTCTTTCATAGTCAGGCTAGTCGTCGAAGGAAAGTCAATTATATCGGGGCCTTAAAGAATAACGATGGAGTTTTGTGTGAAGGGCAGGATACTGTATCGCATATAGTGACTACTTATTTCCATGACTTGCTCCAGTCTACTTCACCCTTTTTTTTTGCAAATATTTCTATAGCAGGGAACCAAAGGTAATGACGACCATGAATGATTTTCTGCTAACTGATTAATATCCAACAAAGGCATCGGGTCCTAATGGCTTACTTGCACTTTTCTAGCAAAAGTTCAGGCCAATTGTTGGGGATGAGGTCACTGCCTTTTGCCTAGCATGCCTCAGGGAGAGAGGAGTTTGGTGGATATTAATCACATATTGATCTGTCTCATTCAAAAGACACCAGCACCTGAGAGTATTACAGAATCCAGGCTGATTAGCTTGTGCAATATGCTTTACAAGATCATTGCCAAGGTCCTTGCAAACCAGTTGAAGCATATCCTTCCACATTGTATCAGTAATGTTCAAAGTGCTTTTGTACTTGGACGGTCCATTATCGATAATGTAATTGTGGCATATGAATTGTTACGGAGTTTGAGATGTCATCGACGTGGTAAGCATGGACATTTTGCCTTAAAACTCGATATGAGCAAGGCATATGATCGTATTGAATGGGGCTTCTCGGAGTATATGATGCATAATCTGGGTTTTGATTCAAAGTGGATACAGCTTATTATGCAATGTGTTGGTTCTGTTACTTATTCATTGTTGGTGAATGGGGAATCATCTTCATCTTTTGTTCCTTGCCGAGGGCTTCGACAAGGGCATCCCTTGTCGCCTTATCTCTTCCTTTTATGTATTGAGGGCTTAACATCACTGTTGCAGTGAAGTCATCAAGAAGGCAGAATTCATGGTGTGTTAGCAAGTCGCACTAGTCTATGTGTGACTCATTTGCTTTTTGTAGATGATAGCCTTATGTTTTGTCATGCCAACTTATGGGATGTGGCCAATTTAAAACAGATTTTGTATGTGTATGAGACCGCCTCAAGCCAACGGGTGAATTATGATAAGTCCTCCTTGTATTTTGGTTTTAACGTTAGAGAGGAAATTAAGGCCACCATTCAGACATTGTTCTCAGTGCCAATTCTGACCAGCCTTGAGAAATATTTAGGCATACCTTGTATTGTTAGGAGGCGTAAGGGTAGAGCTTTTCGGGTTATAAAAGAAAAGATTGCATCAAAGATTTTTTATTGGAGCACCAAGACCCTCTTTGCTGCTGGGAAAGAAATCTTTCTGAAAGCCATTGTGCAAGCAACCCCAACTTATTCCATGAGTTGCTTCTTGTTCCCAAAATCTCTATGCTCTAGCATTAATGCGATGGTTGCTCGATATTGGTGGCGGCAAAATCAGATGTCCCGTGGTGTACATTGGTTGAGTTGGTCAAACATCTACCGTGGGAAGGATGAAAGGGGTATGGGTTTCAGGGATTTTAGGAAGTTTAATTTGACCATGCTAGCCAAGCAGGGGTGTCATCTTCTAACGGAAATAGATTCTTTGGTATATTCAGTACTCAAAGCAAAGTATTTTACTCAAACCTCTTTTTTGGAGGCCTCTGTTGGTAGGAATCCATCCTATATTAGGAGGAGTTTATGCCAAGCTAGACAAGTATTGCAAGGTGGACTCTTCTAGCGTGTTGGAACAGGTGCTTCTATCAGAATCTGGAGGGATCCTTGGCTACCTTTTACTTTTAATGGCCTACCTATAACACAAAGGAGTAGTGGGTGCAACGAAGGGCAGGTAGCTGACTTGCCTAATCCGTATACATTGGATTGGAATCAAGATCTTGTGTTTTCCATGTTTGAATGTGATGAGGCAAAAAGGATTCTCTCTCTGCCTAGGATACGTGTCCCATTAACAGATATTCTTTCATGGAAATACACTAGGGATGGTCGATATACTGTTAAGAGTGGCTAGAAAAGCCTCTGTCAGGAAACACTTGGCTCGCCCTCTGGTGTTTATGTTGCTATTTTATAGAGGAACCTCTGGCACATCCATTTACCACCTAAAGTTAAAGTCTTTCTATGGCAGTTGTGCAGAAATTTACTCCCATTAATGCTTAATTTGTTTCAACGGCATGTACTTGTGGATCGATCTTGTCCTAGGTGTGGCGAGGATGATGAAAGCGTTCTTCATGCATTTCGTGATTGCTCACATGCAGTGGAAATTTGGCGGTTAACTCAACCTGTTTTCCTACTACCATATATAGAGGCTGATGACTGGATTTTTCATTCTCTATCCTCTTTGATTGGTAAACATTAGCAAATCTTTGCTTTGACTCTTTGGAGTATATGGTTTGATAGAAATGCCCAGGTGCATGATGGAAGATGCAGTGACCTCAACAGACTGTTTCTCTTGTTGCATCTTATTTGGAGGAATTTGAGAAAGCTAACATCGTTCCTTGCTCACATGCACAACCCAGGACAGTTCAACATAGGCAGCCACCAAAATCGGGATACTATAAGGTTAATTTCGATGGCTCCATGACACTGCTGCTCGACGGGGAGGAATAGGAGTTGTTTTTCAGGATGAACATGCTCGGATAATTGGTGCAGCAGCAATCAATGTCCCTTGGTGATCTGATGTACTTGTAATGGAGTCTCTAGCAGCCTTCCATGCAACTCAGTTTGCATTGGATTTGGGTTTGAATAAGGTGGTAGTAGAAGGGGATTCTTTGAGTATTATATAACAATTACAGGTGACCACCAGTGATCTCTCACATGTAGGCATGCTACACGCGTTAACTAAGACATTGTGCATTGGTTTCTTGATGTATGAATTCTCCCATGTACAACGGTCTAGAAATGAGGCTGCCAATCTTCTAGCTTCTTATGTTGTAGAATGTAACCAGGCTAAGTTATGGGTTGAGGAAACCCTTACTCTACTAAATAATATCTTAGCCTCTAATGTACATTCCATGCATATATGAGTAAAGAAAGCGTTTCACTAAAAAAAAATAACCATAGTTTAACATTATATATTATATTACATTTGAATAAACCAATAAAAGACTACGCTTGAATAGATTACAAATAGATTATGGCTAAAAAACTTAATGTTTTATTATAAATGAGAGGGGTGATTACTAAAATGCTCTGTCTTGTAACTGCCATTTTCATGGCAGTTTAGGATAATAGATAGTCAAGTTTTTGATAATTCTTCCTTCTTTGTTGATTTATTTTCTATCTTCACTATTTAATTCTGAGTTAACGAATGAGTATGCTTTAGACACTATCTTGAGAGTGGTTGGAAGCAAATGAAGTTGATAGATGATGAGAATGTGGAAGTGATTGTGTCACCAGATGTGTTGTTGAAATCTGAATAACTTGGACATTTATGCCTGGTTGGTTCACTTTTAATCCAAAGGTGTAACGACCCGTTACCATATTTTTAAACCTTATTTTACACAATTTATCCGGTTGGGCTGTTTGTGATACTTCACTTTACACTTGATGTTAAACAATTTAATAAAATATTTTTAACATTATACACATCCCCTATCTTATTTACAAATATGTAGTACTGTAGACATGTCGAAATACAGAAAATAAATGATCGTACTTGATATATCTTAGTCAGTTTGTCACATTGTCCATTATGTGCAGCCGTAATCCACAAATATTGGATCTCACCATCATCAAAACCTGAAATGTTAAAATTGGGGAGTGAGCAAACCACGGCTCAATAAAAGAGTTATATGCTACACTTGATATTCAGCTATCTATATGCTGAAAATAATTTTTTTCTTTTTCATTAAAATCTTCCTAGCTGGCTCTAGGCTCACATGTAGGAAGGATACTACAGTCGGCTAGGGATCTAGATAGAGTAAGGCAGGTATTTTGAAATACCTGGCTTGTTCCGAAACCTAGAAGCAACTGTAGAGAATACTAAATCGATTGTTTTCAAAACGATATAATTTTCGTTTTTCCACAAAGTAAACCACTTATCTCTTTTCACTTCAATATACTTTAAAACACGTGGCAGTTCAGTAATAAAATAGTGGTTTACTTCTTTTCTCTTCAGTACAGTAAAAACAGTACAGTACAGTGATTTGTAAATATTCAATCATTGGATAATTACTTCTTCGATTATTTCTATCTCAGAAATAATTCTTATGTTATTATTTTAGAATAAACATTTATTTCTCTTTTCAAATCAGTAACCAAATCGTACATCAGTAAAACAGTATATTCAATAAAACAGTAATTCGATACGGTTCAATCAGTAGACAGTAAACAGTAGCTACTAGTTTAGAAAACAGTATAAGGTAGCTTTCGATTCAGTAAACAGTAAATGTTAGCTTTCAGTTCAGTAAAACAGTAATTAATGGCTACCATTTCAGTAAACAATACAGTTCAGTAACACAGTATTTTGGTACGGTCTTTCATCAGTAACAGAAAACAGTAATTCAGTACAGAAAACAGTAATTCAGTACAGTAAACAGTAATTCAGTACAGTAAACAGGATTCCGTAAATCCTTTCAGTAAACAGTAAACAGTAAGTAGTAAGTAATAAATGAGACTAGGCAACACCCTACAAGTAAATCATGCTATCTCGTCCACTAGGGACACAGTAACAGTAATGAGATCTATGGCCATGATCTATAATATGTCCTCGGTGTACACTTGCTAGGCGACAATCCGGGACGCTGATGACTAGCTGGTCAATCAGCCACGTGATAGTAACAGTATATGTGATGCATGAAGCTCGGGGCCTAAGTCTCAAAACAGTATAAGCCGTACCATAGCCTTTATGGATTTTAAATACAGGAAATCGAAATATTTCACAAATATCCATAAGGCTCACATGTAATAAATCATCACCTTTATGAAATAATTAAATTAAAATAACATTTCTTAAAATATTTCATAACGGTATAAATCATATTTTTCATACAGTGAAAACAATTTATAAATCATTACTGAAATATAGAAGGGCAAAACTGTCCTTTTTTTCACCGTAAAACACATATGCACGCTTTTTCGTGCATTCAATCGAAAACATGGTTTTATAATTATCGGAATTTCAAACAAATCATTTTTATAATTTATGAAAATAAATTATTTATTTTCTAACTTTAAATTCCCATAACCATGTTTTCTTCTAAAAACACGTGTAGAGACCTCTAGTCTCGAAATCATAGTTTTTCTTCATTTCTTAACCTTTATGAAATTTTCATAATTAATTATTTCCATAATTAACATCATAAAGGTTTTATGTAAAATCAAGTGAATATTTAAGAATATTTATAAAAATATTCACTTCAGTCTCTTTTTCATTTTCATCTCGTTTCATGTGAAATATCACCTACTGAGTGAATTTTCGGTGATTTCCTTTTCACCATTCTCGAAAACATGAATATTTTAAATTTAAATATCACTATATTCATGTTTTATGAAATTTATTTAATTTCTCGATTTTCGTACCCGAAAATCGATTCAAGTGAAATCAAATATTTTATTTTGGTTTTCAGTGATTTTCGATAAATTTCAGTAATTTTTCGATAATTTTTCGGCAGTATAACGGCTACAGATTTGGCTAGCCTCCTGAACAGAAAATACAGTTTATATTTCTCAACCGGTATTTCACCACAATTTAAAACCGATAAATCACAACAAATTTCAAAACCAATCATTATAAATTGCATTTATAAATTAAATGCATAATTTAAAACATAGCCGAATATCCTTACAGGCAGCACATGTCTCCCTTACCTGTTTCGGGTCGGCGACTGCCTCTCGATGGTCGCGCCTGTGTTCACCTCGCCCGATTCAATCGGCTCGGTCATTGAGGATATTTTCGATTCCCGTAATTCCCGGGATTTCCCGTAATTTTCGAATTCTCGAGAATTCTCCAAATTCCCGGAATTCCTTTTCTCTTTCTCTTCCTTCTTTTTCTTCCTTCTTTCTTTTTCTCTTTTCTTTTCTTTTCTTTTTTCTTTTTCTTTTTCCTTTTTCTTTTCTATTTCTTTTTCCTTTTCTTTTTCTTTTTCTTTCTTCCCAGCCGGTTCGGTCACCTCCCTCACCACCGATTCTCCTCCGGTGGCCGGTTCTCCGGCGGTTCGACTGCTCCTCAGCTGGCCGACGTCAAGGCGAACTCGTCGGTGGTTTCAGCTTGGCCTGAATCGGCGACACAGTGGCGGATCGAGGCGGAATAGGTTCGGTTTCATCTTCCTCTTCGCCGACCCTCCTCCGCCGTTCATCGCGCCTCGGGTGGCCTCCATCGTCTTCCTCTCCCTCCGGCGGTGCTTCGGTGGCAGTGGCGGTGCCTGGATCGACCGACACCATCGTCTGCCATTTTTCCTTTTCTTTCCGGCTTCGCCGGTTTTTCCTTTCATTTTCCTTCCTGTTTCCGTTGGCTTCCGTCGCCGGTCATCTCCTCCTTCCCTTGGCTCGCCGACCGACATCCTCTCTTCCCTTCTCCGACTACAGTGGCTGGTGCCACTCGGGGAGACAGAATCGGGAGTCTTCCCGATTCTGTTTATTTCTTCTTCTTTCCTTTTTTTTTATTTTAATTATAATTATATTTATAATTACATTATAAATATAATTACATTATTTTATTATATAGTATTTTGAACTATATATTATATAAATATATATTATATATTAATAATATATATTTTCACATAAAAATATATATTTTCATGTACTTTAAAAATTTAACATTTATATAAATATTCATATAAATGTAATAATTCCATATATATTGTATTTACAATATATATATATATATTTTCTTCCTCATTTTCTTATTTAATTTGGATTTCCATTTATCCAAATTAAATTTCTTCTATCCCTTATTTTATTTCCAACTTAATTTCTTTCACTCGAATTTCTTGATCTGTCACTTCCTCAATTCTCGAGATTTTCACTAGTATCCCATTCTCATAATTTTATTTATTTATTTCCAATATTTATTTGCTCCAATATTTATTTCCAATATTTATAATTTCCTATAAACGAAAAATTTACGTTTATCACAAAAGGCCTTTTAACTATGAGACTATGTTTTTTATTATTAAACAACTTTGGAGACTTGCAAAAGGTATCATGTGTTGGGTTCTGGATAATAATTTTTTTTGTTCCAATTCTTTGCTAAGAGTGGCCAGATCAAAGTTTTGGAGGGTTGCCCATGGATGTTTGAACTTTGTCTTATTCCTGTAACCTTATGATGGCTTCAAGCGCCCACGAGAGTACAACTTCAATTCATTGTAGATTTGGGTTAAGATTTATGATCTTCCTCTCTTTATGATGACTACGGATGAGGTAGTGTAAGTTGGTTCTTCTATAGAAAGGTTGATTGAGACAGATATGGGTGATGAATGTGCCAAATGGGGTCGATTCATACATGTTATTAAACTGATGAAGTTTGATGTGTAATCTAATGTGGACAAGTTGGTAGCACACGTGTGCAAATGTAGTTAAAGTTAGTTAGAAGTTAGCTCTGTTAGTTTTCTTTTACTTTCATATAAAAGCTAGTGTACTAGTTATCAGAAAATATACTCTCTGTAATTTTTCCATTTCTTGATACAATCAATGGAAGCAAATTCCTTCTCAATTCATTTAATCTTTCTGTCATTCTAAAATGGTATCAGAAGTTTTTTTTTTTGCTGAATCGCACTTTGTTTTTCTTTCATGGCTCGAGGTAACCATAACAACAATCTTCCTACAAATAGAGTTGTAGTTGGTTCTTCTTCTTTGAAAGATTCCAGTAGCCCCTTTTATCTTCACAATGGTGATCATCCAGGTCTACTATTGGTTTCTCATCAACTTCTTAGATCCAATTACAACACCTGGAGCAGAGCAATGTTGATGGCCTTGATTGCCAAGAACAAAGCTGGTTTTATTAATGGATCGATTATTCAACCATCAACTGACGATCTTCTATATGGTGCTTGGACTCGCTGCAATAGTATGGTAATATCTTAGATTCTTAACTCAGTCATTCGTGAAATTACTGATAGTCTTCTTTACTATTCCACTGCCTATGAAATCTGGAAAGATTTGAAGGAACACTTTCAACAAAGTCATGGTCCAAGAATCTTTCAGATTAAAAACAATCTCATTGCTCTTCATCAAGGTTCATTAGATGTCAGTAGCTTTTACACAAAACTTAAGATCCTTTGGGATAAACTCAAAGAATATCAGCCTATTCCTATTTGTACCTGTGGAGGAATAAGGCCTTGGACTGTTTTTTAACGGCATGAGTGTATTATGCAATTCTTGATGGGCTTAAATGATTCTTTTGCTCAGATTAGAGCTTAGATCTTGATGATGGATCCTTTTCCTCCTATTACTAAGGTGTTTTCTTTAGTGATACAAGAAGAACGTCAAAGAAATATCTGTCAATTTGTTTGGCCCATTTCAGATCATAGTTCACATGACATGCCTATAGCTGCATCATCTTTTGTAAATCAAAGTTCTAAAGGCAAGAAGGATCGACCCCTTTGTACTCATTGTAATTTGCTTCGACATACCATAGAGAAATGCTATAAATTGATTGGTTATCCCCCTAGTTATAAGAACAAAGGGAAAAATGTAGCCTCTAAAGCACATGTTAATCAAGCCAGTTCTACTTTAGATGGGATTTCTGCAAATTCAACTCTTGCCTTAAGTTCTGAACAGTGCAAGCAACTCATTTCTTTTCTAAGCTCGCAATTACAGCTTGATTCTCCACACATTCCAAAAGTAAAGCAGTCTGAGCTTATGGTATCTTGTCTCAATGGTATTAGTTCCTTCATCTCTTCTGTCTCTAATTCTGCTTTCTCAAATTCTACTTGGAACCTAGATATTGGTGCAACACACCATATATGTTGTTCTTTACAATTCTTTAAGTCCATAACTTCAATACAAAATTCTTGTGTCAAGTTACCAAATGGTTTCTCTATTGCCATAACTCAATCTGGAACAGTTCAAGTTTTACCAGATAGGTGTGTAATCGAGCCGAGCCGAGTCAATACACTATGATACTCGAGCTCGAGCTCGAGCTCAACTCAAAAATTGAAGCTCAAAACTCGACTCGAGCTCGGTCGAGCTCTAATTTTCAAGCTCAAGCTCGACTCGAGATTATACTCGAACTAAGCTCGAGCTCGATTAGGCTCGAATAAAAAAAATAATAATAATAAATTTGATACTAAATATTAAATTCAAATAAAATATTTTTAAACAAAAAAATTAGCAATCTCAACCAAATCCAGTTACAATAACACTGTACATCACTGTCTGCAGAAAATTTAAAAAGTGATGAAGATTAAGATAGAGCCAATCCCTTTCTCAAATCTACAAATAGATCAAAGACCCACATCCATTTATGCATTTTTACATTATTACAGAAAGATGATAGCCCCAGAACATGTATCCTTTTCATCTTCAAATTAACCTGAAAACAAAAAGGTCTCAAGAAGTTAAAAGCATGTATACAAAGAAATAAAGAAAAAAAAAACCAAGAAAAAAACGGTAACAAATTTTTTAATTAATTACAAGACAAATAATAAAACAACTTAAAAATCAAAGGAATGAAAGGGAAAAAAAAAAGATATTCCCTAAGCTGGACCAGAAAATTAAAAACAAATTTAAAAAACTAAAGAAGTTTAAATATAAAAGAAGAACAAACGCAGAAAAAAGGTTGAAATCTAAAAGAATCAGAACAAGAACAGACTCATAAAGGTTGGAGATCTAAAACCTACACGAATCCATGTCAGAAACAAAAATAAGTGAGATAAGAAGACAGAGCTATAGAGGGAAACGGCTACCACCTGGTGGGAGATCGAGACTCGAGAGAGAAGAATGTAGGTGCACTGGGTAAAAGTAAAAACAAGATGGAGAGAAAGAGATAGGGGAAAGGGGTGAAAGAAAGAACGACGGTGATAGAGAGTTAATGAGCACCGCTGGTGAGAAGAAATAAAGTGGAAAGAAAAAAGTTAAAGTTTTTAGGGTTTTTAAGTTAGGTATATATTTTAAGAGTAAAATTGTAAATTTATAATTAAATGCTCGATTAAGCTCGCGAGCTACTCGAGCCGAGTATTATAGTGCTCGAACTCGGCTCGCTCGGTAATTCGAGCTGGACTCGACAAAAATCGAGTCAAATTCGAGTTTTTCTCGAGTCGAGCCCGAGTAGCTTGCGAGCACCAATGTCTCGTTTACACCCCTATTACCAGACCTACTGTTAGAAAATGTTCTCTTTGTTCCTGAATTTCACTTTAATCTGAATTCCATTAGCTCCTTACTTCAACACCATAACTACAATGTTCACTTTACTTCCGATTTTTGTTGTATTCAGGACCCTATACAAGAGAAGATGATTGGGATGGGTAAACGCATTGGGAACCTTTACACTCTTACCTCAAGTTTTGATTTCCTCTCAAAATCGTGTATTTCATCAGTGTGTAATAATGTTGTCCTGACAGAAAGAGAACTCTGGCACTTTAGATTGGGACATCCCTCTTTTGTAAAAATTCAAACATTAAAGTCTAATATTGATATTTCCTCTAATTCAATGGATTCTTTTCCTTGTTCTATTTGTCCACTTGCTAAATAGAAACAACTGCCCTTTGTTTCTAACAATTCGCTTTCAGACTCTCCTTTTCAACTAATACATATAGACATTTAGGGGCCCTTCACACCAATATCTGTTAAAGGCTATAAATATTTTTTAACAATTGTTGATGATTACACTAGATATGTTTGGGTTTATTTTCTTAAAACAAAAGCTAATGTGGTTACTATTTTTCCTACTTTCTACAACTTAATACAAAATCAATTTAGCTCAAATCGGTTAAATCAGATAATACACCAGAATTGGTTTTCACTGAATTTTTCAAAAGCAAGGGAATTGTTTCTTTCCATTCTTATGTTGATACTCCTCAACAAAACTCTGTTGTGGAGAGAAAACATCAGCACATTCTTAACGTTGCCAGAGCTCTCCTTTTTCAATCCTATAGACCCTTACCCTACTGGACAGATTGCATTATGACCTCAATATATCTCATAAATAGGATTCCATCCCCACTCTTGAACAACAAGTGTCCATTTGAGTTACTATGGCATAAGAAACCATTATATTCCCATCTTCGAGTCTTTAGCTGTTTGTGTTATGCTTCTACCTTGAATAGGCATAGGACAAAGTTTTCTCCAAGAGCAGTTGCAGCTGCATTTTTAGGCTATCCTCCTGGTTACAAAGGATATAAATTGCTGGACTTAGCCACCAATACAGTTTACATATCTAGAGATGTTGTTTTTCATGAACACATTTTTCCTTTTAAGAATTCTTCCTCTCAATCTGCAACATTTCCAGATTTCTTTTCTCCTTATGATTTGCCATCTAACCTCAATTCTCGCACCTCCACAGATTCTCATTTTGAGTCCTCTGGTTTACAACAGCCAAATACCTCAACTAATCTTAGTTCCACTAGAAATCGAAATCCTCCTTCTTATCTTAAAGATTTTCATTGTTATAATATTACATCTTCTACTTGTTCAACATTGCATCCTTTATCATCTGTTCTTAGATATACTCATCTTTCTTCATCCTATAAAAGTTTTGTTCATGCTATTTCTTCTCATGTTGAGCCTAATACCTATGCTCAAGCTGTTAAAGTTCCAGAATGGAGGGAAGTAATGTCTGAGGAGTTGAGAGCTTTGGAAGCTAATGATACTTAGACTGTTACTTCCTTACCCCTAGGAAAGAAATCTATTGGATGTCGTTGGGTATACAAAATCAAATTTCGAGCTGATGGTAGTTTGGAAGGGTACAAATCTTGTCTTGTGGCCAAAGGGTATACCCAACAAGAGGGTGTAGACTATCTAGACACCTTCTCTCCGATTGCAAAGTTGGTTACTGTTAAGGTGATTCTTGTCTTGGCTACTATTAAAGGTTGGAGTTTGACGCAACTGGATGTCAACAATGCTTTTTTACGTGGGAACTTGACAAAAGATGTTTACATGGCCTTACCTCCAGGATATGATCGACAAGGGGAGCACTTGCCACCTAATCTTGTTTGTAAGCTTCGCAAATCCTTGTATGGTCTGAAACAAGCATCTAGACAGTGGTTTTCAAAGTTTTCTTCTGCATTGCTTCAATCTGGTTTTCAACAGTCTGCAACTGATAGTTCTCTTTTCACAAAATCTCTGGGCACTCATTCTTCGCATTACTTGTGTATATGGATGATATAGTAATTGCTAGTAATGATCTAGCTGAAGTATCTTGTTTGAAAGATTACCTCAATCAGTGTTTCAAACTTAAAGACCTTGGTGATTTGAAGTATTTTTTAGGCTTAGAAGTGGCTTAATCTCACAAAGGCATTTCTGTTTCACAAAGGCAATATGCTCTTCGATTGCTTTTTGATACTGGCTTCTTAGGTTGTAAACCAAGACCAACTTTAATGGATCCTAACATTAAACTTTCAAGAGAACAGGAGGAGTTGCTTCAGGATCCAACTATGTTTCACAGGCTTATTGGCTGACTGTTGTATCTAACTATATCTCAGCCTTATCTCTCTTACTCTGTCAACTACCTCAGTCAATTCTTATCTCAGACTCGAACTCCACATTTGCAAGCTACTTATCGCATACTTCAATATATCAAAGCAACAATTGGTCAAGGTTTGTTCTTCAATTCCACTTCAATGCCTGAGTTAAAAGGATTTGCTGATGTAGATTGGGCTGCATGTCTAAACAATAGAAGGTCAATTACTGGTTTTTGTATTTTTGTTGGAGACTCCCTTGTTTCATGGAAATCTAAGAAACAGCACACCGTCTCCAGGTCTTCTGCTAAAATTGAGTATCGATCCATGGCCAATGCAACTTGTGAGCTCATTTGGCTCCTCACGCTCTTTAAAGATCTACAAGTTCCACATCCTAAATCTGCTGTTTTATTTTGTCATAATCAAGCTACCTTTCACATTGCTGCCAATCCAATTTTTCATGAAAGAACCAAACACATTGAAATCGACTATCATTTGGTTCTTGAGAAAATTCAAGATGGCACCCTGAAGACTTTGTTCGTTTCTTCTCAACACCAGCTGTGTAACAATCCAAGTTACATAGTAATACACATATCATTACACAATTTTGACGGTTGGGCTGTCTATGATACTTCACTTTTTCATTTACTATTAAACAATTTCATATAACATTGTTAATATGATATACATCTCTTATCTTAATTCATAAGAAAATAGTACTGTAGATAAGTCTAAATACGGAAAATAAATGATCGTACCTCATGTAATAAATCAAGCTGTCACATCGTCCCCAAATGCACAGTCGAAATCCTTAGATACCAGACTCCCAGTCCTCGAAAATTTGAAATGTTAAAATTAAGGGGTGAGCAAACCACGGCTCAGTAAGAGAGTTATATGCAACACTTGATATTCAGTTATCTATATGCTGAAAAACTTTTTCTCTTTCTTTAAATTTTTCTAGATGGGCTCTAGGCTCACATGTAGGAAGGATACTACAGTCGGCTAGGGATCCGGAGGGAGTAAGGCAGGTATTTCGAAATACTTGTCTTGTCCCGGAACCTAGAAGCAACTGTAGATAGTACTATATAAATTGTTCTCCAAAATGATTTAATATTCGTTTTCCGTAGAGTAAACCATTTAATTCTCTTCACTTCAGTAAGGTTTAAAACAAGTGACAGTTCAGTAATAAAACAGTGGTTTACTTTTATTCTCTTCAGTACAGTTAAAAACACATGACAGTGGTTTACAAATATCCAATCATTGGATAAACAATTCTGCAATTATTTCTATTTTAGAAATAATTCTCATGTTATTCTTTTTGAATAAACATAAATTTCTCTTTAGTTCAATAACCGTATCTTACAGTTCAATAAAACAGTAATATTCAGTAAAACAGTATCTTGATACAGTTCAGTCGGAAAACAGTAAACAGTAGCTACTAATTCAGAAAACTATGTACGGTAGCTTTCAGTTCAGTAAACAGTAAATGGTAGCTTCCAATCCATTAAAACAGTAATCAATGGCTACCATTTCAGTAAACAGTACAGTTCCGTAAATAGTGTTTTGGTACGATTTTTTATCAGTAAATAGTATAGTAATTTAGTACAATAAACAGTGCAGTACCGTAAACAGGATTCAGTAAATCCTTTTAGTAAACAATAAACAGTGAGACTAAGCAACACCCTACAATTAAATCATGCTATCATTGTCCACTAAGGGACACAATAACAATAATGAAATCTATGGCCATGATCTATAATAGGTCCTCGGTGTACACTTGCTAGGTGACATTCCGGGACGCTGATGACTAGCTGGTCAATCAGCCACGTGACAGTAACAGTAATAGTACGATGCATGAAACTCAGGGCCTAAGTCTCAAAACAGTATAAAATCGTATCATAGCCTTTATGGATTTTAAACACAGTAGTGTAAAACATTTCACCATCATCCATAAGGCTCACATGTATAAATCCTTACCTTTATGAAATAATTAAAATAAATAAAATTTTTCAAAATATTTCATAAAGGCATATATCATATTTTCCATACGGTGAAAACAGTTTATAAAATCATCACTATAAAATATAAAAGGTCATAACTGTCCTTTTTCACCGTAAAACATATACACACATTTTTTCGTGCTCTCTATCGAAAACATGGTTTTCAAAGTTATTGGGATTCAAATCAATTATTTTTATGATTTATGGAAAATTAAAATATTTATTTTCCAAATCAACACTCCCGTCACCATGTTTTCTCTATAAACACATACGGAGACCTTCTAGTCTCAAAGTACTGTTTTCCACCTTTAATTAACCTTTATGGAATTTTCTATAAATACTTATTTTCACAATTGAAACCATAAAGGTTATTTACGAAATCAAGTGAATATTTGAAAAAATATTATTAAAATATTCACTTTGTGTCTTTTCATCTTCCATCTCGTATTACGTGAAATTTTACACTTCGAGAGAATTTTCAGTGGTTTTATTTCCACAATTCTCGAAAACATGAATATTTTACAATTAATCATCTGTATATTCATGTTTTATGAAAACTAATCGATTTCTCGATTTTCGTGACTAAAAATCGTTTCTCGTGAAATCAAATCATTTAATATGATTTTCGGTAATTTTCGATAAATTTTCGGCAGTATAACGACTGCCGATTGGCTAGCCTCCTGCACGGAAAATACAGAACTCAACCGGTAAATCACCACAAATTTTCAACCAATCACTATCAATAGCATTTACAAAAATTAAATGCATAATTTAAAACATATGTGCCGAATATCCTTACAGGCTGCACATGTCTCCCTTACCTATCTCGGGTCGATGACCGCCTCATTACGTTGCGCCTGTGTTCACTTCGCCCGATTCCATTGTCTTGGTCATCGAGGGAATTTTCTGGAAATAAAATTCTAAAATTTAGAATTTTTCCATAATTTATTAAAATTTACTGGAAATTAATTTCCAAAAATTTCTTACCGATTTTCGTAAATTCCCGAATTTTCGAATTCTGGGGAATTTCTGAATTCTTGAAAATTCCTTTTCTCTCTCTTTTTCCTCTTTTCTTTTCTTTCTCTTTCTTTTTCTTTTTCATTTTTCTTTTCTTTTCTTTTCTTTTTTCTTCCTTTTTTTCTTTTCTGGTCAGACCGGTCAGCCTCCCTTATCGCCGGTTCTCCTCCGATGGCCGGTTCTCCGGCGGTTCGGTGGCTCTATAACTGGCCGACGTGGCGGCGAAGCTAGATCTGGCCTCCGTTCAACCTAGATCGACGGCACGGCGGCAGATCGAGTCGGCCTAGGTTCAGACTCTTCGCCCTTCCTCTTCCGCCGTTTTTCGCCTCACCGGTGGCCTCCTACCCTTTCCTCTTCCTCTGTTGAAGGTTCGGTTGCAGTGGCGGTGGCCGAATCGGCCGGCACCGCCACTTTCCCATTTTCCTTTTTCTCTTCCCGGCTTCGTCGGTTCTACTTCGGTTTCCTTTCCTTTTTCGGGTTGTCGCCAGTGGCCTTCGCTTTTCCTCGTCAACCGGCAACGCCCCCTCTCCTCTTCTCTCTTTTATCTCGCCGACGGCGGCAGTGGGTGCTGCCGTCGGCCCTTCTGTTTCGGGAAGGGGTCGGGGTTCCCGACTCCTTCTGTTTCATTTTTTTTATTTTAATTATATATATTATACTTATACTATATACTATACTATATATTATTTTATATATAGTATAGTACTATATATATTGTGTATAAAATTATATATATAATATATATGTATATTTATATACTTTAAATTAAATAACATTTATATATATTTATATAAATGTAATTACAATATATATTGTATTTATAATATATATATATATATATATACAAACTCTAATGTAAATTAATATTTACATTTTTCATATATGTATATATTTATATATATACATAAAATGTTATACTTGTATACATATATACTATTTAAATTTATAAGATAGTATATATACATATATACCAATGTATTTTAATATATACTATATAGCATTTCAATACATATGTATTTGTATAAAAATACATTTATATAATATATAATTATATAAATATATTTCATATTCACTTCTCATTTTCTTATTTAATTTGGATTCCAATTTATCCAAATTAAATTTCCTCTCTTCGTTATTTTTCCATAATTTCAACCTTATTCTTATTTCCAATTTAATTTTCCTTCACCCGAATTTCCTTATTCATCACTTCCTCAATTCATGGAATTTTCATTAGTATTCCGATCTCATAATTATATTTATTTATTTCAACATATCTATTTTCTCTAATATTAATTTCCAATATTAAATAATGAAAATTTTACGGTTATCACAAGCTGGCTGACATGCTTACCAAGGCTTTATTTCCAACTCGGTTTCAATACTTACTTAGCAAGATGAATGTGCATACCATCCACATTTCATCTTAAGGGGGAGTATTAAACTGATGAAGTTTGATGTGTAATCTGATGTGGACAAGTTGGTAGCACACGTGTGCAAATGTAGTTAAAGTTAGTTAGAAGTTAGCTCTGTTAGTTTTCTTTTACTTTCATGTAAAAGCTGGTGTACTGGTTATCAGAAAATATACTCTTTGTAATTTTTCCATTTTCTTGATACAATCAATGGAAGCAAAGTCCTTCTCAATTCATTCAATCTTTCTATCATTCTAAAACGTGTTAAGGTTGAAATTGATGTTCATAAACCATTGAGGAGGGGTGTTTAGGTTAAAGATGGTGCCACCAATGCTAAAATTTTTGTGCATTTTCATTATGAAAGACTTCCTACTTTCTGCTACATTTGTGGCACTCTAGGCCACTCCAAAAAGGCTGTGAGAAGTTTACTCTAGGCCCAGATTCTAATTCTAAGGAGTTTGGTGATTGGTTACGAATTTTCCCTATGAAAAGAAGATCCACTATGGGCTTCCTTCAAGACACAGACCACAATCGTTGGCAAAGCAAGTTCTTCTATGGTTGCCATTCGAAGCCTGGGGATAACAAAATGTTTTCTCCACATGAAGGTAAAATGGATTCTAACAAAGTGGACATCCCAATTTCCATGCAAATTGATGACAAAACAGTGAATACTTGCAATATGGTGGTAAATGGTCACAGTTCTTCATGTAACAAGATTAAGGACAATCATCCCTTTTCCCTGAATATACCACTGCTTCAAACATCAATCAAATGTGAAAGTTTGGAATTGGTTGTTCACAATGAGAACTTGCAGAATGTTTCCAACCATGCAGCTACGTTCAAAAAACACAAACCTATTAAAATGAGCCTTTCGAGAGGATTTGCTGACGATGGTGCTATGATAATAAAATCTCAGGTCATCTCTAAACCTACTGACTTTATTGCAATGGCAGATAGTACTATGCCTCGCCATCAGCCATGAATCTCGTTTGCCATAACTGTCGTGGTTTGGGATGTATACGAATACTTGCAGGGCTGAAAAATCTCCTCGTTATAGAGAAACCACAAATTGTTTTCCTTTGTGAAACAAAACTATAGAGATATGAGGCTAAACAATTACGGAGGTATTGTGGTTTTTCTTTTGGTTTCTGTGTTAGTAGTGTGGGATGTAAAAGAGGCTTACTTCTTATGTGGAGTGAAGGAATGGATGTTATTTTGCAAAGCTTCTCTCAGAATCACTTAGATGTTGCAGTGAATGACAGCACTCATGCATGTAAAAGGAGGTTCGCAGGCTTTTATAGTGTACCCAATACCTAGTTGAGGTACAAAGAATGGGATGTTCTTCAAGAATTAAGTACAATGAGCTCTCTTCCCTGGCTTTGTGTAGGTGATTTTAATGAAATCCTGTTCCAACATGAGAAGTATAGTAGGCTCCTAAGGAGTGACCAGCAGATGGAAGCTTTTCGGAGCACAATGTAGGATTGTAGGCTACGGGACTTGGGCTTCACAAGCCCACCATTCACTTGGTGGAATGGTTGCTCAGGTGATGCTACTGTAAAGCTTCGACTGGATCGATTCTTTGGGTCTATGGAGTGATGTTCAATGTTAAGCAATGAAAGAGTAGAAAATTTGGCAGCGAAATTCTCTGACCATAATCATGTATTGATGGAGTTCAATAATCAACAGCAAAGTCCCCAACTAAAAAATAAAAAGTGGTTCAGATTTGAAAGAATGTGGCTTCGTTCTAAAAAGTGTGAACAATAGGTAGCTTCTGCCCAGTCCCATTATTCTAATTCTGATGACTATTGGGTTCTTGGGAGACTACGACAAATAAGAATTCAGCTATCACTTTGGAACAGATAGTCGTTTGGTAGGGTGGACAACCATGTTCGGCAGCTAACTGATTCATTACAGAGAGTCCAATAATTACCTATTTCACCCACATCTATTAAAGAGGAGAAACAATTAAAGATTGAGCTGGCTGAAAACGAGAAGAAAAAATGTGGAAGCAATGTTCGAGAGTTGAGTAGCTCAAACAAGGGGACAACAACTCAAAGTTCTTTCATGCTAAAGCCTCTGCTATAAGGTGTCACAATTCAGTTCATAAATTGAAAGATGAGCATGGTGCGTGGCATGAGGACATGGATGAAATCGGTCAAATTTCTGTGGATTACTGTGACCGCCTCTTTCACTCCGCATTAACTGTTGGTATGGATACGATTCTTGAAGCTATTGAACCAAAGGTAACAACCAAGATGCAAGACTTCACTTTTTAAGAAGTGGAACATGCCTTATCCCAGCTGCAGCCTGATAAATCTCTAAGCCCTGATGGAATGCTAGTCTTCTTCAACCATCGGTTTTGGACTCTGGTAGGTGATGATGTTCTAGCATATTGTTTGGATTTCCTGAATGGTACGATTTCATTGGCACCAATAAACTACACACATATAATGCTTATTCTTAAGGTTGCTTATTCTTAAGGTGAAGTTTCTTGAAGATATGTCTCAATTTCGACCTATTAGTTTGTGCAATGTGCTTTATAATATTATAGCTAAAACACTTGCTAATAGGTTGAAACAAGTGCTGCCTTCTGTTGTCTCAGAATCTTAAAGTGTTTTCATTCCTGGTAGGTTAATTTCTGAAAATTTCCTAATTGCCTATGAGTTATTACTTTTCTTAAGAAACAAAAGGCAAGGGCGACATGGATTTTGTGCTTTGAAATTGGATATGTCAAAAGCTTATGACAAGGTTGAGTGGTGTTTCCTTGATGCTATCATGAAGAAATTGGGGTTTATGCATGCATGGGTAGCGAAAATTATGCAGTGTGTTACATTTGTTACATATTTAATTATTGTTAATGGCAAAACATATGGCTCTATTCATCCACAGAGAGGGTTGAGGTAGGGTGATCCTCTTTCACCCTACCTCTTCACATCGTGTGCTTAAGCTTTGGCAAGGTTGCTAGATAAATCACAAAGTTTGGCACTGATCACTGGTCTTGCTGCTTCACGGTCTAGGCCAAAAATCTCATCGCTTTTCATTGCTTGATGACTCTACTGTTTCACAAGGCTAATATGTAGGAATGTTCACGAGTTAAGGGCCTTATTCAAAGTTACGAATTGGCGTCCGGCCAACAGGTGAATTTCACCAAATCTAGTCTGTTCTGTAGTAGCAATACATCAGCTGAGTTGAAGCAGCAAAGTTTTACATGTTTAGAGGTCCAAAATGTGCAGCACATTGAGAAATATTTGGGGCTGACAACTCTAATCGGATAGTCAAAGAGGAGAGCTCTATTTGGTATGCAAATTCTGATGGCTGTATGGTGAGAACAGTATTGGAATTCACTAGCTACGATGGCAACCTATGTTTATACCAAAATCTCAGGGAGATTTGGGTTTTAAGTGTTTTGACTCTTTTAATTTGGCCCTACTAGCAAAGCAAGGCTGGAGACTACTAAAGAATTCATCCCCTTTATGTAGTCGTGTGCTTAAAGCTAAATAGTATTTGAATTGCTCTTTTTTAGAGGCACCTGTTGCTCACAAGCCATCTTTCACTTGGAGAGTAAATGTCATCGGAGAACAGTGCTCAACCTAGGTGTTAGATGGAGAATTGGGAATGGTACTTTTGTTGCAACTTGGCAGAATCCATGGATCCCGAGGAGATAGACTTTCAAACCTATTCCGAAACCAAAAGGCAGTGATGAGGTTATTCGTGTGTCCGATTTGATTGATCATTCTCAATCAAGTTGGAGCACAATTTTGCTTCAACAATATTTCACAGAGTATGATGCTGATGAGATCATGAAAATTCCATTGTTGGAAACATCGCATCCGGATATCCTTGTTTGGCACCATTTTGAAGATGGACGTTACTTTGTAAAATCAGGTTACAGAACACTCCAGACATATAGTAAGGATAATGCATTATCTGCTTCTGTGGTATACCAGGTAGAAGGGGAACCTTCTTCCAATTCTGGATTGCATAGACTTTGGAGTAAAATATGGGGTGCATCTGTTCCAAATAAAGTTGAGTACATGCATGGAGATGTTGCAAAGATATTCTCCCATCTATGGTCAACCTATCCAAAAGGAAAATCGTCCCAAATTCCTTATGTGCTATTTGTTTCATATCTCATGAAACTACCATTCATGCCACCAGGGATTGTAAGTTGGCTTCAGTGGTTTGGTATCTCCCTAGTTTTGACAAAATTGCTTCCTGTTTTGACTCAAAAACAGCTTTAGACTGGTTTCTACGAGTTATGGATATGGTGGACAGTGCTGAGTTTGATATGTTCCTTGTCCAAGTGTGGTGTATATGGTTTAACAGAAATGCATCACTTTATACCGAGCGTATGGGGAAAAAGGTTCAAGATCCTGGTTGTATATTCTAGTTTGGCACCGATTATTTGGTTGAATATAAGTCATACACTAATCTTCCCCATGCCCTATATACTGGTGCTCTATATTTGAATTCATGGTCTCCACCTATGGATCCAACAATAGTTAAAATGAACTTCGATTCAGCAGCCTTCTCGAACCAACACTACAGGGATTGGTGCTATCATTCTTGATTTTCAGGGTGAGGTACTGGCTTGTTTTTCTGCTAAATAGAAATGCAATTTTGATCGCTTTATAGCATAATGTATTGCTATGCGAGAACTTGTCAAATTAGCAAAAGATATGGGTTGCTTCCACCTATTGTTAGAGGGTGACTCTCTATTGGCCATCTCAGCAGTGTTATTAAAGTCCTAGGAATATCATTCCATAACTGGTGCTCTTATTCAAGATGTGAAAGATATGCTGTCAAGCTTTAGAAGGGTTCTTTTCCGGCATGTTAAACGTATGGGTAATGAAGTAACTCATTTATTAGCTAAACATGCTTCTGTAATCTCAGATCTTGTAGTCTTGCTAGAAGACTCACTAAGTTTTGTTGAGTCTGCTATCCTAAAAGATAAACTCAATTGTATGCTTTCTATTTCTACTTTAGTACTTGCCAGGCCGTTATTAAAAAAAAAAGAACTCGATTTTTTTTAAACGTAATTTTTGAACTTTTTTGTAGCAAAGTTATCTAACCTCGAGTTGTTTAGAATCTAAATATTAAAATTTAAAGTCAAATCAATTTAATTTGAATATTATTATCGGTTAATTCTATGAATTGTTAGAGTTTGGATCATTTTAAATTTAAATTGTTTCATTGGCTAGATTTTATATTTTTTTATTTTGTAATTTAATTATTAGATTGATAAAATTTTTAATTTATTCTTTTCTATCTTTCCTATAAAAAAACTTAAATCTAACAAAATTCATTCTTTTCTGTTTTTCTATCAATTTAAGATTTACAAATAATTGAATAAAAAAGTAAGATGGAAAGGATAAGAGAATGGAGGGCTCCCGTGACTAGTGACTGAGGCATCGGTTTTCTTTTATTAGAGATTTTTGTGATTTTTTCTTTTCTTTTTTTTTTTTTTTGAGTAGATTTTTGCGATTTTTTCCTAGGCCATTATATTTTTGGGTACTCGAATGAAAAAAGTTTGTTGGGAATGGGGAGAGTGGGGACCGAAGAAGTTGAAGGGAATCAAGAATCACGGGCGCAGTCTGTGTAATAAAGCGGAGGATGAGGATGAAAATGAGGCATTGAAGTTGATAGGTTGGAGAAAGTGGGGCCCATAACAAAAGGCCACTGATTACCCACTGATAAAGCTTTTGGCGACACCTTTCACGGGCGCTCCATCCTAGATCTAAATCTCATATATTTTTTTATTAAAATAAAATAATAATATGTCCAAGCCAAATTTAGAAACTATTATTAAAAGAAATAAAATAACAATGCAAAAAAAGACAAGACAAATTTGGTCCCTATTCCTATATAAAATTAGAGGCCATCTTGTTTCTTGCTCTCAGTTGCGAAAAAGATTCATACTATTTTATCAATTTTTTTTTCATTATCATTTTACTCTTTTTCGTATCATTGGTAGTATTATATTTTCATGAACGAAAAAGGAAGTATTATATTTTCACTTTCGATGATAAAAAACTGAATTTTAAAAATGATATACAATTAATTTCACGTTAAATTTCATATTTATTAAGTTTTTGTGCTGATAAGACATTGGTTTAAAAAAATTTTTGATTTTGAGATCCTACATTAAAGATTTACATGTGTTCGTGTATATCAATTTTATACATTTCATTCAATTATATCATAATATCTAATTAATTAATAAATTTAATAATATTTATTTTAAAAAATATTTATGTTAAACTTTTATGAATTCATTAATTAATCATATAGTTACATGCATTAAGTGGTTAAAATAAAGAATGCCATCTAATTTTTTTTGTTTTAAAATTTATTTTTGATGTACTTTTGATATATAAATATTGTAAATTATCATTAAATTATAATATGTCATCTCATTAATTCATAAATTTTAAAATAATTTTTTTAAAAAAATATTAATTAAATTTATTAAGTATTCTATTTTTATTTAATAAAAAGAATTCTATTTTTATTTTTGTAATAAAAAAAAAGCCTTCTAAACATATAACAAAACATTAAAATTTCTTTGGCTATAAAAGAACTATAAGAAACAAACATTGACAATTATTTTTTTGTTTCAAGAAAATTATTTGATAATTGAGGATGGAGTGAGATTATTTAAACTCCAATTCAAATTTTACAATATGTGAATCTAAATTTTATAATATATCACAACTCTTTTTTAATCATTCAATAAAAAATTGTTGGCAAACATGCACACACATTCATGTTAGGACTGTTAAATGCTAGTTTGGGTATTTAATTTCTTTTTCATTTTTTGTATATGTCATAAAACAAGGCTGGGAATGTTGAATTTTTGCAGACATTTTTATTCTCTTTTATCAGCTAATAATTAATAAAGCACTGCTCGTTAACTTTAGTCAGCAAATTGGATAAACAAAGATGTTATTGCTTTGATCATTTATCCGAAGAATTTGAGGCATATAAAATTGGAGGGTTACTTTCGTTTTCAACCACAGTTGTTTAATTTAATTTCAGCCACAAGTTAGAGATTCCCTGTCCATGTGGACCATTGTTTTGGTTTTTTTTTCCTATTTCGCCGGGGCCTACACCTCCCTTCATGCCAGCCATTCAAATTTACCATCTTAATAATCACGCTACTACATCTTTTTTTTAATATTTTTATTAAAGTGTTTTTGAATCGCTTTGAATGTATCTCGAGACTAATTTTTCATTAAGCGATCTCTTATGGCACAACTTCACATTAGCCTGCACGAAAACATTGATTTGATCTATAAGATAACATTTGTTTACTAAATCCAATTTTTGAGATTCACCACTGCATGTTTTTACCAAAAAGCAAGTGACATACTAATTAGTATCTTAATGTAATGGTTCATTTATGATAGTACAACATTTCCTATACGTACGTGTTTAAATCATTTTGTCTCTCTTAATTACATTACAAGCAATGCTCCTCGATTATCTTTTAAAAATGTTTAATTTAGATTTAGTTTGCCTACTGTTATGCCCATTGTTATCCAAAGTTAAATATACCATTGCAATATCAGACCAAAAAAAAATATATACCATTGCAATATATTTCTTTTACTTTGTGAAATTATTTGTAAAAGCAGACGTTAAGCCAACTCGTCCATAAGACTTTGGAATGAGGAATCAAATATGTTCCAATCAAATGAAGTTTGAATATTGAATGAAAAGTATTTAGGTTTGAACTTTTATAAATTTTCATTGATACATTGATACACGATTTGTAAATTTCAAAAAATGTTTAAGGGAAAGTTTAAAGGATCAGTAAACTTATGTAATGAGTTGAAAACATATCTTGATCTTGAAAATTGAGTAAGTTTAACAACAAAGGAGACATTTTTATTTCAAAGGTAAGAGCATATCACAAATAGTCAAGTTTATCGTTAAAATTTATAGATCCATTAGATTTTTACTTACAAATTTTTCAGAATTTATAAATTACCTACCAATAAAAACTATAAAAATTTGAATCTGAATCTTTTATAATCAACATTCAAACTTTAATTATTTATATCAATTTTGGTTGGCTCTGCTCCTAAACTTTCTTAAAAACTAGCAGGCAGCATAGCACGTGAAATGCAAATTTCCGCAACAGATAAAAGACTGGCTAGTCTTAGAAGAATTGCACGTGAACGACGCAAACAACTCAACAACAAAATAATATTTCATTCCACCATGTTTAAGTTAAACTATTTGCTCCGCAAGTTTTATTGAGTTATTGTACTCCTACACTTTCACTGTTGTTAAACTGAGGCCAAAACCATTGGATTAAAAATAGAAAATCTCAATTTAAAGAAATGAATTTTTCTTGTACTTATTTTCAGTGCAAGTTGAGGCAGAGAGAAGCTGGGGAGTAAACTAAAGAGAGAGAGCAAAAAACAGAAAAAAAAAAAAAGAATCAGGAAGCTTTCTTCAATGAAGAAACAAGGCTGTGAGATCGAAGCAGTTGGCATCAACTACAGCATCTATAGACAAAAGAGAGAAAACCCTTCTAAAATCTTCAGCAAAAACCAGCGGCAAGAAGTCGATCAAGAACTACAAAAACGGCCATCATCGAAGTTTAAAGAACAATGCCATGGAATCCGATATGTCCTAAAAGATGTAAACTGCAAAGCAAAGCCATGGGAAATCCTCGCCATTGTTGGTCCGAGTGGAGCAGGAAAATCTTCTTTACTTGAGATTCTAGCTGGGAAACTCACCCCACAAAGCGGTTCCATTTTCGCTAACCAAAGCCCCATTACCAAAGCTCAGTTGAAGAAAATTTCAGGCTATGTCACCCAAAAGGACAACCTTTTTCCCCTCCTTACAGTTGAAGAAACTCTCATGTTCAGTGCCAAGTTACGTTTGGGGCTTCCTCAAGCTCATTTGAGCTCTAGGGTCAAGTCCTTGATCCAGGAGCTTGGACTGGGGCACGTAGCCATGGCTCGAGTTGGTGATGATAGAGTCCGTGGGATATCTGGTGGTGAGAGGCGCCGGGTTTCTATTGGTGTTGACATGATTCATGATCCCAAAGTGATGATTCTTGATGAACCAACTTCGGGTCTTGATAGCACATCTGCACTGCTAATCATTGACATGCTCAAGGCAATGGCTGAAACCAGGGGAAGGACAATAATTCTAAGCATTCACCAGCCTGGTTTTCGCATTGTGAAGTTATTCAGCTCGATACTTTTATTGGCTAATGGCTCAGTTTTGCATCAGGGCACGGTGGATCAGCTTGGTGCAAATCTGGGGGGACTTGGGTTGCAGCTCCCTCTTCATGTCAATATTGTTGAATTTGCCATTGAGTCCATTGAAGCTATTCAGCAACAGCAAAAGGGAGAGCAACAGTTGCAAGAACATTTCTTTTGTGCTCCATCAGAAAAAATGAAAGGCGAAGACGGTGAGAGTAGAAGCGGTAAGTTTACCCTTCAACAGCTGTTTCAGCAATCCAAGGTTGTTGACGAAGAAACTGTGAATGTTGGGATTGATTTCCCAAGGAATTTCGCGAATTCAAGATTGCAGGAAACCATGATTCTCACCCATAGGTTCTCGAAAAACATATTCAGAACCAAGGAGCTGTTTGCATGCAGGACAATTCAAATGCTGATTTCTGGGCTTGTTTTAGGCTCCATCTTTCACGATGTCAAAGATGATCTTACTGGAGCGGAGGAAAAAGTGGGCCTGTTTGCATTTATATTGACATTCTTGCTTTCATGCACCACAGAAGCACTGCCAATCTTTTTGCAAGAGAGAGAGATTCTAATGAAGGAAACCTCATGTGGAAGCTACAGAGTTTCATCATACGCCATCGCCAACGGGCTTGTTTATCTGCCCTTCCTACTCATTCTGTCCCTTTTATTCTCAATTCCATTATACTGGCTCGTCGGACTAAACCCAAATTTTCCGGCATTCATGCACTTCCTGCTGTTGATTTGGTTGATTCTCTATACTGCAAATTCAGTTGTGGTGTGCTTCAGTGCTCTTGTGCCTAATTTCATCGTTGGAAATTCAGTGATATCCGGTGTGATGGGATCCTTCTTTCTGTTCTCCGGATACTTCATATCAAAGCGTGGGATTCCAAATTATTGGATTTTCATGCATTACATATCCCTGTTTAAGTATCCATTTGAAGGGTTTCTGATAAATGAGTTCTCAAAATCAGGGAAGTGCTTAGAGTACATGTTTGGGAGTTGCTTGGTGAGTGGAGAGGCAGTGCTAAGAGAAGAAGGATATGGAGAAGAAAGCCGGTGGAGGAACGTGGTGATAATGGTGTGCTTCATCTTGGTTTACAGGTTCGTTTCTTATGTCATTCTTAGATGTAGATGCTCGCAGAGAAGCCTCAGGGCAGCACTTTCTTGAAGAATCCTCTCTCTCTCACGGGTGTGTTGTTCACATGATTTTGGAACTACATAAGATAGCAGCCAAAGGGAGAAAAAAAATAATGTTAGTGACAGATTAGTAAGTTCAGAAATGTATTAATCAACCTACACATTGTTCTAGCATGTCCCCTGTCCCTCCTCTTCTCTTTGTTTATGAGGCTTGTTCTACATTGTCCTTTTTTTTCCTTCCTTTTCAAGCTTCAAAGTGTAACTTTTCTTGAATTTTAATTCTGCAAGAAATTTCATGTCTTATCCTATTTGACTATTCAAGGACTGCAGATGATTTTTCTCCCTCCATTACATTTTGCATAACTTATCCTATTAGACTTTCGTATGATATATATAAAAAATGGAATTTGATTTCATTGTGTTGTTGGCAAATTCTTTAGGCGGGTCTACATATATTAATAAATTGTACATTATAAGCTATCTAATATGTTTAATCCATTTAAAAGTGATCATACAAATTTTGAGTTATTAGATTTTAGGGAATCTCATTTAGAATCGACTTTGCAATGTGTAGAGATCCAGTATTTTATTTTATTTTTATGATAAATCAAAATAAAATAAAATATACTACAGGTATAAATAGGTTATGGTCCCCAATTTAAACATAATGTAATTCTTATTCCATCTCATCAGAGAATAAGCCTAAAGTTTTCTCTCAAACAAAAGTTTAGAGGTGACCCCAATCAAGCAATTCCAATGGATTTAGATATGCTTCCGTATTAATTTTATTAATGATTGAACATGAGATCATGTATGTATCGATTTTCTAACAAGTAGTATCAAGAGTCTGCTTATGTTTGATCATTGAGAATGCAAATTTTTGTTTAAGAGATTAGGGCTTTTATTCCTTATAGAATAAGGACTAAAATCATGTATACAATTTTCTAAAATTTGTTTCATGTTTCAAGTAATTTGTCTTTTAATTTATTTAAATCCCTAAATTAAAATTCAACCAAAACATCTATAATTTATATGTTTTAATTCAAATTGATGAATGATAATTATTTATTGTGACTTCTGTGGATGAAACAAAGTTACAAATGTAATAATTTTTTGGTTTTGGTTGAAAGAAATCAAAGAAAAGGATTTGGGTTTTAATGGAGGAGTTTTCTTGAAATATTTTATTTAATTAAACACCAATCTTTGTTGTTTTGGTCCCTTTTTTCCATGGGTTTTGTAAAATAAAGAGTTAATTTCATGATTACATAGTTAATTTTGTTAAAAAAGGATAAAAAGGGGTAAAAATTGAGCAAGAAAACCGAATAGACCTGATCAGGTCTATTCAAGATCCAATCGGGTCGAGTTGACCTGGCTGAAGGTTGAAGATGGTAGATCTTGATCTGGGATCTCGCCCATATGCCAAAGGGTGGCGCCAAAGGGTGGCGTGTGAAGCATGTTCCGATGGTCGTTCAGCCATCGATTTATCCAAAATCTCCTAGAATTTTATTTTCTATTTTTTGGGGATTTTTCTTGAATTTTTTGAAATTGTTAAATATTTATTAGTCAACATTCATGATAATTTTAGTGATTTGATATATTATGCACATTTTTTAGACATTCTATTTCATGATATTATGTTTCATGATATTATAAGTTGATTGACAATACTCACTCTCTATAGTAATGTGAATAAATTTGTGTACTCTCAACATATATGTAAGTGCATATTTTGTGAAAAATAAAGGTTCAAAATAAATTAAATTGATATAAAATGCTACCAAAGTGATCTTTTTTATGTTGATTTGTTTATTTTTGAAATTAAGGTTGTCATTAAGGAATTTAAATACTGTGTTTTTAATCCATACGAAAAGTAATCGGTTCAAAAGAAAGTTAATTTTTTATTAGATTATAAACATATAAGGTAGTAAATATGTGATAAAATTATTTTTTACCATGCATGCAATATATCGTTCCAAAGAAAGGTGTGTTGTTGGCAGGATTTTGTTGTTAATATTTACTAATTAATTTTAAGAGTACTACTTACAAATTGATATTTCTGTCCAAATACTAAATTTCAATGTTGTGCTTGGTATTTTACCATCATAGTCGTCAATGCCTTTATCCCAATAGATTGGGGTAGGCTATATAAATCAATATCTAAAATTACGTTAAATAGCCATATGAATTCTCCTCCTCCTCCACATATTCTTATCTAAGGCAATGCATTCATCCAACTCCAATACTTTCATATCTTTCCGAATTACTTCATTCCAAGTCTTTTTTAGTTTTCCTCTAGTCTTAATCCTCCTTTTCTCATTCATAGCCTCCACTCTTTTAATTGGAGCATCTACAAATCTACATCGTATATTTCCAAACCAACCTAAACGACTTTTACATATCTTGTCTTTGATAGATACCACTCCAACCATCTTGCAGATGTCTTTATTTCTCATTCTATTCTTTATTATATTTCCACACACCCACTGTAACATTCGCATTTTTTGTCATGACCCGAAGGCTATGACGTTCACTTACGATCTTACATAAATTCTATTTTACAAATTTACGAACAAAATTTTTCTTTTTCGATTTACGGTTTGTATTCGATGTTAGTATAGTCACTAAGCAATACTCACTAATCTTTTTATTATACTCGAACCTTAATAACTTATATTTAATCCACAGGTGAATTTAATTAACCTATAGGGCCAGTAACAATCGTTTTTTCTCCACAACATTTTCCTACCTAGAAATCAAATTGAAAATAACCCTCTTTATATTAAGAGATTTTTCCAGCTCAAACCATCTACAAGTTACATTCATTTCATACATCACAACACAGCAATCACTTCCACAATCCACATTAAACACATCAAGTAGACATCATATAAGCAATCCTAATATCCACAATTGTTCATCACATACACGCACATTAACAGTCTTACTGTCTATCACAAATCATTAGTTACATGTCGAAAAACAATTAAATGAAATCGCATTAGTTCAATCATTTAGTCTGCATCCCATCTTATAGTACAATAACAAAAATTGCTTGAAATTTAACCTTACGTACAAAAGGAATATTACTGTACCAAACTGATAAAAAAATCTTCTGAAACAGTTGGGACAATATTTCAGGCTTCAACAAATTTTGAATAGATTCGAAATATTTCCCCAACTCTATGCTCAATTTGAAAAGGGATATAATAGATTTTAATGAGCGAGAGCTCAATAAGTTATTTATAGAAGTGCAAAAGTAGGATTATACTATTCTAAATACAATGCATGAACCTATAAGTTTGCGATCGTAATTTATCATTTCAATTGATAACATCTCATAACTATACCAAGATTATGTCCTAATGACTCTAGGTGGATTAGGATGTTGGGTTATCGATAAAAGGGTACTGTCCTCGGCATCTATCAACAATTCAACTATACCATATCATACAGCCCAATATCAATCCTTAATATACATCGTTTATCCAATATAAATCCACAACAAATAACATTCGATTAAATATCAATCCACAATATCATTTTCTATCCCAATATCACAATCCATGCAACCTACACATAACGAATTCAATCTATCATGTTGTGAGTATAAAGTACATTGAATGAGTAAAAGCATCAAAGTTGTAAAATCCCTTCATATTACATTCCACATGCTCAAATAGTGTGAAAAATCACCTTATAAATCATCGGTTCGGTATGAAGTTTCGAAAATACATACCAAGGCTTAGGCTACTCTTAAGCTTGAGGTTCACTATGCATGAACATGTTCAATCATAGATTTCAAAATTGAGACACCATTATAAATCATGTCACAAGTAGTGTTTATTACATTTAGAACCAATGCAGTCTCAAAACATGTCATGTATAACATTAATACTATGTCATTGTTTAGTAAAACACATTCATGCATGATAAAACAATATCATGTTTAAGAATACTATGTATGGTTTGATAATCATTTCACTGTTCAATAAAGCATTTCAATATTCAATAAATCTTTCGCTATTCAATAAACATTTCACTATTTAACTTAAAAGCTTATAGCATGACTCAAGATTCACTTATTTAATAAAACCAGTAGTAAGTATTATGATTAGGCATACTTTTCACTAAACAATAAAAACTATCCCATTACTGCTGTTAGGAGGCCTCTCGTCCTTGAAGAGGATGTTACCTATGGCCATAGATCCACTAGTCTCCAGTTCCATTGATCAAGTGTGAATTGAAACCTGTCTATGATTATTGTTGGACAAGCTACTAATCACCCATTTAAGCGATCCACTAGTATTATATTGATACTATTATATTGCCATAATTTTTTGAAATCAAAAGTTCAATGGTTTTGTAGTTTAATAGTTCAGAATCCACGTTTCTAAAAAGAACCATATAAACTATGTTAAGCTTTCTTTTAAAATCATTTATGCACTTGCAATTATGCCATATTCTATTTCAAATTCAGAACTAAATTTCAATAGGTTCATTTACCCCAAATAAGTCAAGGTTCCAATGCATGCATTTAAACTGAAGAACAGTTCCAAAATCTCATGTTCATGTCATGTAATGCCTTAGACCAATGCACTAAAATATGAGTACTAAAACACAAATGACATGGCATGCAAGCGTTATGTTAATGCAACACTCTCATGACTTTCTAATTTGAATCAGAAGTATAGTACTAAGCATTATTCCAAAAATCACCATCATTTAGCTGTCTCAAATCTCATCAAGAATGCAACACGTTGTTAGTGAGTGGTGATCGCCTAGGGGATGCTCGCCAACGGCCTGGTGATACGGGCGAGGCCTTGACGATGTTGTAAGAGTAAACTTGGGGCGTGTGTGATCGCCTAGGGGATGCTCGCCGACGGCCTGGTGAGACGGGCGAGGCTCTCACATAAAAACGTGCGTTTTTATGTAAGAGCCTCGCCCGTCTCACCAGGCCGTCGGCGAGCATCCCCTAGGCGATCACACACGCCCCAAGTTTACTCTTACAACATCGTCAAGGCCTCGCCCGTATCACCAGGCTGTCGGCGATCATCCCCTAGGCGATCACCACTCACGCCCCAGGTTTGCCTTAACAGCGAGAGTAGGCGATCGCCCAACACTCACTAAGAATGTATTGTCTGCTCTGGGAGGTCGCCCACCCTCACGGCTTTGTCCCAAGGCGCCTAAAGAACTTAGGATAATGCCTTGAGAGCGTTTTCTGAGGCTCGAACTCTAGCATCCTTAGATACCCGAGCCTTACACTCATGATACCATTGAGACAAGTGTAAGAGCCTCGCCCGTCTCACCAGGCCGTCGGCGAGCATCCCCTAGGTGATCACACATGCCCCAGGTTTTCTCTTACAACATCGTCAAGACCTCGTCCGTATCACCAGGCCGTCGGCGAGCATCCCCTAGGCGATCACACACGCCCCAGGTTTACCTTGACAGCGAGAGTAGGCGATCGCCCAACACTCACTAACAACGTATTGTCCGCTCTGGGAGGTCGCCCGCCCTCACGACTTTGTCCCAAGGCGCCTGAAGAACTCAGGATAATGCCTTGAGTGCATTTTTTGAGGCTCGAACTCTGGCATCCTTAGATACCCGAGCCTTACACTGATGATACCATTGAGTCTTGTCTCAATGGTATCATAAGTGTAAGGCTCAGGTATCTAAGGATGCTAGAGTTCAAGCCTCAAAAAAACACGCTCAAGGCATTATCCTGAGTAGGGGTGTAAAACGGGCCTCAAACTGCGGGCTGGCACATTAAAAATGTGGGTTTTGAAAAGGCTGGGCTTTCAATTTTAGGCCCGTTTAAAAACGGGCCTAAACGGATTGAGCCCGGAGGGCTAGAAATCCGTGAGGTCTGGCCTGCGCGAATAAGGGCCAGACCGCGAGTCAGCCCAAAAAAATCCAAAAAGGCCAAAGCAGCAGTCGGCCTACCTAATTGGTTAAAGCCCAATCCAATTTTCCAAAGTCCAAAACGGCCTGCATCAGCAAATGAACCAAATGATGAGACAATGTGCAAACCCAGCAGTAGCAGGCCAGTGGCCACCACTCGATCCACTCTAGTCGACTGACCACTAGACCCTCAATCCCTCTCCCTCGCCCCACGCCTCTCCACACCCAGACCTAATCGGTCGGCATTCGGCAGCAAAGGAATTCCCATTTCCCAATTTGCCTCCTAGACGGCTAGTCCACTCCCTTACCATTTCCAAAGCCTAGTCCCTAAAATCACCATCGGCTATCGCCTGTCGACGAGTCTCTCCCTTCAGCAGCTGAGCCTCACTACCTCACCCACCCCCCAGTCCGACAGGGTGACACCGACAGTCCACTCTCAACCTGGTTACGCCTCTGTTGACGAGGCCGTTCCTCATTCAACCGGATATCTGTGAGCAAAAATAAGGTATTTTATATTTATATTTTTAGATCTTTACTTTTTTTTCTTTCGCTTTTTTGATTTCTGATTTTCTTTTTTATTTTGATTTTAAAAAAATGAAATTTAAGGGTTCCGATGCCGTTTGTCCGACTCTTGCCTCTCGCATCACATGGTCTCTCGCACTCGCAAACCCACACACACACACACAGAGGACAGAGCAGAGTCAAATCCATGTGACTTGCGACTTGTGAGATCTGTATAGTTAATAGTTAGTCGTTAGACATTGCCAATTTGCCATTCGCGAATCGCCAAGCAGCGAAAATTAGATCGGACTGCAACATCATCGGCAGTGAAGAATAAGAAAGATAATTTTATATTTCTAGTTCATTTTGATTTTTGATTTTGGTTCTTATGCATTGCTCTTTTGAAACTATTACATGTTCATACCTTATGCTGCTTGTATTTTTCTTTCTTTAACTGCTTGAAGTGCAGCTCTTCTTCTACTCAAATACAAGTCATGTATATGTCGTATGATAAGGACACATTCTTTTAGTTTTAGGTCAAATGCTTTGTAAGTTGTAACCCGAGTATTGTTGCATGGCAAAGCTCTATAGAACACAATTGAAGAAGTGTGCTGGTTTTATTTTATTATTTAGTTTTTGGGTCTTAGGCTTTTTTTTTTCAAATGTGGTAAGCTCGCGGGCCGATCTGGCCCGCATTGGGGTCGGACTAGTCTACCATTTTTTGGCCCGTTTAAAATGCGGGCTTAAACAGGCATGCCCATTTTAAACCGTACCTGCATTGACCCGCCCTGCCCCGCACCGCCCCGCCCGTTTTACACCCGTAATCCTGAGTTCTTCAAGCGCCTTGGGAAAAAGCCGTGAGGGTGGGCAACCTCCCAGAGCGGACAATACGTTGTTAGTGAGTGTTGGGCGATCGCCTACTCTCGTTGTCAAGGCAAACCTGGGGCGTGAGTGGTGATCGCCTAGGGGATGCTCGCCGACGGCCTGGTGATATGGGCGAGGCCTTGACAATGTTGTAAGAGTAAACCTGGGGGGTGTGTGATCGGCTAGGGGATGCTCGTCGACGGCCTGGTGAGACG
Source organism: Heritiera littoralis (assembly GCA_031772115.1). Lineage (NCBI taxonomy): Eukaryota > Viridiplantae > Streptophyta > Magnoliopsida > Malvales > Malvaceae > Heritiera > Heritiera littoralis. The sequence continues at coordinate 4,691,784 of JAPDPK010000007.1, read as the reverse complement.
AGCGAGGCTCTTACATGTCGTCTCAATCACACTACTAAAATGGACCATTCATCATGTCCTTATTCCATACTTTCCTCACCATTTTATCATTAATTCAACTTTAATTCGTCAACATTTTATCAAAGAGTAAGTTGTTATAAAATGTTGCTCAATCACTCATTTTCATAATTTTCCATCCTCATTCTCACACTGTCACAACCTGAAAGCCGCGAACTTCACTTGATACTCATACTTTTTCTATCTTACAAATTTGTGGACTAAATTTTTCCTTTTCATTTTAAGGTTTGTATTCGGTGTCGTTGTAGTTACTACTCTCATTTCACTGATCCCCTATATAATAATTTACTACAATTGTAAGTTACATCCCGACTCATTGAACAAAATGTGTACTGTGCACTAATTAAAGTTTGTACATGTAAACAAGAGATTTACAAAGAATGTATACCTCAAAAGCAACGAAGCGGATTCGGAGGATAATGGCCAGTACCAAACCTGTAAACTGTCTTCAAAGGCCCATTTAAAAGCTCTCATGGCAGATTTTAAATTTAATAGTCTGAAAAGAGATGAAATTTAGTAGGGTGAGCAAAACCACGGCTCAGTAAGATACTAATATAAATGCAGGAGTAAAATTATACTGTCTTAATTGTAATGCATAAATCTGCCAATTTGCAATTATAGTTCATCATTTCGATTGATAACATCTCATTATCTCAATTCCTGTCATCTGTCTATCACTCAGACCTCTAAATAAATCAACTTAATCACTTTTCAGTCTTCTCATCCTTGTACTATAATGCATCGCACAACAATACATCGTGCCCAATTTGAATATCATATACTATTAGTCCATACTCACATCAATTTCATAGTACATCATGTCCAATTGAGATATCGTATCAAGTCACTTTACATTTCATAATCATACTCCTGTATTCTATCATCTCATATCACTTTCCATATGGAGAATCATGATCACGGTAGTACGAAGTCATAATTCTCTTCGTATAAATTCTATATTCATGTATCGTATCATGTCATGACATCATGTAGATGGAATATCGTTAATACCGAGTCATGACACTCCTCATATAATTTTTATGTTTGTGTATAATATAAGATAATGACATCTCTTGTAAAAAGCATATTGTTATGTCATGATTTAGTATGCAAATTATGTAACTTTACTGTATAAACTGCTATCATTTCAAATCATATCATATATACTTTTAGAGCATGCTTAAACATGTAAATATTCAATTCATTTCATATTTACTTTTAAGACATGGTTAGAGCATGTATAATTTGCAAATCATATATTCACTTTTAGAGCATGTCTAAAACATGAGCGGTTTCAAAACATTTTTCATATACTGTAAAGTCATATCAGGTCTAGAGTTCATATCAGATAAAACTATATTCTGGACCGCATATCATATCTTTTTATGTTAAAACATGTCTTTTCATATCATTTCAAATCAAAATGTGCACAGTTCTCTTTCCATATCATGTGTAATTGAGTACAGTAAGGAAACACATTTCGTATACAGTGAAATCATATCTGTTTAGAGTTCATATCAATTTAAAAGCATACTCTAAACTGCATATCATATCGGTTGAGACTTGGCTAGATCCCTAATACTTTATCAATAAAGACTTAGATCACTGTAGCTAGCAGTGAAATCATATCGTCGTCCCCTAGAAACCAAATAGGGTGCTATCTATGGCCATAGACATCATCTCTCTCAGCCCCACTGATCAGGCGTGATTGAGACCTGTTTACGACTATTGTCGAACAAGCATCTCTGCCTAATGAGTAATCTCCAATTAGGCGGTTTCCACTATGCTTAATTGAGTTTAATTTTTTTAGGGTGCCTACAGTCTCATAAAACATTCAAATCTTTAACTTTTCATGTCAAAAATCATGTAAGGCCTATGGTACAATTCATTAAGATGATTCATATATAAAAATATATACCATATACTTTCCTTTCAAAACTAATCAATAATTCATAGTATTCATATAAACATTTTTATATCAATTAAAGTTGTAAAAAAGGTAATGCCTAATGGCGATGCAAAATTAAACCATGAGTTCAAACATTGAACTATCATTTTCATAAGATATATAAATTTTGGATTTCTCATTTCCATCATTTTGATTTCAATTGTATCATACCTAATAGGTAAGTTCGATATTCACTGTGGTTCCTCAATGTTCAATATCATTTCTCGGTGACCACTGACTATAACAATCACTTGTACATTTCATCATCAATACTGGGATCACAATCGTCAGTATGAGTCCTCTTAGCATCTATGAATATTTAAATATCATATTTCTATATAACCATCAAGATACTGGAATCATGTAAATACCAATATCATCATTCAATATCTATTCCATGGTCGACATCAAGGATAACAAAACCATGAGATTAATAGTCACCTATCAAATCCATCTATGGTTTGACCTATTGGCACATATTCATAATTTTCGAACTTGAGGTTCAATTTCATTCACTATCAAAAAATTCAAACCGTAGTCTTCAATCAATTTTTATATGGCCTGTGCAATGTAATACCATGCTAGAATTGTTTATACAGTATTATCAATTCAATTTTTTTGTTAACAGTTTACTCACTTAAAGAGGATTGGCTAATTTCCACTATCAACAATGTTTCAATCATTTAAGTCGCCTTATGACCATCCATTTCATTACAAAAATCCCAGTTCACATCTACTTAATATAGACATGCACAAGCATACCTTTAAGTAAACGTATGTTCTATCAAATGTCCACAAGGCATCACAATCCACTTTCTTATTCTCGTCATCTCAAACACACTATTAAGTTGAACATTCATCATGTCCTTCAATTTCTCCAAGTCACTCACATGTGGGAGAGTATTTTTATACCTATTTCAAACTATAATCGAAGCCATATAATCACATTGTATGACACTCATCTATTTGAATCCATCAATGATTAGATTATATCGGAGATTCAACCTCGATTTCAATAAGATTATACATGCTCGAGTCATACATTTGTCATAACTCGACACCATAATTATCCATCGTGTACCACAATATTAGCATTAGGACCTCTACCATAAGTGTAGGTCCGTTTATTATTTCACGCATATTCGGCATCACAACGTAATACAATAAAACCATCTCCACATCGATCTCTTGAAATGTCCGTGTTATCAAGTTCGAAACTACTCCAAAATCAAGAAATCGAAATTTATTAATTTCCAAATTCATCACTCCGCTGATAACTCCACAATTCAATTGTTCAACCATTTACCTCCTCAAACTATTCCGAAAAATCAAATTTTTCTGACAATACAACAAGGTCCTTTTAAGGCTTATCTTTTGATAATTCTTTTCGAGATTCCATTTACATGAGGAAGCCTTAACCTTTTTTTTCATCAATTATTTTCATATAAATTTCGACAGCATAATTGCTTAATTTTATCAAAACCTCCTACAAGAAAATATAATTTATAACCACAGCCGTTGATTCTCATAATTTCTTTAACTCTTACTAAGACCCCTACCACCAGTTGTGGGTCCTTTTAGCATTTTAATATCATTCTATTAATGGTTCATATAAAAAATCACAATTTCAATCGTACAATATAATGCTACTAATGCTTTATAAAAGTATCTTACCTATTCACCAAAGCTTAACGCGTTTTTCGACTTTCGAGCCTAGCCGAACTCCACCATTCGTCTCATTTCCGTTTTGCTATAATTTCAATAATTGACATATAACGAAATCTTTTAATTTTCCTTACCCATTTCTTTTTCTTCTTCTTCCTTTTCCTTCTTCTTTTTCTTTTCTTTTCTTCTTTTTCTTTTCTTTTTCTTTCTCCTTTCCTTCTTTTTCTTTCTCCTTTCTTTTTTTCTTTTTCTTTTTCCTTTCCTTGTTTTTTTTTTTATTTTTTTCTGGCCTGAATCGGTTCGGGCTGGTTCAGTCGGTTCCCCTCTGCTTGGCCGGTTCAGCCACCGGCGGCCACCCATTCCGGCGGTTCAGCTACTCCACAGCTAGCCGAGGTTGCCATGAAGCCAGATCTGACCTCCTTTTCCCGAGCGGTGGCGGTGACGGTGGCGGATTTGGAGGTGGGTTTTCGGTCTCTTTCTCTTCCCTTTTCTCCTCTCTTTTTCGCTTTTCCTCTTCTCCGGTGGCTTCCTCTTCTTTCCTTTTCCTCCGCTGGTGGTGCAGGTGGCGTGGCGGTGGCCAGATCGACGACACCTTCACTTTTCTCTTTTCCTTTTTCCTTCCCTTTCGGCCTTCGTTTTCTCCTGATTCGATTCTTTTCTCATGATTCAATTCTTTTCTCCTTTCTCATTCTTTTTCCCATCGCTGGCTGGCTCTTTCCCTTCTCCTTCTCGGCTCACTAGCAACGTCTCCTTCTTCCTCTCCTCTCTCTCTCGGCCGACAGGGCGTCGGCTTCAGCTGGGCTCTCTCCTTTGTTACAACAGAGGAGAAAAATGGGAGGGAATCGAGTATCCCGATTCCTGTTCCTTTTCCTTTTTTTATTTATTTATATATATGTTTATATTTATAAATATATATATAAATACAAAATATAATTATATTTACATATATATATATATATATATAAATATACTATCTTTCCATATACATAGATATATATATATATATATATTTTTGCATTTATAATTTATATATATATATATCTATACACTTTAATTTAAAATAATATATATTTTATATTCATATATGTATATTTATATATAAATGTATAATAATATACATATGTATTTATTTAAAAATATATATATATATATATGGATATATAAATATATATGAATATACCCATTTTATTCCTTATAATTTGGATCCCATAATATCCAAATTAAATTCCTCCAATTCGTCACTTCATCACTTCCAAGAAATTCTAAAAATAATTCGATCTCATAAATGAATTTATTTATTTATTTTCGCTTATCTATTTACATAAAAATTAAATTTTCGGATAATTAATACCCAAAAATGGAAAATTTTCGGTTGTCGCATCCTCCCCACCTTAAGAAATTCGGTCCTTCGAATTGCACTTAATAAAAAGTGGTACCGTTCCGTATGCTTATAATTCTTGACTTTTAGATCACCTTTTAATTAATATTGCCAGCATACTTTCAACATCAAAATTACTTTTAGACCATTTCATATCGTCTTTCACAATATTTTTATACTCTAGAAAAATTATTTTATCAATTCGAGAGTTCTCACTTTCCATTCCTTTCGCACCATATATGATTCACACTATTTATCTCCCATTTTTTCTCATTTGGTGCCAAGTCGATATAGCTTGGTAGCTATCATTTAAATGATTTAATCATTAGTATGTACTTGTCCCAGTAGCCTTTTGTAAGGATCGGGAGTGCCTGGGTCTAAATTAGCCAGGGGTTTGCCACCCCGATACCTTACTCATCCGTACTGCCCGCTTTGGGGCTTAGGTCTCCCTCACGGTTTTATTTCGCATCCGCCGCTACTCGAACCCTTAACTTCCTCAAGAGTCGAGTAACGACTAACCATTAGGCCTACCTAAGCCTGCCCAAAGCGGACAGTACGGATGAGTAAGGTATCGGGGTGGCAAACCCCTGGTTAACTTAGACCCAGGCACTCCCGGTCCTTACACCTTTAAATTCAATGCACTCGCTCTCCATATATTTTCAAGCGTTCCCATATTACGCTCAAATATTCATATCAGTACGGAGCGGTGTTGTCAGTAAATTTGGAATCCCAAAGCCTTTTGTGAAGGAAACCGAAACAACACGCAGCGGAATTTAAATCATTCGACCTCCACCAAGATCGATTCGGAGAGTTGCCTGATTAGGGTTTCGAGATTTTACCTGACGTTTTCTCTGAATTTTCTGTCGTTGGTCGAGTCACAAGCAGCAACTTTTCGTTCCTGCCTCTACGGTATCCACACGAACGGATCTCACGACTCTTGAACGTCTCACGATTAGAAGCCTTAAAGAGCTTTTAAATTCCTTATAACCGAATTGCTAGCTTCGATTAAAAGGAATGTTTTGTTTTCTGTTTTTAAAAAGTGCGGCTATGTTTTTTGGAAAAACATCCTTTTTATAGGCAGTAAATTTTACCCTAAAATTTACTGCCAAACAGAACTCTAATCCTACTTAGAATAGGATTAGATATATTCTTAATCCAATTCAGAATAGGATTAGATATATCCTTAATCCAATTCAGAATAGGATTAATTAAGCTCCTCATTGATCCGTTCTAAGTGTGCGACCCAATAGGTTCTCAAAACAATGGCAATGACAAAATTGTCACAGGCAATGAGCGGTATCTAGCAACACATCATTGCTACCCATGTAACGAGAATGTCAATGACTCGACATAACCTTACTCGTGATAGATGTTACCGTGTAGTTTAATCCCTTTATCCTATGATGTCTTGATTAGACACAAGTCATGGAATGTGTCACACTTGTATAGTCTAATCAGCGTTTCTTGATTCCCGAGTAGACTAATTAAACAAATAAAATCAATATCTCATATTGACTTATTCGAGCACGGCCATGCATTTCTTAGTCTCACTCTATCAAAGGGCCCAAGACATCACTCTTGTTATATAAGAGGGATAAATCCTATCTTGATCACTCAACATCCCTCTACATAGATCAAGGCATACCCAATTACTACCTTTATAGTCCATCCTGTTACGAATGACATCTAGCAGCATTAAAGTATGCAATTCTCTATGTTGGGATCTCTGATGATCTCAAGTCAAAGGATCACATACACCATCATCACTATGAGAATCGCTTTTGACATTCATATAACAATCCATGTAGCGTTCTCATGGAGGGTCGATCCAGTACATAGTTCTCTAACATGTACCTATGTGATGACTTGATATCCTATATCCATGACAATGGTCATCAGTCAACCACATACTAGTCTTATCGTATCATTGTTATCCTTGTTCACAATAATACTTGACTAGGGATATTTTAAGAATAGTGTGTTATTACTATTCTAAGGACATTATTATATAAGATTATATTACGCAGTTATAAGACAAATATAATAATGAACTATGATAAATAAAATGTCATGATACATAAAAAAATGCCAAAGTCAATCATCTAATGAATGGTTCTAAGGGCATAATCCAACAATCTCCCACTTGCACTAAGACCATTCACTCATGTATCTAATACCTAGTGACCTAGTGTGACGATCATGTCTCTGCTGCGTCAAAGGCTTCGTCAGTGGGTCGGCGATGTTATCGTCAGTTGGTACTTTGCATATCCTCACATCTCCTCTCTCGATGATATCTCGAATGAGATGGAAGCGCCGTAGTATATGTTTGGATCGTTGGTGAGATCTAGGTTCCTTAGCTTGTGCGATGGCTCCATTGTTGTCACAATAGAGCTCAATCGGATCTACAATGCTAGGAACAACTTCAAGCTCAGTAATGAACTTCCTGATCCAAACAGCCTCCTTAGCAGCTTCAGAGGCAGCTATATACTCAGCCTCTGTTGTAGAATCGGCCACTGTCGCCTGCTTTGAACTCTTCCAGCTCACAGCACCACCATTAAGGCAAAACACATAACCAGACTGCGATCTATAGTCATCTTTATCAGTTTGGAAGCTAGCATCAGTGTAACCTGTTACAATGAGCTCTTCCTCACCTCCATATATCAAGAATGTATCCTTAGTCTTTCTCAAGTACTTAAGAATATTCTTGACAGTGATCCAGTGACGTTCACCAGGATCAACTTGATATCTACTCGTCATGCTCAAGGCATACGATACATCGGGACGTGTGCATAACATGGCATACATAATGGATCCAATAGCAGATGCATATGGAACTTTACTCATACGTTCTCTCTCTTCTTGTGTTGTAGGACACTGTTCTTTTGAGAGAGAAATGCCATGTGTCATAGGCAAGAATCCTTTCTTGGAATCCTGCATGCTAAACCTCTTTAGCACTTTATCTATGTATGCACTTTGACTTAGGCCAATTAATTTCCTTGATCTATCTCTATAGATCTTTATACCCAGTATATAGGAAGCTTCGCCCAAGTCCTTCATTGAAAAGCAATTCCCTAACCAAGTCTTTACAGACTGAAGGGTAGGGATGTCATTCCCAATGAGTAGTATGTCATCTACATACAACACCAGGAAGACAATAGTGCTCCCACTGACCTTCTTGTAGACACAAGGTTCATCTTCATTCTTGATGAAACCAAACTCTTTGATTGCATCATCAAAACGAAGATTCCAACTTCGAGAAGCTTGCTTTAGTCCATAAATAGAACGTTGCAGCTTACAAACCTTTCTAGCATTTTTTGGATCAACAAAACCCTCAGGTTGTGTCATGTACACATCCTCGAGTAGCTCTCCATTAAGAAAAGCAGTCTTGACGTCCATTTGCCAGATTTCATGATCATGGTATGCAGCTATCGCAAGCAAGATCCTAATGGATTTGATCATCGCGACTGGTGAAAAAGTTTCATCATAGTCAATACCATGAATTTGTTTAAAACCTTTAGCAACCAATCGCCCTTTATAGGTATGAACATTTCCTTCCATGTCGGTTTTCTTCTTAAAAACCCATTTACACCCTATAGGTTTTACCCTTTCGGGTAAGTCAACCAAGGTCCAAACTTGGTTGGCATACATGGATTCCATCTCAGATCTCATGGCTTCAAGCCATTTCTCAGAGTCTGGCCCTGTAATAGCCTCTTGATAGGTAGTAGGCTCATCTTGGTCCATGAGCAATACATCACCGTTCTGAGTCATTAGAAATCCATATTTCTGTGGCTCACGATGTGTTCTAACTGATCTACGCAAGGCTTGTGTCTCTTGAGCAGGCGGTTGCTCCACAACAGCTTGTGGTTCTGGTTCCACAACAACTTGTGGTGCTTGCTCAGGCTCCATCTCAACATCGGGTGCGCTATCTTGTAGCTCTTGAATTTCTTCAAGTTCTACTTTTCTCCCACTAGTTCTTCTAGAAATGAATTCTCTTTCTAGAAAGACACCTGTTCTAGCTACAAACACTTTGCGCTCAGTGGGATTGTAAAAATAATATCCTTTAGTTTGTTTAGGATATCCCACAAAATAGCACTTATCAGATTTAGGTGCAAGTTTGTTAGAGACTTGACGTCTTACATAAGCCTCACAACCCCAAATCTTCATAAAAGACATACTGGGACGTTTACCAGTCCATATCTCATATGGTGTCTTTGGAACCGATTTAGATGGAACACGGTTCAGTGTAAAAGCAGCTGTTTCTAATGCATGTCCCCAAAAGGATTCTGGAAGATCTGTATGACTCATCATTGATCGAACCATATCTAATAAAGTTCGGTTTCTCCTTTCAGATACACCATTCCATTGTGGTGTATTTGGAGGAGTGAGTTGTGAGACAATCCCACACTCTTTAAGATAGTCAAGCAATTCTTGGCTTAAGTATTCACCACCTCGATCTGATCGAAGTGCCTTAATGCTCTTGCCAAGTTGGTTTTGTACTTCATTCTTGAATTCTTTGAACTTTTCAAAAGATTATGACTTGTGTTTCATAAGAAACACATAGCCATATCTACTGAAATCATCAGTAAATGTAATAAAGTACATAAACCCACCTCTGGCCTGTGTGTTTAAAGGTCCATATACATCTGTATGTACTAAGCCCAATAAATCACTTGCCCTTTCACTATGTCCTTTGAAAGGGGCTTTAGTCATCTTACCCATCAAACAAGATTCACATGTCTCATACGATTCAAAATCAAGTGAGTCCAAAAGTCCATCTTTATGGAGTTTGAAAATGCGATTCTCATTTATGTGTCCTAAGCGACAATGCCAGAGATATGTTGGATTTTGATCATTAGATTTAATCCTTTTAGCATTTATGTTATAAATAGGCATATCAAGATTTAGAATGTAAAGACCATTAATTAGTTGTGCACTACCATAAAAGATATCATTTAAATAAATGGAGCAACAGTTGTCCTTTATTATAAATGAAAAACCCTTCTTGTCCAAACAAGAAATAGAAATAATGTTTTTAGTGATGGAAGGCACATAATAACAATCATCTAATTCTAAAACAAGCCCTGTGGGCAATGTCAAAATATAAGTTCCTACAGCTAATGCAGCAACCCTTGCTCCATTTCCCACTCGTAGGTCGACCTCGCCCTTAGTCAATGATCTACTCCTTTTGAATTCCTGCACATTTACACAAATGTGAGAACCACATCCAGTATCTAATACCCATGATGAAGAAGTAGATAGATTAACTTCTATAACATAAATACCTGAAGTGGAAGTCTCACTTCCTCTCTTCTTCTTTAGTTCTTCCAAGTATTTGTTGCAATTCCTCTTCCAATGTCCGGTCTCACCGCAATGGAAGCATTTCCCTTCTTTGGCAACCCCACCTTTAGGCTTCAGTGTAGTATCATTGGGCTTGAACTTGCCATTGGCTTTATTACCTTTTTTCTTGCCCTTTGCATTAGCCTTGCCCTTAGCTTTCTTAACTATTAAGACATCTTTGGGCTTGGCCTTTTTCATGTTGGATTCAGCTGTTTTCAACATGCTAAGTAATTGTGGCAGAGTCTTGTCAATTTCATTCATGTTGTAATTAACAACAAACTGACTGTAGCTGTCTGGCAACGATTGCAGAATCACATCAGTGGCCAACTCTTGGCCCAAAGGAAATCCCAATCTTTCAAGGTTTTCAGTGTACCCAATCATCTTGAGCACATGAGTACCAACGGGAGTCCCCTCTGCCATCCTACACTGAAACAATGCCTTAGAGACATTGTACCTTTCTTGCCTAGCTTCCTCTTCATAGAGTTGCTTGAGATGCTCGATCATATCGAACGCATCCATTTCCTCATGTTGCTTTTGAAGCTCAGGATTCATGGAGGCAAGCATAAGGCAACTAACATCCAATGCATCATCTTGATGCTTCTTATAAGCATCTCTTTCTGCCCTTGGAGCATTAGAGGTTGGTTCCTCAGGTAAGGGAATTTCAAGGACATACAACTTCTTTTCATGCTTGAGGACTATCCTCAGGTTCCTGTACCAATCCAGGAAGTTTGTCCCATTCAACTTGTCCTTCTCAAGGACAGATCGCAGTGAAAGTGTGTTATTTGTGTTTGATGCCATGGTAATCTACAACAAAAATATGCAAAATATAAGTATCATGAATGCATTCATTTAATTAAATATTTATTAAATGATGCTCCCACTATTTTTATCGAATCAACAACCCTCACTATTAATTCGGAAAAATTATCACATAATTTCTCTAGTGGGCCAAGATCCATATTTCACCTTATCTAGAGTTAGCTTTGGCTAATCGCCCAAGATTTGGCTATTTAGGTAGGCAACACTTACCAATTACATCTCATGTAACTCTTGGATAGTTGGGTGAACAACACTTGTTCTAATTCATCTCATGAATGGAAGCCCAACTTTATGCCTCTAAATTCCCAATCCTATTGATGAAATTTAGTTAAGTCAACCCAATTTATAGCCTTTGGATATCACTATTATCCCATCGCGTCTTACTAAGATAGATATGATATTTTGCTTTGGCAAACATAACAAAATCGATTCTAGTCTTGACGAGTGCTATTCATTGGTAGGCATCTATTATTGACTTAATTTAATTTGAGGGATTTTCTTAGTTTATTGAATAAGATCTCACCAATTTTACTTTTTTTTTTTAAATTATCATATGATTTTCATATCATAAACGTACAAAATAAACCATGCATCTCATGCAATTAAGCAATAAAATAAACGTGACATAGTTATAGCCCAAACTAAATGGATTTCCCAAGCCAATGAGAAACCCTAAGGGTTAACCTAAGGGTAATAGCATCTTCTCCAAGTGCCTCTTTGGTCATCCTTTGCATGGTTGTCAGCTCCAATTACATAGTTTAAGAGAAACCTCGAGTTACATTCGAGGGGAGTAAGATGAGAAAAGAATGTACAACAAGAATTTCAAGAACAAGGCACGACACGCAGGTCGTATTTATTAAAATTTACAACCACGAAAATACAATCATATTGGGCTAGGGCTATAACTATGCACCATGCTCAAACAACAACCACCGTGTTATACAAACAAGTGTAATGCAATTTTTAATTTTTAGTTTTATTAATGAGGCACATTTGAAACGAATTATAACCCTGACTGCGGGGTTCCCAGGGGCGGCGCCCCCGAAAAAAAAAAAAAAGGTCAACAGTATTGACATTGCCAACGCCCCTTATCCGGAAGTGTCCTAATCTTATCAGGATGTTCCAGCCAGTATCTCATACTGACTATAATTTTAGTCGCATTAGAACTCTTATCTAAAAGTGTTTCAATCTTTATACACTTTCGACATTATTCTGTTTCTTCCATAACGTTTATGCAGAACAGAAACCGCCACTAATAATTCGCATCACAAATTATACATAACGTTTATGCAGAACAGAAACGCCATTAATAATTCGCATCACAGATTATACATAACGTTTATGCAAAATAGAAACGCCATTATTAATTCGCATCACAGATTATATCTCACATATAAGTTGACATTCAATTTTTATATACATCATATATATATTTTCAACAATTCGATTTCTAGCCTCTGAATATATCATATACATTCTAATCCGTATTAATCTCATTAAAACGATTGCATGTAATCATAAACAGAAAGTAACCAGAGATCATGCTTTTATCAAAACAAATCAGGGACTCCGAATCTGGCTCTGATACCAGTGAAGGAAACCGAAACAACACGCAGCGGAATTTAAATCATTTGGCCTCCACCAAAATCGATTCGGAGAGTTGCCTGATTAGGGTTTCGAGATTTTACTTGACGTTTTCTCTGAATTTTCTGTCGTTGGTCGAGTCACAAGCAGCAACTTTTCGTTCCTGCCTCTACGGTATCCACACGAACGGATCTCACGACTCTTGAACGTCTCACGATCAGAAGCCTTAAAGAGCTTTTAAATTCCTTATAACCGAATTGCTAGCTTCGATTAAAAGGAATGTTTTGTTTTCTGTTTTTAAAAAGTGCGGCTATGTTTTTTGGAAAAACATCCTTTTTATAGGCAGTAAATTTTACCCTAAAATTTACTGCCAAACAGAACTCTAATCCTACTTAGAATAGGATTAGATATATTCTTAATCCAATTCAGAATAGGATTAGATATATCCTTAATCCAATTCAGAATAGGATTAATTAAGCTCCTCATTGATCCGTTCTAAGTGTGCGACCCAATAGGTTCTCAAAACAATGGCAATGACAAAATTGTCACAGGCAATGAGCGGTATCTAGCAACACATCATTGCTACCCATGTAACGAGAATGTCAATGACTCGACATAACCTTACTCGTGATAGATGTTACCGTGTAGTTTAATCCCTTTATCCTATGATGTCTTGATTAGACACAAGTCATGGAATGTGTCACACTTGTATAGTCTAATCAGCGTTTCTTGATTCCCGAGTAGACTAATTAAACAAATAAAATCAATATCTCATATTGACTTATTCGAGCACGGCCATGCATTTCTTAGTCTCACTCTATCAAAGGGCCCAAGACATCACTCTTGTTATATAAGAGGGATAAATCCTATCTTGATCACTCAACATCCCTCTACATAGATCAAGGCATACCCAATTACTACCTTTATAGTCCATCCTGTTACGAATGACATCTAGCAGCATTAAAGTATGCAATTCTCTATGTTGGGATCTCTGATGATCTCAAGTCAAAGGATCACATACACCATCATCACTATGAGAATCGCTTTTGACATTCATATAACAATCCATGTAGCGTTCTCATGGAGGGTCGATCCAGTACATAGTTCTCTAACATGTACCTATGTGATGACTTGATATCCTATATCCATGACAATGGTCATCAGTCAACCACATACTAGTCTTATCGTATCATTGTTATCCTTGTTCACAATAATACTTGACTAGGGATATTTTAAGAATAGTGTGTTATTACTATTCTAAGGACATTATTATATAAGATTATATTACGCAGTTATAAGACAAATATAATAATGAACTATGATAAATAAAATGTCATGATACATAAAAAAATGCCAAAGTCAATCATCTAATGAATGGTTCTAAGGGCATAATCCAACATTTTGCTATTTCCCATAAGCCTATGGCAATTCGAGATTTCATCACATGTAACGCTCACTGAAACTTCACATACATTCTCACCGTTTCATAATCGTATTTCGACTATGGCACTAGATAAATCTAGGAACCAGATAATGGAAAAGTGATTCAATTTGATTAACTAGTCTATAATCACTTCCATTACATCATATTTCTTTTGTTCAATTGGAAAAGGTGAGGACCTTTCTCTTTCATTAAGCTCTCAAGTTTCCATGTAACCTTTTTATATGGAAGATGCTACTAAAAAACCTTCACTAGGGGAAGAGGCTTGACCTCAAAGCTTTCTCCTTTCTGTCCACAATCCAAATCGGCCGCTTTATACTTCTAATGTGTTTTGTCATTTCACTCTTTGCAATAAGCATCCTCTTATAATTCAAAATCATAAATTTCAATTTCCAATAGTCCTCATGATTAAGATGGAATTGTGCTTTCAATCAAGCCATATACTTTTGTTCGATTAGTTTCATAGGCATAATACCACAAGTTTGGGTGACTTTATAAAAGAAAACCCTTAGATTGAGCTCATTCTATAGTTCAAGTTCCATATCATCACATGACCTATCTTAGGCCGACTATGTTAGGTCATTCCATTAGTGATTCTTTTACCTCTTTCAATCCTTCTCAATTTACATATCGATCGTATCCTATGCGATCATTCCATTATCTTCAAATATAAAATGTCACAATCAATCATTCTCAATCATTCAATATCTTATTCCTTTAATATAATATATAATTCTTCTATACCGTATCGATATCATTCATTAACGGTTCCCAATCCGTTTCAATAGGCCATCGATTGGCATCCTTTATGTCAAGGCCCAGCCTGTTTCAATAGGCCGTTGACTGGTATCACCCATACCAATAGCTGACTAATATTGGTACAGATCGAAAATCAACAAGTTTACATGTAGACACTACACAGTACATGGGATGTAACATTATCACGGTCTCAACTACATCGACACGTACTAGACAAATCGTGCTCTGATACCATTAAATCTGTCATGACCCGAAGCCGCGACATTCACTTGATACTCATACTTTTTCTATCTTACAAATTTGTGGACTAAATTTTTTCTTTTCATTTTAAGGTTTGTATTCGGTGTCGGTGTAGGTACTACTCTCATTTCACTGATCCCTTATATAATAATTTACTACAAATCTAAGTTACATCCCGACTCATTGAACAAAATGCGTAATGTACATTAATTAAAGTCTGTACATGTAAACAATAGATTTACAAAGAATGTATACCTCAAAAGCAACGAAGCGGATTCGAAGGATAATGGCCAGTACCAAACCTGTATACTGTCTCCAAATGCCCACTTAAAAGCTCTCATGGCAGATTTTAACTTCAATAGTCTGAAAAGAGATGAAATTTAGTAGGGTGAGCAAAACCACGACTCAGTAAGATACTAATATAAATGCAGGAGTTAAATTATACTGTCTTCACTGTAATGCATAAATCTGCCAATTTGCAATTACAGTTCATAATTTCGATCGATAACATCTCACTATCTCAATTCCTGTCATCTGTCTATTACTCAAACCTCTAAATAAATCAACTTAATCACTTTTCAGTCTTCTCATCCTTGTACTATGATGCATCGCACAACAATACGTCGTGCCCAATTTGAATATCATATACTATTAGTCCATACTCACATCAATCTCATAGTACATCATGTCCAATTGAGATATCGTATCAAGTCACTTTACGTTTCATAATCATACTCCTGTATTCTATTATCTCATATCACTTTCCATATGGAGAATCATGATCACGATGGTACGAAGTCATAATTCTCTTCGTATAAATTCTATATTCATGTATCGTATCATGTCATGACATCATGTAGATGGAATATCGTTAATACCGAGTCATGACACTCTTCATATAATTCTCATGTCTGTGTACAATATAAGATAATGACATCTCTTGTAAAAAGCATATTGTTATGTCATGATTTAGTATGCAGATTATGCAACTTTCTTGTATAAAGCGCTATCATTTCAAATCATATCATATATACTTTTAGAGCATGCTCAAACATGTAAATATTCAATTCATTTCATATTTACTTTTAAAACATGGTCAGAGCATGTACAATTTGTAAATCATATATTCACTTTTAGAGCATGTCTAAAACATATGCGCTTTCAAAACATTTTTCATATACTGCAAAGTCATATCAGGTCTAGAGTTCATATCAGATAAAACTATACTCTAGACCGCATATCATATCATATTATGTTAAAACATGTCTTTTCATATCATTTCAAATCAAAAAGTGCATAGTTCTCTTTTCATATCATTTCAAATCAAAACATGCACAGTTCTCTTTCCATATCATGTGTAATTGAGTACAGTATCGAAACACATTTCAGGTACAATGAAATCATATCAGTTTAGAGTTCATATCAATTTAAAAGCATACTCTAAACTACATATCATATCGGTTGAGACTAGGCTAGATCCCTAATACTCTATCAATAAAGACTTAGATCACTGTAGCAAGCAGTGAAATCATATCATCGTCCCCTGGAAACCAAATAGGGCGTTATCTATGGCCATAAAACTCATCTCTCTCAGCCTCACTGATCATGCGTGACTGAGACCTGTCCATGACTATTGTCGAACAAGCATCTTTGCCTAATGAGTAATCTCCAATTAGGCAGTTTCCACTATGCTTTATTGAGTTTAATTCTTTTAGGGTGCCTACAGTCTCATAAAACATTCAAATCTTTAACTTTTCATGTCAAAAATCATGTAAGGCATATGGTACAATTCTTTGAGATGATTCATATATAAAAATATATACCATATACTTTCCTTTCAAAACTAATCAATAATCATATATTCATATATAAACATTTATATCAATTAAAGTTGTAAACAAGGTAATGCCTAAGGGCGATGCAAAATTAAACCATGAGTTCAAACATTGAACTATCATTTTCATAAGATATATAAATTTTGGATTTCTCATTTCCATCATTTTGATTTTAGTCGTATCATACCTAATAGGTAAGTTCAATATTCACTGTCGTTCCTCAATGTTTAATATCATTTCTCGGTGACCATTGAGTATAACAATCACTTGTACATTTCATCATCAATACTAGGATCACAATCGTCAGTATGAGTCCTCTTAGCATCACCTCTGTTGTGGCGGATCTGGAGGTGGGTTTTCGATCTCTTTCTCTTCCCTTTTCTCCTCCTTTTTTCGCTTTTCCTCTTCTCCGATGGCCTACTCTTCTTTCCTTTTCCTCCGCTGGTGGTGTGGGTGGCGTGGCGATGGCCAGATTAGCGGCACCGCCACTTTTCTCTTTTCCTTTTTCCTTCCCTTTCGACCTTCATTTTCTCCCGATTCGGTTCTTTTCTCTTTTCTCATTCTTTTTTCGTCGCTGGCGGGCTCTTTCCCTTCTCCTATCGGCTTGCCAGCGACGTCTCCTCCTTCCTCTCCTCTCTCTCTCGGCCGATAGGGGGTCGGCTTCAGCTGGGCTCTCTCCTCTGTTACAACAGAGGTGAAAAATGGGAGGGAATCGGGTATCCAGATTCCCGTTCCTTTTCCTTTATTTATTTATTTATATATATATTTATATTTATAAATATATATAAATACAAAATATAATTATATTTACATATATATATATATATATATATATAAATATACTATCTTTCCATATACATAGGTATATATATTTTTGCATTTATAATTTTTATATATATCTATACACTTTAATTTGAAATAATATATATTTCATATTCATATATGTATATTTATATATAAATGTATAATAATATACATATGTATTTAGTTAAAAATATATAGATATTTTTTATATATATGGATATATGAATATACCCATTTTATTCCTTATAATTTGGATCCCATAATATCCAAATTAAATTCCTCCAATTCGTCACTTCATCACTTCCAGGAAATTTAAAAAATAATTCGATCTGATAAATGAATTTATGTATTTATTTTCGCTTATCTATTTACATAAAAATTAAATTTTCAGATAATTAATACGCAAAAATGAAAAATTTCCTGTTGTCACACACAAAATATTCTATTGTCGATTTTTACACTTTATCTATATCTGTGATAATCGAGAATTTTTCTATTTTGGTATTAATTACCCGAAAATTTATTTTAATGTAAGTAGATAAGCGAAAGTAAATAAAAAAATTATTTACGAAAATGGGAATATTGTTGGAACTCCTGAAATTGATTAAGTGATGAATTGGAGGAATTTAATTTGGATATTAAGAGATCCAAATTATAAGGAATAAAATGGGTATATTCATATATATATATATATATATTTATATATCCATATATATATAGATAAATATATTTTTATATAAATACATATGTATATTATTATACATTAATATATAAATCTATATATATGAAATATATATTATTTAAAATTAAAGTGTATAGATATGTATATAAAATTATATACAAAAAAAATATATCTATATACATTAATATAGTATATTTATATATATAAATATATATAAATATAAAAGAAAATAAAATAAAAAAGAAAGAAAGAAAGGAAACAGAAACGGGATCGGGATACCCGACCTTGTTTCTCCTCTGTTGTAACAGAAGAGAGAACCTAGTTGTGGTAGCTGACCCCCGTCGACCGAGAGAGGAGATGGAAGAGGAGAGAGAGGCGTTGCCTGCAAGACGAGGGGCAAGAGGAGAAGCGACCGGCGACAGCCCAAAGCGGAAAAGGGAAGAAACGAGGTGAAAACAGAGAGGAAAAGAGGGAAAAGAAAGGAAAAAGGAAAGAGGTGGTGCCGGTCGATTCAGGCACCGGCACCGCCACCGCCACCTGCGTCGCCAGCGAAGGGAGACAAAGTTGAAAAGAACGGTCGGCGGTGAAGGGGGAGGAGAAAAAAGGGAGACAAGAGGAGGAAAAGAGACCGAAACCACCGCTCTAGATCCTCCGCCACCGTCACCGATTTGGAGGAAAAGAAGACCAGAAACGGCTTCAGCACAACCTCCGCCAGCTGTGCAGTGGCTGAACCGGCGATGATGATGGCCGACGGTGGCCGAACCGACTGAACCAGCCAATAGTTGCTGGACTGGCCGAACCGATCTGAACAGGTTCAAACCAGAAAAAGGAAAAGAAAAGGAAAAACAAAAAGAAAAAGAAAAAAAAGAAAAGAAAAAGAAGAAAAGGGAAAAAGAAAAGGAAAAGAAAGAAAAAAAAAGAAGAAAGAGAAAATGGGTAGGAAAATTTATTAGAATTTTATTATTATTATTTTATTGAATAATTTTATAAAATTTTAAATTGAGTATGGAATTGAATTTGTAAAAAATCATACTCGGTGATTAGAGATGATGGAAATCGAAAGAAGTGGACTATGGGCGCGACGTTAATGAGAAAGTCACTAACACGGGACAGGTAAGAGATGCATATGTAGCTTGTAAGGATATCTACATTGCATAAATTAAATATGCATGATTTTATGAAATGATTGGTGAATTGATTTGGTTGGAAATTGTGGAAATTGGCTGGTTGTAAAAATATAAATCTGTTTGTTTTGTGCAGGAGGGCTAGTCAATAGGCAGCTGTTATGCTGTCGAAAAATTTTAGAAAATTATGTAAAATCATTAAAAATGATTTTCTTATATGAAAAATAATTTCCAATCACGGGAAATGAGGAAAATTATTATTTTTCATAAAACATGAATATAACGAATTTGATTTTAAAATATTCATGTTATTGAAATTGGTGAAAATGAGATCACCTAAAATTTTCCCGATATATGAATTATATGTGATATGAAATGGAAAATAAAAAAAAGGGATAATGTGAATATTTTATAAATGTTTTTCTTAAATATTCACTTGATTTACAATATAACCTTTATGGTTTTAATTATGAAATTATTTATTTCTATAAATTCCATAAAAGGTAAATTTATGATGAAAAACACTGTTTTGAGACTAGTTGGCCCCTTTATCATGCTGATATGTGATATGTGACATGTGATATGTGATATGTAGTCCCAGTTGACACCTGATCAGTGATCCACCGAGGACGATGATAGACTATGGCCATATGTCTGATATATTTATTTCTTTACCCTTCTGCGTTTGAATTTATATGTTCAGATTTTTTATTTACAGTACTACAACATTGTATTAATAGGGGGATGTAAGTATTGTTTACAAATAAAATTTGTAATTATGTAATTCCGTTAATTTGTGAAATTACAAATATTGTATTTTCAACGAATTAGAGTGAAAAAAAAAGCATCGCAGACAGCCCAACCAAATAAGATGTATAGAAAAATGTGTAAAAATGTGGTCACGAGCTGTGACAATATCATATCGATATTTCAATATCCTCTTGTAGTCACATTCTTAAACATCCAAATTTACATAATATTTCTTATTGACTATTTATTCAAAGTAAATATCTTCATCTAATCACAAACATACTTATATGTCAAATCTTTATATCAATTAATTATTCTGACGTATATAATCGAATTGAATTATTTTCTAATACTCAAACTCATCTTCATTTAACCACAAACATATTTATATCATCACATCTTTATATCAACCAATTATTCTAACATATACAATATAATTGAATTATTCTCTAATACTCAATTTCACCAAACCAAATACAATATAATTTTAATTCTACCTTACACAAATAACTTACATCAACGCTTCTTCAAGCTATAAATTTAGCCTTCCACAAGTCCAGCCTAGCCTTTGTAGTCCCCTTCCAGGTCTGAAACACCACTGCTTTAGTAGCCTATAATTGCCGCTTGTTCAGTTTTGGTTCAACACCTAAATCGCTTGACAAATTCCCCCTGTCTCCCCCTTGTTTCCAATCCCCTTCAACCTTTAATAGCACTAACTTTAAATACTGAATAACTCTGTCTTCTAGCACACACAAAGCCACCCAAACTCATAGTTTAGACCTTGAACCACCTCAAAACCCTTGTTTAGGCCCCTGTTATAGCTTCTGTACTTGGTTCATTTCCAACCAAAAGTGTCATAACGTATTAAGTTTTGGATAAAAACCTAATAGCTAGACACAAAAATATGGAGTCGCCACCAACCATTCTACCTAGGTGTGATTGGTCACCTATTCAAACTAAGGATAAGGCTTGGTCTACGTTCAAAGATACTAGGGTTCGGGAGTACGGTTACGTGTAGGGAATGATTAGCACCCCACAACGTCCATCCTAAAATGGTACCACTTAGTTTTAAGTCATTTGCTAAATTTGCTTATATTGATCTTTAATCTTGATATAATTAATATTGAAAAATATTTCTAAGTGTCCTCTGTTAAGCTGGTGGGACAACTCAAAAATCTTTCTGTCACGACCCGTGACCACATTTTTCATCTTCTTATACACAACTTAACCGGTTGGGCTGTCTGCGATACTTCACTTGTACTGACTGTTAAACAATTTTACATAATATTGTTTTTATTATACACATCCCCTATCGTAACAAATCAGATAAGTAGTACTGTTGACGTGTCTAAATACAGAAAATAAATAATCATACCTCAAATAATCAGTCGGTCTGACACATTGTTCTTCGTGTACAGCCAGGATCCACAATCCACTGATCTCACATTCATCAAAACCTGAGATGTTGAAAATTAAGGGGTGAGCAAAACCACGGCTCAGTAAGAGAATTATATGCCTCACTTGATACTCAGCTTCCTATATGCTGAAAATCTTTTTCATTTTTCCTATGGGCTCTAGGCTCGCATGTAGGAAAGATACTACAGTCGGCTAGGGATCCGAATGGAGTAAGGTAGGTATTTTAGAATACCATACTTGTTACGGAACCTAGAAGCAACTGTAGAGATAAATTTTTCTTTTTGCTATGAATTAATAAATCCTTTTCAATCTTTCATAACCTTTTTCATATTCTTTTTAAAAAAATGCTTCTACTAAATAAAGCAATTAAATAAAATAATTAATATTCGTATCATACATGCTTGAGTTATTGTAAATTAGCATGCATGGATTATACTAAGGTTTATTATCATTTCGTAAGTGCACCCATGTCATAACTTATTCATGCTTACTTTTCATCCTTAGTTATACAAGGCATCGTTCTTATTAAAAGTATAATTATGTGTGGAAGCACAAACATTCAAGTAGTACATGTTCAATGGCATATATAGACATCATCCAATAATCATATACATCATGTGTCATATGCCTAAGATCTATTTCATCCTTCGACATTCATCGCATTCACGAATCACAATCACTTACTTATAGTCACAATATCCTACGATTTCTCATATTTCGTTAGAACACGTGTAGCACTTAGTTCCCGAAGGATTTTAGAGGTTGTGACGAACCAGCACAATCGGCCATGGCAACCTCTCTGGGCCCATCAGACAACGATTGCCTAGCTTCATCACTCATCCGTGGCTCACACGGTACAATCATCGAGTCTCTGCTCGGTTTGGCCATTAGTACATCCGTACTATCCTCTATGGCCCAAAGTCCACTCGAGGTTTTAGAGGTTGTGACGAACCAGCACAATCGGCCATGGCAACCTCTCTGGGCCCATCAGACAACGATTGCCTAGCTTCATCACTCGTCCGTGGCTCACACGGTACAATCATCGAGTCTCTGCTCGGTTTGGCCTTTAGTACATCGAAGCTCGTGTAGCACTTAGTTCCCGAAGGATTCTAGAGGTGGCTCCCACGGTTCGAAATTCGTGAAACACTTATAATCTAATGTTTCATTTAAATTTATGGTAAGAATGTCAGATATATCAATTCTTCCTTTTTTTTTTTAAACATATTAGAGGTTTGTATCTCATGTCTTATGAGAATCATCTCACAGTACTATAATCAGTACCGAAATGAGCATTTTATAAAAATGCTATAATTCAATTGATTTTCTTCTCATATTATATGAAACATGTTCTTTTCACATGTCACACATCACATATCACATTTCCCATTTGACATATTCCATGTCATGTAAAACACTTTCCTTTTTAACATGGCACCTATCATTTATGGAGTCTATGATAGACATCAATCTTATCGTACTATAAATCCCGGAGGGTAAAGAAATAAACCGGTCAAATCTATGACCATAATCTATGTTGTCCTCTGTGGGTCGCGGATCAAGTGTCGACCGGGACTAAACATATCACATATCATGCATCCATATGATAGGAATGCCAACCAATCTCAAAACCGTAGTTTTCATCATCAAATAGACTTATATGGAATTTATATAAATATAAAATTCCATAATTTAAAACCATAAGGTTTAAAATCCTTTAGTGAATATTTATAAAAATATTCATAAGAATATTCACTATATTTCACTTCCTCTTTCATCTCGTAATTCGTGTAATTTATCTATTCCGAGAATTTTCGATGATTTCATTATCATCATTCTCGAATACATGAATATTCTAAAGTTCCATCTCATTATATTCATGTTTTATGAAATTTAGAAATTTCCTCATGTTTCGTGATTTACTATCGAAATTCGGAAATAAAATCATTTAATATGATTTTATAAAGTTTTTCTAAAATTTTCGGCAGCATAACGGCTGCTGATTTACTAGCCTCCTGCACGGAAAATACAATTTAAAATCTTTCAGCCAGTACTTCTTCCCAAATTATTTTCAGCAAATCATGCATCATAATAATTTTCATAAAATAATAGCATAAAATATTTCAATTTAAAATATGCAGACTAAGTATCCTTACAGTGCTGCACATGCATCCCTTACCTTTTTCCGGGTCGGCGAATTCCGCTTATCGATCGCGCCCGCGCTCCATTTCTCCCGATTCCTTATCTCGATTGCTGAAAATAATTTCTGGAATTAAAATTCTAATTTTTAGAATTTTTCATAATTTATTTAATTTTTTCTAAAATTAAATTCTCGGGAAATTTCTTACCGAATTTGTAAAATCCCGGGTTGTCGAATTTTCGGAAATTTTTCGAATTCCCAAAATTCTCCTTTTTCCTCTTTTTCTTCCTTTTTCTTCCTTTTTCCTCTTTTTCTTTTCTTTCTTTCTTTTCTTTTTCTTTTTCTTTTTCTTTTTCTTTTTCCTTTTTCTTTTCTTTTTCTTCTTCCTTTCCCGGTCAGACCGGTTCAGACCAGTCCAGCTTCTTTCCTCGCCGGTTCCTCGCCGGCGGCCGGTTCTCCGGCGGTTCGGGCGTCCCTCAGCTGGCCGGCTGCACGACGAACTTGCCGGTGCCCTCCGTTTGCCCTGGATCGGCGGCACGGCGGCGGATCGAGGCGGTTTTGCCTCGGTTCTTCTTCCTCTTCGCCGGCGTTCCTCCGCCGTCCATTGCGTCTCCGGTGGCCTCCATCGGCTTCGTCTTCCTCTGGTGAAGCTTCGGTGGTAGTGCCGGCCACCGATTTGGTCGACATCGCCGTCGGCCATTTTCTTTTCTCTTCCGGCGTTTGCTTCTGTTTCTCGTTCGATTTTCCTCCGTTTCTTCACGCCGGCGTTGGCGTCGGCTTCCTCTTCCCTTGCCGACGTCGACGCTTCTTTTCCTTCTCCTCCTTTCCCTCTCCGGCGGCCGCTGACGGGGGCGGCTCTTCCGGTGACAGAATCGGGTTTCCCGATTTTGTCTTTTGTTTTCCTTTTTATTTGGTTTCCTTTTTGGTTTATCCCTTTCCCTTTTTAGTATGTAACCTAATATATATTATACACCATATTTTATACTTTATACATATACTATATATTATATACTACACATATATTAATTCATACATAGTATAATTATTTATATAGATATAATATAACAATATATCTACTTTATATTTATGTTATACAATTTAAATAAAATAATATTTGCTTATTTATATAGTATTGTACTATATATATATTTAAAGAGATACATACATATACATATATGTATATTAAGTATTACAAAAATGTATATCTAGTATAAATATATATATATGTATATTTATATACTTAAAGTTAAATAACATATATGTATACAAATTATATAAATGCTATAATAAAATATTTACACATATAAACTTTTATATAAAACCACATTTACTTTTCTTATATATTCATATACTTTTATTTAAAATAATAATATATATATATTTCATATATATATCTGTACATATATATTTATAATTATATAAATACATTTTATAATATACACATGTCTTTATTTAAGACAAAATAGTATATATTTTATTTCATAATATATACTAATATTCATATACATACATATGTATTTATATAAAAACATGTGTAAATATATTTATATAATTTAATTATATAAATATATAATATACGCATTTTTATTTTATTAATTTTGGATTTCCATTAATCCAATTTAAATTCCTCCTTTTCATACTTTCAATAACTCCGACTTTATTATTATTATTATTTATTTATTTTCATTTAATTTCCTCACTTTTCTTAATTTCGAGAATTTCAACTATATTCCCATCTCGTAAATAAATTTTATTTATTTACTTTAATTTATTTATTTCCTCTTATCTATTTTCTTTAATATTTATTTTCAATATTTATTATTTCCAATAATTGAAAAATTTACGGTTATCACACTTTCTCACCTCAAGAGTATTCAAGTAGTACTATGCGACTTGCTTGAAGAGGCTCCGTCGTCGGATTCATTTTAATGTTTTATGAACAATTCCATTTTGATTCCTATTTAATTCATTCTTGCTATCTTATCATTTTTATTACTTCTATTGTTTTCCTATTATTTTATAAATGTTTAATTTTATTAATTTTATTTTATTAGAGAATGAATATGAATTATTTTTCTCAAAAATTCCTTTTTAGATCTTCCATTAAGCTGGTAAGATCATGAAAGAAACTGCTTGACCTAAAGATTTCCAAAGTATTACTTAAGCGTAATCTCTTTTGGAATCTTATCATCGGAACAATCAATATTCATTCTCAATAATTCCTATTCATTATTATCATTTTATTATCTCATCAAATTTCATTACTATTTATTATTGTTATTTTATTATTATAGTTAATGTGAATTATTGAAAAGTTTTTTATCTTCTAAATTAATTATTTTAATTTTAATTTAATAAAAAAATCACTTATTTTATAATTTTAAAAGATGAATAAAAATCATTTATTATTGAAAACTATCTCTAGGCCATCCATTAAGCTGGTGAGGTCTTGAAAATAATTTTCCCACCTAGAAATTTTCAAGAAAATTACTTAAGCGTAATTCTCTCGATATTTCATCATTGGAGTAATTATATTCTTTTTTATTATAATTTCAATATCTAATTTTATTTATTCCATTCCTTATTTTGCTACTCATTCTTATTTCCATTATATTATCGTGGATCATTAATTATCGTTTCTAATTTTTATAAATTATTCTTGTTTTAATTCAATAACAAATATACTAATCATTCATATTTTAATTTTTTTTAAAAAAAATGAATATAAATTTCTTTTTATTGAAGACCCTATTTAGACTTTCCATTGAGCTGGTGAGGCCTCGAATAGAACTTTCTCACCTAGAGATTTTCAAGAAAATTACTTGAGTGTAACCCCCTTAATATTTCATCATCGGAGTAATCAAATTCATTTTTATTATTTTAATATCTAGCTTTGGTTATTTCATTTATTTTCCCCCTTATTTGCCATTACTATTTTTATTATATTATTATTAACCATTAACATCTTTTCTAATTTTATAACTAATTATTTTTGGTTTTATTTTATAATAAATTTATTTTTATATATATTTTTTAAAATGAATATGAATTATTTGTTATCAAAAATCCTATCTAGACCCTCTATTAAGCTGGTGAGGCCTTGGATAAGATTTTTTTTTTCCCTCAAGATCTCTAAAGTACCACTTAAGCGCAATGCCTCTAGAATTCCATCATCGGATAAATCATGTCCACCTTTAATATTTTTTATTTACTAAATCTTATCATCACTTTATTATTTTAACTTTATTATAATTATATTTATTTTTTATAATCACAGTTTCCTAAAGAGCATGTTAGCTAATAAACTCAATCTATAAACTAATCACTAACAATAACAATTAACTTATATAAAATAATAATACCAATAAACTAGTATACTATTATAATCTATTTAACTAAAGATGCCAATGAACATAACCACAACCAAAAGGGTGAAACAACAAGAAACTTCCCTGGTGAGACGCGTCCCTGAGCTCCTGCCATGCTTAACATCATACGTAGAGCCTTGCCATGCACATGCAGCCAACCAAGCCATGCAAAATCCAACTGCCAAACTGTTAACCAGCCCACGCGACACCATGTTCGACCCTTTTACTGCTTCAATGCTGCTCCACACTTCAAACTGCCAATACCGTAACCTATTCTGTTACACCGTCTATCAGCGAAACGTGCGCAAGGAGTAACTCAACTGCTGAGGCAACGTCCCTGCAGCCTCAACACAGCCCAGTTCCTGTTCCAGCAGCCCTTGCACCTCCAGAAACACAACCGTTCAGGGGACCAAGCACCTCACGCCAGTGAATGAACCCAAAACAGAGCTGCATAACACTTTTGAAAACCTTCAATACTGCACCGATTTTTTATATCTCTTTGTTTTTCAATCTTTCCTTTCTCTCCTGTTATTCACGTTAAAAGCTTAAGAAAGGTGCAACAAAAGAAAAAAGGGAGCACGCAAAGGTAGCACTAGGTGAAATAATGCCTGGATTGGTGATGCCTGCAGCCACGATGGAGCAAACGGACAGCAATCTTGATAGGAATGGACCTGGTATTTTGCTTCCTTTGTTTCACGTTGATCATAAACAGAAAAGCTTTTAACCTCGTCTTTTTCCTTGGCTCGACACCGTTCCAGTTAGGTTCAGTGCAGAAGTTTCCTTCACGTAGCAGGAGTAGCTATGGAACTCAGCAGTAGGGCGGCTCACTCCTAGCAACAGCTTCTGGTTTTCTTTGTCTCCGATTTGCTGCGTTCTTTCTTCTCATGCCAACAACAAGTGAATAAGGGGGCAACGATAAGGCGTGGTGGCAGGCTTGGGCAGTGGCTTTTTGAAACTGGGGACAAGGAACGGTGCCAGCCTTGATGATGAATGGCAAAACAGGGGCTGGGTGAGGAGGCAGTTTGCAACTCTGGCCATGCAAAGTGTGGCTTCCCAGGTTACCGTGAGGACAACCAAGGAAGGGTTTTCTTTCTCTTTGTGAAGGGTCGGCTCGTGACTAAAAGCAGTCCAAAAATATTTTTAGGGTTATTCTTTTTTCTCCCTCTTTCCTCCCCCTCCCTTTCTTCTTTTTATTCCCAATTCCCTCATCTACGATGTTAATGTTGTGTATCAAATCCCACAATTTTTGTGTTGATTTTCTCTTTTACTCGATCTCATGGTTGACTCCTTTAATTGAGTTTCCAAAAACTTAGTGCAAATAATTTCCTATTGATTTTTCTTTCCAATCCCACTCTTCAATTTAATTGCTGTGATATATTCTCTAAATCTCCAAATTTGGTAATACTAAGATTCTGATTCTTTTTTTTTTCAATTTTCCCTTCTTTGATCACTTTATTTTTGTTATTTTTTTAATTTTTTAATTTTTAATTTCCTATTTTTTATTTTCTTTTCATTTTTATTTTTTTTAATAATAATAAACAAGATAGTAATACAAAAATTAGATTCATCTTCTAATCATCAAACCCAATAGGCCCAATAGCATTAAAAGACCCCGGACAAAATGGGGTGTCTACAAAAAGAACACCATGTTTCGGTGCCCAACAATCGCCCTAAAATTCCTAAATTCAACCTTATATACAACCTCTAAATGGCACGATTTTAGCCTTGACAACCTAGCCTTTTAATAGCATCTAAACCCTTTGTACAATGCCTAATTGCCCAGCTTCAACCCTTTAAAGATGCCATGTTTGACTACCTAAAATCCCCTGAACAACCACCAATTAGTCCTGCCTCCCCTCTGCTCCTACATCCCTACACGGACCAAGGAAAAACTCTCCCATGCTGCCTCATCTCTCCAATTAGAAAGTGTCCCATGCTCTAACACTTCGGTTCACTCAAATCTCCTCTGTCTTGAGCTCCAAACAGCCACCCAAGTTAGCACCTCAACAAGCCGATAACCCTTATTTACATGCTCTATTTTTGCCTTCTTAAAATGCCCACTTTCGATCTTCAAAAATCCCTCTCAGTTCAGCCTTGATGCCCCAATCTCAGCACCGTTTCAAATCTTCTCCTAGCCTTCAAACTGCCTTGAACTTGACCTTATCAACCCTTCGTTCATTCACCTTCCAGCCCTTAAAACCTGCACTCAAATGCCTCCTGAAATCCCCTGCTACTGCTCAATCAACCCCCTTCAAAACCCTAAGGCAATAGTAGTGCTACCACATTTCTCCTCTCTTCTCCTTCTTCTTTCCTTCCTATTCTCTTTCTCTTCCCTTCCTCGACTTCTCTCCTTATTCTCTCTTTGGCTGCACTTCTTTCTCTTTTATTTTCCATGGCTTCTCCCTTCTTATTTTATTTTATTTTATTTTATTTTGAAAACAAGTCTGCTAACAGCAGACAAGTTTGGTGGGTATATCCCACCAAACGAACAAAATATATATGTGTGTGTGTATATTCTCTTATACACACACACACACATGTTATATTTATATATATGTATATTCTCTTATTTATTATATATATATTTACTTTATTTATTAATTTATTTTTTTTCTAATTTTCATTTATTCGCTTTATTTGTTTATTTTATCAATTTAAATCATATAATTCTTACTGTAATTGAATTTCTATAATTTTTCATCTACTAATTGA
Organism: Heritiera littoralis; assembly: GCA_031772115.1. Lineage (NCBI taxonomy): Eukaryota > Viridiplantae > Streptophyta > Magnoliopsida > Malvales > Malvaceae > Heritiera > Heritiera littoralis. The sequence goes on along the minus strand of JAPDPK010000007.1, from coordinate 4,661,728 downwards.
ATTACTCTCCTATTAGCTATTAAAACATTTCAATATAACTAATAGATTATCAATTTCCTTCATGATCTCTATATTCAATTTTATAAATTTCCATGTCCAGTTATTGATTCCATAATTCTCCAATAATTTACATCGACTCATAAGGCTTAGTTAAAATTTGAATTGTTCACCAACGATCGAAATTGGTAATTGTCACATTTCTACTGCACTCATCTTTTGTGTATGTAGTCTCTTAATCACCCAATAGTCACTACCATAAAGCAATGTTGGTCTAATAACTGTTTTGTAAAACTTACCTTTCAACCATATAGGAATTCCTTTATCGCACAGTACACTATGGCACTTCTCCACTTATTCCATCAAGTCTAGATCTTATAAGTCACATCACCTTCAATCTCTCTATCCATTTGTACTATCGACCCTAAATATGGAATATGCTCTCGCTTAAGTATTGCCACCCTATCTAACATTACTACATTCTTCTTGTCCTCTTTGTTTGAATTGAATTTACATTCCATGTATTCAGTCTTCACTCTACTTAGTTTGAACCCTCTTTATTCTAGCACCTATGTCCATATTTCTAACTTCGCATTAATCTCCACTCTAATCTCAGCATAGAGAACAATATCATTTACAAACATTATACACCAAGGCACCAAAATTATATGGCTCAAAATTATTGTTTGATAACTATGAGCTTATTATTGTTATTTTCTGCTTACAGTAAATGCTTCTTCTATATCTGCCAATTTGAATAACATTTCGATACTTAATAGCATTAACTTCAAGAAACGGAAGGAGCACATTACCATTGTGCTTGGGTGTATGGATATAGACTATGCAATCAGGTCAGACAAACCTCCCACCCCTACTGATAACAATACAACTACGGAAAGGGCACTTTATTAAAAATGGGAGCAATCAAACCGTATGAGTCTAATGATCATGAAGCACTCAATTTCAGATGTTATTAGGAGCGCTATGCCTAAGGAAGAAAATGCTAAGAGTTTCCTAAATCAAATTGTAGACAAATCAGCTACAAATGAAAAGGGTCGAAACAAGAACCATCTCGTCTAAGCTTTTTTCAGTGCAATATAATGGTAAAGGAAACAAAAGGGAGTACATTATGGAAATGTCTAATGTTGTTACAAGACTAAAGGCACTCAAAAGGAGAAATGGACTTTTAATAAGCTTATTGCCCACTATGCGCAAAAGGAAGAGAGATTGAAACAAGAGAAGATAAAAAGTGCTCACTTAGCATCTTTTTCCAATGACAATGCTGCCAACAGAAAGAGGAAAAGGAAGAATAAAGGAAAAGGCACTGCAAACATTGGAACTTCACAACTTAAGGGATAGTAGAAATAGAATAAGGTGATCAGCTGTTCTTTTGCCATAAAGATGGTTATGTGAAGAAAGACTGTTCCAAGTAAGCAAAATGCATGCCAAAAAGGGTAAACTTCTCAACTTTATTTGTTCTGAAGTTAATTTGGCTATAGTACCAAATGACACTTGGTAGATACGAGGGCAACTACTCACATAAGTGTGACAATGCAGGGCTGTCTAAGGAGCAGAAAGCCAACTGATGCAGAAAGATTCATTTATGTAGGAAATAGCGAAAGGGTTCCTGTTGAAGCTATTGCTCTATTTAGATTAAAATTAGAATATGGTTATTATTTAATTTGAATGAGACAATTTATGTACCATCATTTAGACAGAATTTGATTTCTATTTCTAGTTCGGACAAATCTAGATATTCTTGTTCATTCGGAAATGGAAAGTTTAGTCTTTTTTAGTATTCAAATCTTATTGGTACAGGTTCTTTAATTGATAATCTTTATAAATTGGACCTTCATGCCTCACACAATAAAGAATCCTTGCATGTAATTAATTGTGGTGCAAAGCACAAATTAATTAATGAGAATTCTTCCATGTTATGTGCGAAACCTTTAACTTTCTATAAACCTAATTGTATCAATTAATATAAAATTGGAAATTTAATTGGAGTTTACTTCATAAGTGTTGAGTGAGCAGGAATTTTGACCTTTTAGTACTATTTCGATCATAACTGGACATTTAGGAGTCCAATTGATGAACCATAAAATTTTTATCAAAGTTAACTCAAATACCTTTTCAGGCATGTAAGGCTCACATCCTAATTCATTGCTAGTCAATACCAAAAATTTTTCAAATTTAGCTTATGTCCAGCCACATTTAGGCAGTTTGGTCAACTGACCTTTGCACACTAAATCACATATAATTTATAGTAGGAATCTCCAATTAGGTTGATTCAAAAATCTAACTTAATTATCTTTACTGAAATATAAGGCTCACGATTTAACTCATTGTGGATTACTTTATATAAATTTTTAAATTGGACTGTTGTGCAGGACGCACTGCCATTCAGCTGCCTATAATGAATCATAGATCCCTCATGCTAGGAAACTCCAAATTGGGTGATTCGAAACTTGGTAGAAAGCTAACTCAACTACCTTTCAGACCATATGTGGCTTGTCCCCTAATTCCACGCAGATTAATGGGAATGATTTTTCAAATTCTGGTCATATACTGAGTAGTCGGAAAGTGGATAAAATGGTATTAATTGTGGCCAAGTATATAAGATTAAATACTAGCCATACATTTGAAAAGTGACATTAACAAATTAATTTAGGAAGCTAAGTGTCCTCATGATATAATTAATATCACATTTTATATATAATTAAAAGGAGACGTAATTCAGTGGAAATCTATGGAGACTAATTAGTGGCCACATGATTTATTAAGTTTATTATTGTATCAATTCGTGGGAGAAATAAGTGGAAATTTAAATAACCAACACATATGATTAGTGAAACCTAATGTGGGACTAATGTATGACCAACAGACATGCAAGTTAACACCTAGCAAGTTTGTGGAATTTTACATGTAAAACTTGGCAATAGTGAGAAACCAAGGAAACACCATGCAATTAAACACTTAGAAACTGAGTGGAGCATGCAAGCACACACGGCATGAAAATGGAGTTACAAAAGAAGGGAAATAAAATTGTAAGTGGAACCGTGAGTCATCACTTGCATGTTTAGCCATTGAACAAGGTATTAACAAGTGTTTAATGAGGGAGTAATAAGGAAACAAAGGACGACACACACGGCTAGGATTCAAGAGAAACCAAGGGCTGTTTTCCTTGTAATTAACGGCAAGGCACTCAATTTTCTCTTTAACATTTCAATTACCGAAAACAAAACAAAAGAACATTTGAGAAAGGAAGAGAAGCAACGGGTTTTATAGGCTAGCTCTCGGTTTAGTGAAGCTTTGAGAGAAAAACACAAAATCAAATGAAAAACTTGAGAGAAATTGCACGGAGGCTCTCGGCTAGTGACGGTTTAGAGTGAGAATTTCATTAACTTAGATTAAAACTTGGGCGGGGCTCACGGGTTGTAGAATAATAAAGGGAGAAAGGAAATTTGGAAGGAATCCGAGAGGAGGTAAGGGAATTCTTTTGACTTTTGCTAAATTTTTAAATTTCAAGATGATTTATGAGGTGCTTTAATTTGTAGGGAGCTTGGGAAGGTCTTGATACATTTGAAGAAATAAGGTATACAATTTTTGTATTTTGATGTGTATAAGATTAAAAAATTATAGTTGGATTTTAATGAAATTATAAAATGGTGTGTAGGACACAATTAGTCAAACTTGAAGAGAAAGAAGATTTGAACATCTTTGAGGCCTTAAGGTATAGAATGTGTTTACTAATGACCACTTGTGATGATGTGTGAATAATTTTGTGTAAGACTGGAATATTTAATGATGATCTTGAAATTAGTATATTTAGGATTAAAATTTGATTTATAGAAAATGGTTATGGATTTGATAAATGTATAATTAGGGATTTGTGTTGTTTAATGAATTGAGTTGATGGGCATTGTGTAAAATTTACCAAATTGATTTCAAGGAAATTATGAAGAAATTAGAAATTTTGGTATTTAGGAATTGATGTGGATTTTGAGGAATAATTAGAGAATTAAATTGTGCTGAATTTGGGACATTAAGCAATGTTTAGAAACTATTTTAGATACATTTGAAAAATGGAAAATAGGGCAATTTGGGGTTAGGAAGTCCCAAAATGCAACTTGGAGCGTTTTGGGTTTGGTAAGGATTTGGTTTCGTCAAACCCCAAATTGATGACGTAGGAAGTCAATTTTGTAACTAAAAAACATAATTAAGTATAATATGAGGTTAGTAGTCATTCGGGACCATCTAAGGAAGAATCGTACTTAAAAGTCAAATGGTTGACTTTTTTATTTATGGGTGACTATTAGGAAAAAGAGTTGACTTGAGGTAAATTGTAGCTCGAAGTAAGATTTGGGGGTTTCAATAATGAACTAAAGGTTTAAGTGAGCTTTTGGCAAAAGTCAACTCAATATTTAATCGAGTCAAACTTTTGAGGTTTGACTTTGATCAATAACTTGAGTAAGGTTTGACTAAGTAGAAACACTATGAAATTCACTAAAGTTAAGCCGAATTTTGGAATTGTTGGTCCAAGAGTTGAAATTGAGGTTTTACTTTTGTAGATACATGTTGATTATAATTGCACGCGAATTGAGTCGCAACATAGTGAGTTAGTAATTACTCTAGGTTTTATGATTTCCATTAGCACCATGAAATATCTTTTGTGAAATTTAATAAATTATGCATCCTGCTTTAGATGAAACTGTGTTTGATAACCAATTTTATAACTCTTTTTTATTTTGATTGTGATTTGAATAATGCTTTGCTCATGATTTTGTAAAATATGTGATTGGGCCACATGTTTTGAATTGATTTTGACATGTGAATTACTAACCTGGCCGTTTTACGAGATTAATGTCTATAACCTGTTTTGTAAGCGTTTTGAAACTATGATATGTTATTGAAAAACGCTTTAAACTTAATTTCATTGTGAAATATAATTTAGCCATGTAATTTACATTAATTTAATAATGATATATATTCTATATCATATTAATGATCCTAGCTATGATTTTCATACTTGTTTTTGCGAACTGTGACTCCTTTCAGGGAGATTGTGTTTTGTTTTGGAGATTTAGGCACTCCATTAGGACTGAGTAGGAATTTGTGTCTGATGACTAGATACATCCCACAAGGATTTTTGTGTACCCATTTTCTAATGACATCGGGTTGATATATGGATCGCGCCCATAGATATTTCGTGACCGATTGAGGCATTGGTGGGTGATGGAGTACCAAATCTTGATGCACGGATTGAGCCCACTGTAATATGCATATTAATGTTTTGTGTTCCCAACGAGGAACGCGTTACTAGAATGTCTGTGTGACAATAGTAATGCTTCATCAATGATTGGAGTATGTTGATATGCTCCATAAGGATATGAGGACTGCTACCCATGCAATAGCAGGTTTTGTGACCTACCACACTGGTTCTAAGAGATCATTAGCCCACCTCTCACTCACTACTAGTAGAATCATGATTTGAGTATTATGCTTTTTTATTAGCGATTTCGTGATTTCTTTTTAAGGCTTTTAAAATGGGACTTTGCATTTGTATTTCAAAATTAACTAAAGCATGTGTACTTTTGCTTCTGAAGGTTTTTTTTGTATGCATGCACCACCATCATGACATACACTTATCTATTTTGTTTTATAAATTATTATTGCCATTTTAATAACTAGTTTTAAATTATTTGCTGTTATGGTCTTTTTATAATTGAACATGGTTTTCAAATAAATTTTCGTTTTAATTCCTATCTGCCTGTTTATGGTACTAATCTTGTATACTCGTATTAGATGCTTATTGGGCATTAACTCACTAATCCATTTTTAAATGTTTTAGATCGAGCAACCTACAGATCATTTTTTAGGACCATCCATTCACATAGTTCATTAGTCACACTCGAGAGGTGATTTTAATATGTTTGTACTAGTTTCAGTTGACTTGTGATGGGATGTAAGACATGTCAAAGTAGGATTGTAATTTAAATTTTAAGGATTTATGTACATGCAGATTCATGGTTTAAGATTTGTTTTGTTACATTAGATAAGTATGGATGGAAACTCTAAATCAGTATGCATGATGTGTTACAAAAAATTTTATAGAGAACAATGATCTTCACTAAGGCAAGATGTATGTACCATGCAATATGATTAGAATTATAAGGTTCAGATTCGAAGTTGCTGCCTATCTAACCTGTAACAAACGTGAACGTGAAATGTGTGTTAATTAAAACAAATCATCCGCATAAGTGCATATTTATGGTTTTGGGTTATGACATTACGGAATAGGCGTTTAGCACATATTTTTGAACAAAAAATAAAGAAGCTTGTGTTAGAATGAATTCTTGATTCCCTTGATTTTTCAGATTTCAAAATCTGTGTTAAGTGTATTAAGGGAAAACAAAAAAATTCAGAAAACTGGTGCTATAACAGGAGTTCAAACGTCTTAGATTTATTTCATACTGATATTTCAGGTCCATTCTCTATAGCTTCTTAGAATGGTCAACAATATTTTATTACTTTCACAGATGATTATTCTTGTTATGGGTACCTATACTTGATTCATGAGAAGTCTCAATCATTGGACATTTTCAAGACCTATAAAGCTGAAGTTGAAAATCAGCTTGGCAGAAAAATTAAAGCCTTTAAATCTGACTGTAGAGGTGAATATTATAGTAGATATGATGGATTAGGTGAACAACAACCAAGACCTTTTGCAAGCTATTTAGCAAAATGTGGCATCGTTCCTCAATACATCATGCTAGGGACTCCAAGTCAAAATGATGTGGATGAAAGATGAAATCAGACACTAAATGATATGGTTAGAAGTATGATAAGTCATTCTTTTTTACTAGAATCACTTCGGGGAGAAGCCTTAAAGACTATAGTGTATATTCTTAATCGAGTTTCAAGCAAAGCAGTTGCTAAAACCCCATATGAGCTATAGACAGGAAAGAAGCCTAGTATTAAGCATTTACACATCTGGGGTTGTCCAGCTAAGGCTAAGCCGTATAAGCTTAATAAATGGAAATTGGACTTAAGAACAATAAGATGCTACTTTGTTGGATATTTAGAAAGATCGAAGGGTTTCAAGTTTTATGATCCCTCAAATAAATCAGTTTTTGAAATGAGAAATGCTAAGTTTATTGAGGATGTTCAATATAATGGAAGTGCCAAACCTAGGAACTTTGTCTTTGAGGAAGAACATGTTACACTTCCGACAGTTGCAATTGAAAATGATCTAATAATTATGTTTGACATTATTTAAGATGCAAATCCGGAAAATCAAGACATTCCTAGGTTACCTTCTACTCACATTGAAGAACTTGCTCCTATTCAATTGGAAGAGCAACAACAATGTTAATTAAAAGTGCCATTAAAGAGATCCTTCAGGGAGAGGAGATCGGCAATTTTAAATGATTATATCGTATATCTCTAAGAACATGAGTTTGATATAAGACTGGTAGATGATCCAAAATCTTTTAGTTAAGCCAAACAAAGTGTTCACTCTCAAAATGGATAAAGGCCATGACAGATGAGATGAAATCTATAAAGGATAATGACATTTGGGATCTTGTTAAATTACCTAAAAAGGCGAAACCGATTGATTGTAAACGGATTTTCAAAACCAAGAGAGATTCAAAAGGCAATGTCAAAAGATATAAGGCATGTTTAGATGACAAAGGTTTCACGCAAAAGGAAGACATTGATTATAAAGAGACTCTCTCTTCGGTTTCATCAAAAGATTCTTTTAGAATCATTATGGCACTTGTAGCTCATTATAATTTGGAGTTACATAAGATGGATGTAAAGATAGCATTTCTTAATAGTGACATTGAAGAAACAATTTATATGATGCAACCAGAAAATTCGTGTTAGATGAATCAAAACATCTAGTATAAATTAAAGAAATCCATCTATAGTTTAAAGCAAGTATCCTGTCAATGGTATTAGAAATTTGACCAAGTGATCACTTTTTTTGGTTTAAGGAGAGCACTGTTGATAAATGTATTTATCACAAGATCAGTGGGAGTAAAGTTTATTCTTATGGTATTATATGTTGATGATATTTTTTTGACAAGCAGCGATATAGGCATATTGCATAAGACTAAGAGATTTCTTTCGAATAATTTGGAGATGAAAGATCCCTGGAATAAATCCTTTGTGTTGGGCATACAGATCCACCGAGATCATTCTCGTGGTATACTTGGCTTATCACAAAAGGCATATATCGATAAGGTGCTTAGCAGATTTGGTATAAAGAATTGTGCATCAAGAGACACGTCCATCGCTGAAGGTTATAAATTCAATTTGCTTCAATGCCTAAGATATGAAATTGAAAAGGAAGAGATGTACAAGATTCGTTATGCTTCAAATGTAGGGAGTCTCATGTATGCTCAAGTTTCTACGTGACCAGATATTGCGTACATAGTTGGAATGATTGGTAGATATTTAAGTAACCCTAGAATGAATCATTGAAAAGCAGTAAAGAGGGTTATGCGGTATTTATTGAGAACTAAAGATTACATACTTATGTCGTAACGTACTAAGTTTCGGGGGAAACCTAATAGCTAGACACAAAACTATGGAGTCGCCACCAACCATTCTAACCTAGGTGTGATTGGTCACCTATTCAAACTAAGGATAAGGCTTGGTCTACGTTAAGAGTTCTAAGTTCGGGAGTACGGTTACGTGTAAGGAAGGATTAGCACCCTCACAACGCCCATCCTAAAATGGTACCAAATAATCTAAGGTTATCCTAATTTTGCCTTTTTACTTTAATCTCGATATAAATAAATATTGAAAAATCTTTTAAGTCTCCTCCATCAAGCTGGTTGGATAACCTAAAAGTTTTTCTCACCTCAAGAGTATTCAAGTAGGACCAATCGCCTTTCTTGAAGAGGCTCCGTCGTCGGATTGTTTACATATTTTATGCAATCCCTATTTAGACTCCTACCCGAATTTCTATCTATTATTTTGTCTTATTTTATTCTATTGTTATTATTTTCTTATATAAATTATTATTTCATATATTTTTATATTTTTAAATAAACATGAATTATTTGATATTGAAGATTTTCTTAAAGACCTTCCATCAAGCTGGTAAGACCTTAAAGAAACTTTCTCACCTTAGGAATTTTTAAAGAAATTACTCAAGCGCAATTCCTTTTAAATTCCATCCTTGGAATAATTCACATTTATTAAAATATTTAATTTAATTTAATTTCTATTTGTTTTAATTCTTTTCTAATTTTAATTCTAATTTATTAATTTGATTTTATTCTTTATTATAATAAACTTAATTTTAATTTACTATTCTTTTATCTAATTTAATTTTTATTAAGTTAATTTATTAAATCTTGGAAATGTCCTTTAAATCTTCCATCAAGCTGGCAAGACTTAAAAGAATTCTCCTCACCTCAAGACATCTAAAAGTACTACTCAAGCGCAGTCCCTTTAGAATTCCGTCGTCGAAATATTTATAGTTGTATTATTTTATTCTATTTCTTAAATTTATTAATTTCTATGACTCTTAATTTCTAATTTGATTATTAATTCTTTTAATTGTAATTAATTTTAATTAATTCTTATTTCAATTTTTTAATAAATTTGCATTTTAAGTATCGGAAATATATTTTTAAATCTTCCATCAAGCTGGTAAGACTTAAAAAGAATCTCCTCACCTCAAGATCTCTGAAAGAATTACTCGATCGCAATTCTCTCAGAGTTCCATCATCGGGAAATATTTACTCAAATTTAACATAATTTTATTTAATTTTATTTTTATTTACTCTTATTTGCATTTTTTCTAATTTAACTTATTTTTCTATTATTTTATTTATCTAATATCTATCATACTAACATATAAAATACAAATTAAATTAACCAAATATATCAATACACAAATTATTTATTCAATATATATACACATTAATCAAATTAATTGAATCATGCGAAATCAATCCTACCATACAAGTCATGCAAATAAATCTTTATAAATTAGTTCATGTTAAACTAAGCCAAATCATGTTATATTAATTAAATCATGTTAATTAAATTAATTATCCTAAAAATATATTGAAACAAAATAAACTCACCTTGGTAAATAGGAGATCACATGGCCTTCTTTCTTCAATGTCTTACACCTTCAACAGTCCAAGTCATGGCAGACTTCCTCTATTGGAATTTGGTTACACCTTTAACACCCAAGACCAAGCATAAATATGGAATAGCAACGTTGCATGAATCTTGTTCCACGTGCCTTTCCATCCTTTTTTAATCCTTCTTTCTTTACTTTCCCACGTCTCTTCCTCATGATCCTTGCAGCAATTTGTTGCACCCTAAAACCTGTTAGCCACGTGATTCAGCAGCAAATGCTTCAGCATGCACCGAACTTCCCTGCTTCTTGTCAACGCAGTAGCTTGCTGCAAGTTTCACCGACCAGCAGAAACAATCGACAGCCAACAAACCAAGAGCAGTCCACGAGCAGACCAACCCACACGCCTCAAACCAGCAGCTCATGCACTTGCCAGATTCCAACGCACATGTAGTAGTCGTTTTTGCCTCCAGTCCGTGGCTGCAGCTTTGCTCAGGTAGAACAAGGAACCAATTTGAAGTTGACGAGACTTTTAGCAACAGAGATCAACGCAGACAGGAGAGTGAGGATTTATCAGCTCTGGAGGATATGAGATGGCCATGTGGTTCTTCTTCTTTCAGTTCTTACTTTGTTGGACAGAAAGGTAACTCATGGTAGCGTAAAGGGGACAGCAGCCAGGCTGGTAGCGAACTGTAGTGCAGAAAACGCGAAGCAGGAGTGACGAGGGCGTGGGGGCTGGTTCGGAACGGTAAAGTTGCAGCAGCACAGCAAAGCGGTGACGGTGGCAGTAGCGCGCGGCTTCACAGTAGTAGCAGGATGAAGATCGGTGCAGCAAGTAGTGTCAGGGCTGGCAGAACTTGGAGAAGGGTGAGGATGCTGAGGAGGGTTTTCTTTCGAAAGATGGTGATGAATGAAGAACAGCTACACAGTAGGCAAAGGAGGCTCGGGCGGTGGTACGAGGCAAGGTGGTTTTTTGTGTAGAAGATGAAGCTGTCGCAAAAAAAAAAAAGTAGGGTTCCGTCCAGATGGTGCTTCCCCGGGTCCAAGTTATTGGTGTTTGGTGATCCTGGTCTGTAGGGTGGCCAAGAGCAGTCCCCAAAAATTTTTTTTTTAGGGTTTTTCCTTCTCTTCTTTGTGTTTTTCTCTAGGGTTTTTTTAGGGTTCCTTTCTAGGTTTTCTCTCTCTAGGTTTTTTTTTGTGTTGTCCCCCCATCTTTTTTTTCTAGCCTTTTTCCTCCTTTTATACTTGTCAAAATTTCATGGAAAGAAATAAAAAATTTATAATTGATCCCATGATTATGGGATTTTTCATTTATTTTGTTTGACTTTCTCCTTTTTTTTAATTTATTTCCTTTTTATTATTATTTTTTTGGCAATGAATTTTCAAATTTAATTTCAACCAATTTCCTTCCTTTTGTTGATTTATTCATTGATTTAATGGCTGATTATTTTTTTTCTTTTTAAGCAACAAATTTCTTTTATTTTTGGCAACAATACCAACTTTAGTCAATTCTTGAATGTGTGAATTTTGCATGTGCTTCACATGAGATTTTCAAATTTGAAATTTTTAATTTTAGAGTTTGCATGGGATGCATAGGTTCCAACTTAAGATTTGACCAAAATTGACTTGTTTATTTTTATCATTTTTTATTTTTTTTGATTTTTTTAATAAAATAAATAAATAAATAAATAAAAATTGTTCAGACAAAATTGGGTAAATAAATAAAAATTGTTCGGACAAAATTGGGTGTCTACAGTTGCCCCTCTTTGCACATTGCTGAGCATCAGGAATAGGGTAAAGACTTTAGACATCAATTTTGTCTCTCTCTCTCTCTCTCTTCGTCTTCTTCTTCTTTTTTTTTTTTTTAGAATTTTTCATCTCTAGAATGCTCTTTCGACTAGGAAAGCCCTGAAACTTTAAAATTTCTCATCTAAAATGCTCCTTCGACTAGGAAGGCCCTGAAACTTTAATGTTCTCCTCTCTAAAATGCTCCTTCGACTAGGAAGGCCCTGTAACTTTAAAATTTCTCATCTAAAATGCTCCTTCGACTAGGAAGGCCCTGAAACTTTAATTTTCTCCTCTCTAAAATGCTCCTTCGACTAGGAAGGCCCTGAAACTTTAAAATTTCTCATCTAAAATGCTTCTTCGACTAGGAAGGCCCTGAAACTTTAATTTTCACCTCTCTAAAATGCTCCTTCGACTAGGAAGGCCCTGTAACTTTAAAATTTCTCATCTAAAATGCTCCTTCGACTAGGAAGGCCCTGAAACTTTAATTTTCTCCTCTCTAAAATGCTCCTTCGACTAGGAAGGCCCTGTAACTTTAAAATTTCTCATCTAAAATGCTCCTTCGACTAGGAAGGCCCTGAAACTTTAATTTTCTCCTCTCTAAAATGCTCCTTCGACTAGGAAGGCCCTGAAACTTTAAAATTTTCTTATCTCTTAAATGCTCCATCGACTAGGAAGGCCCTGAAACTTTAAATTTTCTCATCTCTTAAATGCTCCTTCGACTAGGAAGGCCCTGAAACTTTAAAATTTCTCCTCTGTAAAATGCTCCTTCGACTAGGAAGGCCCTAAAACTTTAAATTTTCTCATCTCTTAAATGCTCCTTCGACTAGGAAGGCCCTGAAACTTTAAAATTTCTCCTCTGTAAAATGCTCCTTCGACTAGGAAGGCCCTGAAACTTTAAATTTTCTCATCTCTAAAATACTCCTTCGACTAGGAAGGCCCTGAAACTTTAAATTTGCTCATTTAAATGTGTTCAATTATGCCCGGAGGTTTTACAGATTGTACCCAGAGGATTTGACGAATCATGTCCGGAGGTCTTATAGATTGTACCTAGAGGTTCTAATGAATCATGCCCGGAGGTCTTACAGATTGTACCCGGAGGTTTTAACCTTATCTCATCATTTCAATTCTATCTTCTAGATCATCTTATCATTCCAGTTTCTTCTTTTTGTTATTTTCTATCTAAATATCACATTTCTCATCTCATCACATCTTTCAATCCCTTTTTCATTATCCCATCATATCCATAACTTTTTAATTTCCTCTTTCTTTCCAAATTTTAACATTTTTGTTTCAAAACTTCATACCTTTTTTTTTGTCACATCTTATTCCCAATCTTTCTCACATTTTCTGATTTTTTTTCTTTTTTTTAAGATTTTCCAAATTTTTAGTCATCTAGTCTCCCAGAACCTTCTTTTTTTTTTATCCTATTGTCTTAACAAACAAACTCTCTCTTTTTTTTGGTGTCAGAATGCATGTAATGGAATGCAATGTCATGTATGCCATGAATGCAATGCAAATGATAAACAATGCCTTACCAAGTCACATCATCAGCCTACCTTATTCCTTTCTTCAAAAATTTGTCATCCTTCAATCTTCTCTTTGTCTTATCATTCAATCTTTCAATGCCTCATCATTCTTCTTTCTTCAAATTTAGCAATCTTAAAATCATTTGCCCCATCATTGTCATTCATTCAGTCTTTTTCATGCCCCACGATTCTTCTTTCTTTAAATTTAGCAATCATCAATCATTCAATCTACCTGTTGCCCCATCATCATCATTCATCTAGTTTTCTTCTTGCCCCACAATTCTTATCAAATTAAAATTCATCTATCCAAATCATAACAACAAAATCATCCCAAACTATTCACAAGAACACTCACCACTTTTCATATCTTCACGAAAATTCATGCTCTTATAACAACCAAAGATTGCCCCAAGAATAGTCTTAAAAACACCATTACCACACTTGATTTCTTTAAAACAAGAACTTGCCCCCATAAAATCACAAAACTCTCATTTTTTCACTTCTTCAAGTTTCTTTTTGAAAATAGAAAATTGCCCCACATAATAACTTTCCAAGATAAAAACATTTGACATTTAAATCTCTTAAAAATTAGTGATTACTATTGAGAATAAATAGAATGAGTCACAACTTGGTTTAACTGAATAAATGTGCTGATTTGGTGCATCAAAGATGTTTGGTTATCAAGAAAGGTTCCATTGATCAATGTCTCTTCATCTTGGCTCATAAATGAAACAAATTCCTTGAAAATCATTATTCCTTTTTGTAAAAGTAATTTTCACAGAACACAATCCATTTCAGCATTCTCTTAATTTGTTGATATGTGGACTTTAACAAATGTCAAGACTAGTTGTGATGGCTCAAATTTCTGGGCAAGGATTCAGATCTCAAATCAAATTTTCAAGGTGATGGCTTTTGAATTTCTCAAAAGGTCTTGATTGAAGGTATAACTCCTCTGGTTTTTCTTCTTTCTTGTTATTGCCTTAGCATAGTCACAAACAATAGCCTTGAGTTGTTTCAAATTTGCTTTAGACTGCCCTTTCATGGGTTTTCACCCTAGAGCTTTGTTAGCTCTTATAGGCAATACCGAGAGGGGGGGTGAATCGGTTTTTAACTAACTATAAGCTCGTTTTTCGGTTCCTCTAAATTCTCTAGCTTGGATTGATATTTTCTAAGTTCTCTAAGCTACTTAAGCATGCAATATAGATTCAATTCAATAAGCACAATATAATTGCAAGTAAAGAGAGTAGGGAAAGAGAGATTTACACAAGCGATTTATAGAGGTTCGGCCACCTTGCCTACGTCCTCTACCTTGAGACGCTCCCAAGGATTTTCCCAAATTCACTATCTTTGAATTTGTCTTTACAATCCCTCTTTTCAAGGCTCAAGAGAAACCTCTCTCTTTTTCTAGGCTCAAGAGAAACCTCTTCTCCCTCTTTTTCTAAGGCTCAAGAGAAACCTCCCTCTTTTTCTAAGGCTAAAGAGAAACCTCCCCTTTTTACAAGGATTGAATTTGGATAACAAGTTGTGTAATCAAGGAAGACCTCTAAGTAGGCAAATGATTACAGAAATTGAGCACAATGAAAAGCCTATACAAAGTTTGTGCTAAGCAATACAAGAAATAGATGAATGATAGAAGATGAAGACTCTTTATCTCTTGAATTGATGTTGAGGCTTGAGGAAGATGAATAAGATGATGAAAGATGTTGCTTGGTTGTTCCTCTACCTTCCTTTAGCTTCTAAGCCTCTATTTATAGTCCCTTGGATGGTTTGTGGACGTTGGTTGGAGCCAAAACAGAAAGTAGCCGTTGTGTCTCACAGAAAAGAGCCGTTGGGGGCTTTCTGGTGCAAAGGGATCGATCCTGCTACAGTGGGGATCGATCCCTTTTGTCCAGAATCTTAATTCTGGGCTTCAGGGACCTTGGGAAGACTTTCTGCCAAAAGGGGATCGATCCTGCTACAGTGGGGATCGATCCTTTTCTTCCAGAGGGCATTTTTCCTGCACTTTTGGGTTAGAAATGATATGACCTTTTATCCTAATTCAACCCAAAACATTTATAAGCTTTAAGGGAGTCTTTCTTGACTTTCTCAGATAAAAACATGGTCTAAACATTTATCAAGTGTTTTTCTAAAATATTCAAAACATTTATAAAGTATTAAGACCAATAAGAGTATGCATCATTAAATCATGGTCTTAATGTTTGACATAAACACTTGAAATGCATTGAGAAAATCATGTGTGATAAGGCAAATTTACAATATGAATTAAAACATTAAAGCTTACTTAAGTTTTTGTCATTTCAAAATATATATGGCAATTTAAAGCTAACAATCTCCCCCTTTTTGATATGACAAAACTTATTGTAAATTTGCTTTGAAAATTCTTTGATAAAATACTCCCCCTCAAATAAAGCAGGATTTTATAAAGCTCCCCCTTAATATAAGCATGGGTTTTGAAAATGAATTTTCCTTCATTATCTCTCCCCCTTAATATCTCTCCCTATATCTATCTCTCCCTTTATCTATCTCTCCCCCTTTTTGTCATAGCAAAAAGAAGGAAAAAAATAATAAAAAATATGCTCCCCCTAAAATCATGGCTATGTGAGAGAAAAAATGTGCTCCATCCAACAAGAAATATGTTAGTACATGGGACTTATAGCACAAATAAAGAAGTCAATATTCTCAAAGAGTATGAAATATTTATGCAAGGAATATGACTTATGATCCTATAACAATTGTTTATAAATGATTTTGATACCAATTGTTGACAAGTAATTTTGCAAGAAGGTTCCAATTGGTAAGAAGTTAAGCAAGTTGTATGTAAATATCTACTAAGGTCTATGACTTGCTCATCTCAATCTTATTAAGCACCTAAGTATATCAATTGTTCTTTCTAAAGTCCAACTAAGGTGCATGGTAATACATCATGATTATGAGCTAACATTAGGTGACATATGATGTGCATGAGCTCATAAATCACGTTCAAGCAAGAGTGTGCATAGAATCAAGATATATAGCAATTAACTACAAATTCTAGCACACAAGAGTTTCATGCAAAAATATCCTAAGTGAATTCTTCTCTATTTGTCATTTCAAACTAAAGAGCACAAGAAGAATTGTCAATTTAAAGCTCATACCAATTGGCAATTTAGTTTTGGCTTACCAATTATTGAAAATATGGTTCCCAATGATACTAATTGTTATTTCAATCTAAATACCAATTGTTACTAATGGTTGACTTAGTCATTTTGCATGAATCCAATATCTATGTGTAGTGTGTTTATGTCAAGAAAATAATCATTCCAAATATGCAAGAACACAATCACACATCATCAAATATGCATATGGATCAATTAAACATAAGCATACTATCATAAAGTATTAATCCATATTCATATTCACAAAGTTATACCATATGGAAGATTCATAAAATCAAAGTATTCAAGCAAACACATTTTCTTCCATGTTTTCAAGCACAAAAATCCTATGCTCATTTTCCAATTCAAGTCCATAACCAATTATGAGCAAGGAAAGATTAAAATAATAAATGCATGGATATCAAGTTTTGTTCAAGTTTGCATTTATCTTTGAATGTTGGTGTTGTCATTAAGACCCTAGTTCTTTAAGTACAAGGATGATAAAGTTTCATTCATTTGAACATTTAGGATCCATTTACCATCACAAATTATAGGCCAATGACCATTATTAATTGTTGAATTTACATTTGAAATCAATCCACTAGATGTATAATTATCATGAAACCTAGTGTGGAATTGATAAGTCAAGCTAAGATACATCATCCTATAAGCATGCTTGACAAAGATGAACAAAAAGAAAAATCAATAGGCATTATGCACAAGTTCATCAATTCTCAAATATATATACAAATCATTGAAATAAATCTCAAAAATTATGTTTAAACATTCATTGAAAGTATGTTTCAAGATTATTTCAAGATTTATGCAATTCATGACCATCTTCAATGAGAAAAACTGATTTAGCACTTGTGAGCTCAAGAGAAATGGTATTGATTGTTGAAAGTGATATCAATTGTTGGAAATGATACAAATTAATGGAATTGAAGCATGCTATCAATGAAAAATGATTTTTCATAGTTTAAAGATCATCAAAGGAAGTTAAAACAATGAATTTTAAGTTGAGAAGAGAGAAAATATCAAAACAAGGAAGAGTTCTTCTCAATTTCGGTAGAAAGCATGCAGGAGTGCCTTTTCTGGCCTGGGGGGATCGATCCTGCTACAGTGGGGATCGATCCCTCATATGTTCCTGCAGATTCTGCAGTTGTTTTGACAGAAAATTGGACTTGTGAGGTACCAAAACTTCGTTTTTGAGTGTTTTAAGTCCAAGTAAAGGTTTAAACATTTGTAAAACATGATTTTGGACTTGTATGAATGAAAAACATGAATCAAAAACCATTTTACAAAAGATTTTGCAATTTTGGAAAGATTTTCACAATAAAACACATTTTTGGCCTCAAAGGAGGTCATTTTGAGATTTAAACATATTTTGACCAAACCAATGCATTGAATTACATAAATATGTCAAAACAAACTTGTTCACATAGATTTTAAGCATATATATCATTAAAACATATATCTTGTGAACAACATGCCATGATTGTCAAAATACAAGTTCTTCATTAAGGCTCATGACAAGGCATTTTGCATATATGACATATTTGACAACTTTTGAGCAACTAAATATATTATCTAAACATATCAAACTTGCTCAAACTACAGAAATCCAATAATCATTTCAAAATTGCTAGACATGCTTTTCATCCAATAATCCAATGCACCACTCAAAAATCATTTTTCATGCCTTTTCATCAATCATTCAACTCACAAAGATTATCAACCACATTTTTCATCAATGCACAAATAATCAAATAAAAATTTTTAAGGAGGAAAGAATTAAGCTTACAAAACTCCTTTGCTAGAGAATGCTTTGCCTTGAATAGTTGAGTCCACCTTGTGCCATTCTTTGAAGAATTGTTGTGACCTTGCCAAGGATGGATCCTCAAGCTCTTCCTTTTTCTCATTAGCACAAGCAAACTCCATGAGGATGTGTTGAGCATTCAAACTCCATTGTTCCATTGTATTCCCATGCTCTAACACTCCTACAACAAACAAATTCAAGCATGCTTTGGTACCCAAATTTTCTTGGGTCCATGAGAGTTAGTGCAAATAATTTTTGATCCTTTTGGGATCCATTTCAAGCACAAATCATCATTATTTATTGCATGCTTTGGCATCCATATTTTCCTAACCACTCTTCCTCTAAATGTGGTTTTTCTATTTGTGCATGCTTGTGAGGTGTGGCCTATTCTATTGCAAATTGAGCATGTGAGAGATAAATCATGCATAGTATTTTTGCTCACTAAGAAATTCCTAAGATGAGTTTCTTTTTGATTTGCATTATAACCTAACCCATCTTTATCAAAGAAAGCTCTTTGGGTCTCTAACATATGATCTAGCTTTTGTTGACCCATATAAAACCTAGAAAATGAGTTATGCAAATTTGTGTTCTTTTCATTTAACTCATTTATCTCTAAGTTGGCCTCTTCTAGCTTCTTTTCAAATTCTATCTTAGCACTTGTCAAGGCTTCATTTTCTATTTTTAATTTAGCAATGATTTTCTTATATTTAGAATTCATGCATTGAAATTCATTTGCTAAATCATTAAAGGCATTTTGTAGTTCACTAAATGTATAATCATTATCTTCACTAGAACTACAACTAGCCTCATCATCACTAATGGCCATAAAGCATGAGTAGGCTACCTCTTCATTTACATTTTCATCATCGGAGCTATCACTATCGCTCCATGCAGCCACAAATGCTTTCTTCCTAGGCTTCCTATCCTTTTCCTTCCTAAGTAAGGGGCAATCTAACTTAGTATGGCCTGGTTCATTGTACTCATAACATACTAAGGGGTCCTTTTCTCTTCTACTTGACTCTCCCCTTTGAAGTCTCCTATTACTCTCTCTTTCTTTCATTCTCATAAATCTATTAAATCTTTTGGCAAACATTGCCATTTCTTTTTCTTCCTCATTTCCACTCTCATCACTATCATCTTCAATGACCTCATGAGTGGAGGACTTAAGTGCTACCCCTACTTTCTTTGAAGGCACTTCATTTCTTTTCAATTTCATCTCATATGTAAGTAGGGAGCCCATAAGTTCATCTAGAGACAAGGTATTTGGATCTTTAGACTCTTCTATTGCGGTTACCTTTGCCTCCCAAGACTTAGGCAAGCTATTCAAGATTTTCTTAACCATTTCTAGATTGGAATAGCTCTTGCCTAATGCCTTAAGTCCATTAATTATATCATTAAACCTAGTGAACATTTCGCTAATGGACTCATTTTCTTTCATTCTAAATAGCTCATAATCATGTGTGAGCATACCTACTTTGGTTTCTTTCACTTGATTGGTCCCTTCATGTGTGATGGCCAATTTGTCCCATATTTGCTTAGCATTTTCACATAGCGACACTCTATTATACTCATTGGGACCTAATGCACAAAAGAGAGTGTGCATGGCCTTGGCATTCAATTGTGCCACTCTCATGTCATTTGTGTCCCACTCATCCTCACTCTTAGGGACATCCTTTCCATCTACTTTCTTCATAGGAATTCTAGGACCATTCACTATAATTCTCCACACTTCATAATCGTTAGATTGTACAAATAACATCATTCTAGTTTTCCAATATGAGTAATTCTCTCCATTGAAGAGTGGAGGTCTAACTAATGATTGTCCCTCTTCTCCTAGGGGTGTGCCTATATTTAAGTGAGCCATTTGTGATCGTTTTGCTCGATAGATGTTAGTCTAATTCAATCTCGAGCCCAAGCTCTGATACCAATTGTTAGCTCTTATAGGCAATACCGAGAGGGGGGGTGAATCGGTTTTTAACTAACTATAAGCTCGTTTTTCGGTTCCTCTAAATTCTCTAGCTTGGATTGATATTTTCTAAGTTCTCTAAGCTACTTAAGCATGCAATATAGATTCAATTCAATAAGCACAATATAATTGCAAGTAAAGAGAGTAGGGAAAGAGAGATTTACACAAGCGATTTATAGAGGTTCGGCCACCTTGCCTACGTCCTCTACCTTGAGACGCTCCCAAGGATTTTCCCAAATTCACTATCTTTGAATTTGTCTTTACAATCCCTCTTTTCAAGGCTCAAGAGAAACCTCTCTCTTTTTCTAGGCTCAAGAGAAACCTCTTCTCCCTCTTTTTCTAAGGCTCAAGAGAAACCTCCCTCTTTTTCTAAGGCTAAAGAGAAACCTCCCCTTTTTACAAGGATTGAATTTGGATAACAAGTTGTGTAATCAAGGAAGACCTCTAAGTAGGCAAATGATTACAGAAATTGAGCACAATGAAAAGCCTATACAAAGTTTGTGCTAAGCAATACAAGAAATAGATGAATGATAGAAGATGAAGACTCTTTATCTCTTGAATTGATGTTGAGGCTTGAGGAAGATGAATAAGATGATGAAAGATGTTGCTTGGTTGTTCCTCTACCTTCCTTTAGCTTCTAAGCCTCTATTTATAGTCCCTTGGATGGTTTGTGGACGTTGGTTGGAGCCAAAACAGAAAGTAGCCGTTGTGTCTCACAGAAAAGAGCCGTTGGGGGCTTTCTGGTGCAAAGGGATCGATCCTGCTACAGTGGGGATCGATCCCTTTTGTCCAGAATCTTAATTCTGGGCTTCAGGGACCTTGGGAAGACTTTCTGCCAAAAGGGGATCGATCCTGCTACAGTGGGGATCGATCCTTTTCTTCCAGAGGGCATTTTTCCTGCACTTTTGGGTTAGAAATGATATGACCTTTTATCCTAATTCAACCCAAAACATTTATAAGCTTTAAGGGAGTTTTTCTTGACTTTCTCAGATAAAAACATGGTCTAAACATTTATCAAGTGTTTTTCTAAAATATTCAAAACATTTATAAAGTATTAAGACCAATAAGAGTATGCATCATTAAATCATGGTCTTAATGTTTGACATAAACACTTGAAATGCATTGAGAAAATCATGTGTGATAAGGCAAATTTACAATATGAATTAAAACATTAAAGCTTACTTAAGTTTTTGTCATTTCAAAATATATATGGCAATTTAAAGCTAACAAGCTTCATTCTCTTTTTTCTTCTTCTTTTTTTTTATTGATTATTCTACCATGCATTTGAGAATTCAAATTTCATCCTAAACTAAATAATGATGATGGTTTCTCAAAGAAAAGCTTTTCAATACAAGCATCTTTATTTGATCAAAATGGACTTTTAAGCACATACCGTAGGCCAAGGTTTAGGGTTTTCAAAGAAAGGATAAATAGGCCCAAAATGAGTATTTTCAAGGTTTATCGAACCAAGGATCATTTCTTCGATTGTGAACATCTGTCCTTCCCACTCTTCGAAGCATTTTTCTTTTCTTTTCTAACATTTTATTCGCATTCATTTCTTCTTTTTTCTTTTTTTTCTCTTTTTTTCATCTACCTTTTTTCATTTTTTGTTTTTTTTTTTCATATTGATTTCCATCTTCACATATCTTTCTTCTCACATTTGCCCCTTAACAAAGGCATCATTTTCTTGCATTTGACATAAGACCAATCACTAATGCTTCTAAAACTCCTCTGATGTATTTGCCTCTCCAATGTGGAGGGTGATCCTTGGTCAAGGTTCATTTAGAAAAGAAATCAATAAGCTCAAAAGGGGTAACAAAGGGATGATTTCATTTCAGTAATAGGAATATGAAAGATGGCCATTTGTCATATCAAATATTGACACTTCTATTGAAAAACAATCCTCAAGATGAAAATTCGGCTTTTGAAATCATTTGAATATCCCTCGTGCATGGTTTCACAATCAATTTTTTTTCTTCTTTTCTTTTCTTTTTTTTTACTTCCTTTTTCTTTGCTTTTTTTTTTTTTCACAACTCATGCCTAGAATGTATCAATTCAACTTTATGAAGGCCATATGCAACAATCTTCATTATCATGGTTTAAGATAGGAAAAAGGATATCAATCAAATTAAGAATGGTCATTAAAAGATGTTGAGGCTTATCAAAAACTTGGCTCTTTCAATCATTTTTCCCCAAGGTGTAGCGAAGGATGATTTGAGTCAGAGAGTTCAAGTTATGAGAAAGAATTTTTGGTTGATGTGTTTGGGACTCTTAGCTTGGCCTTAACATCTATCAAATTTCCAAATACAAAGTCCTTAAGAGAATGCTTCATGAATTGGTTCTTCAAAACAGTTCAAAACGTTTTGCAAATTCATCAATCATTTCATTGCTCATTACCTTAATGAAGATCATTGACTTCAAAAGTTTATCATGGTACGCAAAAATGAACGAATGAATTTCAAGCCTGTGTTTCTTTATGGATTCCAAGTTTTCATTGAATTGGGAAGTATACTGGAAATGTAATGGCTAGGTCTATTCATTCTCAATAACAATCACCAATGTTTTTCAAAATTATTTTATTTCATCTACTTGGAAAGAAAAATATGGAAAGCTTTCAAAACAACTTGATGAAAATTTTAAGGATCCTGAGAACGTCTCACATCCGCATATAGAAAACTTGGCCTATGGAGGAGCAGACTTCCATTGTTCAATAAGCTCTTGAGTCAAGGCACCACTACTGATGAGTTCTTCGACATTTTCCTTCAATTGCCTATACTTTCCTGTTGAATGCCCAATTGCCATCGGTGCAGGCCAAGTTTTCTCACAGAATTCTTTTATCAGGACTATATTGAGATAAGCTTCTCGAAATTTTTCTTCGTTACCTCCGAGGTGACTTTTCATCCAAATGTATAACAATGGTGTACATCCGATGAAACGTCCTTCTCCCTTGCGACGACAGAAATTTAAAGACATAAAAGTCTCTGACAAGATAACTGGAGCCACATTCACCTCATGATCAAGTTGCTCAACAAAATCCACTATTGTAACCTCAATGTGTCCTAAGAATTTAGGGAACATGGCCATACCATACACAGCTAATGCCATTATGCTCATGTGTTGTTCTTTCGTTAACTGCTTCTAAAGACAACTTCGTAGAAAACTCCATGGCACATAAGTGGTCTCTCCTTTCTGCCTTGTGTGATGATCAATTTCTTGAACACTATGGCCAGTCATGGAGGACAATTTCTTACGATATCCTGATTTCCTTTTCTTCCAATAGATTTTGTTGGGATTTTCTAACTCACGACGGAGCAAGAATGAATACTCCTCTATGGTTGGCATCAAATCGGCCTCATTGAAGACAAAGCATCTATAAGACGGGGCCCAAAATTGCACCATGGCCTTTATCAAATCCAAGTCCACTTCCACTGACAATAATAGCATCAAGTCCCCATATTTTTTCTAAAATTCTGTCTTCTTTTCTTCACCCCATGCCTTCAAAATTCCTAGCAACTCAGTGTAGTCATTTTGTCTTAGGTCCAATGAATTCTTTCTGGTAGAGTAGAAACAAAACCAACAGGTAGGTAATCACCATTCTCACGTTAGGCCTTTTCTGAACGTTCTTTCACTATGTGGGCTGATAATTTCTCCATGGATGCAAATGGATCTTAACCTATTCAATTTGTTATGAGATAGAGAAAAAAATGCAAGGAATGAGAATATGCATTATGTTTTTTTTCTTTTTTTTATTATTTTTGTATTTATTTATTTTCCATATTTTTCTTGTATGAGATGATGGCCATTCTTTGTGTCCTAATATAGGCTTCAATTCTAAAGCTCTAGCTTACGAGTGGGCATCATAAGTTCACTATATGCTTGGCTTGGATAGATGGATTACTAAAGGTTCCCAGACTGTTCCCCACTATCGTCCACGTGGACTAGTAAGGCACCCCAATCCTCACCCATTATAGGCTTCAAACGGAAAGGGTTCAACCTGAGTGGGAGTATTTCACTGGCCTATGTGGAGGTTACCACCTCACGAAGGCAAAGCTACTTTACTTCCTCCTAAAAAGGTAAGCCCGGGTCGAAGGCTAATGTATGCACATGCAAGTGAAGTGTGTGTATTTAAATGTCTTATGATATTTAAAGCTGTTAGACAAGATTTTGATAACCTTAGACTTCCTAATGGCCTGACTCTCTAATGTCCCCAGCGGAGTCGCCAAACTGTCGTAACGTACTAAGTTTCGGGGGAAACCTAATAGCTAGACACAAAACTATGGAGTCGCCACCAACCATTCTAACCTAGGTGTGATTGGTCACCTATTCAAACTAAGGATAAGGCTTGGTCTACGTTAAGAGTTCTAAGTTCGGGAGTACGGTTACGTGTAAGGAAGGATTAGCACCCTCACAACGCCCATCCTAAAATGGTACCAAATAATCTAAGGTTATCCTAATTTTGCCTTTTTACTTTAATCTCGATATAATTAAATATTGAAAAATCTTTTAAGTCTCCTCCATCAAGCTGGTTGGATAACCTAAAAGTTTTTCTCACCTCAAGAGTATTCAAGTAGGACCAATCGCCTTTCTTGAAGAGGCTCCGTCGTCGGATTGTTTACATATTTTATGCAATCCCTATTTAGACTCCTACCCGAATTTCTATCTATTATTTTGTCTTATTTTATTCTATTGTTATTATTTTCTTATATAAATTATTATTTCATATATTTTTATATTTTTAAATAAACATGAATTATTTGATATTGAAGATTTTCTTAAAGACCTTCCATCAAGCTGGTAAGACCTTAAAGAAACTTTCTCACCTTAGGAATTTTTAAAGAAATTACTCAAGCGCAATTCCTTTTAAATTCCATCCTTGGAATAATTCACATTTATTAAAATATTTAATTTAATTTAATTTCTATTTGTTTTAATTCTTTTCTAATTTTAATTCTAATTTATTAATTTGATTTTATTCTTTATTATAATAAACTTAATTTTAATTTACTATTCTTTTATCTAATTTAATTTTTATTAAGTTAATTTATTAAATCTTGGAAATGTCCTTTAAATCTTCCATCAAGCTGGCAAGACTTAAAAGAATCCTCCTCACCTCAAGACATCTAAAAGTACTACTCAAGCGCAATCCCTTTAGAATTCCGTCGTCGGAATATTTATAGTTGTATTATTTTATTCTATTTCTTAAATATTTTAATTTCTATGACTCTTAATTTCTAATTTGATTATTAATTCTTTTAATTGTAATTAATTTTAATTAATTCTTATTTCAATTTTTTAATAAATTTGCATTTTAAGTATCGGAAATATATTTTTAAATCTTCCATCAAGCTGGTAAGACTTAAAAAGAATCTCCTCACCTCAAGATCTCTGAAAGAATTACTCGATCGCAATCCTCTCGGAGTTCCATCGTCGGGATATATTTACTCAAATTTAACATAATTTTATTTAATTTTATTTCTATTTACTCTTATTTGCATTTTTTCTAATTTAACTTATTTTTCTATTATTTTATTTATCTAATATCTATCATACTAACATATAAAATACAAATTAAATTAACCAAATATATCAATACACAAATTATTTATTCAATATATATACACATTAATCAAATTAATTGAATCATGCGAAATCAATCCTACCATACAAGTCATGCAAATAAATCTTTATAAATTAGTTCATGTTAAACTAAGCCAAATCATGTTATATTAATTAAATCATGTTAATTAAATTAATTATCCTAAAAATATATTGAAACAAAATAAACTCACCTTGGTAAATGGGAGATCACATGGCCTTCTTTCTTCAATGTCTTACGCCTTCAACAGTCCAAGTCATGGCAGACTTCCTCTATTGGAATTTGGTTACACCTTTAGCACCCAAGACCAAGCATAAATCTGGAATAGCAACGTTGCATGAATCTTGTTCCACGTGCCTTTCCATCCTTTTTTAATCCTTCTTTCTTTACTTTCCCACGTCTCTTCCTCATGATCCTTGCAGCAATTTGTTGCACCCTAAAACCTGTTAGCCACGTGATTCAGCAGCAAATGCTTCAGCATGCACCGAACTTCCCTGCTTCTTGTCAACGCAGTAGCTTGCTGCAAGTTTCACCGACCAGCAGAAACAATCGACAGCCAACAAACCAAGAGCAGTCCACGAGCAGACCAACCCACACGCCTCAAACTAGCAGCTCATGCACTTGCCAGATTCCAACGCATAGGTAGTAGTCGTTTCTGCCTCCAGTCCGTGGTGCAGCTTTGCTCAGGTAGAACAAGGAACCAATTTGAAGTTGACGAGACTTTTAGTAACAGAGATCAACGCAGACAGGAGAGTGAGGATTTATCAGCTCTGGAGGATATGAGATGGCCATGTGGTTCTTCTTCTTTCAGTTCTTACTTTGTTGGACAGAAAGGTAACTCATGGTAGCGTAAAGGGGACAGCAGCCAGGCTAGTAGCGAACTGTAGTGCAGAAAACGCGAAGCAGGAGTGACGAGGGCGTGGGGGCTGGTTCGGAACGGTAAAGTTGCAGCAGCACATCAAAGCGGTGACGGTGGCAGTAGCGCGCGGCTTCACAGCAGTAGCAGGATGAAGATCGATGCAGCAAGTAGTGGCGGGGCTGGCAGAACTTGGAGAAGGGTGAGGATGCTGAGGAAGGTTTTCTTTCGAAAGATGGTGATGAATGAAGAACAGCTACACAGTAGGCAAAGGAGGCTCGGGCGGTGGAACGAGGCAAGGTGGTTTTTTGTGTAGAAGATGAAGCTGTCGCAAAAAAAAAAGAAGAAGTAGGGTTCCGTCCAGATGGTGCTTCCCCGGGTCCAAGTTATTGGTGTTTGGTGATCCTGGTCTGTAGGGTGGCCAAGAGCAGTCCCCAAAAAATTTTTTTTTAGGGTTTTTCCTTCTCTTCTTTGTGTTTTTCTCTAGGGTTTTTTTAGGGTTCCTTTCTAGGTTTTCTCTCTCTAGGTTTTTTTTTGTGTTGTCCCCCCCTCTTTTTTTTCTAGCCTTTTTCCTCCTTTTATACTTGTCAAAATTTCATGGAAAGAAATAAAAAATTTATAATTGATCCCATGATTATGGGATTTTTCATTTATTTTGTTTCCTTTTTTTTAATTTATTTCCTTTTTATTATTATTTTTTTGGCAATGAATTTTCAGATTTAATTTCAACCAATTTCCTTCCTTTTGTTGATTTATTCATTGATTTAATGGCTGATTATTTTTTTTCTTTTTAAGCAACAAATTTCTTTTATTTTTGGCAACAATACCAACTTTAGTCAACTCTTGAAGGTGTGAATTTTGCATGTGCTTCACATGAGATTTTCAAATTTGAAATTTTTTATTTTAGAGTTTGCATGGGATGCATGGGTTCCAACTTAAGATTTGACCAAAATTGACTTGTTTATTTTTATCATTTTTTATTTTTTTTGATTTTTTTAATAAAATAAATAAATAAATAAATAAAAATTGTTCGGACAAAATTGGGTAAATAAATAAAAATTGTTCGGACAAAATTGGGTGTCTACAACTTACATATCAGAGGTCAAATAATTTAGAGGTCATTAGGTATTCAGAGTCCGATTTTACTGGTTGCCTTGATAGCAGAAGATCCATTTCTAGTTATGTTTTTATGTTAGCTGGAGGAGTTGTATCTTGGAAGAGTGCAAAATAGTTACTTATAACTTCTTCCACCATGGAAGTAGAGTTTATAGCTTGCTATGATTCATTGAACCAGGCAATATGGTTACGAAATTTTATCACTGGGCTGTGCATTGTTAATGGCATTGAGAGACCACTAAAGATTTATTATGGTAATAAAGTTGTAGAGTTATATTCTAAGAACAACAGAAGCTCATCGAAGTCAAAGTATATTGACATTAAGTTTCTTGTCGTTAAGAAGAGAGTTTAAAGTCTTCAAATATCCACTGAATAAAAGTCTATGATTGCATATCCACTTACTAAGGGTGTACCACATAAGGTGTTTCATGAGCATGTAGCTTATGTGGATATGGTTCATCTTGATGATATTCTTATATAGTGGGAGTGTGTTTATTTATATTCATTTGTTATTGAGACATTTTTTTATCAGACATAAGTATTGTTGTTATTACTGAAAGTCTAAAATAAAGTTTTATTCTTTTAATTGCAGTTGAGCATAAAGTTTTGAAAGATGTTGTTTAACTCTTTGAGTTATAAAATAGGACCAGTTAGAAATAGCCATGTTAAGGGATCACGTTGCATGTAATTTTCATGCTATATATCCATGCTTGATCTATGTCATTGATTATATTAATATATGTGACATTGATGGGCCTAGTTACGAAATATATATAACGAATATTACTTTGATCCTATATTAGTATAATTGATAGACTAGATTGTTTAGAGATGTTACTTTGTGAAGATAGCAAATATTGAGCTTTTAAAGTTATTTTAAAATGTATATTTGTAAGGTAACATATGTGGCTTAAGTGGGAGATTGTTGGAAAATTCTTTAAGTGGGACTACATATATTAATTAATTGTACATTATAGCCTATCTAAAATGTTTAGTCCATTTAATAGTGATCATATAAATTTCGAGTTATTAGACTTCATGGCATCTCATTTAATAGGGGCTTTACAATGTGTAGAGACCTAATATTTTATTTTATTTTTATGATAGGCTAAAGTAAAATAAAATCCATCCCATCATAGATTAAGCTTAAAGTTTTCTCTCAGAAACAAAAGTTTAGATGTGGAAGACTGCTAACCTTAATCAAGCATTTCCAATGGATTCAAGTATGCTTTCGTATTAACTTTCTTGATGATTGAACATAAGATCTTGTATGTTTGTCTATATCAATTTTCTGACATGTGTTTCATATTAAAATTTAATATCTACTTCAATGGCAAATAATCTCATTCTCACCAACAACCTCTTCACGAAGTGGTTAAGGAAGAGTTATGGCATATTATAAAGGCTTGGATTCGAATCTAAATAACCCCACCCTAATCCCCAGTTGTTAAATATTTCTATTGTAACAAAAGAAAATTTTCATTCTCTAAAAGGTTAATAACAAAATATGAAGTCATCAATAGTAAAATGCTAGAATATTAAAGCAATGAAATCAGAGTACCACAACTGTAAAGTGCTATTACTTGACTCAGTTCTGAGTGAACTTAGACTTGGTAGGAACCGCTGTCACTCAAGTAAATGGGTTCGGAGAGTTTACAAAATTAATAAGTCATCACATTTATTCTTTTATTTAAATGCAATTTATTTATTCAAACATAATCTTTTTAAAGATGACCTAAGTTTGATTAAAGCTCTTTAAAAAGATAAATTTTGATATACTTTTGAAAGTTAAGTTGAAGAGTTTGATTACATACGAAAAAAGTTTAAGCATTCACACAACATTCATCATTAAATGAGACTAATTAGTCCTGCCGCATTTTAAAGTAGTTTTAATCAAACATCCTTTATTGTTATTAAAGTTCAAATTTTAAATATTAAAAAAAATTCAATCCTTTCCATTATTCTAACAAAATTATTAAAAATTTATCCTTAACTCTATAGTATATAAGAAATCTCATTCATCTTTTTCAAAAAGCTCTGTATCATATGAGTTAAATATCTTATAGAAGGCTTTTAATTTGCTTGATCCTTTATCAATCTAATTTATAATTTTTCCTATTTTTATTCACTTTTTCATTTTAATTCTTTATCATATTTTATTTCTTTTATTATTTTAAATCTTTATCATTTTTTATTTTTTATTTTTATTACTTCTTGAATTTATTAGTATGATCTCCTTAGTAATTTTTAACTTTACCTGCATTAAGTGTTATATGAAAATGCAATCAATCCTAAATTTAGATAAAGAAGGAGAGTCGGTGGTAGGTTTGGACAACTAACTACTCAAAACTCTTCCAATTTTTATGAGATAAATTATTATATGAACTTTGTTGGGGCATCCCTTACTTAGTGATGCACTATACAGAGTCCAGGTGTAGTGAAAAGTATGCAAGGGTTGCTAGATCATTGTTTGGAAGTGACGCGCCATATCAACATCTAGATAGTGTCAAATAGGTAATGTGAGACTCATAATTTCTAGCATTCTTACATATTATTAGTGAAGTTAGGAAGAGTAGGTGTCTTATAAGTGTTTAAATGTTGTTTGTTCTGTAGGTATAAAAAGAAATTGTATGGTGGGCCTCACTTTCTGGTATTCCGATGGAGAAGAAACTTGATGGACACATTATTTAGAGCCAAATATAGTGGTGGTAAGAATCTACACCTTAAACTCATTCATTTATGCATGTTTTGAAAAGTGTGCAAATAAATTAGAAAATGACGGTTAAGTTCATAGGCCAATAGAACTTTTGTGACTATCAAACCGAGTAACTTTTGACCAAATATCTATGATAGATAATTTTCCATGTAATAAAGTTTCAGGCCATATGGACTGATGGAATAAATCAGGAGCAAATGTAGAAATTTACGCAATTCAACGGTTAAGGGTATTTTGGTAATTTCACCCAAATGATCAGTCAAAATGCAACAAAAATTTAACCAATGATTAGATCATGTTAAATAGAGGTGTTTTATGATTGAATAAAATATTTTAAAGATTAGATTGATTAAATGGTAATTTGCACATTAAAATATCCTTATTTTGGAAATTTCTAGCCTTTCTTCCTCCTAAAATCGATAGCCATCTTCTTCCTCTTCTTCCCTCCATTTTTGAACACTTGAAGAGAGAGAAAACCTTGAAAACTATACCGAAAACACATTGAAACTTGAAACAGTCTTCACCAAACTTGTACAAAACTCAATGCTTTATCTTTTGACACAAAAAACAAGTGCTAAAAAGGCCAAAATGTTAGTGTTTGAACTCTTAGATTCGACCAAGCATAAGGAGGTGAGAGAAAGTTAATTTTTCATGTTTTAATGGTTTTAAGCTATATGTTTAAGGTATTTAAGCTTGTATCTAGCCTTACATTAATTAAAACCATGTCAATCTCTCTCTTAGGGTTTCAACCAAGCATATATCTTCATGATTATGGTGTTCTCTCATGTAAAAATAATGTAGAATGAATGTAGAACATGTGTATGGCATGAATTGTTGAAATGAGACATGTATAAGAGAGAATGAATTCGGCCAAGGTGAAGGGGAGGCAGAATCCATGATTAAATTAATGTGTTTTGGTTTCTAGAATAATGTACAAATTAATACAAGACTGTAGGTAAAATCAGAACTAAAAACAAAGGTGTTTTGATGGTAGTTGCAGTGTTAGTACTGGTGTGAAAGAGAGCGAAATGAAAGTTATTGTAGGTAATGTAATAGGTTATAAAGAGTTAATTATTCTTTATAATTGAAGTGTGATGATTTGATAGTGTTTGTAAGGTGTTTTGCAGCTAGGAAGTCGAAAAAAGATATTGGTGCTGACGAGTATCACTGTAGCAAACTTAGTGGTAAGGGATAAGTATAAAAGATGTAGAGATAACATGGTGCATGTTTTGATAAAAAGTGCTTTTATAAGTTTGAAATTTTGAGATTTGATTTGGAAATGAGAATTGGAATTGGGTTTATAAACTGCGTTTGTGTGTAATGAGGTTAGGGTAAACTATACTGTTGTGCTATCGAAATTTCGTAAAATAAACTTAAAATCTCCCTAATCACCACCTATTCTTATATTTATACTTAGAATAATATCAAATTATAATTTCGAGGGTTGGAGGTCAAAAGTTCATAAATGTGCATAAATTTTGTAACTCTATTTTCCGTAGTGATTTTAGTGATTTCTTGCTAATATTGCTATATCTATGTTCTTATATTGTTGTTTGGTGTAAAGAAAATATTTTGAATATTTATTTTTGAATTGAGAATATTTGGTGAATTTTTATTCTTCAATTGTATTGATTTACTGATTTAAATGCTTTATGAACTGATTGAAGATATACATTATTGAACTTGTCTTCGTAAACTATTATGGATTGTTTTATGAACTATTTTGAGACTGTTGACCCCATAGTTGCTTGCGAGCACATGCACCCCTACTGTTACTGTCACTATAGCTGAGTGATCCTAATCTCATCATTCAGTGTCCCAGATGACACTTAGTTCGTGTACATTTGTGGACAACCTTTTGACTTGGGTCATATGTCATTATGCATGAGTCTTTTAGGTGATGCCTTGTCACCAATGTTTTATCTGGGGTAGCAAATTCCTGGATATTCTAGGCATTCCCAAACTTTAATTATGTATTTCTAATTTTAGAATATTCATTAAATATGTTTTCTAAATACTGTTACTACCTACAAAAACTGACTACGGTATTGTTTACAGAGAATTATTAAATTTTTTATAGGAATGACAAATGTACTGCTTAGTGTTATTTATGAACATTTATTGTATTATGCACGTCTATTAAACTGCGTACTTTCAATAGAAATTCTTATAGTCAGATTTAGATGTCGAGACAAGTGAGGTGCTCTAAAACATCTTTTTGTACTCAACCTGGTTGTCTAATCGATTATAGTATCTTTTCGGACACTATGCCTAATTTATGAAATTCATGTTTTCTACATAAAAAAGTATGATTTTGATACCTCCATATAGATATGCATAATATGAGGTCTTTTATATGAATTTCTTACTAGGCATAAGCTCACCCCTTTTATTCTCTTTCCAAATTACTTCCAGTAGTTTCTCAACCTTGATTAAGAAGGATTATCACTTTTGGTATCTCTCAAGCAGATTTTGGATTTTCGTAGAGGTATACGAATTTATGTTTATATGTTCGAACTTATGTGTATGGTACTATTTGTATGTATATTCATACTTGGGATGTAAATCGAAACAAGGTTACTGTTATAAAAGTTTGAGACTTTATATGTTTTTATATATTATAAATTGAAAGTATAGTTCCTGGGTTGACTGTGTAAATAAATAATCGTTTAAATATAAATTACGAAGTGAGGATACTACAGATAGCCTAACCATAAGTAAGTAAAGCGTAAGAAAATTGTATTGTGAACTGTATAACAACACGTGACAGAAAGTTGGTATCAGATTAAGGTTGGTCTGATATCTATCAGTGCCGTTAAGATTAGAAATGGTTTACATCACTCGTAGTACTGTATTTGTCTGAATATATAACTACTATGAGGGTAAAAAATGTTTTGTGTTTGTTGTGGAACTGAATGAGAGAAGGGCGAAGGGGTGCCAGACGAGGACAATGGCATCATAGACTTGTCCACCACTCCCTAGAGCCATCTCCGGAGCTAATGCTAGAGCCTGCTCTCCCTCTACATCTTGAAAGACTAAACATTATTATTTCTAGACTGGAGCATATAATCGTGGATTTTATAGCTAGTCAAACGAGAGCACTAATACTTGAGCAAGTATAGCCTGCTCAGCCCTAGGTTAATGTTCCACAAGAACCCTAGCCACAGCTAGTGCCACCTCCATAGTAGCCTCAACCTCAGATTCCAACCCAGCTCAGGCTGGATCCAGTTATTGGGTGTGATGTTAATATTCTCTGACAGTTTAATAAGATGAATCCTCATAAGTTTAAGGGTGATAAAGATCCCTTGGTAGCAAAAAATTAGGTGAACGCCATGGAGAAACTATTTAGGTACATGAGATGCACGGTGGTAGAGAACGTCGGGCTGGCTGTTTATTTATTAATTGATGAGGCAGAACACTGGTGGAAGTCTACCGAGATAGAATTAGCAGCAAGACACCTAATGGTGACCTGGGATATTTTCTTGGAGGCCTTCCGTAAGCAGTCATTCCTTGTACAACCCAGGGGAGATTGAAGTCAGAGTTTCTATATTTATATTAGGGGAATATGATTGTGGACCAATACGAGTCCAAATTCACTGCATTAAGCCACTTCGACTCAGAGACAACGAGAAACGAGGAGCATAAGATTGAACGGTTCATGGTTGGTCTGAGGCCTTTTATTCGGAGCAGGTTAGCTCCACTTGATATCACTACCTATGATGAAGCTATCCACCGAGCTTAGCTATGTGAGCAAGATTTTGAGTTTCAGTAGGCGGAATTCAAACCTCAAGCTAAGGGTAAAGGTAAAGAAAGGATGAAATAGGGTTTCGAGGACCGATCAATAGGGGACCGAGTAAGAAATCTAAGGGTATCATAATTAAGGGTAAGCCAACTAGAGACAGACCCGCTAACCCTACTGGTATTGATAGCACTACTACCCGAAAGGGTATTATGGCCAAGTGTGGTATATGTGGTAGGACGCGTAGTGATAGACCTTGTTTATGGGCAACTAGAGCATGTTTTAGATATGGGCAGAAGGGACATTTGGTCTAAGATTGTCCACAGGAGAAATTGACTTTGCCAGTGACAGCAACAACAACAATACTAGAAGTGAAGGAACCAGAAAAGGCTACACCTTCTGTGTTCATGAGAGCTACATCTACAAAGAAAGGAAAGAAGGCTATGACTCAAGGCAAAGTGTATGCTCTTGATAAGGAATCTGCTGATGTTTCTTTTGTGTTATTAAGGATAAGATTTCAATTTCTAGTATAGATGCATTTGTATTAATTGATCCCACTACAAAAAAAGAGACTTTCAGCGACGGAATTAGCGACGGAATTTTCCGTCGCTAAAAGTCTTATTCCGTCGCTAAAGGGTTTTAGCGACGGATTAGCGACGGAATAATTCCGTTGGAAAAATCAATGTCGCTGATGCTCATTCCGTCGCTGAAAGAAAATTCCGTCACTAATTCCGTCGCTAATTAGCGACGGAATTTGTCCTTATCAGCGACGGATTTTTTGTTATCAGCGACGGAATTTTTCTGTCGCTAAAATGTAAATCGGTCACCTATTATCCGTAGCTAAAAATTTCAGCGACGGAATTTTCCGTCGCTAATTGAGTCGCTAAGTTTTTTTTATTTTTTAAATTTTATGAAAATATTCCGTCGCTAAAAGTTTTACCGACAGAATATTCCGTCGCTAATAATAAAATTTTCCGTCGCTAAATAATTTTACCTACGGAATTTTCCGTCGCTGAATGTTATCAGCAACGGAATATTCCGTCGCTAATAATAAAAATTTTCCGTCGCTGAAAGTTATCAGCAACGGAATATTCCGTCGCTAATAATAAAAATTTTTCGTCGCTGAATGTTATCAGCAACGGAATATTCCGTCGCTAATGCTATTATTTCCGTCACTAATTTCTTTGAATTCCGTCGCTAATAATATATTTTTTTATCATCATATATTATTTATGCATTTCGCTACCAAAATGTTAAATTCCAAAATTGTTTCCAAAAGTTTTCCGAAATATATTTAAATTTAAGCTTAAGCTTAAATTCATGTTAAAACCCTAAATTCATGACTATAGCAACATTTAAAAGACCTTAATACATAAACATAAATTTTTAATAAAATTCATACATAATCATAAAATATGATTAAAATTCAACAAATTCATAACATCTCTCAACAACCATCAAATTCTTAAAACATAAAAAGAACAAAGTACTTAAATTTCTTACATTATAACAGAGATCTATGAAGAAGGCCCATCTCCGAGGTTCGGTGTCTGGCTATCATCGGGATTTGAAGGGCCTCCTTTGCTACTCTTCCATGCATTACTCATCTCAGCCATCCATTGGTGCATTTGCGGTAAATATTTGAGAACTTCATCAAGTTTCTCTTCTATAACATCGATGCGCTCATCCTGGCTTACTGTTGCTTGAGAAACCGAGAATATTGGACTTGCTGAGGAGGCGGATGACTCAAGTATATCTCTGTTTTGTGAACTGCTTCCAAGGCCGTACACATGTGTGCGGGTTGTTTCCATTCCTCCAATACAGTCACACCAAGCAACAGGATCAAAGTGTGGTTGACTGCTAATATCCGTACCATACTTTTCAACCAATGAAGCATTATATTTTTCCTATAAAAAAATTTATTATTATAAATATATCTATACTTAAAAAGTAATTAAATAATAATTAACATACATAAAACAAAATAATTTTAAATATACGTACACTGACAACTTTTGACTTATTGTCCACATATTCACCTTGGCCAGCATTTTTTTTGTGAGTGCGATCAAATACCTCCTTATATGTAGGTGTTCGATTATATTGATTCCTCTTCACAAGTAAAACAAAAAATAAATAAGAGATTAGCTGTAAACAATATATATTTTAACTATAATATCATACATATGATTTAAAAAGTTACATACCAGTCTATATGCATGCACAGGAAAAGAAATCGATCCACCTGTATGCTTGGTAACAGTTCCTTCTTTTATGGTCAATCGATTTTGCTTTCCTTTCTGTGACTTCGCCTCCCATTCCGATTTGCCCCATAAGTCATCAATCAAGGAGTCCCATATCTCAACTTTGATCCAGCTGGACATATACCCTTTACAGTCAGCAATTCGATCTGTGCCAAAATGTTGCATTGCTTTTTTTCTTTCAGCTTGCAACAAGTCACGGAATCGTGTTTTGCAAATGTTCTCCCAAATATTTTTCACAATAATCGTTTCTTCAGGAGGCCACGCAAAAATTTCCTAAATCAATTGAAATCATTAGTAAAAAATCATGTTAAGTAAAATAATAAAATAAAGTAATGTATTAATTATTTGCGATTGACATACCGAAAATTTTTCCCATATTTTTGTTTTCACAGCAATTGGAACACTTTTCCATGTTGGCCAAGGATCAGTAAAATACTCTTTAATTAATGTTGTAATTGTCCGAACAGCTTGAGGCTCCAGAAAAGCGCTGCGAAAAAAAGTAAATTCAAATTTTTTATATAATATTAATTAAGTAACTTCATATAGCAAAATAGTATTATTATTTTTATTACCCGTTATTCAGACAAGTAAGTCGTGCCCTTTGATCCGGATTACTTGGAGTCGAATATCCTTGATTAGGCCCTCTTGTTCGTTTTCTACCTCCACTGCCACTACCATCGGAACTCGCACCACTGCCTGTATTTGTCCCAGTATGATCGATGTTAAGCTGCTCAATCGGTATTCCGTCAGGGGATATACCCTCGGCAGATGATGAGGCTTGGCCAGATGGACCATGTGTGGATGGGCCTTGGTCAATTGGACTATCTCTCTGGTCAATCAGTTGGTCAGTGGGTGGGTCCATCTCATCAGTATCCACTTCTATTGATGGAAATAATTGTGCTTCAAGGTTAATTGCTGGGGTCTGAGATCGTGGAGTAGGCATGAAAAAAGACTTCCAACTCGATGTAGAAGATCCACCGGAGCGAGCCTTCTTACCAGATGATTTTTTTGATGATTTCATTATACCTACAATACATGAAAAAAATAATATATGTATTAGATAATGAACTTAACATACAAAATAAATTAACATTTTACAAAACATCTTACAAAATATCGTAAATAAAAGCAAACAAAAAAGTAATTAAGTTATTAAATTCACATAAACATTTTCTTAAAAGAAATAAGAGCAATTAGCTAAAAAAGACCTCGTCCTCATCATCATCATCATCGTCGTCGTCGTTGTTGGTGTCGTCGTCGTCGTCGTCATCGTCATCATCATCATCATCATCATCATCATCATCATCATCTTCTTCTTCTTCTTCTTCTTCTTCTTCTTCTTCTGCAATATTTACCTCTTCATAATCTCCGCGAACGAGAATAGTGGGATTGTCAAGGTCTTCTGAATATTCAATATTTATAGGATGTGGATTTTCAATTTCTTGATAAACCCCATCATTTAAATCCACTATGTCCACATCACAATTTTGAATATTAAATCTAGCTCTTGCTTTTGTCTTGAAAACAACCCACCAATCACGACGATCTCTTTTTCTAGATGGATAAGGACTAAAATACACTTACTGACTCTGTTGAGCTAATATAAAAGGTTCATTGCTAGCAAGTATAGACCTATGTTTGATTTCAACAAGAGCATGTCTAGGATGAACACGATAACCTCTCTCAATGTCAAACCAATGGCACTTAAAGAGTATAACTTTATTTCCAATCCCAAAATATTCCAACTCCACTATATCTATCAATATACCATAAAAGTCACGGTCAAAATCATTGTAACAATCACCTTTCACACAAACACCGCTATTCATTGTTTTTCGAGTTTTTCCATATTCAAAGGTATGAAACTTAAATCCATTTACAAAATACCCTTGATAACAACTTGCCAAACGCGCTGGACCATGAGAGAGGTCAATGATACGTTTATCAATTGCATTTCCTTGTTCACGAACCTACATAATAGTGATTCTTCTGATAAGTGAAATGCAGTATCATCTATTAAAACAAAACGAATTATATTTAAATTACTTACATATTGTCTAAACCATTTCGTAAAATGCGCTTGACGTGTTTTCTCCAATTGTCCATCGTTCATCTCTGGTTCATTTCTTTTGACCATTTCATCAAATATCCTATAAAATCAATATATAGCAAGTATATATGACAATAAGGACAAGATCAAAAAGCCTTCGTTGTATTTATTGTATGATATGTAATGCTATATACTTACTCAATGTACGGGAGAACTTCTTCACAATTCATTAGCACATATATCACCGCTGCATCAAACTCATCTTCTTCCAGATATCGACGATTGTTCTTTGCCCGCCCAAGTGGTCGCCCAGTATATTTGAAAATTGACAAACGTCCCATGGGATCTACGTCTCCTCCATCATCATTCCGTGGTGGACGAGTTAGCCTTGTTTGAATATTGGGATCAAAGTATAATGCACAAAATGTTGCAATTTCCTCCCTCATATATGCCTCACATATAGATCCCTCCACATGTGCACGATTTTTCACCTTCTTTTTTAGGCGATGCAAAAACCTAATTAAAGTATACAATACACATTTAATGGCATATAATAAGCGCTCTATTTCTTATAGCACATTGAAAAATGCTCATAGCAAACAAATTATTACCTCTCAAATGGATACATCCATCGGTATTGAACGGGTCCACCAACCTTGGCCTCGTAAGGTAAGTGAATGGGGAGATGTTCCATGCAGTCAAAAAAACTTGGTGGAAAAATTTTCTCTAATTTGCAAATTGTTTCTACAATGTTGCTCTGCAACTGTTCCATGTAATTCACATGTAATTCAATTGAACATATATCTCGAAAAAAATGAGATAGCTCAGTAATAGCATCCCATATTGAATTAGGTATGAAATCACGAAAGGCAATCGGAATTAATCTTTGCATAAAAACATGACAGTCATGACTTTTCATTCCATAAAACTTGCCTTCCTCAATATTTACACACCG
This sequence comes from Heritiera littoralis, assembly GCA_031772115.1. NCBI lineage: Eukaryota > Viridiplantae > Streptophyta > Magnoliopsida > Malvales > Malvaceae > Heritiera > Heritiera littoralis. Next base: position 4,622,098 of record JAPDPK010000007.1, on the reverse strand, counting down.
AGATATGTTTGATGCAAACCCATCAGGAAGCCTTAGCTCTTTCACCCATTTACACACTCTTCTCTGATCCTCTTTGCTTAAGGTAAACGATGCTTTAGGTGCGAAAGTTTTTCCATTACTTGTCACCAATTCCAATTCCTTTCGTTTACAAATCAGCGCCAAATCTAACCTTGCATTTGTGTTGTCCTTTGTTTTGCTTTTAACATCCATTAATGTATTGAATAAATTGTCAAACACATTTTTTTCAATATGCATGACATCTAAGTTGTGACGAATGAGGTTGGTATGCCAATAAGACAGCTCCCAAAAAATGCTTTTCTTCACCCAATTATGAGTTACCCCAAAACCTTGAGGTTTTTGTTGAGGACATTTTGTCCCAAATGTTAAGTCTTCCAAACTATCTATCCGAGACAACACTTCTTCACCTGACAATCTCATAACCGGAGGATCATAATCAACCCTTTTACTAAATTTATCCCTTTGCTTCCTAAAAGAATGATTAGGAGGTAAAAATTGACGATGACAATCAAAAAAACAAGGCTTTCGTCCATGTTGCAATCTAAAAGCTTTTGTATGTTCCATACAATAAGGACAAGATAATCTTCCATGTGTACTCCACCCAGACAACATTCCATATGCAGGAAAGTCATTAATTGTCCACATTAATGCAGCCCTTAACAAAAAAAGTTGATTTCTATAAGCATCATAAGTTTGAACACCCTCATCCCATAAGATTTTGAACTCATCTATCAAAGGCCTTAAAAAAACATCTATGTTTTGTGATGGATTGCTCCTTCCCGGAATTACCATATTCAATAACAAATATGGTTGTTTCATACACATCCAGGGAGGTAAATTGTAAACAGTAAGCATAACTGGCCAACAAGAATATGACCTCGTAGCTGGCCCAAACGGACAAAACCCATCTGCACATAAACCAATTCTAACATTACGAGGTTCCATATCAAATGATGGATGAGTACAATTGAAATGTTGCCAAGCTTCACCATCAACTGGATGTCTAAGCACTCCTGAAGAACTTCGATTGTGCGCATGCCATGTCATAAACTTAGCAGTTGCAGCTGACATATAAAGCCTTTGAAGCCTAGGGATTAATGGCAAGTAGCGCAAAATCTTGTACGGTGTCTTCTTTCCTCTTACCCCACATTGTCTATATCTAGGATGCCCACATATCACACAATGCATTAACTCGGCATATTCTTTCCAAAATAAAATACAATTATTCTTGCAAGCATCTATCTTAACATAACCAAGACCGAATTTCTCCATTTTTTTATTCATTTCATAAAAGTTTTCCGATAAATGATTATTCTCCGGAAGCATACCTCTCACAATCTCCAACATTCGATTAAAACATGCTTCACTAACATTGTGCTCCGACTTCCAATTACACAATTGTGACATAGCAGATAATGTCGTGTGCTTAGAACATTCTGTCCACAATGGTTCATTTGCATCATTTAACAGAGAAGCAAAGTTTTGTCTTGATGAATTTTGTTCATGCTCATAAAATCTTGACTGATTAGCATTCCCGTCAAAATTAATATGACAAGCATCCCTCACCATTCTATTATACGGGTTTTGTTCTGAATACATTTCATACATCAGATCACCAATCTCGTCTCTATTTCTTGAGGATTCTCCTTCAACAACTTCACCATGTTTTTCCCAAATAGTATAACCACCCATAAAACCTTTGTAAAACAAATGTTCCCGTACCTTATCACATTCTAAAAAGATTCTATTTTGACATTTGATGCAAGGACATTTTATTCTATCTCCACTGACAAACTGCCTATTTGAACATGCAAATTCGATAAACTCTTCAACTCCATTTAAAAATTCATTTGTAATATAACTATTACTATCTAACCGGTTGTACATCCAACTCCTATCCTTATTCATGATACGATCTGAATAAAAGATCTGTAATTTAATAAACAAAACCACACAAAATAAATAAAATATAGCAATCAAAGCAAATATCTCAACCAATTTAAAAACAAAATAAAAATTTTAAATCAAAATTAACAATTATTTATTATAAAATGCATAATAAAATAGTTAAAATATTACCTCACGATCACAATCCACCAAAGCACTCCTTATTAATATTAAATAACCTACAAAAGCATAAAAACTACATATTAAAAATTAAATATTATTTTCTTTCTATTTTAAAATAAAAAAATAACGATTACAATACATACAACTTTCGTTACAATACATATTAAAACTATTAATACAACAATATATACATTTATGCAATGAAAAAAAATAATATATATAACAATGTATATATCTCACATTAATCCCAAAATTAATAATACTAATTCAATTAATTTATTAATATCATATAATTAGATACACTAAAACAATAATAAATATTCAGAATTAATAATATTATGACCAAATTAAATTTACATAAATAAATTTATATATTTAAAATGTAACAAAAATAACTTTAAACATTTAAATTCAAAATTTCTAGTAATATTATTATAAATACGGACAAACAAAAATAAACAACTAAAAACAAATTAACATTTTAAATATATATTTTAAATAAACAAATTAAACAAATAAATAAAAATTAATAATAGTAGTTCAATCAATCTATTACTATCATATAATTAGATACAAAAAACAACAATAAAATTTTTATAATTAATACTAATATGACCAAATTAAATTTACATAAATAAATTTATATATTTTAAATCTAACAAAAATAATTTTTCCCAATAAATACAAAATTTCTACTAAAATTATTATAAATACAAATAAATATATATTTTACATAAACAAACTACCAAACAAATAATTATATCTTTTAAATTTAAAAATAATACAACTACTATATACCAAGAGTATGACCGGCGGTAAGGACGACCGGCGGCAGGTCAGCGGCGGCGGGCAGTGGCGGCAGCAACGGCGATGGCAGGGGCGGGCGGCAGCAGCGGCGATGGCAGGGGCTGGCGGCAGCAGAGGCGATGGCAGGGCGCAGTGGCAAGCTTCAGAGGAGTGGGCTGTGTTGGTTTTTTCTTTAAAAACTAGAAGGCGCCGGCGGTGATGAGAGGGGAGAGGTGACCGGCGGCGAGCTTCGGACCTTCGGTGGGGCAAGGGACGGCGGCGCAACGGGGAGAGGAAGAGAAAAACAAGGAGAAATTTGACCATCACGGGCGGAAGAAGAAGAAAAAGAGAGTGGATTACGAATTTCGAGGTATTAGCGACGGAATTTCAGTCGGATTAGCGACGGAAAAATTCCGTCGCTAACTAGATCTAACACGCTACACGAGGAATTAGCGACGGAAATTTTCCGTCGCTAATTCCGTAGCTAATGGGCTTTAGCTACGGAATTACCGACGGAAAAATTCCGTCGCTAATTTTTTGACCTTTTCTAAAATATTTTGGAGGGAATTTTGGAGGGAACTTAGCGACGGAATTTTTCCGTCGCTAATTCCGTAGCTAATGGGCTTTAGCTACGGAATTAGCGACGGAAAAATTCCGTCGCTAAGTTCCCATTAATTCATCCACCGAAAAAGCATGTGTGAATTTAGCGACGGAATTTTTCCGTCGCTAATTCCGTAGCTAAATCCCATTAGCTACGGAATTAGCGACGGAAAAATTCCGTCGCTAAGTAGCTAAAAATTTCTCAACCGAAAAAAGCATGGGGAATTTAGCGACGGAATTTTTCCATCGCTAATTCCGTAGCTAATGGGCTTTAGCTACGGAATTAGCGACGGAAAAATTCCGTCGCTAAGTTCCCATTAATTCATCCACCGAAAAAGCATGTGGGAATTTAGCGACGGAATTTTTCCGTCGCTAATTCCGTACCTAAATCCCATTAGCTACGGAATTAGCGACGGAAAAATTCCGTCGCCAAGTAGCTAAAAATTTCTCAACCGAAAAAAGCATGGGGAATTTAGCGACGGAATTTTTCCGTCGCTAATTCCGTAGCTAATCGGCTTTAGATACGGAATTAGCGACGGAAAAATTCCGTCGCTAAATTCCCTTTAATTTCTCCACCAAAAAACCATGTGGGAACTTAGAGACGGAATTTTTCCGTCGCTAATTCCGTAGCTAAAGCCCATTAGCTACGGAATTAGCGACGGAAAAATTCCGTCGCTAAGTAGCTAACAATTTCTCAACCGAAAAAGCATGGGGATTTTTGCAACGGAATTTTTCCGTCGCTAATTCCGTAGCCAAAGCTCATTAGCTACGGAATTAGCGACAGAAAAATTCCGTCGCTAAATTCCCATTAATTTCTCCACCGAAAAATCATTTGATAATTTAGCGACGGAATTTTTCCGTCGCTAATTCCGTAGCTAATGGGCTTTAGCTACGGAATTAGCGACGGAAAAATTCCGTCACTAAATTCCCCATGCTTTTTCGGTTGAGAAATTTTTAGCTACTTAGCGACGGAATTTTTCCGTCGCTAATTCCGTAGCTAATGGGCTTTAGCTACGGAATTAACGACGGAAAAATTCCGTCGCTAAATTCCCCATGCTTTTTCGGTTGAGAAATTTTTAGCTACTTAGCGACGGAATTTTTCCGTCGCTAATTCCGTAGCTAATGGGCTTTAGCTACGGAATTAGCGACGGAAAAATTCCGTCGCTAAGTTCCATGAACATTTTGCACTAAAAATCATATGAGAATTTAGCAACGGAATTTTTCCGTCGCTAATTCCGTAGCTAAAGCCCATTAGCTACGGAATTAGCGACGGAAAAATTCCGTCGCTAAATTCCACCTATGTTTTGGGTTTAGCGACGGATAATTCCGTCGCTAATTCCGTCGCTAATAATTTGGCGCAATTAAACAGTATATCCCGCCATAATTAGCGACAGAATTAGCGACGGAAAATATTCCGTCGCTAATTACCGACGAATTTCTGTCGCTAATCCGTCGCTAATTCCGTCGCTAAATTCATTAGAAATTCCGTCGCTAATCCGTCGCTAATACTAATTATCAGCGACGGAAAAATTCCGTAGCTAAATTTCCGTCGCTGAAAATCATTTTTCTTGTAGTGTCCCGGTTTTAGTCATTTGTCTGTATCTCCATTGTTTGCCACTAAAACACTAGTAGAGCCTGAACCTTTAGGGTATTCGTTATAGATAAATACACCCTTTAGGAATCTCAAATGACTGATGTAGTATATCTAACTGTAAGTTGAAGATAAGAGAAAAGGAAACAATAGTTGACCTAATTGTTATGAATATGTATGATTTTGATGTTATCTTAAAAATGGATTGGTTAGCTACAAATCATGTTAGTCTAGATTGTTACACTAAGTATGTAACCTTTTCTTCTCCCGAAAAGTATATTGTAAAACTTTCTATTTAGTAATGAATATGAATTGTTTTACTGAAATTATGTCGAAATTAAACTCTTAGAATGTCGTAATTGAAGGGTTCATTGCTTATGTGTAGAACGTAGAATAGAATCGTTCGGAGTTACATGAGATTCCTGTGGTCAAGGATTTTTCAGACGTGTTTTCGAATGAATTACCAGGTCTTTCTCTAGATCGTAAGATCGAATTTACCATTGACTCATTGCCTGGTACTGAACCCATCTCTAAACCCCCTTATCGAATGGCACGGTGGAGCTTGATGAGCTCAAGAAGCAACTCCAAGAGTTATTGGACAAAGGTTTTATTCGACCCAATGTTTCTCCTTGGGGTGCACTAGCCCTATTTGTCAAAAAAAAAGGATAATAGTCTGTGACTTTGTATTGATTACTGGTTGCTTAATAAGGCTACTATCAAGAATAAATATCCTTTACCCATAATAGATGGTTTATTTGATTAGCTCAGGGGTGGTCAAGTGTTCTCTAAGATTGATATAAGGTTAGGATATCAACAGTTGAAGATTCGGGAGATAAATGTCCTAAAGACTGCTTTCAAGACCTAATATGGTCATTATAAATTTCTAGTCATGCCATTCAGGCTCACTAATACCCTTGTAGCTTTCATGAATCTGATGAATGAAGTATTCAAGCCTTTTTTGGATAAGTTTGTCATCGTGTTCATTGATGACATTCTTGTATATTCTAAATCTCGGGAGGAACATGTGCCACATCTTTACATTGTTTTGCAGACCCTTAGAGACAGGAAGCTATACGCTAAACTAAGCAAATGTGAATTCTGGCTAAGATCAAATCACTTTTTTTTCGACATGTGCTCTAAATACGGGTGTTAGTTGATCCATCTAAAATCGAGGTGTTTTATGATTGAATAAAATATTTTAAAGATTAGATTGATTAAATGGTAATTTGCACATTAAAATATCCTTGTTTTAGAAATTTCCAACCTTTCTTCCTCCTAAAATCGGCAGCCATCTTCTTCCTCTTATTTCCTCCATTTTTGAACACTTGAAGAGAGAGAAAACCTTGAATACTATACCAAAAACACACTGAAACTTGAAACAGTCTTCACCAAACTTGTACAAACTCAGTGCTCAATCTTTTGACACCAAAAACAAGTGCTAAAGAGGCCAAAATCTTGGTGTTTAAACTCCTCTTAGATTCAGACAAGCATAAGGAGGTGAGAGAAAGTTAATTTTTCTTGTTTTAATGATTTTAAGCTATGTGTTTAAGGTGTTTAAGCTTGTATCTAGCCTTAGATTGAATCAAAACCATGTCAATCTCTCTCCTAGGGTTTCGGCCAAGCATATATCTTCGTGATTATGGTGTTGTGTCATGAAAAAATGATGTAGAATGAATGTAGAACATGTATAAAACAAGAATTTAAGCTTGAATTATTGAAATGAGACACATAGGAGAGAGAGTGAATTCTACCAAGGTGAAGGGAATATAGAATCCATGCTTAAATTAATGTGTTTTGAGTTCTAGAATAATGCACAAATTAATACAAGATTGTAGGTGAAATAAAAACTGAAAACAGAGGTGTTTTGATGATGTTGCAGTGTTAGCACAAATGTGAAAGAGATTGTAATGAAAGTTGTTGTAGGCAACGTAATAGGTATTGAAGAGTTACTTATTCTTTATAATTGAAGTGTGATGATTTGACAATGTTTGTACACTGTTTTGTAGCTGGGAAGTAGGAAAAAGATACTAATGCAGACGAGTATCATTGCAACAAACTGAGTGGTAAGGGATAAGTATAAAAGACGTAGGGATACTATGGTGCATGTTTTTATAAGTTTGAAATGTTGAGATTTGATTTGGAAATAAGAATTGGAATTGGGTTTATAAACTGCGTTTGTGTGCAAGGAGGTTGGGGTAAGCTATACCGTTATGCTACCGAAATTTCATAAAACGAACTTAAAATCTCCCTAACCACCACCTATTCTTATATTTATACTTAGAATAATATGAAATTATAATTTCGAGGGTTGGAAGTCAAAAGTGCATAAACGTGAATAAATTTTGTAACTATATTTTCCGTAGTGATTTTAGTGATTTCTTGCTATTAGTGTTATATCTATGTTCTTATACTGCTATTAGGTGTAAAGAAAATATTTTGAATATTTATTTTTGAATTGAGAATATTTGGTGAATTTTTATTCTTCGATTGTATTAATTTACTGATTTAAATATTTTATGAACTGACTGAAGATATACGTTATTGAACTTGTCACCAAAAACTATTATGAACTGTTTTAAGCCTGTTGGCCCTATAGCTGCTTGCGAGCACATGCACCACTACTGTTACTGTCACTGTAGCTGAGTGATCTTGATTCCATCATTCAGTTACTCAGATGAAACCTAGCCCGTGTACATCTATGGACAACCTTTTGACTATGGCCATATGTCGTTATGCATGAGTCTATTAGTTGATGTTTTGTCTCTACTATTTTATCTAGGGTGGCAAATTCTTGGATATCCCAAGCACTCCCAGACTTTAATTATGTATTTTTTATTTTAGAATTTTCATTAAATATGCTTTTTTAAAACCGTTACTGCTTACAGAAATTGATTACTATATTGTTTATGGAGAATTATTTAATTGCTTATCGAAATGACAAATGTACTGCTTAGTGTTATTTATGAACATTTATTGAACTATGTGAAGGAAACCGAAACAAACACGCAGCGGAATTTAAATCATTCGGTCTCCACCAGGATCGATTCGGAGAGTTGCCTGATTAGGGTTTCGAGATTTTACCTAACGTTTTCTCTGATTTTCTGTCGTTGGTCGAGTCACAAACAACAACTTTACGTTCCTGCCTCTATGGTATCCACACGAACGGATCTCACGACTCTTGAACATCTCACGATCAGAAGCCTTAAAGAGCGTTTTTGATTCTTTATAATCGAATTGCTAGCTTCGATTAAAAGAATACCTTTTTTGTTTTTTTTTTAATTGTGCGGCTATGTTTTAGAAAAAACATCCTTTTATAGGCAGTAAATTTTACCCTAAAATTTACTGCCAAACAGAACTCTAATCTTACTTAGAATAGGATTAACTATATCCTTAATCCAATTCAGAATAGGATTAGATATATCCTTAATCCAATTCAGAATAGGATTAATTAAGCTCCTCATTGATCCGTTCTAAGTGTGCGACCCAATAGGTTCTCAAAACAATGGCAATGACAAAATTGTCACAGGCAATGAGCGGTATCTAGCAACACATCATTGCTACCCATGTAACAAGAATGTCAATGACTCGACATAACCTTACTCGTGATAGATGTTACCGTGTAGTCTAATCCCTTTATCCTTTGATGTCTTGATTAGACACAAGTCATGGAATGTGTCACACTTGTATAGTCTAATCAGCGTTTCTTGATTCCTGAGTAGACTAATTAAACAAATAAAATCAATATCTCATATTGACTTATTCGAGCACGGCCATGCATTTCTTAGTCTCACTCTATCAAAGGGCCCAAGACATCACTCTTGTTATATAAGAGGGATAAATCCTATCTTGATCACTCAACATCCCTCTACATAGATCAAGGCATACCCAATTACTACCTTTATAGTCCATCCTGTTACGAATGACATCTAGCAGCATTAAAGTATGCAATTCTCTATGTTGGGATCTCTGATGATCTCAAGTCAAAGGATCACATACACCATCATCACTATGAGAATCGCTTATGACACTCATATAACAATCCATGTAGCGTTCTCATGGAGGGTCGATCCAGTACATAGTTCTCTAACATGTACCTATGTGATGACTTGATATCCTTTATCCATGACAATGGTCATCAGTCAACCACATACTAGTCTTATCGTACATTGTTATCCTTGTTCACAATAATACTTGACTAGGGATATTTTAAGAATAGTGTGTTATTACTATTCTAAGGACATTATCATATAAGATTACATTACGTAGTTATAAGACAAATATAATAATGAGCTATAATAAATAAAACGTCATGATACATAAAAAAATGCCAAAGTCAATCATCTAATGAATGGTTCTAAGGGCATAATCCAACACTATGTATATCTATTGAGCTGCGCACTTTCAATAAAAATTCCTATAGTCGAATTTAGATGCCAAGACAAGTGAGGTACTCTAAAGCATCCTTTTGTACTCAGCTTGGCTATCTAACTGATTATAGTATCTTTTCCAACACTGTGCCTAATTTATGAAATTCATGTTTTCTATGTAAAAGAGTATGATTTTGTTACTTGCATATAGATATGCATAATATTAGCTCTTTTATACAAATTTCTTATTGGGCATAAGCTCACCCCCTTATTCTCTTTCCAGATTACTTCCAGTAGTTTCTCGACCTCGGTTGAGGCAGATTATCACTTTTAGCATCTCTCATGCGGATTTTGGATTTTCGTAGAGGTATACGAATTTACATTTATATATTTGGACTTATGTGTATGGTACTATTTGTATGGATATTCATACTTGGAATGTAAATCGAAACAAGGTTACTGTTATAAAAGTTTGAGATTTTATATGTTTTTCTATATTATAAATTAAAAGTATAGTTCTTAGGTTAATTGTGCAAATAAATAATCATTTAAATATAAATTATGAAGTGAGGACACTATAGACAATCCAATTGTAAGTAAGTAAAGCGTAAGAAAATTATATTGTGAATTGTATAACAGTACGTGATAGGTAAAAGTTCCCACACCATAATGGACGAGGGTGGGAAAAGAAGCTAGTACATAACCATAAGTTTAGATTAGGATCTTGTAATATAAGTACACTTAATGGTAAGTTAGTAGAGATTTGTGAGGTTATCTATAGGAGGAGGGATAACATCTTATGTCTTTAAGAGACCAAATAGGTTGGGTATGCCTTAGAGCCAACTCACTTAGTGAGAGGCATAATACCATAGCAACACATGATCACTTGTGGTAACTGACAGAAAGGTTTCCCTTCACTATTTAGATTGATAGTAATAAGGATTATTTGTCCCCAAATATTATTTGTTCCCAAATATGGTGAAGCCCATGAACAGAATTGGCCTTGTAAAGAAATTATAAAGCGTTATAATTATGATATCCTTATGTATCTAAGCCTTGTTCCTTAAAATTGTTCATAATCAATGTACTGCAATAATGGGCATTGACAATACATTCAAGACTAGTACATGTTAATTGAACAAAAAAAGACTCATACATGTTAAGCCTCTTACTTGTAAAGTAAGAAATTGATCTCATAAATTGAAGTATACGAGATACTTGAGGATAACATGAGATTCTTGTTAGAGAACAAGTTCACTGAACATGACCGCACATGAGAATTTCATTTGGTAGTATTCACTTGAGTGTCTATGGAAACATTCTTATGTGATAGTCGTGTAAGTGAGCTTTTAACTTATGACAACAGGTCATCTTACACGTGAAACATCACACTTTGATTTCATCCTTACGGGTTTGGAAGAGCTAAATGCTAAAACGGGAGTTTTTGGGTGTGACTTGGATCATATAAAGGTAAATGGGTGTTCCAAAAAGGATCCATCACCTAAAGTAAATTTTAGGGGATATATCTCGGTTATTCTTGACTTGGAATTGACTTGATTAAATCCATGGCCATGGTACAATGAATTAAGTTAAATAGTGATTTCACTTAGATTCATTAAAGTCATTTTCTAAAGTTGCAAGAACTAATATAAGGAATTAAAATAAGTAGACATTGCACCATGCTTACTTATTTTTGGAAATATAGTTGATGGAAGGAAATTAATTACGCTAAGAGGCTAATTACTAAAAGGCTTCAAGTTGAAAATCACTTTTAACCTCTCTAACATTTGGGGGTCATTATGCATTGCTAGATATCACTCTTGATCTATGAATTAAACAAATATTTAATTTATTGCCAACTTGTTATGAGCCTAATGGATCCCACAAAAAAAGAAGTGCATGGATTAAACTGGATTGAAAAAAGTTTAAGGAAATTTGGAATTTCCCATAGACTTATTAATTATTGGAGTTAAAGAGTTTAATTAAATCAATATGCCTAAACTATTGGATTTAGTTGAAGGGTTTAATTAAATCATAAGAACCAACTTTAATTAACTGGTTTAATTAAGTTATGGGCCCCTCAATCATTAAAAGGTATGTTAGATGGAGAATAGCACACATGCATATGCATTTGAAATAAGCCCAAAGGCTATTAGGATTTGGGAAAACCCTAGCCTACAATAACCTTGTAATGATTGGCCTTATAAATAGAACATTATGTGTTGAGCGGCTTGTCTTCCTCTTTAAGAGATGGAGAGATTAATAAAGATGAGTTTATGAAACTCAAGCCACTACTAAGTGACAGTCGTGATATAATCCAATCTTATTGAAGGTTCTTTTGCTATTTGTGTGGATTATCATTAGAGGCTAGACACATAAACAACGTACCCTATCATTAGAGACAAGAAGATCAAGAATCATCAACATGGAGTAAGCCTTAGATTATGATATCTAAAGCTTAGGCATGTTTCTTGAAACATTTTTTTTATGTTTCTTGAAACATCTTTTATGATTCTTGATATTTACTTGCATGATTTACATGTTTTTTATCAAAGAGATCCATTGGGATCTATTTCTTGGCTGTAAAAATTTTAAATTCTACCTATTATTCCTCTATGTTTTTTCTAAATTATATGTATGATCCATCTATGCATGACCCTAGAAACCTGCAATAACAATTAAACAATCAATGCAATTATGCTTATGATTAAAATTACCTTCCACCTAAGTTGTTCAAGATCATATCAAGACCAATGTTTTTCAAAGTTAATAAACTCAATTATTGATGGCTATACAAAGTGTGGAAGGATAGAAATTGCATACGAATTTCTAAAAGACATGCCAACAACGAATGTTGTCGCTTTAACAACTATGATTTCTGGCTATGTTAGGGCAGGCGTGTACAAAGAACCCTTGAATTTATTTCATGAAATGCAGAACGAATGGGTCAAGCCTGACCATGTTGCCCTAACCAATCTTAAGCTACGTTCTTATAGACATGTATGCAAATTGTGGTGACATAGAAGCTTTAGAAGTTTTTAATGGAGTTAAGGAAAAGAAGCCTTTTTGTGGACTGCACTTATTTCTATATTTGCAATTCATGGTCGTCGAAGAGAAGCGCTTGACTGGTTTGATAATATACTAAAGGTAGGAATCAAGCCAAACCGTATCACTTTTACTCTGATTCTGACATGTAGCTACTCAGTACTACTTGATGGAGGAAAATCACTGTTAGATAGCATCAGTAGAGTTCATAAAATAGTTTCAGAAAATGGATTTCTGGGAATTCTTATGGGTTTCGGAAATCCATTTTTGGGAACAAAGAGGCATTCTCGAAAATGGATTCCCAAGAGTATCAAAACTCTGGACATTTGAACACAGACCACTTTGAAAATCTCTTACTGCATGCTGTCCGAGTTTCCAGTTCAAAATCATGCTATATTTTTCTATCAAGCTATCTGAATTATTTTGCATTTTCTCTTTCAATTGAATAAAACTTGGATTTAGGGCTGATTTGTAGAAGAAGAAAATAAGAATGGCTGGGAAAGATGATTGAAGAATGAAGGAAAAATTGGGTTGTAAGATTGTGAAGGACAATTTATTCATTTCATTCAAGGGATTTTTTTTGTATTAAAAAATATTAAAATAAGTTGTGTGGAATAAAATGTTTGTTGTTAATAGAATATCTCGTCGGACAAAAGAGCATTACCGTTGCTTACCCATTTTGTAATAGAAAGCAGCGCACAGATTAAATGCCAGCTAACAGTCGTGCTTTAGAAAATTGAAAGCCAACACTCATCACTCATGTTTTAACCATAAATTCAAGACTCAAATTTCATGTCTATTTGGATGGACAGTGAGATTTGTTTCAATGAGATTGAAACAGTAATTGTGGTGAGATTAATTACTATAACGATAAGATTAGTATTTCTTATAACAAATTTATTCAAAAAAATATTAAAGAAAAAATAAAATAACAAAAAACGAATAAAAAATTGCAATGTGTAAAATGACAAATATGAAGATAAAAAAAAAGGCAAAACAGACAAATGAAAAATAAAAGTAGTTGAAGTTGCTTTCACTTGGCCGAACTTAAAGGTATAATGGAATTTAGAATAACAACACCGTGAATCATTCCAACCGAAACCGATATCTAGTGCAGTTGGGTGCAAGTGCAACTACTCCGCCACTGAGCGATGCAGTTGCATCCAAATGTTAGAATTCATTAAAACTCACCAAGTCATTAACACAATAACAAAATAATAAAACTAACCTTAGGTGGGTAAGCCATAACCTACCATAAGCACCACCATTGCTGCCACTGCCAGAGGGAAGAGGTACCGTCGGAGATACGTTGGAGGTACGCTGGTACTGGTGGATCTGCCATAGAAGAAGAAGATGATGAGATGAAGAGGGAGGAAAAATGAGAGAGAGCTACTCTTGTGCACTGTCAATTCTCCTTAGCAAAATGGTTAATGGGCCACCATTTATATATTAGTACCTAGAGTAAGGACCTCCCATATATTGCATCATATATTATATCCGTACCATAAAGGATTAATACATGTATAATATAAATTTATTACATATATATGGTCAAACTATACACAAAATATACTACTAATTTAATTTATATGATATTAATTATACTAACTAGTCCACATTATTGAGATATTTCAACACTCCCACTTGGAGAGTTAAGTTAATTAACAAGAAAATATCATATAATATCAATATGTATTCATAAGCCCTCTAGATACATTATACCAAAAGGGTACAAATGTGTAGGCTTATAAATACTTTAACAGCAATAAGCCTTTACAAGCTTCAAAATGCATCATACCAACAGGGTACAAATGCGTAAACTCATAAAAACTTCAACAAAATAGTAGCATAAAAGTATGAAATATAAACGATATGAAAACAAAATGAAATATCCATATCCATTTCCATTTCCATTAGGTCTATGCATCTAAACTGAATGATGCATTGCTTCAATAGAAGCACATGAGACATTAATACAAAATGTCTCATATAACAGAATGCCATATTCACCAGAATGCGCGCAAACAAAATATGCATATATGGCAAGTAGGAATCCATCCACACAGTTGCAACTGATTTCATTACACAGAACTCCCACTAAATTAATACAGCAAAGGCTCCATATCCCTCATACAAGTGTTGTCGTCAGAACACTTTAGCAACCAGACATTTAGTTATTAGATATCAGAATGAACTCTTTAATTATATGCTCTACAATCCTATCAAACAAAGGATTCCACTATTTTCTCTCTAACAAACCAAATGATGATATTTAAACATTTTGGAATGTGAGGAATGCCTAGCATTTTGAGAGAGAAATAAGTGCTGCAACATTACCACAGTACATATCCAAGATGAAATTTTGTAGCCTAAATGGCCTATCATGTAGGTTTACAACATGCTACATATTTAGCCTCCATAATCAAGAATGCTGTAATTCTTTGTTTCTCACCTTCTAAAAAAAAAAAACAACTCCTTTATATCCACAAATATGTAACCAAAACAATTTTCAACATCTGGATAGCACACAAAATCAACATCAAAATATCTAACCAAACCCAAAATGTCAAATTTGTTGATATCCAAATACTCTCTCTGCAGCTTCCAACTCTCTATTACAGGATCGCTTAAGTATCTTTGAAATATACCTATAACATACACGACATTAAAATGAGTACAGACTTGAGCATACAATAATTACCCATAAGAAGGCATACATAACACTCAACATGAGCTCTTTCATTTTCTTTGAGGACTTTGAGATTTTCACAATATGTCACTTTTCATGAAGGCACGCTTTAATAAGAGAACAATATACACTAAACCTACTTAACACACATAATGTAGGTTTTCTGAGACCAATAGAGTATGCCTATTGATATGTCACGAAGAATCTCAATCCCTAAAACAAAATAAAGCCTCACTTAGATTCTTCATCCTGAAGTGACATGACGACATGGAATTTGTCTCATACCACAGGTTAGTGCTATTGGCTACTATTTTGATATCATCAACTTAGAGCACAAATAACACATAATTACTCCTACTGACCTTGCAATGGATCCAATTATCCAATGTGTTCTCCATAAAGTGACAATCTCATTACTTTGGATATAGTTTTGATGCCTTTTAATGTTCGCAAATAAACTCCACGAGTTCATAAACTATGTGTTCCATCTTAGGAACTACAAACTTCTAAGTTGCTCCATTTAGACATTTTACTGTCCAAGATGTAGCTCCTAATCAAAATGAGCTACTAATCACCATCATGATTCTAAAAGAATCTTAGGTAAAAACAGGAGAGAAGGTTTTTCATAAAACTAATTCCTTCTCTTTATTTAAAGCCTTGGCCAAATTTGGCTTTAAATCTTCTACCTGATCTTTAGAGTCTCTTTTGGTTTACAATGATGTGACAACTAAAATAGATCCCATGCATCCTTATGCAATATAGATGCTTACTCATCCTGCATGGCAAATATCCAACTCCAAGAGTTTGGATCAATATAGCCTTTTGACAAATATCAGAATCAGAAGACACATGAATCTCACATTCATGTTCCTCTGTAAGTCTAGGTGCAAGTTCAAAATATGGTATTGAGATCAACTGTTGATTCTTTTGGTTGTAGCCTTTGTACCATAAAAATAACACTTACAGAGGACTGGCACAACAACATGTACTTTGTTAATGACTTTGTGGAGTTTATAACTCTCACTCTTTAAGTCATCCTTTAAATAGTTTGCATTGTCAAACTCAATAATTCTGGCGTTGCATGATGAGAAAAAAAAATCTGGAATCTTTCTAGCCGATGTAATAACCAACAAAATTGCTGCTGATAATTCTCTTGTCAAGTTTTCTTGACTATGGGTTATAGGCCTTTTGCTTACTTTATAACCCTAAACACAGAAAACGGCACAAACTCGGCTTAATGTTTGACTACAACTTAAGATGAATTTGGGAACTGATTTTGCTTGGAAATGAACTTTGAATGTGAGTTGCAGTTTTAATAACTTCACTCTACCTGAATTTTGAAGATTTGGAATGATCAACATAAATCGTACCATATCAAAATGTACGAATGATTATTACTACAATCTCATCCTTTTCGGTATTCCAAGCACAGCATACTAGGCGTCAACACATAATCATATAGTTCACTTAACCCGAAAATCGGTACATGATTTCATCTAGTTTTTATTTTACCAACCAGAACATTCATCACTATTATCTGATCATTGCCTGCTTACTTAACATAAATAGCGCAGCGGAATTAATCAAAATGCTCAAGGCCTCTACAAGATCAAATCTTTCAGTCCATATAACCTACATCAGAATGATCTTTAGTAAAGGTGATGAAATGCTTATATCCACTGAATACAATATGTGGAAATAATCTATAAATGTGATAACCATAAATTTTTCAATTATTGGAAATTATAAATGTTGGAAATAAATAAAATTTTGAGAATGGGATATTGGTGAAAAATCCCGAGAATTGAGAAGGAGGAACGGATAATGAAAAATCCTAGTGAAGGAAAATAAGATGAGAAATTCGGAAAATAATGAAAGAGGAAATTTAATTTGGATAAATGGAAATCCAAATTAAATAAGAAATTGAGAAAGAAAATATATATATATATATATTGTAAATACAATATATATTTTATTCTTACATTTATATAGATATATAAATGTTATTTATTTTAAAGTATATAAATATATACATATATATTTATACCTGAGATATATTTTTTTTATACACAAAATATATATCTTTATATACTTAAAATATACATAGTACTATATAATATAAATATAATAATAATATTATATGTATTATGTATATATGATATATGTATATATATATGTATATATAATTAAAGGAATTAAATAAAATAAAAAACTGGAAAGAAGAAAAAAAAACAGAATCGGGATTCCCCGATTTTGCCTTCCCAGGCGAGACCGCCCCCGTCAGCGGTCGCCGGAGAAGGAAAGGGAGAGAGGAGAAGAGAAAGCCGTCGCCGGCAAAGGAAAAGGAGAGGGAATCGACCGACGGCGGAAGGAAAGAAAATCGAAACGGAAAATTGAAGGAAAAACCCGGTGGAAGCCGAAAAGGAAGAAAACCAGATCTGGCGGTGCCGGCCAAATCGGCCGCCGCCACCACAGCCGAAGCATCGACGGAAGGAGAGGAAAGGGATGGAGGCCACCGGAGAGGCTAGAAATGGCAGAGGAAGGCCGACGGAGGAGGGGAAGAAATCAAGGCAAAACCGAGTAGATCCGCCATCGTGCCGCCGATTCAGGCCAAGCTGAGACCATCGACGAGTTCGCCTCGACGCCGGCAAGCTGCTGAGCCACCGAGCCGCCGGAGAACCGACCACCAGAGGTGAACCCGCAACGAGGGGAGGGGACCGGTCTGGAACCGGTCTGAGTCAGAAAAGAAAAGAAAAGAAAAGAAAAGAAAAGAAAAAGGAAAAAGAAAAAGAAAAGAAAAGAAAAAGGAAAAAGAAAGAAAGAGAAAGAGAAAAAGAAAAAGAGGAATTCCGGGAATTTGGAAAATTCCCGAGAATTCGAAAATTACGGGAAATCCCAAGAATTACATAAATTATTTAAATAATTATGGAAAAAATTCTATTAAATTATTTAAATAATTATGGAAAAAATTCTAAATTTTGGAATTTAATTTCCAAAAAATATCCTCGATGACCGAGCCGATGGAATCGAGCGAGGTGAACACGGGCGCGACCTTCGAGAGGCAGTCGCCCACCCGAAACAGGTAAGGGAGACATGTGCCGCCTGTAAGGATATTCGGCCATGTTTTTAAATTGCATTTAATTTTTAAATGCTATAGATAATTATCGGTTTATAATGTGGTGATTTATCGATTTTAAATTGTGGTGAAATACTAGTTGAAAAATATAAACTGTATTTTCGGTGCAGGAGGCTAGCCAAATCGGCAGCCGTTATACTGCCGAAAAATTATCAAAAAATTACTGAAATTTACTGAAAATCACTAAAAACCAAAATAAAAGATTTAATTTCACGTGAATTGATTTTCGGGCATGAAAATCGAGAAATTAAGTAAATTTCATAAAACATGAATATAATGGTATTTAATTTTAAAATATTCATGTTTTCGAGAATGATGAAACGGAAGTCACCGAAAATTCACCCTATAGGTGATATTTCACGTGAAACGAGATGAAAATGAAAAAGAGACTGAAGTGAATATTTTTATAAATATTCTTAAATATTCACTTGATTTCATATAAAACCTTTATGGATTTAATTATGGAAATAATTAATTATGAAAATTCCATAAAGGTTAAGAAATGAAGAAAAACTACGATTTTGAGACTAGAGGTCTCTACATGTGTTTTTAGAAGAAAACATGGTGATGGGAATTTAAAGTTAGAAAATAAATAATTTATTTTCATAAATTATAAAAATGATTTGTTTGAAATTCCGATAATTATAAAAACATGTTTTCGATTGAATGCACGAAAAAGCGTGCATATGTGTTTTACAGTGAAAAAAGAATAGTTTTGCCCTTCTATATTTTCAGTAATGAGTTATAAATTGTTTTCACCGTATGGAAAATATGATTTATAACATTATGAAATATTTTGAGAAATGTTATTTTAATTTAATTATTTCATAAAGGTGATGATTTATTACATGTGAGCCTTATGGATATTTGTGAAATATTTCGATTTCCTGTATTTAAAATCCATAAAGGCTATGGTACGGCTTATACTGTTTTGAGACTTAGGCCCCGAGCTTCATGCATCACATATACTGTTACTGTCACGTGGCTGATTGACTAGCTTGTCGCCTAGCAAGCGTACACCGAGGACATATTATATATCATGGCCATAGATCTCATTACTATTACTGTGTCCCTAATGGACGAGATAGCATGATTTACTTGTAGGGTGTTGCCTAGTCTCACTTATTACTTATTACTTACTGTTTACTGAAAGGATTTACGGAATCCTATTTACTGTACTGTTTACTGTACTAAACTACTGTTTACTGTTACTGATGAAAGACCGTACCAAAATACTGTGTTACTGAACTGAAAGCTACCATTTACTGTTTACTGAATCGAAAGCTATCTTATACTGTTTTCTAAACTGGTAGCTACTATTTACTGTCTACTAATTGAACCATATCGAATTACTATTTTACTGAATATACCGTTTTACTGATATACGATACGGTTACTGATTTGAAAAGAGAAATAAATGTTTATTCTAAAAGAATAACATAAGAATTATTTATAAGATAGGAATAATCGAAGAAGTAATTATCCAATGATTGCATATTTACAAATCACTGTACTGTACTGTTTTTACTATACTGAAGAGAAAAGAAGTAAACCACTATTTTTATTACTAAACTGTCACGTGTTTTAAAGTATATTGAAGTGAAAAGAGATAAGTGGTTTACTTTGTGGAAAAACAAAAATTATATCGTTTTGAAAACAATCGATTTAGTATTCTCTACAGTTGCTTCCAGGTTTTGAAACAAGCCAGGTATTTCAAAATACCTGCCTTACTCTATCTGGATCCCTAGCCGACTGTAGTATCCTTCCTACATGTGAGCCTAGAGCCAGCTAGGAAGATTTAATGAAAAAGAAAAAAATTATTTTCAGCATATAGATAGCTGAATATCAAGTGTAGCATATAACTCTCTTACTGAGCCGTGGTTTGCTCACTCCCCAATTTTAACATTTCATGTTTTGATGATGGTGAGATCCAATATTTGTGGATTACGGCTGCACATAGTAGACAATGTGACAGACCAACTAAGATATATAAGGTACGATCATTTATTTTCTGTATTTAGACATGTATACAGTACTACATTTTTGTAAATAAGATAGGGGATGTGTATTATATTAACAATGTTATATTAAATATATTTAACATTAAGTGCAAGTGAAGTATCGCAGACAACCCAACCGAATAAATGGTGTAAAATTAAGGTGAAAAATGTGGTAACGGGTCGTTACAATAAATGTCGGAATGTATCAGTTCCTAATCATCACAATATCTGTTAATCATATCCTTAATATTAGCAGTAAGATTTCCTTAAATGCAATCTTTACATGTGCCTCGAAATTTCCTTAACTTATGCCATAACTTGATAAATTTCTTATTTATTCTATCATAATCAAAATCAACAGTCACATCATTCAACATTGAAGAAAATTTGCCCAATAATGGGGTACAAGTCTACTGTATATAATCCATCACAAAGAATGCCAGAATTAGTACGTATGTTGTAATTAAGCAGAAATACTTTTCTGTTATCAAAATGAAAAGTATAAACTAACAGTAATTTCAAAACTGTCCATGGAATGTAACAACAATCTTGCTCTTCTTATGTTTTTGGCATGGATTTTAACTTTATAGCCTTAATTCACAACAATTTTCCCTTATTTGGTCTCCAGTTGCTTATGGCTTTATCAATAATAGCATCGATATCCAACCACCAATAGTTAGAAGGTACTTTTCCTAGATTAGATGCAAAATAAAGGCTAACGGAATGCCTTTCACAGATCCCAATCTAGAAAACTCTTACATTCTACCCTCTTGTGCCCAAGTTTATGACAGAAGTGGCACACATCGATATTTAGAGGTATTGGTGGAACCAGAATGGAAAATAGGCTTGGTAAATTTCTTCTTCTAAAATGACCTTTTATTGAGAGCTCTTAATAATATTACTTCAAGCAGTAATGTTGACATATTTCATCATTATGGCTGAATGAGATCTGTTAACCTGAAATATCTCCCACTCTTGAATGACAATATCAATTTTGATATTAATATGCCATACTTCCTTCTATCCATTAAGGTACGCTGAATGAGATCTGTGACCTGGAAGATCTCTGACTCTCTACCCTAGAAGGAAGTGGTTCACAATCTGCCACAAATAAATTAATCCTCTATTGCAACCTTCATCAATCTTTGCGAACTATTTCCTAATGGCATCCTTAAATACTTCTTGATTATCGAAACACTTTCTCTTATGTGCTCATTAATGGCATGCCCTATACAATCAGAGAATTCTAATTCGAGTTTTTTGAAAATCTATACTAATAATTTGTCCCCAAAGAGCTCAAATTATTGGGTATAGAAGATTAATCGACTCTCGAGACTACTTCATAGTTCAATATGCCCCTAACCATAGAGAATAATTCATATTATCTATCTCATTTGATCCTATTGGAGACTTGATATGTGATAGTTGCACAAATAATCATAATTAATGGAGGCTAGTGGAATAACTTAATAAATATTAAATTTATTCCACAATACACTACAGAGGATAAGACAAAACTGGCTGAATATAAACCTAAATGATCGCCCACCAACAAGGTAGGAACATCTGTCATATCCCAACCAAAATCCTCTCAGTCCCAAGCATCTTTCAAAGTAACAAGCAATCTGACAAGGAGAGATTTGCAACTTTTAGAGATCTTAGTAAATTATGCAACTATCACTATGCATTGCCTTATTATTATATTCTTAAATTTATCGGAATAAATCGTCAAAAAATTTTCATGACTATTCTCACGACAAGTACTAGTAAATTGGATTAATGATTTATAATTTTAAGAAAATTCACAAAATTTATTGACCAAAATTAACTATACCTAAAATATGCAATTCCTAAAGCATATGTAGTAATTTTAAGCCGAACATTAATTAATTAAATTAATTTCACATAAATGTTTTGCATTTTAGAGAGTTTATTTGTTAAAATAAATTATTAACGGAATGAGTAGACAATAATCCAAAATGGCTCAAACAAAATACCCAAATAATTTATTTAAACTTATTTAATTAGGCCAATTATTAATAATTTATGGGCATGAGTATATTTTTCAAAATTAAGTGAATTATGAATTAAATGGATAGTTGAATTTCCAAAACTTACCCCGAAATTAATTCCTCCAAAAAATTTACTTATACTCCTTTAATTTTGGGCTTAACAATTAATTATGGCTATTAAATATCAAAAATTGTCCAAAAAATTAATTAACCAAATGGCCCGTAATTAATTATTCAAAATGGCTCTTAAAATCATAATCCAAAATGACCTTTTAATTAATTATGCAAAATAGCCAACAATTAATCTAAATTTAATAGCCAAATAAAATTAATTAATCAATATGGCCCCTAAATTAATTAAGCAAAATGGCCCTAGAATTAATTAATTTTAATTACCCAAAATTAATTTTATACTAAATGATCAATTAAAATAATTAAATAAGCAATGTCCATAACATAATAAAATTATTTTGGTTTAATATTTAAATTATAGTTATATCATAAGCCAAAAAAACCAATTGAATAATAATGGCTTAAGTGGCCCAATAAACAAAGAAACAAACTTGCCCAAAAAATGGGGGCCCAAACAAAAAATTGCCCATCAAGATGCTCAAAAATTGGCCAACGAAATGGCTTGAAATTGGCCAACAAAATGGCCTAAACGAAAAAAAAAAAAAAGATATCCCTTTTTTTTTATTAATGCAGGGAGCGTGTCACGCCCCTCATTCTTGTGTCGGGTGCGTACTTTCCTTCTTCACCCGTTTCGGGTGTTGCAGAAATCTGTGTCTTTTGACTCGACCTGTCCGTTTCTCCCTTCATTTCAATCATTTTCGGTCTAGAATAAATGGGTTTTTCATCCTTAAACATCATACAACATGAATCTAACCAAATTAAGCTAGAAAAAAAATGGCAAAACAGAATGGGTTCAAAAAACCCAAAAATCCAAAAAAAAAAAAACTCAACCGAAGCTTTCATGGCTTCTCTCATTCAAACAAGAATGGTTAATGACTCTTTGGGTGAATAGCTCTGATGCCAATTGTTAGAATTCATTGAAACTCACCCGGTCATTAACACAATAATAAAATAATAAAACTAATTTTAGGTGGGTAAGCCATAACCTACCATAATCACCACCATTGCCGCCACTGCCAGAGGGAAGAGGTATCGCCAGAGATACACCGAAGGTCCGCTGGTACTGGTGGATCTGCCATAGAAGAAGAAGATGATGAGATGAATAGGGAGGAAAATGGGAGAGAGCTACTCTTGTGCACTGTCAATTCCCCTTAGCAAAATGGTTAATGGGCGACCATTTATATATTGGTGCCAAGAGTAGGGACCTCCTATAATTGTATCATGTATTATATCCGTCCCATTAAGGATTAATACATGTATAATATAAATATATTACATATATATATGGTCACACTATACACAAAATATACTACTAATTTAATTTATATGATATTAATTATACCTAACTAGTCCACATTATTGAGATATTTCAACACCAAATACACCCTACATATGCTCAACGTGTCCTTATTGTCATTTTGGAAGCCATTTTATGCCATCCTTGACTTTTGCGGTGAGCAGCATGGCCACGACAAGAGCAAAACCAAAGCTGAATCGTCAAAACGTAGATTTCCTCTAGAAGACAGCCTGGTTGAAGCTTTGAACATATGACATTTGGACGAAAATGGAACCTGATATCCCATCCAGGACGGCAAGGACTTTAGGCCCCCTCTAGGCCTCTACCTTCTATAGAGAAATTGACAAATTTTGCCTTGGCACTCATATCTCTCACATCCAAACTGCGACTTCATTCAGTCCTCCACGGAGTCATGCTTGATTGCCGGCATGGATTCAACCCAGCTTATCGGATAGTAAATAGCAACTGTGATGGAACAGGAGATATTGAATTTGATTTCTGGGGCACACGTAAAACCTGGTATTACGACACCTTCAACAACTTCGATGGCTGCGAAATGGAGTTTCAAGTTCAAGTATGCGCGGAGGAAAGCTTTGGCGATTGCCCCTTACCGTCATGGGGAGCCAATAAGGTCACTGATGCTTCGCCTCTTCTTCCAAACAACCACTTTTACAGTAATCGAAAGCAAACAATCGAAGAAGGTAGAAAAGAACTCATGGAGATGATTCGCAACATGCCCGAGTCTAGCTACGAGCTTTCTTTGAAAGATATAGTTGAAGAGAAAACTGGTTCTGAAGATAAAAGCTTTCACTTGGAAACAGAAAGTCCGACAAAGAACCGGAAGAAGAAACGAAAGGCAGTGCCGCTGTCCAGAACAGCAAGTATGGATGCTGATAGTTTCTTGATAAAGATATTTTTTCCAAGTTGTCTGAGTTTCAAGAAGAAATCAACGGCTGAAAATAGCTCCAAAGTTTCCCCGAGTCCATCTTGTGAGGGATCCGCGAAGCCGATAGATAAGCACTGGGGGATTAAAAAGATCTTCGTCCCAAGGAATCATAAAAACAGTGAAGACAGCAGCAACAGCAGCAGTACAAGCAGGTATTTCTTTTTCTCACTGCCAATGGCATGCATAGCTGATACATCATGAATCATTGCAAATAATCAGAGGCTTGATCAAGTCTGAATAAAAATAAAGAGATTCTGATAAAAAGTTTAGTAGAATCAGCCACATATTAGCGTTGACCATAACCCAAAGTTGGATTTTTTTTTAAAGAAGATCAAGTGGTTATTTAAATAAATTTTTGGTTGAAGAGTAAAAAAAGCCCTCGAAATAATGGTTTTAGCAATTGAGATTGTAATTTTTTTGGTAATTAATTGAGTTTTTATATTTCAGCTTTTACTTAATTAAGTCCTTTAGTTAGTACACATAGCAAAAAACATAACAGACTTAACAGTTTCCATCCACAAAAAGACTCAAATTGAGTGAAAATTGAAATGTAAAAGCTTAATTGATTGCGAAAAAAAGATAAGAGACTTAATTACTAAAACCATTTTTTTAGGGTCTTTTGGACCCTTTTGCCTAAATTTTTAGGTCAATTTTGATTGTTGCAAACCGAAATATGTAATCTTTGGAATTTAATTCCATTACCAATCGGGAAATTTTATATGGGATAGTTAAGTTTGCAATTAGTTTAGGGGAAACTTTCTTTTTTTAATTCTAGAAATTAAAGTGGAACTTTGAAGCCAAACAGCAGAAATTGATTTTTTTTTTCGGGTCGTTAAATAAAGGCAAGTTGTAGTAGAAAGGTAAAGCATAATTGGAAAAAAAATTAAGAAAAAGAAAAAAAAAGGAATATAAGCACAATATCAATAACTGGCTTGTTGCACTAAAGTATTGTTCACAACTTTTACTCATAATGCAGGCATGCTAGCAGAAGTTCCTTGCCTAGGTGCTGGCTATTCTTCCTTTCCAAGAAAAGTAGAGCCAAGAGACAAGGAGATTTGATCATCTGAATGAGAATAAAACTTTACCAAATCTGCTATGCCTGGTGTTAAGAGATAACGGAACAAGCCAGCAGACAGTACTAATAGGGAAGTGTCCCCTAGACAAAATGTCATTAGTTCCAAGCGGAGACTCCGTCAAAACTAAGAATTTTAGACTTAAAGCCTCAAGTTTGAATCTTGAGATGGAAACATGAGATTTCCAAAATAGTATATGACTACCCCAATTGTTTAATGTGTAGTCCAAAATCATTATTAAAAAAAAAAAGAGAATGCTATCTACTATTTTTTACTGCTTTTGCTATGTCCTAATTTTAGTTATGGGAATGTTGAAATCTTTAATGAGCTAGAAATGCATACCAACAAATGGTTCGAAGAATTAAAAGTGGACTTTTTCTTAAGATATTTAGATATGGTTCAAATCTCGAAGTCATCACTGTTTGAGGGCTTTAACGTTTACCACTCTTAACTCGAAAAGGATTAGTCTCTGATCATAAAATAGATGAGGATACCTGTGATTACACCTAAAAAAAGATATGCATGTCTTCCTGCAAATAAATAGAGCTATAATGGAAGTTATACCACAATTAGCATGTTCAAGTTAACAAAACCTTATCAAAGAATTAAAAGAAAATGTAAATAAGCATGTGCATGATATGAGGCAATTTCCAAGAACACAATATTTTATGGTAACATTACTGAGTTTTACATTCCATGCAGTAAAGCAATTCTAAAAATTAAAGCCTTTGTTGATGCCAAAAAGGTGTTAGGCTCTTCAATGGTGGACATGTTTCTTCCTTCTTGATCTCCTGCAAATAAAATACCACTAAGGTTATTCCTAGTAGGACTTTCTCCGATACTTAAGTCAGTAAAGTGTTTGAGGATATTTTAGTGGAAGTTTAGAAAGTAAGTAGAAGTATTCGAGCCTATTTTTGGTGTTTGGTTGTTCCTTTTATAGGCTGCCTTGTGAGTCCCCACTATTCCTTGGATACTGGATCTTGGCGATCGTGCCCCTCAATGTACGCTGGAGTGGGCGGTTATGCCCTATCATGGCTAAAGGTGGGCGATCGTGCCCCTTTATTCTAGCGAGTAGGCAATAATGCCTCCTTTTCAGGATAGTTGGTCGTGACATGCATGTGCCATTATCCTTCACTCCTCATTAGGGCTAAATCACAAGATGGCCCTAGCCTGTGGAATCAATGATCTCGGTGTTCATTCACTTGCTGGGCTAAGGGTGTTCGACCTTTTTGCTAGTGGGCATGGGCCTCTGAATATGGTGGTAACATAATGCCCGTTGGTGACCTCCGATTTCAAAGTGACCAATGGTCGCCGTCGGATAATATTTTGCAATTTTCTATTGATTGTTGTAAAGTCCTTGAAACTTTAGGAATTTATACAAAATTTTTTTGGCGAGTAATTTGTATTTTGAAATTTTGGGTATATTTATTGCAAAGTTGCGAGGCTGCATTTCAGGCAGCCATTTTAGTCACATGCCTATGTGGATAAGACTTTTATTTATTACCTTGATTGCGCATTAATCCTTGCGCCTCCACGTGGCAAATATATTGGGGGAGTGGTTGGTCGCATTTCTTCCATTATCTAGCCTCCACCTGGCAAAGTCGTATTGGTTTATACGACCAACTATATCTTTTCACCATCCGGTATATTTGTTTATAAAAGGGGCCTTTTCCTCAAAGATTGTTCACCATTTCTTTGCCTATTGAAACTTTTGCAAAATTTCTTCAAAGTTATCCTTAAGAGTTTTTCGTGTTTTGAAGCTTCGATTTCTTGAGTAAGTCTATTTTTCTCCTTGTTTCCTTTATCTTCATTGTGCCAATGTCTGCTAAGAGTTTTTCTACAATTAAGGTTATCGATCGATGGTTGGCCAACAATGAGTTGGTTAATATGAGGCTCACTAAGATTGAGCCTCATTACTGCTTTGCTAATATGGTTTTTAGTCTTCCTTCTAGGGGCAGTAGAATAAGTACAATAGGGATAGTAAATGAAGAACTGGAGGTACACTTTTACTGTGCCTCCTTATACAATGGGTTGAGGTTCCTTTTAAAACCCTTTTTTGCAGATGTCATTAATGATTATGACATTTCCCTTTCTCAACTGAGCCAGATCACCTAGAACGTACTAGTGGTGTTCTACATAGCTTGTA
Source organism: Heritiera littoralis (assembly GCA_031772115.1). NCBI lineage: Eukaryota > Viridiplantae > Streptophyta > Magnoliopsida > Malvales > Malvaceae > Heritiera > Heritiera littoralis. The sequence continues at coordinate 4,594,190 of JAPDPK010000007.1, read as the reverse complement.
GGGATAACTACATTGACTCGACCTCTAGATTATTTAGATATTTTTATACTATTAGACGTCGGCGTCCTTTGGCTTTTATCACTTCCAGGCAAGGGTCGAGCATTAAATAGTGCTAGGTCTTCTTTCTAACCTAAAGGGTTGAAAGGAACATTTTGTTTATATTCGGAGCAAAGATTTTAGGGTTAACTTGGAAAGGCAGGTGGTGAATGTTGCGATGAACTATACCTTTCAATTAACTAAGTAAAAGTAATTACGAAGCACTAGATTAGAGGCGATTACCATTAACTGTTTTCTAGTTAGGGATAGGAGGTCATTAAAATTGCACTAGCCAGAACTCATCGAAGTTCATGCTCCAAGTTTGGCCCTCATGATTTTGGAAATTGTAGGTTAGTGACCTTGACCCTACAATTTAGAACGAGTGTCCATCGAAGAGAGCTCTGATGACTTGGATCACAAGCCCTTAGGTACTAACACTATTAATTGTTTTAGTTAGAGTATGCTTTGGGAAAGGCTTTGAGAATTTATTTTGATCCATCTTATTTATCCTTTGCTTTCGAGCAATAGGATGCAAAGAATCAACCAAGCTTATTTGAGGGAAGCTATAGTTAGGAGAGGGTCATCTAGCTCCCAACAAGGGAAGTATTCCTCAACGATGCATAAAGGTCATGGTAGAAGCCCTACTCAAATTAGATCACTATCACCTCCTGGTGAAAATCCTGGCTAGAGCTCCAACTCCCAAGCCCTAACCAATGTCCCCACTAAACGGCTATCCACAGAGACCCAAAACCCTACTCTCGATGAATTAGTTTGTCAGAAAAGGGTTACCGTCTGCACTACAAATTGAGATAAGTCGGCCACTTCGAGGCAGGGACTAGAGGAGTTGAATGAGGATAATGACAACGAGGGATTTGACATTCCTCGGTTTAGTTGGGGAAAGGACAATTGAACAGATAGATCCTTTCCAATGCCCAGCTTTTCCACAAATAGCATTATGGCGAACAACTAGTATGCCTTGAACTTTAGTAGAGCCTTCATGTCGGTGGGCGATCGCCAATATTTCTTGGGTCTCAATCTGCTAAAGAATTTAGAGTGACCAAGTCGCCACTACTCAGGTAAAGAGACATCTTTCTTTATAGTGTTCCTTTTGTATTACGTGTCTAAGAGATAATAATTCTAAGTGTTTTTCAACTAATGCTTGTGCAATGGCAATCACTGATTACTTAGCCCATTATGGGTTAATTACTCGAGGCTTGTTGGACGGAGCTAACAGGGATAAGGATGAGGTTGTTTGTGCTATGGCGAGGCTAAGGATTGCTAAAAGAAGGCTGAGGAAGAGAGAGATACGACCCTAAAAGACAAGAATACAGCTAAGGCCCGACTTGAATTTTTAGGTGAAGAGCATGAGGGGGCCTTGGCTACACAACACATAGATCTACAGACTTAGCTCGCCATTGAGCAATTGAAGAGCACCATGCTAGAGGGAAAGGTGGCAAAGTTGGAGGCCTAGCTAGCTGGATAGAGCCAAAGAATTGAGTTGATCATTACAAATTCTATGGAGAGGGCTCAAGTGAGCTTGGCTAGTGATGCTCAATTTTCACTTTTAAGCTTCCATGTCATTTCATTCATACTCATTAACATGAATTACACTACAAATGACAAAATCACTATTGAATTAACACAATTACCCTATGAAACCCTAGTGCCCAAATCTACCTCTTGTTCATGCAATCATGATACTTCAATTTTAACTTCATAGTATTCATCTACACATCATACACAACACTATATATCAAATTGTAACAAAACAACCTCAACTAACTCTTTTCTCCCTTGGTAGTTGAATCTACCTCTTCACCTTTGAAGGGCTTTTATTCAATCTAAACACATGGAAACATTACATTAACCCCTATTCAATATAGTAAAAGTTGGTAGAAAACAAAATAAAACTTATCTACAAATCTAGCTTGAACTGAATTTTGACATACCTTTAGTATGCCTAGGTAAAACTAGTCCAAATGGAGGCGTTAGGCTGCCAAATTTGGATATGTGGTAAAAGAAAGGATGTTGAACAACTTTGATTGGGAGAGGGGGGGGGGGGGCGGTGGAAGAATTGAAAACGGTTGGAAGAGGGAGAAAATGGGGCGGCAAAATTAGGTTCCCTGATGGAACTTCATGGTTTCACCTTGTTTCCTTAGCCTCTCGATTTTTGTCTTTCACTTTGGTTTAAATACTTCACAAATTTGATAGCCAGTCACTAAATGAGGAAGGAGTTATAAAAAAATAATTTAATAATACTAATGCTTATCAATTATGCCTTTTTGACAAATATCTTATAAAATTCACATTACTGTTATTATTTCCCTTTTTCTTTAAATTTCTATTGGTTACTTTACTCATGTTAGGTGAGAATGTCTTAACTTACATCCATGCCCTAGTCATATATGACAAAAATCATTCTTTGGCCGACCATGAAGAGGGTTTATAGGGTTTTGGCCCGGTTTAGCCTCTTTGGCCCTATCGTAAAATCTTTTGACTCGGGTCTGACATCTTGATTTAACACACTAACATATTTCAATATAAGCCTTAAAGTCAAATTACAGTGTTGGTTCTGACCATTAGCTTTGTTGATCTATGGATAAAACCATCATTTTCTCATTTGTTTCTCGGTTCTCCCTAAAATTTCTAATTGAGTTCAAATTGTTGTAACAACATTAAATTGACTTATTTCAAGCCATAGATCATCAATATATGATGATTTAGATATTTTTGGGTACGTGTGTGCTCCCATGGGACCCATGAACCTGCTCGTATGGAAGTTTGCCTCACGACACCGAAAATCGATAAAACGATGATAAGTCATCTTGTATTGTTTGTTTAGTTGTATATGGGTTTAGTAAGTACTAAAATTCATTTATTACACTTTCTATCATATTCTTGTCATTCACCTCTATTACTAGTAGCAACTTCATCATCATCATCGTCGTCATCATCATCATTATCACCACTAACAAGAATAGTAGCGTTGTCTAATTCCTCTGAATATAAAAGTATTCGAGGGTTTGAAACTTCTATTTCATGGTAAACCTCTTCATTCAAATCAAGTATCTATCCATCGTCACGAATTTGAAGGTTAAATATAGCCCTTCCCATTGTTTTGAACCCGGCCTACCAATCATGATGATCTCTTTTCCAAGATGGATAAAGACTAAAGTACACTTGTCAACTTTGTTCAACTAATATAAAGGTTCGTTACTAGCGAGTGTAGATTTATTCTTGATATCAATAAGACCATGATGAGGATCAACGCGAAGACCTCCTCCAGTATCAAACCAATGACACTTGAATAACACAACTTTATTTCCAATTTGAAAAGATTCAAGCTCGATTATATCTATCAATATGCCATAAAAGTCACGTTCAAAATCATATTAACAACTTCCTTTCACACATATGTCGTTGTTCAATATTTTCCAAGATCTACCATAATCTAACATATAAAAACTTGAAATCTTTTACAAAATAACCTTGATAAGTCCTTATTACATGTCCTGGACCATGAGATATCTCAATAATACGTGGTTCAGTTTAGTTGGCATGTTCATTTACCTGAAGCCCTGAAAGTGATCAATACAATGAATAAAAGAGACATAATACAAATCTAATTTGTTTTTTTATTACAATACTTACAAATAGTTTAAACCATTTTGAAAAATGATCATGACGTGCTTTCTATAATTGAGCATCGCTGATGTTTGGATGATCTCTTTTCATAATGTCATCAAATATTTTACCATGATTTAAAGTATTAAATTAAAGAACAATTTCTAATAGCTATTTCAAAATCTTTATATTGGTTAGAATTAAGGTAACTTACTCAATATAGGGGACTATTTCCTTGCAGTTCATTAACATTTATATACATGTAACATTGTAATCATGTTCCTCTAAGTATTAAGCATTATTCGTTTTTGGCCTTATTGGTCAACCCGAATGTCTAAACATTGACAAACGTCCGATGGGATCAACATCTCCTCCATCATCATCATCTGGTGGACAGGTCAATTTTTTTTGAGCTTCGGTTTCAAAATACAACGCACAAAACAATGCTATCTCCTTCCTTATGATGCCTTACATATTGAACTTTCTAGACGTGCTGGATTTTTCATTTTTTTTAAGTGATGCAAAAACCTAAAGTCACTATCGTGAGTCAAAATTACTAAAAGTGAGGTCAGATAATAAATAATTTAATATGACACGATTTCTTGCATTCATAACAAATGATGGGTTCTTTTTCTTTTCTACTTGGTTCACCTCTATTGCTATCTCTTCTTGGAGGTCTCTTAAAGTTTCCACTAGATTTCATTCTCATAAACTTTTTAGCTCTTTTGGCAAACATTATCATCTCAAGATCCTCATTATCACCACTTTCTTCTTTATCATCCTTGCAATCTTCAAGTATGTTGTATTTCAAGGGAATCCCTACTTTCTTAGGTTGTTCTTGAATTCTTTTGACTTTCATTTCATATGTAAAGAGAGATCTGATTAGTTCAACTAGGGAGAGTGTATGTGGATCCTTGGACTCCTCTATAGTAGTTACTTTAGCCTCCCATGCCTTAGGTAAACTATTAAGTATTTTCTTCTACATCTCCACATTTGAATATGTTTTACCTAAAGACTTGAGTCCAATAATAATATTGTGAACCTTGTAAACAAGTCATTAATGGACCCATTCGGTTTCATTCTAAACAACTCATAATCATGAGTAAGCAATCCTATTTTGGTCTCCTTAACTTGAGTTGTTCCCTCATGTGTGATTGCCAATTTATCCCAAGTTTGTTTTGCATTCTCACACAATGATACTCTATTATACTCATTAGGCCCTAGTGCACAAAAGAAGGTGTGCATGGCCTTGGCATTTAACTGTGCTATCCTAAAATCATTGTTGTCCCACTCATCTTCCTTCTTTAGGACTTCTTTTCACGACCCGAAGGCCGTAACTTGCACTTGATACTCATACCTTTTCTTTTTTATAATTTTACAGACTAAATTTTTCTTTTTCTTTTTACAGTTTGTATTCAGTGTCAGTGTAGGCACTAAACCATTTTCATTCATTCTTTAATTCAATTTTGATTTAAATTACTCTCTAAAATACAAAAAGATCATTTATAGCCCAAAATTTACTATTTCTTAAAAATAGACTGAATATAATCCCCCTTATATTTTGAGATTTTCCCAGTTAACTACCTGCAAATCATCACAAGGCAACAGAACAACTTTTTCCACAATCCACAATATATTCACCAAATATATATCATCTCAACCATCCTAATATCCACAACTAATCACCACATATACATTATATAATATCATAATATTATATGAACTACTCATTATTCTAGTTTTTTTTTTTGCCAAAACTCATTATTCTAATTTACATCCCATTCTATAGTATTATACAAACGTTGCCTGAAAAATGAAAGCATATAGAGAAGAAATATTACTATACCCAGGGTATTCAACAATAAGAACTTCAAGAGTCGAAACACTATCAAGTCATCAGAATTGTTCAATGTGTCCCTTGAATCAATCTGAAAAATAGTGCTCATTTAATGAGTGAGAGCTTAGTAAGTCATTTATATAAGTGCAGAGTTAGAATTATACTATTCTAATGAAAATGCATAATGTCATGTGATGAGAATTCACTATCAAATCATTCTCTTATTTGTCGTGTAGTATATACATGTTATGCTCTCAATTCAATGTAGTGATACTACAACTTGGCATATGTTGCATAAACCATGAAATCATATTATGTCTTCTAGCATGCAAACATATTTGAGATGTTTGCAGTCTTTTAACATGTAAACATATATGAGATATTTGTAGTCTTAAAAGGTGTAATACATATTCGTTTAAACATGTTCAAAACATGCAAAATATCAAAACATCTCGGTTTTAATTTCAAGACATGCTTGAGGATATGCATGATTTTCATTTCATGTCACATGTAACTTTTGAAGCATATTTTGAGCCATGTACAATATCAAAATACATTTCATATACCATAAAACCGTATCGAGTTTAGAGTTCATTTCTGTTTTAAAACCATACTCTAAACTGCATTTCATATCGTTTGAGACTAGGCTGGATCCCTAATGCACTATCAATAAAGACTTAAATCACTGTAGCTAGCAGTGAAAATCATATCATCGTCCCCTGGAAACCAACTACGACGCTATCTATGGCTATAGACCTCATATCTCTTAGCCCTACTGATCAGGTGTGACTGAGCCCTATCCATGACTATTGTCAGACAATCATCTATCCCTAATGAGTAATCTCTAATTAGGTGGCTTCCACTATGCTTTATTGAATTTAACTTCCTTAGGGTGCCTATAGTCTCATAAAACATTTAACTTTTCTTATGAAAATAGTGCAATGTACGTAATTCATTTCTTTAAGATCATTTACATATATATGTACATATGCGTACACTATAAATTCATTATTTTCAAAACCATTTAAGCATCCAAAGTATTCTTCTAAGCACGATAAGAATAAATCCTTTCAAGTTTCATGTATAGAAATAAGGCATACTTAGTGGCGAAAAAATTCAAGTAGGTGAAATGAAAACAATACAATGGAATACTCATGAAATGCATGAATGCTTATCATTCCATCTAGTGATGCCTATAAGTCAATACCATATCGATTCATTTCCGGTTAATATCGCATCACTGTGGTACTTTATTGAGCTTAACATTGTACATGCATTTCATTTCATTAAATCGAGTCTCCAGATACTCAAATCATTTCATCATTAAGTTTCAACCTATACAGTATAATCCTACTTCTATGTTATATAAATGTCTTACCTACTCTTATGCTTAATGCTCGAGCGTCGAGCTTAGCCGAATCTGTGTTCGTCACCTTAGCATTGCACTACACATTCAAACGCCATTAATTGATTCAGTGTTAGCTTGATAAAAATATATATATTTAAACATATATTTTTGAAAATGGTACGATACCCGGCATCTTCACTTACCCATTTCTTTAAATCACACAATATGCGAGCACTCACGATTTTTAGTTAGATCCATGTTCGTCGTTTAATCTTCCACAGGACCTCCACGTTAATGATCTTTTCCTATAATTCCGTATTATCCCATACTTGAGAATTAATTAAACGTGTTTATATTAGTATTCATGGGTATATCACTAGAATCTCAATTACCTTTGTTTCCAAAAATTCCCTTGGAGCTCACTGTTCACAGCCCCAAAATCAGCACAAAATGTAGGATGAACCCGTACCACGCAACCTCTACTTCTTCTAGTCTTCCTATAAATTTGGCCAAGAAAAGTCCAACCAATATCTAGTCTTCACAAACAGTTTTGGTCAACACTAATAACAGCCTAAAACAGCCAAAGAAAAGGCCTTACCCCGACATTTGACCCTCCAAACAGCTCTCATTCACCCGTGTGTGCAGCAGCTCAATACCCTTTCGAATTGTCTTGTTCAGTTGGTATTTTCCAGCCCTATTATACCGCCCATAAAGCATAAAAGAGAATGCCCTGTTTTAGACCTAGAAATGCCACGCACAGCCCCACTGTTTTGCTTGAACCAACCCCAAGTAAAGCTTTACGATTCAGCTAAATTTTCAGCTCCCAACAGCCTCTGTTTTCTCTTCTCTGAACAGTCCTATGTTCCAAACTCCCCTTCTTTTGACCCTTCTTTCAAGCTCGAGAATACCACACCAATGGCGTTCCTAAAAATCACAACAGTGCCCACCTTGCTGCTGTAACTTCCGTCTTCATTTGTGCCGTCGGTTTCTGTTTTCTCTCCACTGAGATTCGCTCAGGAAGATAAGGGGAATGAAGGAAAGAAAGATGTATTCGGTGAGTGGCGAGAATGGACTGACGTGTGAAGGAGCAGCAAAGAAAAGCTGCGAGGTTAAGAGGAAATGGGAGAGTTTGAGAGCAAACAGCAGTAGATTAAGACAGAAAAGAGAGAGCCGGCTGAAAAGGATTGATGGAAGAGTAAAAAATTTCAAAGAAATCAAAAGAGGTGATGAGATTTGTCCGTGTGATTCGACGGGTTGGTAGGATTTTTCCCATCAATCCGTAAAATATATATATATATATATATATATATATATATATATATTATATATATATATATATTTTACTCATTCCATTATTTTATTATAACCTTTTATACATATTTTTATTTTATTTATTATATATTATTATTTATTTATTTATATATATATTTATATTTTTTTTATACATATTACACATCCTTTGTTCCTACAAATACGTTTTTACCTATATATGTATATTCCCGAATCTATACATATAAATTCATGCGTGTAATTTTTAATGATACATATACATCTATATATACTTATCATATATATTTTTACTTCCTTTGTTCATATGTTTATGTATGTATATATATATTTTACATTTCATTATTCGTATTTATTTATGTACATGCACATGTACGCATGCATGCATGCACATCGCATACATGTACGTTGTATGCATTTAACTTGGTTCATGGCGTATGAAATCGATCATTTATGTATATAGGTACAAACTCCTTTCATATCTATTTAACGTACATTATATATATATATATATATATATATGATTTTCATGTACGTGTCATGTTATTCCCAAAAGATTTTGAATTTTTTGCAATTATAGCCAAAATCTTACATTTGAAAATCTCAAAATTACATCGTTGCATTCTATTCACTTGCATTGCCCATAGAGTACATATTTAGTTTAGAAAAATTATGGCTCTCACACTTCTTCCCCATCACCCTTTTTTATTGGGACAAGAGGTCCTTTAACAGTGATTCTCCACACTTCATAATCATTAGCTTGTACAAATAGCATCATCTTAGTCTTCCAATATGCATAATTCTCACCATTAAAGAGTAGAGGTCTAACCATAAAGTGTCCCTCTCCTACAAGATTTGTACTACACTAGTTTGAGCCATTTAGTTCATTTTAGCTCGAAGGTGTTAGTCTTTTTCTAATCTCGAGCACAAATTCTGATATCAATTGTTGGCTCTAACCAAGTGAGGGGTGAATTGTTTACTTCTAAAATTGTGTTCTTGAGATTTTTCTAGCTAATCTGCACAACTAACACAATATATAAATCAAAATGAATACCTAAATGTAAAGAGTATAAGGAAGAAAAAAACAAACACAGTAATTTATAGAGGTTCAGCCAATCTCGTGCTTACGTCCTATCTCTTTGAGCCTCTTGTCAAGGTTGCTAATTCCACTATCTTGTGAATCACGTACACACTACTTCAAGGTAGGTGAGACCTCTTACACTTTCTATTGAAGGCTAAGGAAGAAACCACTAAATTCTCTTCTTAAGAGACTACCTAATCACTCACAAATAAACCTTACAAAGGTTACTCTCCCATTGAATGCAAAAAAGTGAATTGGTAAGAGTTTGTGTACAATGTAGAACCTCTTGAAGGTAAGATTACACAATTTGAAGTACACGAGAGAATGAAAGAAAGGATTTTGAGCTTGAAGATTTGCTTTCAAGATTGAATATGATAGCACAGTGATTCTTGCTGCCTCCAAACACTTTAATGCAGCTATTTACACCCCATCTAATGTTGAGGAAGGTTGTTGAAGCATTTAATGCATTTCTTCCGATTGAAACCCTTGAAAAATAGCCGTTTGAGGCTTTCTTGTACATAAAGGATCGATCCCCTAAACTTCCTTTCAAGGGAGATCAATCCTGCTTGAGGGGGATCGATCCCTTGTCTGTTCTTGCATTTTTTTTGGGCTATTTTAAATTGAAAAATGCATATAAATCGATTCTAAAATCATATCAAAGTCATTTTTCAATCTCATTTGAATGTTCTTTAACTTAAACACATGAAAACTTAGCCAAAAAATTTACAAAGTAATTTTCTAAAATATATTCAATAAAATCATGAGAAAATTACTTAATACAATATCTAAAAATATTTTCTAGATAAATTAAGACCAATTAAGAATATGCAATTAAAATATGATCTTATATCTGATAAAAACATTCAATATGGTTTGTGAAAATAAAAAATATTTAAGCAAATTTACAAATTTAATCAACACTAATGTGCTTAAGTTTTTGTTATTTCAAAATATACATGTATCAATTTAAAACCAACATAATTACAAGCTAAGCCCTAAATTTTCTCTCTCTAGATTTCAAATTCCAAACTAACTCTAATTTCTAGCAAAATCTAATATGTTAATGTTTAAACTACCAAAACTTAAATTTCTTACCGTTCTTACTCCTTGGCCAAAAGCTACGAGGTTTTCTTCTTCAAATTATAGTTTTCTCTCTATAATTTTCTTAGGGATTTTCTCACTCTAAATGGCCATAAAAGACGAGGGAATGGTTGGATATTGCATGTGGAAGAGGCGGTTCACGAGGGTGAGAGTCACGTCCTATGGCTGCCACGTGGTAGCCTCTCATGGTCGTAAGTGAGGTGAGGAAATTTTCAACTAAGTGTGCTTGCAAAATAATATTTATAAAGGAGGGTTGTTTGTTAATTTTCTAGTTTCTTCACTTTAGTCCCTAGATTTTGTTCAATTAAACCCTTAATCCTTTATTTAACATGATTAATCTAATTATTCTACAATTACACATCCAATTCTAATTGCCTCTTGATAAATAACTTGAATTTTCCTTAAATTCCTTCTTAACTCCAATAATTACAATTAATTAACTTAAATTAGGTTTAGAGAAATTTTTAGATCTCACAAACCATGAACGACGATAAATTACACGAAAAAAAAGGAACGAAGGAAGGAGCTTTCAATGCAACAATGAGGGTAAAATTGTTATTGTCATTTCTATCCTGATAATTTAAAAGATCTTCATTTTCTTTACGATAAATTCAATTCGTGTTTATCATGTTCAGTAAATATTACTGTCCTAGAGCATGTCCTTGTAATTTTCTTGATAGCAATAATTACAATTAATTAACTTAAATTAGGCTTAGGGGAAATTTGGATCTCACAAACAAAGAGAGTTGGTAAAGTACACCAAAAAAAAAAAGGAATGGAGGACGGAGACAATTTTCTTTCAATGCAATAGTGAGGGTAAAATTATCATTTTTGTTTCTATCCTGATAATTTAGAAGGTATTTATTTTCTTCTCAGTAAATTAGACCTGACAATCTTAGACACGACACGAACACGACACGAATAAATGGCACGAGGTGACACGAGATGACAGGGGATTAAAATTAAGTAAAATTAATATATGAATGTGGTAAAAGCTAAAAATAATATTTTGAGTTTTTCGTGTCGACACGAATTTTTGATACGAATACACGACACGAACACGACACGAACACGATTTTACATGACACGAAAACGAATTTTTGACACGAATTGCCAGGTTTACAGTAAATACAATGCATGTTTATCATGTGCAGTAAATATTACGGTTCTACAGTATGTCCTTGGAATTTTCAGAATTGGTGTAAGTTGTCACCTCGTAACCTTAAAAGGAGACTTGTTTCATATTTTACTAGCAAAGTAAAGAATGTTTAATTAGTATAGAGCAAGTTCTTTTTACTATCTCGACTCTACGTTTAATAATCAAAAAAGCAAAGTCACGTGAAAGCATTTTGCTTTGTAATTTTCCCATCTTTCCATCCCATTTGATTTTTGATTTTTGATTTTTGATTTTTGATTTTTTTTTAGTTATGGTAACTAATTTTTAACACTTTGATAAGAAACCAAATTATATTTATTTTATTGTTTGTTGTGGTATGATAATTTTTTTTTGAAATTTTACCGCAGATATATTATAAGCTTATTGTACAAAGTTTTTTTTAGTGCATGTACATATAATTTAATTTTTATTTATATTTTACAATCTAAGATAACTTTGAAGATAAGTTCACATCTATCATTTTTTTAATATAAGCTTCAAGGTTTAACTCCTCGATTTCCTTTTAATAATAATTTAAACAAAAGGTTATATACTTTTATGACAACGTACATATTTTTTTTAAAAAAAATTATTAAGCTCTATTGATATACATTAAGTTCATTGTGCATTTTCTTTTCCTGTTAAATGTAAATATGTTTTATTTTTATGTACATATTTCTTTTGGGAGTAGATTTATAATTAAAAATCTTATATTTCAAATAAGATTCAAAATCACGTTAAAAAATCCTTTATAATGAGAAGTTTTCTCAAGCAAGTCGTTTTTCAAAAAGGAAAATAAAATGTACCTATAGATAAATTAGGCTCATTGTGCATATGATTTCAATTAAATTAAATGTACATATTTTTGTGCCTATGTATACATTTCACAATCAATGAAACCAACAGTATAGGTATTAGGGTCAATATAGTAAAAATATTTTCCTTTTTGTCAATTTCTAAGCTTAGCACTTTCTTTTTAATAAATAGTTTTGGCCATTGCTGCTTTCATTGTAATTCTCTTTAATGCACTATCGTATATAGTCTTTATGCATTATTAATGCATTGAAAGTTGACACTTAATTAATAAGCCTTATGAGCAATTTGAAAATAAATTTTTTGTATTTATTTTTAATGGTTTGATTTTTTTTTGTTTGCTTATTGATAATATGTCAACATTTGATGCATTAATAGTATATAAAAATTATATACTATTTGTGCATCATATACAAACCTAATTTGCAATGACATACTCAAATGTCTTTTATAAAAAGGATTTTTGCAGTCCGAAAATATAAATTGTATGTCCCAATTGGGAAATTCCACAATAAGTTAAAATTTTACTATTTTCGTTTTCTTTTCTTTTGCCTTCCCACTGATCTTTTGGGACTACTGTCATGTTTCTACTTTGAATTCTTTTTTCTTTTTTGTTCATTAGTTTCTTTTTTGAATTCATGAACTGCTTTTACTCACCTGAAATTCTATTTGGCATCTTGTTTCTATTCAAAGTCCACCTCACTTTTATATAGTTTTCTTTGCCATGACGTTAGCTCGTGTATCAAATTCAAATGGAAGAGATGCTCTTTTTCGATGTAAATGTAAGCATGCCAGCATCTAGAAGAAATTCAGCCTGCGAAAATTTCCAGGAAATGACAACTAAATGAATATAATCAGGGGTGGAGCCCCATGAGCCACCTTTGGCTCAGAAAGAAATTTTTTTAATTTATATTATATAAGTAAATTTTTATGTTTTACCCAATTTTATTTTACTTTTTTTTATGAAACGTTTGACGGATGAAGTTTAATGTGAGAACCAATTTTTTGTACTGTACATGTGTAATTAAATAATTTTTAATTTATTTTTGAATATATTTTGTAAATTATAAATAAATAGTGATGTGGGTCCCACTTGAATTTTCGTGGTTGAATGTATGTATGACTAAAGAAACAGTGTACGGATGGTGTAATGATATTATTAGGGAAATTTTGAGGCCAAAATACCTTATTTGCATCATTTTGAGAAGTATAGCAAACAAATTGAAAAATGACGGTTACGTCTGGAGGATATTTTCATAAATTGTGCCCAAACTAAAATGAATTGGGAAGAAGTAAAAATACCATGATATTCTACATGAAAATGAGGTTAAGATAGTGTTAAGAGATCCATCGAAACGGTGGTTAAATTGGAAAATTTAGCTGGCGGTCCTTAGGGGTAAAATTGTAATTTCACGCAATCGATGTACTGCACGTCGACGAAACCACTTTTATTCTTCAAAATACATTTAATAAGAGTATTTGGTGATGGAATCCAAAATTTTGGAGTGCGATTACTTAGTTTTACTACTATGGAAGCTTAAAGGCAAAATCGTCCAAAAGTTTCATAACCAAGAGCATTTTAGTAATTTTTTCTATTTCTAGAAGAGTCTTTATAATTCCATCAGCCACTTGCCTGGCACTATTCATCATCCCTCCCACTCATTCTCACGCCATTCTTGAGAGAAAAGAAGAAAAAAAAAGAAACAAAGAAAAACACTATTAAATCTTCAAAATTTCAACAAACACATAGCTAGAAAAATATTGTACTCACTCTCCTCTATCTACCCATACTAATAGATCATAGAATAAGTGGCAAAATTTAGAGTTAGGAAGCCTCAAAGTTTTGGCCAATGTATGTTTTTAACTATGCATTTTGTTTCTTTGAGTTACAATGGTGTAGGATAATTCATTCAAACTTGCTAAGCATGTCTATGGCATTGGTTTTGATTTAATTGAACAAAATAAAATTTTTCCATGCAAGGGGGTTTTGGCCAAGCTTAGAACCTAAGGGATTTATGATGTTCCGTGCATGAAATTGGTGCTAGATGATGAAATGGTAAGGCTAAGCAAGAATATGAGATTTGATTGTTGAAATTCCTTAGGAATTTCAAGAGGGAAGATTCGGCCATGGTAAGGAGACCCATGCCCATGGCTGATTTTGATGGTTTTGAGGTGCCATTAGACTGTAGGAATTACAAGGAGTCTACCGGTATGCTCAGATTTAAAATCCAACTTAAAATGGAGAAGTTAAGCTTTACTACAGGTAAAAAATATATTGCATAAATATTTGCAGTGTACAAGGTGGCTACAATTAGTCATGAATAATAGCTTAAAAATAAGTATTAAATGAGTTAATATTTTTGGTGAAATTATCTGCAGCCTGGGACTATCGGTTTATGAGTGGTGCACTCGAAGACACCGAATAAGTCAGAAAGGTAAGGGATGCATATGTGAACCGTAAGGATATCTCGAATGCATGATTTTGCTACCAATAATTTTATGAGAATATTTTAGAAATGAAATGCCTTTAAAACTCTTGAAAAATATGTCAATTATATGTTATTTTTTATTATTAGGGTTGTTTATATATATATATATACAACAACAGGAAAGAAAATCAGGAAATCCCCTAATCTTAGGCTACATATTTTTTCCCTAAAAGACAGAGAATACAATAACTACTAAATCTCCTATATTACAGCACACAGTTTCCTAAAATAAGAAAAAACTGTTTTCCCACACTCCTCCTTAAGCTAATGAATAGATGTTATCCATTCCAAGCTTGTCAACTAGACTCTGAAAAACTGGGCTGGACAGCCCTTTTGTGAATATATCTATTAGCCGATTCTTTGTGTGGACAAACGAAGTGCAAATCAGGCCACTGTCAAGTTTCTCCTTTATAAAATGCCTGTCAACTTCTATATGCTTTGTGCGATCATGTTGTACAGGATTATGTGCAATGTTGATAGCTGACTTATTATCACAATACAATCTCATTGGACCTTCCCACTAGATCTTCAAATCTTCCAAAATTATCTTCAGCCATAGGAGCTCACCCCAAGTGCCATTGACCTGAATTCTGCTTCTGCGCTTGATCTTGTAACCACATTCTATTTTTTGCTCCTCCATGTAATAAGGTTTCCACCCAAGAATGTACAATAACTTGAGGTTGATCTTCTATCATCCACTGACCCTGTATAATCTGCATCAGTATAGGCTTCAAGACTCAATCCTCCTCCTCGTCTGAATAAAATTTCCTTACCAGTTGAACCCTTTAAGTATTGTAGGATTCTATTCACAGCCCTGAGATGAGTTTCTTTGGGATTATGCATAAACTGACTCACCACACTAACAGCGTATGCTATGTTTGATCTAGTGTGTTATAAATAAATCAATTTCCCAACAAGCATTTGATAATTACCTTTATCAACTGTAGCATCTTCTGGAACATCACCTAGTTTATGATTGGGCTCCATGGGTGTGTCAACCGGCTTACATCCCAATTTTCCCCTATCCTTCAGAAGATCCATCACATACTTCTGTTGAGATATGAAGATTCCTTGCTGAGAATGGGCTGCTTCTATGCCAAGAAAATATTTTAGTTTCCAAAGCTCTTTGATCTCAAACTCTTTCACCAAACAACTCTTTAACTTTTCAATTCCTTCTATATCATCTCCAATCACTATTATTCCATCCACATAAACCAACAATGTTGTGACTTTCCCTGAAGCTAAATGTCTCATAAACAAAGTATGATCACCTTGGCTCTGTTTGAATCCAAGGTTCAACATTACTTTGGCAAACCTTCCAAACCAAGCTCTTGGAGATTGTTTGAGTCCATACAACGCCTACTTCAATCTGCATACTATTTTTTCTTCATTTGTAGAGACAAATCCAGGAAAAAGTTCTATATAAATTTCTTCTTCAAGATCGCCATGTAAAAAAGCATTCTTGACATCAAATTGCTGCAATTTCCATCCAAAGTTGGCAGCCAATGACAATAATACTCTTACCGTATTCATTTTTGCAACTGGAGCAAATGTCTCAAGATAGTCTATGCCATAGGTCTGAGTATAACCTTTGGCAACTAGTCTTGCCTTATACCTTTCCAATGAGCCATCAGACTTATATTTCACTGTAAAGACCCATTTACACCCAACCGATTTTTTTCCTCTCATCAATTTCACCAAATCCCAGGTTTTGTTTTTCTCTAAAGCCTTCATCTCCACCTTCATGGCATTTCTCCAATTCTCATCTCCTAGTGCCTCGAATAATGTTTTGGGAATGGTAATGCTATTAAGGTTAGTAAGAAAGGCCCTATGACTATGAGATAGGTTTTTGTAGGACATGAAAAGGTACAAAGGATGTTGGGTACAGGTCCTAGTTCCTTTCCTCAAGGCTATAAGGATGTCAAGATCATTTTCTTTTTGGGTATCTAGGACATTAGGATTGGGAGAAGTGGTTTGATTACTTACTTTAACAGTCACCGGGTTTGGATCAAATGATTGTGCTTGCACCGGTTGAGAGAATGGCCCTTTCTTTCTTGAATAAACCTGGAGTGGACAAGCATGGTTTATTTTTTGTTTTACAGTTGTAGAAGGAGGATCACTTTCTACTGAAATAGGAGTAGTAGGGTCAGTAGGATCAGAATTGGATTGAATAGTTTGGATAGGGGTGGACTCAGACTGGACAGACTCAGACTGGATTGGAACAGAAGAGGACGACTTAGACACAAGCAGCTCAAGAAGGAAAGAGTCTTCATCCTTATCCTCTATGAATGTCGTCAACCTCTAAAGATAAGGATTGTGAAAGTATTGATCGTCTTCAACAAAGGTGACATCGGCGTACACATAAAATTTCCTTGTGGGAGGATGATAGCACTTATAGCCCTTTTGAGTGAACGAGTAACCAACAAAGACACACTTGAGAGCCCTTGGATCAAGTTTGCCCCTATGTTGGGAATGTACATGAACAAAAGCAACACAACAATATATTTTGGGAACAAGATTGTTGGTGACATTGAAGTTGGGATAGAATTTTGCAAACACTTGTGTGGGACTTTGAAAATCAAGCACCCTTATGGGGAGTCTATTAATGATGTGAGCTGCAGTTAACACAGCTTCTCCCCAATAATTTTTTGGAACTTGTTTTTTGGAAAGGCTCGGGTAACTACTAAAAGATGGCATTTTTCCTTTCAGCCACTCCGTTTTGTTGGGGAGTACTAACGCAAGATGACTCATGAATGATGCCATGTTGTTGAAAGAATGGAGAGAGGATTTGATTAAAATAATCTTTTGCATTATCATATCGAAATCGTTTAATCCCCACTCCAAATTGTGTCTAAATCATATTGAAAAATTTTTGAAACACAAGACTCACATCCGATTTGTTTTTTAAAAGAAAAATCCACATCATACGAGTACAATCCTTAATAAAGAGACAAACCAACAAGCCCTGGAGATGTTGGGTACAGTAGAAGGCCCCCAAATGTCACTATGAATAAGAGTGAATGGAATAGATGTTTTTTTATTGCTTATTGGAAAAATAGCACGTTTATGCTTTGCGAGTTCACACACATCACAATGAAAGCTTTCAACTGAAATTTTACTGAACAATGAAGGAAACAAAATTTTAAAGACATGAAATGATGGATGACCAAGACGAAGATGATGAAGCCAGACTTTGTCTTTTTTGGATTTGAATGACTCGGAAAGGAATGACAAAGGAAAACGATTTTTAACACTACATTGTTCACTTAGCTCTTCAAGATAGTAGAGGCCATCTCTCTCCCTAGCATGTCCAATCATCTTCCTCGCACCCTGTTCCTGGAATACACAATGAAAAGGATAAAAAATCACATTGCAATTAGCATCTTTGGTTTGTTTTTGGATAGACAAAAGGTTGGTGAACAATTTGGGGACATGAACATTTTTCAGTGTAAGTGAATCAGTAATAAAGATATCTCCTTGACCAGCAACAATAGTGATTGAACCATCAACTATGGTGATTTTCCTATTACTAGGGCAAGGTGTATATGAGATAAATTTTGTTAAGGAAAAGGTCATATAGTCTGTGGCTCCTGAGTCGATGACCCATGTGTTACGGATATTATCCGAAGCATTAGAGGGATGAGAAGGAGTAGATATACTTGAAAAGGCTAAATTACTAGTACCTACCGAAGTAGATGGCTTTTCCAGCGAACTCAAAAGGTTCTTCAATTTCTCAATCTCATTTTTATTGACTCCAAGAGGTGTTTCTTGGTTGCTATTATCTTCGGTTAACTGTACTCCAGCCATATGAGCTTAAACCTGTCCTCTTCCTTGTCCTCTCTTCCCTATTTCATTCTTGTTTGGGACCTACGACCTGCCATGGAGCTTCCAACACTTTTCTTTGGTGTGACGAGGCTTTTTACAATAGGTGCACCACAAATTGTCTCTGTAAAGGATTTTGACTGGCCTGGCTATTTGCTTTCTTCTGTGGATGGCTGCTCTAATGTAGTACTCTTTCTGCTCATTGTTTTTGACACCAATGCAGAGCTCTCAACAGATACATTCTCTACATTAACTCCTCCTCTACCTTCTTCAGCACGAATTATTGAAATTGTCTCATTAAGAGACGACAAATCCTCCTTGCCAAGCACTTGGACCCGTACTGCATCAAATTCCATGTTAAGTCCAGCCAATAATTCATAAATTCTCTCCTTTTCAATGAACCTCTTAAGTGCAGTTGCGTCTTCACTACACTTCATCTGGGTGCATTGATAATGATCCATCTCTTGCTAAAGACTTTGCAAGAGATTGGAATATTTAGTAACTGTTCGACTTCCTTGTTTGGTGGCAGCAATCTTAGTCTTAATCTCATAAATTAGCACAGCATCGTGAACCTTTGAATATGTCTATTTGATAGCTTCCCAAATTCCCTTGGTAGTATTAAGAAACATGCAAGTATCACTAATTTCTAGAGACATGGAATTCCAAAGCCATGACATCACCATTGAGTCTTCCTCATCCCACACATCAAATCTTGGATCTCCCTTCTTAGGGCAAGTACCGAGTAAATGATTCAATTTGCCTTTGCCCTTTAAATGTGTCCACACCAGTTGCGACCACTTCAAATAATTTCTCCCATTTAATCTGTATGCGGCTTGAATATTGGGTAGTTCCCCAGCAGCAGAGTAGCGATTCTCAATGGCTTGGGTCTCAGTCACGAGAGGTTTAGATGTGTGGCTGCCATCAGTGATGTTCGACATGGCTCAAGAATAACCGAGGAAGAGCAGAAAAAAAAGGGGAAAAGAATTTCCGGAATGGGAACCAAAAAAAAAAAAATAGAATCGACTTTAGGAGGAATACAAATTCCCAGAGGAAGAACCTAAAGCTCTTATGCCATCTTGAAAAATATGTCGATTCTATGTTATTTTTTATTATTAGCGTTTTTTACATATATATATACAACTGTAGGAAAGAAAATCAGGAAATCCGCTAATCTTAGGCTACAGATTTTTTCCCTAAAAATCAGGGAATATAATAACTACTAAATCTCCTATATTACAGCACACAATTTCCTAAAATAAGAAAAAACTGTTTTCCCACAGAAACTATGAAAATTGTGGCTATTGGCTGGTTTGAACTTTGGTTGAATTTGCAGGAAGGCTAAGGTATTAGCAGCCATTATGCTGCTAAAATTTCCTAGAAAATTTACTAAAAATGTCATGAAATATTTTAGTGCATATTTGAATTATTTCCTAGCATTGGAAATGAGATATTCAATATTTTTCATAAAACATGAATATACCGAAAAATATTATTTAAATATTCATGTTACCAAATTTGATGAAAGTAAAGCTACTGAAAATTTCTCCTAAATGCTTTACAGTGTAATAAGTGGTTTAAAAAGGGAAATGTTGAGAAGTGAATATTTTATAAATTATTTTCAGTAAATATTCACTAGACTGAAGATTTTAACTATTTTCTTGATTTCCATAAAGGCGATACAATGATGAGAATATTGTTCTGAGACTGATATGCCCCTTATCATGCTGATATGTGATATGTTAAGCTGTTGATACTGATCTTATCTTCAGCGTCCCGATTGACACCTGATCAATGTACGATTGAGGACAATTCTAGACTATGGCCATAGATCTCATATGATGATTATTATATGTAAAACCTGATTCTACTACACTGTACAATATACTTGTACTTATTTAGTTATTAAATAAAGTTTATTTGGTGAAATTAAATGAATTGGGTATGTGGGCCCCACCATGAATTCTACTGTTTTATTGAGGATATAAATGAAATATGGTATTCAAAAGGTGAAATAAATATTAAATAATTATTTGGAGGCATAAAAATAATTTTTTGGAATTTTGGGGTTATTTTATGAATTTTGGAAAACAAATTGGAAAATGACGGTTATGTCCTAAGGGCATTTTCATAAATTACGCCACATGGAAATGAGTTGGGACAAAGTAAAAATATCATGATAATCTACTTAAAAAGTGGAATATCATGGTGTCAAAAGATTTGATAAAAAAGTTGGTTTGATCGGAAAATTTCGCTGGCGGTTAAAAAGGGGTAAAATCGTAATTTCACATTATCGATACACCGCGCGGCAACGAAACCATCTCCATTCATTAATTTATATTAAATGTGATTCATTGGTGCTGGAATCATAATTTTTGAAGTTCATTTGCATGGTTTTGATGAAATCGGAAACTTAATGGCAAAACCCTTAATATTTTAAGTAACAAGAGCAAAATGGTCATTTAACATGAAGGGAGATTGGTCAAATTAGTCAATAATGACCAGAAATTGACTAAAATAAATTAATATGAATTTAAATAAAATTTATAAGCTGGAAAATAATAACAATTGTGTGATAAAGAAATAAATGGTGGAAAATGGAAAGGAATTTTATGGTGGCGACAAGTGGCAACTTTCCATTGGTTGGAAGAAGACTAAATTCAGCAAAATTTTGCTGAAACAGCCGGCAATATTCCTTCTTCTTGCCCAGCAACTCCACGACACTCTATAGCCAAAGAAGAGAGAAAATTTTCAAGCTTCAAAAACACCAAAAATAAAAGGAATTTCAAGAAACCTATTTCTAGCAAAATTATTCCCCATCTCATGCTCTATCAAACCACCCAAAAACACATTGAATAATTGAAAATTCAAGGAGAAAAGGGAGGCAAGAGAATTCGGTTAAGGTAAGATTTACACCATATTTTATTGTTTTGTTTAATTCTAAAGTTGTATTTTAGCTAAATCTAAGGTGTAGAAAAAGATGGTGGCATTGGATTTAATTTATTTTGGCTATATGAAAATTTGCCATTAAATGGAGGCTACGGTTTGCTTGGGAATATAGTGATACCATGCCTTTTCTTGCATAAAAATGGTAAGAAATCATTGAATGAGATGGAATAAGAAGGTTAGAAACATTAAATTGCAAAAAGGAATTAAAATCAAAGAATTTGCCATAAGAAGGGGGTTCGGCCAAGAGGTTTTTAGGCATGAAATTATGCTGAATTTTATGGTTTAGTAGAAAATTAATGTAGAAATTAAAAGAGGAAGGTTGTTGAAATCAAAACCGAAAAAGGAATTAAAACGGGAAAGTTCGGTTTTAGCACCAGTCTAAATAATACTGATTGTGCATGTATAGTATCATTTATGACTGCATTTTATGGAAGTTAGTAGCTTAAAACTAAGAGGAAAAATATTGATAATTTTTAATAAAATTATTTTGCAGCCGAGAATTAAGAATTACGGTAAGCGCAACCGAAAAGTTCGATTTTGCGACACAGGTAAGGGAGAAGTGTGTGAGTTGTAGAGATATAGTGAATGCATGTTTTATTAAGATAAATTTTATGGAAATGTGGAGAAAATGATTTGGTTTGAAACATGCATGAATTGTGGTTGAAAAGATGGTTTATATACTATAATTCAGTGCAGGAGGTTAGAAATTCGCAGTCGTTATGCTGTCGAAAAATTTACTGAAAATATTCTAAAATATTATAAATATTTTAGATGCTTGAACTTGAGTCAAATGACATATTTGGAAACCATTTATATAACTTTTCCATAAAACTGAAATTATTAGAGAAATATGAAAATTAAGAGCTTGTTTGGTAATGTTTTTGTTGTGTGTTTTATGTTTTTGTTTCTAAAATTGAAGTAAAATTATGTTTGGTTGGTGTGTTTTTATTTTCTAAAAATGAAAACAAAATTCAAAAATTTAGAATGTTTTGGAAATAGTTGAAAACATAAATTTGTTGTTTTCAATATTTCAGAAACATTTTGTTATTGTTACCGCATGGGTACTATTCATTCGTGCTGCTACAGTAACCACGAAAAAGGGTGAAAAATAAAAGACAGCCTCCTGTTTAGCTTTTGGCAGTATTCAAACTTGTTCCCTCCTTCAATAAGAGAGCATAGGCCACCTTCCCACATCAATGTCTATCGTTAAGGATTAACAACAAAAATTTGTTATCCAAACATGTTTTCAAAATTAATAAATTGAAAACAAAATGAAAATAAAACAAAACAAAATTTTCAAAAACACAAAACATAAAACATAAAACACACAACAATTCCAAACGACACCTACATAAGTGAGAAATTAATTATGATTTAAATGATTTTAAATATTCAAAATGAATATTTATATATTTTCTCACTTTATACATGAATATTAACCGACTAATTTACTGTATTTGGAAAGGGAAAAATAAATACCTTTTTGGAAATAATTATTTAAATAAATGAATTAATTTATAAAAATTTCCTTAAAGGTATTTTATGAGAAAACAAATTGATTTTTGATACTTAAGCCCCGAGATTCATGCTTACTACTGTTATTGTTATACTGTTACTGTTCACGTGGCTGATAGACTCACCAAGTTATCAGCAGTCCCGGAGTCACCTGGCAAGTGTACCCGAGGACTACCATTAGACTATGGCCATAGATCTAGACTGTTATTGTACTGTGTCCCTTAGTGGACGATACTGTGTCCCTAGTGGACGATTATAGCATGATACCATGTAGGGTGATGCCTAGTCTCAACTTACTGTTTACTGATACTGCACTGTGAATCACTGATTTATATTTTACTGAAACTATGAACTATTGTTTATTACAACTGAACTGTGATTCACTGTTTAGTGCTTTTATTGAACTGGAAAAGTTCTGATTACTGTTTACTGAAAGGAATTATGAAAACTTACTGTTTACTTAAATGAAATTACTGAATACTATTTACTATATTGTGAATTTATTGAATTACTCAACTGAAAGTACTGTTTACTGTTTCTTGAAAGAAATGAGTACCACTATTTACTAGAGAAAAGAATTATGAAAATTATTTCTAAAATAGAAGTAATTGTTATACTGTTAAATCCATTATTTGGATATTTGGAAACTACTGTACTGGATATGATTACTACGGTTTCTACGTTTTTACATCTACTGTTATTGTACTGTGGGATTAAGTGTTTCATAAATTTAAAATGTTCCAAAATAAACATTTATTATTTCTAAGGTAAAAAGGTTTACTAAAAACCTTTCATCGTTTACTGAAATGAATTTTACTGAAAACTATCCTTCTACACTAAACAACATTGTGAAATATTGTTTACTGAACTAAACCGTACAGAATACTGTTAATTGAACTGAGATGAGAATTAGTGTTTTACTGGGAAAGAATATTATGAAAATTATTTCTAAAATAGAAATAATTACTGAACTGTTTATCCAACGATTTGGATTCTCATAAGTTACTGATTTGAAAAGATATTTACTGTTTCTATAGTTTTAAAGTGACTGTTCACTGTATTGTTGTTTCACTGTACTGTCGTTTCATTGTACTGTCACGTGTTTTGAAAGGGATTACTGGAAAGAAATGTTAAATGGTTGATACCATTTATTACTTACGAGAAATGGAAGTTAATTTGTTTTAAAATAAAACAAATTATTTAATTACTCCCTATAGTCGCTCTAGGTTTTCGGGACAAGACAGGCATTTCAAAATACCTTTCATGCTCCATCTGGATTTTCCGGCCGACTATAGTATCCTTCCTTATAGTGTTTAGTATACCGTTAGAAAAATAAGTGTTTTGCTGCATATAGATTTCATTATATCAAGCAGCATACGACTCTTTTACTGAACACGTGGTTCGCTCACTCCTTTATTTTTCAACATTTCAGATTAATTTCAAGGATGATTTGAGAGCTTCCTTAGATAATAGAGCTATGAATTTTTACACTGGGGCAAAGTACGTCAATTTTAAAGGTACAATCACATTTCTTTTATATTCATATATATGTATACAATACTACTTTATTGTAAACTAGAAACAGGGGATGTAAAGTGTAAGGAATATTGTAAAAATTTTATATTCTGAATTCATTAAATAAATAAATGTTTATCAATTATTACTGTATTGTTCAAGTTTTAAAAGTATCACAGACAACCCAACTAAGGAAAATTGTGTAAAATTGGGTAAATATTTGGTGCTCAGACTGTTACATTATACCCTACAGGGATTGTAGCATGATATATCTTAGGTGATGCCTTAGTCTCTACCATTGTTATTATATGAAAATGATGTTTAAATGGATGGTAATATTAAATGATAAATGATTATTTATATGTTTTCAACGAGATGGATGAGGATTTTTAAATGATTTACTATACTAAATTGAGTACGATATTATTTACGAGATTTTCAGTGATATGTGTTCAAATGAAAATGGTGGTTTATTAATCTAATATTCTTTTTATTATTTAATATGAATATTAGATTATTTGATTAAATGCTTTAATTTATGAAAACATTGATTTGAAATTAGTATGAAATGATATGGAAAACATGTTTTATCTCAACAATCAATACTTACTCCCTATAGTCGCTTCTAAGTTTCGGGACAAGACAGGTATTTCAAAATACCTTCCTTACTCCATCTAGATCCCTAACCGATTATAGTATCCTTCCTGTACGGTCCCTAGTGCACCTATAGGAAAATATTGATTTTATGGCATATAAATTTCGTGATATCAAGATTTGCATACAATTCCTTTACTGAGCCGTGGTTTGCTCACTCCTTATTTTCACTTCCATAGAGTAGTTCCAGTGACCACGTGATTTGCTTTACGAGGATTTCGGCTGCATTTTAGTTACCTCAATGCAGTCTAGTGGAGAACCTAGAGGTATAAACATTTACTTTATATGTTCAAACTTATTTTACAATACTACTATGTTGTAAATATAAACAAGGGATGTAGACAATGAATGAATTATGATATTAAATATTCTTATTTAATTGTAAATTTTGGTTACAAATGTTTACTATGTAAAGAAAATGGGAAATAAAGGCATCACAAACGGCGCAACTCTTGTGATATGTGTGAAAAAATGTAAAATACTGTATATACAGGATGTGACATTTAATTTTATATACATTAACCTTGAGTTTTCAAGGTTGAAAAAATTTGACAATTATTTTGTAAGAATGATTAAGATTAGAACATATAAAATGTATCTTTTAGTTTATTTATTGGTGACACTAACATTGATTCTATCGATTGCCATTGCTACTGTATATAATGCATTTTCAACAATGAATATATTAAAGACTCATTTGCATAATTGAACCATAGATTAATGGTCAAATGATAGATTAATTTTGTACACTAAAAAAAGTGTTCGAAAACATTGAAAACAAAATTACTATGCATTATTTTCAAAACATAAAATCTCGTAAAGATAATTGAATTTTTTTAATAATTTAATATATTTGAACAGAGCCTCCATTATAGAGCTGTTAAAATGGGTCAGCCCAACTCGACCCAAGCTAGCCCTAACGGGTCAGGCCAAAAAGCCCTTTTTGTTAAATAGGCCTGAAAATACAAACTCATATCCAACCCTAAAGGCTAACGGGTTTAAATGAGTCAACCCGTATAAGAAATTAAAAAAATTAAAATTTATACTAAAATCTCATTTTTTAGTAAATAAACAATATAAAATTTAAAATAAATATTAAACAAACACAAATAAATTCATATCAAATCTATCAAGTTTTTAACATCATTTGAACATTACATATTAATAGTCTAACAAACATAATATAAATTGTTTTAACAAAACTATAGATACTGAAAAACATGTCTTAACAACAATAAAAATAAAAAATACGATAAACTGATCCATGTCCATCCATCTCCTCCATAGTATCAATCAATCACATTCAATCAATTCTTTTTCAATTTCGTCATCTACAAACATAAATAAAGAACAATATAAAAATTCACAAGAATTAAACATATGAATTGATTAAAAATTGTCAACTAATTTATAACATTACTGCGATAACCACAAAATTTCCACTGTTTAATATTGGAAATTAATATTAAAGAAAATAGATAAGTTGAAATAAATAAATATAATTATGAGATCGAAATATTAGTGAAAATTTCGTGAATTGAGGAAGAGACGGATTAGGAAATTCGTGTCAAGGAAATTTAAATTGGAAATAAGAATAAGGTAGGAATTATAGAAAATATTGAATGGAGGAAATTTAATTTGGATAAATTGAAATCCAAATTAAATAAGAAAATGAGAAATGAATATGACATATATTTATATAATTATATATTATATAAATGTATTTTTATACAAATACATATGTATTTAAATGCTATATAGTATATATTAATATACATTGGTATATATATATATATATATATGTATATATACTATTTTATAAATTTAAATAATACATATGTATACAAATATAACATCTTATGTATATATATAAATATATATATATGAAATGTAAATATTAATTTACATTAAAGTTTGAATATATGTATATATATTGTAAATACAATATATATTGTAATTACAGTTATATAAATATATATAAATGTTATTTAATTTAAAGTATATAAATATACATATATATTAGATATATATTTTGTTAATACCTAATATATATATGTATATTTATATAATATATATAGTACAATACTATATATAAAATAATAATATTATATGTATAATATATGGTATATATTATATGTATAATATATAATATATAATATATAATATATAATATATTATATGTATAATTGATATAATAAATAAATAAAAAGGGAAACAAAAAGGAAAATCGGGAAGGGTCCCGATTCCCTTCCCGAACCGAGGGGCTGATGGCAGCAACCACTGTTGCCTCCGACGAAAGGAGGCTAGAGAGAGGTAGAGGGTGACGTCGGTCGATGAGGAAGGATGAAGGCCACCGACGATGGCCCGGAAAAGAGATGAAATCGAAATGGAGATCGACGAAACCGAGAAGAGAAAAAAGAAGAGGAAATCGACGGTGCCGGTTGGTCCAGGCACCGCCACCGCAACCCCGACCTCGGCGGAGGTGAGGGGAAGAAGAAGGAAGCCACCGGTGAGGGCGACGGCGGCCGAGGAAGGAGGAAAGAGGAAGAGAAAGTCGAACCTTCCGCTGCCAGATCCGCCTCCGTGCCGTCGATCTGGGTTGAACGGAGACCAGCCTCAGCTTTGTCGTGATGTCCGTCAACTGTGTAGACGCCGAACCGTCGAAGAACCGGCCACCAAAGGAGAACCAACGGTGAGGGAGGCTGGACTGGTATGAACCGGTCTGAACCGGTTCAGACTAGGAAAAGAAAAGAAAAAGAAGAAAGAAAAGAAAAGGAAAGGAAAAAGAAAAAGAAAGAAAGAAAAGAAAGAGAAAGAAAAGAAAAGAGAAAAAAGGAGAGAGAAAAGGAAATTTTCGAGAATTCAAAAATTTCGGAAATTACGGAAATCTCGAAAATTCGATAAGAATTACGGAAATTATTTTCGATTATTTAATTAAATAAATTATGAAAAAATTCTAAATTTTAGAATTTTATTTTCAGAAAAATTTCCTCGATGATCGAGACGATAGAATCGGAAGAGATGGAGTATGGGTGCGATCGATAGTGAGGAAGTCACTGACCCGGAACAGATAAGGGATCCGTGTGTGAACCGTAAGGATACTGTAAATGCATAATTGGGTTCACACTATTTTTATAAAATAATTTGGATATAAATTGCCTTTGAAAGTAGTGAAATTTGGTGAAATTGTGGTTGCTGTCGAAATTATAAACTGTAATTTTCATGCAGGAAGGCTAGGTTAGAAATAGCCGTCATTCTGCCGAAAATTATAGAAATATTTAGAAAATATTTCTAGTATTTTTCTAAAGTGGAAACAAGTGAAATTTGGGAAAATTTTCATGAAATTCATTAAATTGCATAATTTTATAGTTTACTGAAAAACTATATTTAAATATTCCCGTTAAGGAATTTTATTTATGTGAAAGTACCAGCATGGTGATTTATACTGTTCTATAAATATTTAGAACATTTTCTGGAACGATTATTACAGTGTGAATATTTTATAAATTGTTATTCATAAGATGAAAATATTTTTCCTTATGAATATTTATGGATTGATTTGAAGAAATATTTAGTGAAATTGATTACACAAATGGTGTTTATATCACGTGTTTACTGTTTTGAGACTGTTAGGTCTCATATCATGCTCACGTGTCACGTGTTAGTGCTGATAGATACTGATCCTATTATCAGCGTCCAGTGGACACTTGATCAGTGCACACTGTGGACCCTATAGACTATGGCCATAGATCTCTTGTTATTATTTTCCCTATTCGAGATATTATTATAGCATGATATATTTAGGGTGTTGCCTGATCTCCATTATACTGTACTGATGATTGTACTTTTCATTGAACCTTTTGTTGGTACTAAATTATTTACAACTACTAAGCTTTTGATATATTACGTGTTGCACTAAATATTATACAATGTTTTACAAGTGTGGAAATGAGTATTTGTGAAAGGGATATTAATTCTTTATTTATTTACTTAAGTGTTTTATCACGTGAATATTTAATGTTTTACTAGGATTTGAATATCAAAGAAAATGATTACTCCTTATAATCGCTTCTAGAAGCCGGGACACGTACGATATTCTAAAATACCTTCCACACTCTATCCGGTATTCTTAGCCGACTATAGTATCCATCCTGTTTTGAGTTTAGTGAGCTATTAGGATGCAAATGTTTTTAGCATATAAATTTTATAGTATCAGTTTTACATACAATTCTCTTACTGAGCCGTGGTTTGCTTACTCCCCTACTTTTAAACATTTCAGATTTTCAGTGACTGTGAGATCTGACATCTGAGGATTTTGGACTGCGCATTTAAAGACAATGTGATAGCTTGATTGAAATATGAGATACAATCATTTATTTTCTGTATTTAAACTTATCTACAGTACTACTTTATTGTGAATTAAAATAGGGGACGTAAACGACATTATAATTTTAATATAAAATAGTAGAAATGAAAATAAAAAGTAAAGTATCACAGATAGCCCAACTGTATAATGTGTGAAAAAACGAAAAAAAATGTGATCACGAGCTGTGACAATTACCTTCAAAACTAAGAATCCAATTTCGGATGCCAATGAGAGTTTCCACGTTCTCATGATTTAGAGAACTTCAACATTTATTTAAAACACAAGAACCAATATTAAAAAAACTTTTCGATGCCACCGTTGTTGTTGGAATGCTTAAGATATCACATGCTTTAGAAATCTTGACTTATAATCTTTCTAACATTGCAACACATTTAAATCTTCAGTCATGCGACCCATAATATTTAACTCTTTCAAATAAAGATCTAATTGAGATTTTGGTTCTTTTACTTGAATAGTTTCAAATCTTTTGAAAGCCTATATCATTAGACATTTCAAAATAAATTAATTGTCATTACAAAAGAAAATTTAAAATAAAGCATATGCTAAAAAAATAAAAATGAAACTACATAACTCAAAGCAATTGTACTCTTCCCCTTCCAACTAACATGTGTAAGAGATTGTGAGTCATTAGGTTGGCTTGAAATAATTTAATAATACTAAATAAAATTAATTTTATATATTTTACTTTGATTAAAATGTTAAACATATAAATAATTAAAATAAAAATAAAAATAAAATTTTAATATAATTAAAAATATTAAAAAATTTAACGAGTTGGCCCATTTAAGCCCACGTTAAATCTATTTAGGTCAGGATCTAAATGGGTCAAGTTAAAAAGCTCTCTTTTTTAAATGAGCTACAAAAAAAAGGTCCAAACCTTAAATAAATAAGCCAGACCGGGCCGACCCAATGGGCCTTGGCCCATTTTGACAATGCTATCCGATTACATTGATTTTTTTGGATCCACCACTGAATATAATGGTTAAAACGTAGGATACGACTGCAAACAGCCTCAGCAATATGTTAAGATTAAGGTTTCAACCATCACATTCTCAGGTCAAAAAGGAAGAGGAATTTCAAATAGATGATTTACCTATTCTCTAATCAACAAGAAAGAATATATCAAGGAAAAAAGGAGTAAATGAATCTAGGATGAATACCAGCTGTGTAATGTATCTTCATAAAAACTGCCTTCTCATATGCATGTTGGCGTGGGCACTATATCTGTGCAATAAGGAGTTCATTCCACGTGTCTGGTACACCAGGTAGGCACCAATGCAAGCAATCATTTATACCCTGAGTAGGTCTAATACTGTAACTAGACATGTGAGCTTCATCCCTGAGTTCCGAAATCGCGGTAATATCCAAAATCTTTACCTTTGTACCCCTAACAGCACTCTCAACAACTTTGTCACTAGATTCATCCTGCAAGACCTCACTACCTCTAGTTAAGGGAGCAGTATTATTGCAAGTACCCCCAGTGTTCCAATCTCCATTATGGAAGTGCCTTGGAGATATTGTCCTAAAGAAAGCTTTCAGTCGGGGGTGTAAGTGAAGTTGTGAATCTAGCCACTTAACAACACTATGCACTGTGAAATTCTTGGCATTCCTAATATCTTCAAGTTCTTTATTGTCGTTGGGCTTCCCATTCACATGCATCACCCAACGGTTTGCAGTAAGCTTCCCTCTGTTCCAGTGGTGACCTGTATTGAGAACTAATACATCAAATCGATGAAGGAAACGTCTAAGGAAAGCTGGTGGACGGTCCAAATGCATGGCAACATCAGTGGCTGGGTCTGTGCTGTTAATAGGCTCTAGGTTGGACAGGCTAGCTGACCAGTAATATAAAATGGTGGTATTTGTATTTGGGAACCGGTAAACCCATCCATCAGGACGTTTAGCTCCACGGGGTTTGACAAGCCCATATTCCCTTGCAGCATCTTCAACTTCTGGACTCTCTTCTCCCCCTGTGGCCATACACATCATGGATTGGAACTGTTGCCTGCCTAACGAGTCTCCGATAAATGCAATTGTTTTATCCTGCAATCTGAAACTTAGAGCCACAGTTAGAACTTAGAATTAAAAATAAAAGAACACCTACAGTTAAAGAACTTAAAAAAGAAAAATAAATTCATCATCATCATCATCATCATCATCATCAAAGCCTTTATCACAATATTGGAATTTCCTCATTTATCAGCCAAAATAAATAAATAGATAAAACCCTGAAATTTCTGATAACCTGATAAATTAAGACAGTAAAGCATCACAAAATGAGGAATTTCCAGCTGATTAGTGAAGAAAGGACCAAAATCTAGGCAATGCAGAAGCAGGTGATGCGAGGCATTGTCATCATTAATCTTCATTATTCTTAGTTTTTCAAATTATGTTGAACTTGCTCTGTACTTAATAGCGAGATGTGTTTAGTACCGAGAACATGAAAAAAGGACAGCAACATGAGAGATTAAGGAGATATTTCCTTTTGGCAGAAGATTTTTCTCTTGCCATAGATAGAACAAAAGAAAGAAGGGGAGGGTGATCCCATCCTGATAAAAGCAATAGTTCATCAACAAAATCTCTTTTTATTTCTTTTGTGACAAAGACTCTGCTAGGAATGATAAGAGATAATTAGATTGACCAATCATTTACATGAAGATGACTCGACCTCAGAAACTACGCAAGGAGAAAACGAGAGGAATATTGTGAAGTGCATCAGCAATTACAAAAGACCATAAATAGAAGCGTACCTTCTCAAGAAGGCAAACCGCTCAAACTCGGATATTTTACAATTCTTGGGCTGCCATCTATATCCCTCAAAAGAGAAGTCTGTCCGTTGGGTCAGTCTGCAAGCCCACATTCCTGATAACCACCGTTTACATCCAAACCCAGAATATAAAGGCCGCCGGCTGTCAGCAACCCATCTACCCTTGGCATAATTGCAATCTGAGTGATCGAAAAGTGGAAATAATCTTGGTGATATAGAGAAAAAATCTCAAAGATGAATGAAAAACTTAAATCTGATCAACTGCAGCTTCTCAATAAACTTAAATACTTAAAACATATACAAAAAGACAGCAATTAATGTGCCATTAAGAGAGCATGGGAATTATTAAAGGAAAGAGCTGAAAGAATTAGTAGTAAGAAAGTACCAAGAAGATATTTCAGAATCTCCTATTTTATTAAACATCCGTAAAGTTTAATTAATAATTTTCCATATAATTTAAAATATTATATGGTTCTTTTCTTTATGCAAGTCATTAGATGCACAAGAAGCATTATGCCCTACATTAAACATTGGGCTCTTTGAGATATTGTTTTAGCTAGAATAGCCAACACTTGCCATAGATTTGTTCTACTTCACTTGTGCTTTATTTCAAGTTTCCTTGATGAGGATCAAATCTTAATACCATTTCCAAAGATGAAGCAAGGAACTCTTTTCTTTTCTTTTTTTTTTATTCACATCCAGAGCTACGTCTTGAACCATTAGATAGGAATCTGAAGATGAAGATAAAAACAAAGAATATCAATACAGTGTAAGCTTTCACATTGCAGGAGAAGGCAATTCAGCACTTCTGGCACCATTCTGATTTCTAAGTCACATTATTGATTCTCATACCTTTCAGGAGAAATTCATTAATAGGTTTATAGTTTCCCATTATGCAATCTAAGTTTCCTTAGACACAAGAAAGCTAGACTACTTAGTAGCTCAAATAATATAGAGAAAACAAGTGTATGCAATTTTATCCTTCAAAATGAGTTTTTCACTCTTTAAGGACGTCAAACGTTATGTCAGGAATAATATTTCCTGTTCTTTATCAATCTTTCTGTGGTTTGCAGTAAGTTCATTTTACTCCAATATGAAGCCACAGCCCTTCTAAAAACTTCTGATATGCACATAATTAGCACTAATTAGTAGAAGTAAATCTCCCAATT
Organism: Heritiera littoralis; assembly: GCA_031772115.1. Taxonomy (NCBI): domain Eukaryota; kingdom Viridiplantae; phylum Streptophyta; class Magnoliopsida; order Malvales; family Malvaceae; genus Heritiera; species Heritiera littoralis. The sequence goes on along the minus strand of JAPDPK010000007.1, from coordinate 4,560,646 downwards.
TAGCAGTTGAGCACATTTACAGCAAATGTCGGTAAAATTTCAAGCAAACTAGGCATGAAAACTGAATCTTTAAAATCAATTTAATGCAAAAAACACTAACTCTTTCCCTAACGACGACTCAAATTGCAAGGCTTTAACAAAAACATTATTGATTACACACCCTGTATCTCACATTTAGTACCTCCAAAAGTGATTGCGAGAGAAAGAAGGAAAGGAAAGCATCAATTATCAGTACAAATTAGATTTAATCTAGTTGCAGCCCCATGATCCCCCACTAACCTATTTAAACCACATAGGAAAAAGACTTGTCCTTTCCTGATCCTTTAATAATCAAAAACCCACATTTCCCAAGATCACCCATATGATTTTGGAACTCAACCATTTTAATAAAGGACTTCAGAAAAGCACTTTTATTCATCTCCAATTACAATGAACAGCCATTGCAGTTCACTCACCTAAGTCTAGGGCAAGAAAATTTCAGTCTGACAGCCTTAGCTTCCCACCAAACCTTATTCTATTCTCAAGTGCATCTTGCAGGTCATTACAGATTTCCCTTGAGGGCCTGGTCTTCTTACTGCCCAGCGGAAATAAAATAGGAGAGGATCAATCCATCAACTAAAATTAAAAAGCAAGGAGATGTAGAAGTGGTAAAGTAAATTTGCAAAAGATTTCCCTAAGAGAATCGCAAAACTAAGCCTCTAGTGTACCATGGTTCAACTACTTCTAACTTTCTAATTCAATTAAGAAAAATTTGCCAAGCAACCACTGGCATTTCATGGTTCAACTACTTCTAGGACTTTCTAATTCGATTAAGAAAAATTTGTCAAGCAACCACGTTAGCTATTTCTTAAGTCAGTAGCTCTGGTTAAAGCTCAATGTGCCTTTCCACCAAGGAGGTGATATCGTAACCACCGTCCAAGTTCAGAGATTGCACTGGAATGCTAAAACTAATTAAAAAGTTTGATAATGATAAAATATAAAAAACAAAAATACGAAATAATTTTATTATGACACAAAAACAATTCTACCCTCGCATGACTAAGCACTATGTTACTGGGACTCGAGGGGCTGAGTGTGCAATTTTTTCTATGTTTTTCCATAATTTGGAGGGTGGACCGCCATATCCATGCATGTAGGATAAGTGTCAGACATGGGTACATCAAGGAAAATGAAGTGTCGCAACAACATAAGAAACCGAACAACAAATTGGCGGTCACAATACAGACAGGGAAAAGCCAACTCTGTCAACATAGTTATTCTGCAAGTTAGTCTAGTCAGGAGCTCAGACAAGAATTTCATAAGAAGTCTATTGGAACAAATCAGTTGAGTTTGCATAAAAGAGAGTTGGAAGATTTACTTAAAAAGAAAGCTATTTCGTACCAACCTGCTTTTTCGGAGGATAACTCCTCCACATCATTAGCTTTAACTTCGTAACTGAATGTGGTTATAGATGTTGCTGGTGAAGAAGCATTATGATATTCTCCTTCCCTATTTATGTCTTTCGTCAAACCTGACTTATTTGCTTCCTCTAAATGCTCTTTAGGGCTCCCGGAAACTGACGAATTATTCGGTGCATCCACAAGAAACTCTAAGTGCAACAAGAAAACATAAAAAGTCAAAGAAGAATTTAAATTAAGTTTAGAAAAACAATATTGAATTCAAATATTTCATACATTAAATATCTAGTAAAGAATTGTTCAAAAATGAATCAAATATTACCCAACAGCAAAGTTATGGTATTAGCCAGCTACTTTGGCAACCTTTAGTATCAATAAGGCATGCCATCATTTACTCATCCCAATCAAAACATACTCCCTAAGTACCAAATAAATAGGATCTATATCATCCTAACAGTTTTCTATTAGCATCTGGTTCGGATTTTCCCAATTAACAAATATAAGGAAATGAAGTTAATGGATCAAAGGCACTAACATTATATAGAGCTCAATGACTGCTATATAAAACTATTATATTGTCCAATAATAGTAATCTTTTCTTTTGATCTATATCATCTCAACTTCTTGACCAAATAATAATAATAATAATAATAATAATAATAATAATCATAATAATAATAACAATAATAATCTCAAAACTAAAAAATGCTATATTCGCTTTCTACACAAAAATATGAAAAGTTCAATTGAACAATCAAAGAAATCAGAAAATGCTCATCAAAGAACCTTAATAAAAGTGATTCATACTAATGAGGCAGACCCCTTGGGATTCTTTTCACCATATAGCCAAAGGGTCATACTTTCTGTAGAAGGTAAACATGGATCATCATATTTTCACCATCCCAGCTTTTTTCGGACATCCTCTTGTGTGTTTTACATTTTTAATGCACTTTCAATTCCAAATGCATTTGAAGGTATTGGAACCAAACATTTCCAGACACAGAAGTTCATCTTCATCTTCCCCACTTACTAATCCAAAATTTGTCATGTATTTCTAGACTGACTTTTTCTTGCATCATAACTGAACCATCTTAAAGATCCTCCTTGCCAGTGTTCCACTCTTTTGTCAAACCACGACAATGCTTCATCTTAAAATCCTCATGAAACATCAATTAGAATAACTAGTTAGCCAAATACCGGATCTGTAAGGATCAAAGGGTACGTATTTCTCTCTTTTCTAAGGACTAAGATTCATCCCTTCCCCTCTTAGCCTCTTTTTTCACAAATTTCTGTTTAAACAGCTCCAATGCGTCACTAACTTTTTATTTCTGGCCACCATGTGTCACTAACTTAAATGTTCCATTTTCTCAAACAGCATCAAAAAGAAGAGTTAAATTTACATTATTTCAAAGTTCATCCCAGCTCTACCACTAAAGCAGCTTCCATGGAAGACATCCAGATAAAAAAATTTACAAAGATGAGCAAATTGCTATAGTCGAGTGGAAGGGAAACAAACCTGAAGAAGGGAGCCTAAAACTCTGTTGGGCCAATAAAAGGGTCGTAAGGAAAGGATTCTTCTCCCAACCCCAAAGCATTAGAGATATAAAACCTAGAGTAAGCAGAATAATAGAAACATGGGTTCCTTTCAGTATATGAAAATTGCATCCTTTCTTCATTCCTGCAATCCCTCCCCAACAGTTTAAAATATGGTAAATTCAGCCTTATTTAAGGAAGCTTCGGCTGTATTAAGAAAAAATTTCAAGTAAATTGTCAATTACTGATTAAAATGAAGAATGAAATAAAAAGAATGATGATAAAAATAACTTGAATTTGCTTTTAGCCTCGGTTTTTCTTTGGATCTGCTGATTTTGGCAGAGTATTTTGGTTTGGGTATGGATGCTGCCCGACAGAGACAGACAGACAGACAAAAAAACGACTTTTTTTTTTGTTATGGAATTTTTACTTTACTGGCGTGGACGATGTTTGGTCGAACAATAATCTCTTGAATGATTAATAATTAATTGTGACTTTTTATAAGAATTAAATTCGAATCCATATAATATTATTTTTATCTCAATTATTTAATATTTTTTTAGTAACAAAAAAAAGGATTGAAAGGTTAAAAAATCCCTGGAATAATAAAATGTTCAGTAATTGAGCCCTTGTCTTTTTTTTTTCTCAATCACTTGAGCTCTTATATTTTCAATTTCAATCTATTGAACCTTACTTGAATGAAAATTGTTAAGTCTGTTATTTTTTTTGTCACGTATACTATATTGATTTAACAGTTTTCATACGGATTAAACAATTTCCTTTTACAAAAAGGCTCAATTGAGTAAAATTCAAAATGTAAGAGCTCAATTGATTGCGAAAAAAAATTAAAGGTTCAATTATGAAATTTTTTTTTAGGGTCTTTTTGACCCTTTAACCAAAAAAATAATAAAATTACAATGCGCTTAAGAAGGAAATTTTTACACGTTCAATTTTCTTGGTAATATTGAGTATTAACTATAGAATCCAAGCTCACCTGTAATCTCAGAGTCTATTTTTTGGCTAAAAGACTATCCAAGTCTTGTTGAAGAGGCCCTTCAACAGGACAAACTATGTTGTATGTTTTCTTCTTAAATAATACAATGCTACATTTCAATCAAGAAAAAAGTATAGAATCCAAGTATGTCTAATTGTTTCAAGAATAAATAAACAACCTTTTAGATTTATTGAAAAAAAAAAAGATACATGTTTTTTTGTAATTGAACAAACATACTCATACTTTTGATTTTAAGAGTGATAGAATGTTATCTTAACTTCTATTTAGTAAATTGCTCTCTCCTAGAAGTGAGAGTTTCTCTTTCCCAAAAGGAAAGTTTCTTCTTTATGTTCGCGAAAGAGTCTTCTCCATTAGTGAGATTGCTTTGAGTCTTCTTTCTTTTTTGGCTTTCTTTGCTTTCTTTGCTTCCTTTCGCTAATCTTAATCAAATTTGAGTCTTTCCTCACTTATTTTTGGTATAGCAGTTCTAGGTTTTGTTCAATTGAGTCCATTTCATTTCTTGATTTAGGGTTTGTTTTCTTTATTTTCTTGCGGAATACATGTTTGTGAAAATGCCATTGATAGGGTAACAGAGAGGTTAGACACTGTAAATCAATTGATTCTTTTAGAATTGAATATCTGATCTAGTCAAAGGAATTAGGAATTAGGAGGTGTATAAGCATGGAGGGGTTTTTGAGATCGAATTGGAATCAGATAGAGAGGATGTGGTTCAAGTGACACAATTCTCTTTGGTGGGGAAAGTAATCACAAATAAAGCATTGAATAGAAGAGGAGTTATGAATGTCATCTAGAAAATTTGGCCTATGAAGGAGATAGTGATAACTTTACGAAAATAAGGTTATTTTACTACTTTATTGATTAATTATTATTTAATTACCCCATTATTTTATTAATTATTCTCTTAATTTTATTAAATTCCTCACGTTCTGCAGATAAATAAATTTCAGATGAATTTCAGGTATTTCGATAGAAATTGGACTGAAAATGGGTAAGAAAGGAGATTGGACTACTAGAAGACAAAATAAGCATGACTCATCATTTTCTCTTTCCTTCCATGACACCTAGCATGCCACATGTCATCATGTTACTCACTTTTGGTGGATAAGAACAAAAGACACATGCCCTTGCCATCTTGCATGCTTATATGAACTAAAAGACAAAAAGGAAGGTGCTAGAAGGGGTGAGGTGTCCATAGCCGATGTGGGCACTTAAATGACATTATAATATCTACTTTGATGAGCCAAGGACATGAAGACAAGTAGTAATTAATGCCAACTCATTTAGGATAAGAAATTACCTTTGCATCCCTAGGTTAAGTTACTATATAAGCTACTTTGTGAGATCTAACCTAAGGTGGGCTGCATAGGGTTTAATTTTATTTACTTTTCCAACACACTTTCATGTCTTTACAAGCTTAGAGCAGCCACCATTTCAACTCCTTATTGTTCTTTACATTTTTGCAAGTTAAATACAAGTTTCCATGATGTTTTCCTTTACTCTTTACTACTTTCTTTCACTCTTTACTTAAGCTTTTTGTTTATTTAAAGTTTCAGCAACTTTAATCCTCTTCTACTCTTTCTTTTTCTTTTATTTTAGTTCATGATTGAGTCTCATGATCATGGGAGTTTAAGAGGTTGAAAAACTACTTCCATAGCTATTGTGAGGGAGCTTGATCTGCAAGTTTCTTGAGTAATTTTTATTTTCTATCTTAAAGCTTCTAAATGATTTTTTTAGTATTTTTTATCTACTGAGTTAAGAGTCTAGTTTAATTGGTTAAAACAAATTTTAAATATCTTTCAAAACAAAAATACAAAAAATTATCAAAGTAGGGTATGTAGGGAGTTGATGTCATTTTGGGTTAGTTTAGAGTAGGTCTCTTTAGCAATTTATATTTCCTACTTTAAGGCCTTCAAATAATTTTTTAGAATTTTTTTTTTGCTGTTTTAATAGTCTATTTTATTGGGTTAAATCAGTTTTTATAGATTTTGCAAAACTAAAATACAAAAAAAAAGATCAAAGTAGGATAAGTTAGCTTAGGTATTACTCGTGACTGTTTTTGGTTCTTCACTTTGTAGCTATTGTTTGGTTTAGTTTTAGGGTCCCTTTAGGTTCTATTTTTAGTCCTTTTTAATGTCTTTTAAGTTGTCTGTTGGTTGATATTAATTTCATGCAATTAGGATAGGGTTTATTAAGTGTTTGATACATGTTCTAGGCATTAGTTTAGGTATTTCATGCATATTTTTCAGATCTGTCCACTAAAATGACGTTTTTTGTAGCATTTTTTTAGATCTGTATTTGCTTCATTTTAAGCTTCATTTATGTGTCTTAGGGTCATATCTAGGTTATATTTTAATTTGGGAATTTTAGAACTTCATTTAGATTAGGTTCCATTGCATTTTCTTAGACATTGTTGCATTAGTACACTGTTTTTGCTAATAAGTTTTTGTGAGTTGTTTGCATTTATTTGGCTACTGTTTTATGACATTTTAAGGTGCATTTAGCTAGTATTAGATCATATTAGAACCATATATTTATTAGATAATTTTTTAGATTTACTTAAGTTGCATTTCCATTCCATTTATATGACATTCTTGCATTATTTCTTCATTTAGGCATCCTTGCATTAGGTTCTGTCCAGATTTTTTTGTATTTACTGTTTTAGGTATTTTTAGGTTGCATTTCATGAAGTTTAGGTCATTTTAGGTTCATAGATTTAGTGGTTTAAGTGTAGGATAAGTTAGGTTAATTTTCATGAGCATTTAGTTACATTTTAGGATTAATTTTACACCAAACTTCAAATCTTCCAGGTTTAGTATTCCCATTAATTCTATGCATTTGGGTATTGTTTTAGGTACATTTTAGGTGTTTTAGGGTAGTATTCATATAGGCCTTTGTTAGGTGGTAAAGTTTGGTTTAATTTCAAGTTCATAAACTTAGGCATTTTCATGCATTAGCTCAGGATTTCATGAATTAGATTATTTTTTGTTTTAGCAGTTCATTTAGGGGCTACATAGTTGTTGCCCATTCATGCATATTAATTAGTTTAAGGTTATTTTGGTGGTTATTTAGGATTAAGTTTAGAGTTAGGATTACATTTAAGCTTTTTTTTTTTAGGAATTTAATTCAATAATTCATTTTTCTTTCATTTGCATTAGTTTTGATTTATTTTTTTTACATGTTCATGCATTTTTAGTTTCATCATAGGATTTTCATTCTTATTTTCATGAACTGTTTTTTTAACCCGTAGTTTTAGTAAAATTACATTTTTTCCCTTATAGCTTTCTAATTCCCATTTTTGTTTTTTGTTTTTTTTTTTTGCAGATTTCTTTATTTTCATCATTTTTACTATAAGTATTTCTTATTTCTTTTTTAATTTCATTTACTTTTATTTTATTTGATTATTTTCATTTATTTGTTAGCCCTTTTAGATTACCCATACAACTAAATCTTCATAATTTGTTATGATATACTTAGGATAATAGAACCCATTATTTAGCTAGGCTTTGCAATACCAATCTTTGTGGGATGATATTTTTGGACTCACCTCAGTATTACTTGAAGACCAAGTGCATTTATGTGTAGGTACATTTAGGGTCGATAGATAAAGCATTGAATAGAAGAGGAGTTACGAACGTCTTGCAAAAAATTTGGCCTGCAAAGGAGATAGTTAATATTAGGGCTTTTGGAGACAATGTGTGTGGAATTTCTTTTGTGGATAATAGAGTTGGAGATGGCTTTAGAAAAGGGACCATGGTTGGTCATGGGGTTTTGCCTTAATTTGAAAATGGGATGCTGATAAGGCAATTAAGGAGATTGATTTTCTCAGAGTTCAATACTGGGTTCAGATCCATAACCTGCCTATGGAAATGTTGAATAGGTAGAACATGATCAAGATTGGTAGAGTGATTGGTGATCTTGTCAAGGTGGAAGATATGTCTTGGAGCCATGGTGCCAGAAGAAGCTATCTTAGAATTAGAGTAGCTTTGGATGTTAATAAACCATTTGTGGAAGGTTTTTGGGTTCCAAGAAGAGGTAAAGGGAGAGTATGGGCTAAGCTAAACTATGAAAAGCTTTTTGCCTTCTATTTCAGCTATGGAAAGTTAGGGCATGGATTTTGTCATTGTGATAGGGATGAAGTTGGTATAAATAAGAAGTGGAAGAATAGGTATGGGCCATGGATGAGGGCTACTCCAAGTAGAGATGATTCTATTAAGAGGGAATTTGTTAAGAAAGGTGGGCTTAAAGAGAATAGTTATAATGGGGTAAACAATGGTGGTCAAAGGAGGAACGTGGATATGGAGCATGAGGAGCAAGATAGGCTGAACAGTGAAAGGATGGAGGAGGCGCATGGAATTAAGGTAAGGTGTAAGAGCGTGGAAAACAAGGGTAAGTTACTTGAGGTAGTTTAAGAGGTTGTTAAAGATTTAGGCAGGCTTTTTGTTTTAGAAGCTGGAAGGAAACGAGTAGATAGCAGAAACATTGCTAGGAAAGGTAGTACAAGTTTAGGGGAGCAAGAAAAGGTATCCAGTTCAAATGAAGGAACTAATAAGGACGTTTATGGTAATGCTTCAGGGAAGGAATTTGTTCCTTAAGACACAGGAAATGAGGCAGGGAGGAATTATGCAAGAGCATGGGTGTGAAGACTGCAAATTTTCTGTATCGACACTATAAAAAAAACCTAAGTATCGAAATGTATTATGTAATTTTGTATTATCTTAAGTAATAAAATCAAAAAGTGGAGTTAGTGCATTTAACAATAAATGATTAATACATATATATTGGATTTATATAAATAAGTACAAGATATATATTAATTTAATAAAAAATAAATAGATAAATTATACATTAATAAACAAGTTAGTGAATATATAAATGCGCTAGAAAACCTAAATGTATGTATTTAATTAAATTAGAGCACTAGGCTCGATAGGTACAATACAAGTATATTAAACTAGATGTGATATGCATGAGTATATAAAAAGAAAATATGTATATATATATATATATATATTTATAAAATAAATAAGGGAAAGCATATATATATATATATATATTAAGGTAATATATATATATATATATAATGAAAATAAAGGAAAATAATATATAATTTTATTATATATAAAACCATTAGACATGAGAATTTATATATAATATATATATATAATTAAGAGAAGGAATAGATATAATATATCTAACATAAAAAAAGAAATAAATAAATAAATAACTATATAAATATAATATAAAAAAATGATGAATGAATAAAGTAAATAAATAAAACAAAAATAATAATATAATATAAAATTTGATTGGCTTCCCTAGGAAGCCAATCAAAACATCACCTGCTCCCACGAATTGGAAAATAGATAAACAGAGGACTTCAGTCTTTTGTAAAAAACAAAAAAAAAAAAAGAAAGAGAAAGAAGGGAAATCACGACAAGAAAAGAAAGAGAAAGAGGGAAAGAAAATGGAGAAGAGAGAAAGACCTAGAAATTGCAACTGTGAGTGAGGAAAGAAAGAGTGAAAATTGAGTGTACCTAAGGAAATTTAAAAGAAAAGAAAGAAGCTGCATCAAAGGGAAATAAAGAGACAAGAGAGAGAGCTGCTACCAGGCTGATCAATGGCTGCAATTTAAACTGGTTTAGAGCTATCCAGGATCGGTTTGAAGGCTGTAAAAAGGAACCGTTTGTGGTTGGATCAGTGCTGACCGAGAGAGGGCTGTAATGTGGTCTTCATGGCAACTCTAAGTGATGCTCTTGAAGTGCTCAAAACTGAGGGTTGAAATGTTGAATCGAAGGCTGTAAGTAAGGGCTCTAAGTGGGGTTTCGTTGGCTGTTTTGGCTGGTTAGTGGCTGCTCACGATTGGCTGTTGTTGAAGCTAAAACGGGTTGTGTTGGAGGTAGTGGACGATGAGGATTTAACGAAGCCATTGAGGGTTGTTTCGGTTTGAAGTTTTATACTGCGTTGGGGACACTCAAACAATGCTAGATTGGTGGTTTTGAAGCCTGTTCTGGAGTCTCATAGGGACAGAATATAAGGGCTGAAATTGGTGGAGTAAGAAATTGATTTGGTGGTATCGAGATTGATATTTGAAGTTGTGGTCAGTGGCCTTTTGAAGGCCTGAGCTGAAAATCAAAATGGAGGAAGAAGGCTGCAGCATTTGGCTAGTTTAGCACTGGATTTTCTTGAGCTATGTCCAAAGCTGGTATTCAAGGATTTAAGACCAAGTTTAAATCAAGTTTAACAGCCCACAAAAAAAAAAAACAAGGTGAACCAAGAGGCATTTAAAAGGTAAGAAATGTTAATTATGTGTTATTAATATGTATATACATATATTCCTTAGGACAATGAAATGTGAGAATTATGACTTTGAAATGACATGTGAGAGGGATAAGAAAAATATTGAATAGGTTATGGTAATGATGCATAGAATTCAACGTGATATATTATATATAATGGGATCGTGGAATTGATTTCACGATATGAAAATAAGAATGGTGATATGATCTAGTATGATTAATGTCACATGGCTTAATTTAATAAATTATAAGCTCTCATTACGATAATATATGTTGAGTCAAGGGGAATGAAGTAAGGAAAGGTGTGATTGTCTAAGATTAACATATATATTGTTAGAATGATAATAAGGAATTTTAGTATAGGATTTTAAATGGATCTTTCAAGAAGAAAGTGGTGATATGGAACGTTAGCTAAGAGAACATTTTCAGGAATAAGAAAATTATACTTTAATATGTGTATGTGCGATTAGTGTGACAACAAAGAATTAAATTTGAAATAAAAAGCGAACTTGGTTAATTGTGATTCTAAGATAGATGTTTTTAGTAAGTGATTAAGTATAATGAAAACATGTTATTGAGACGATGTACGAATTGAATTGTAGTGACTTGGAGCGGTGTAAGAGCTTGAGTTTGATTTGGAAACCGAAAGAAGAAAATCGCTAAGAATTGAGGTAAGTGGGTTAAGTAACGCATGTTAGTATCATCTTGTTGAATGATTCTAGATTTGATAAATATTTCAGTTTATTCTTACGTTAAGAAAATACAAAAGTTATGACTGGATAATGAGGTATAGTTGGTTTATAAACTTGGTTTACTTTGGGTTGGATAAAAGAACTCATTTTCCGCCTTATGTGTTATGGCCAGCCAAATATGCACTCTAAACTAATCGAATTGATGCACATATGCATTTACATATTGCATATTTTGAGATGAGCTAATTAATGCCTATATTTTGACGAATTTGAATCATGTTTTTAATTATAAAGTTTTGGTTCGGCCTAACCCTTTGAAATAAATAGAAACCTTTGCATATTTGAAACTCAAAATTTGTTAATAAGTGTTTTGAAATTCATGGAAGCCAAGTGCTACACAAGAAAATTGTTTTCAAATCGTTTTTTAGTGCAGGCATATCCTACGACCTTCGGGTCATTTCTAGCCTATCGAGCTTAGCTCTAGGCCTTATTGCCCATCTATTGAGCTTTGTGCTCTAGACTATTGTATTGTACCTATCGAGCCTAGTGCTCTAGGTAGATTGTTACTTGTCTGGAAAACCAGCAGGCAAGTTCTAGCTCTCGACTAATCAGCGAGACTGGATATTGTTCTTGGCCATAGATTTAGTGTTGCTTGCGACACCATTCCATCGCTAGCTAGGATGGATATCGATTGATTGAAGATCATTGCCTAAACTCTACTTACTACAGTTTCATTATCACACTGTTTTCAGTGAATTGAGGCAATATGCCTAACTGTTATTAATTTCTTGATTTATGACTCATAGATTATTGAAGTCCATATTGATTGAAATTATTGTAGTGTATATTGATCGTTTTATCGAAGTGTTTATTGATTGTTTTATCAAAGTGATTATTGATTGATTTATCGAAATATATTAATTGTTTATCCGAAATGCATAGCGTATCGAATATAACCGATAGCATAGTGAATCGATTTAGTAGAAATGCATGGGAAGTTGGAATTTAATAACGTGCATCTCGAAAGCGTTTTTAAAACTGAAATGCACGAAGAAAATATTTGACTTAAGACCGTGCTTAAAACACCATGCTTACTTGTTACTTCAGCATTATTTTCTACACATGCATGTAGATCGACATGAGTCTGACATGCATTTACTTAAAATACTTACTGAGCCGTGGTTTTGCTCACCCCTTTCTAACAACATTGCAGATCATACGAGCTAGACTCCCACTAGGAGTTTTGGTGCAAGGCCTCGAGGACGATCTTTATTTGCAATATTGGTCTGAGTCCTCCAAGTACTGTTTTTGTTCCGCTTGAGGTATAGAAACGGTTATTTTGTTTATCATGTATGACATTTAAGATGCACAGAACATGCTTATGGAATTATTTTAGGATGTAACTTAGGATCGTTCTAGATTATTACAAACTCATATGATTATCGTGTGCGATCCGAGGAATAATCTATGTACGACAATTATGAGCTTATGAAATGCTAATATATGAAACTGATGATTTTGGAAATATGTGTAGTATATGGTGCTATAAATTGTTGATTGTGGAATTGAAAGACGTTGTTGGGAATAGTTGATTATTTTACAGGTTATTAAGCTGGGGAAAATCGATTTTATATAAGGGGGAGTTTTCTACCTTTTTCTTTTATTAGTTTAATATTGAATTGGAGTATTAAGTAAGTTGAGTTGTCTTAAGAGAGAGCAAATTAAGAGTGAATGTAAAGTTAAATTAAATTGAAAAATACGAAATTAGTTTGGAAGCGACACTGACACCGAATACAAACCTTAAAGTGAAAGAAAAATTTAGTCCGTAAAATTGTAAGAAGGAAAAACATATGAGTATTAAGTGTAAGTTACAGCCTTCGGGTCGTGACAATGGGCCATAAAAGGAGTACTATTTTTTTATGGTAAACTCAAAACCTCTAAACACCAACCTTGCATTCGTTGATAATAATGAGACTTGCAATCCTACTACTAAAAATATTCTGGCTGATACACCAACCTTTGATATACCCACCAACGAATACCTAAACATTATTAAATAAAATGTTACCAACCTAAAGTATGAACACCTAAACACTACAAAGCCAAACATTTGAAACCCAAAGTATGAACACCTAAACAAAGCCAAACATTGGATACCCATCTAATACCTTATACACTTAACATTTAACTACAAAATTAGCTTGCAAAGGTTCCAGAATGGAAACTCTAGAACCTAGTAACATTTGAAACTACTGGAAGGATAATTTTGCTTTTGAAGATCTAAATGCGAAGGAAGGTGTTACTAATGGGGTGGAAACAAAGGCTGTTATAGAAGAGGTTGAGACAGAATATGGTAAGGGTAAGGGTAAGTTGATTGATGGTAATGAAAGGAGAGGTAAAGATATAAATCAAAGTGCATTCTTTGGAGAAAGGGTTGATTTGCAAGGTGCTGAGGTAGAGTTTGGTAAAGGAAAAGGTAAGATAATTGTTGGTAGTGAAATGAAAGGTATAGATAAAAATAGAGGAAATTTGGAGAGAGGTTATGATTTTGTTCATAGTGACGATAGTAGGAATAAAAGTGCAAAGCGAAGAGGAATAGCTGATATTGATGGGAATTTTATAAAATTTGTGGATTGTTTAGGTACAAAGAATAAAGGAGATATGAATGGGAATAATGAAAGATGAAACCAAAAGAAAGGTTGGAGAGGCAAGTAAATATAGTAAAAGTGGTGTTAGGAAGATTATAAGAAAGAGGAAGAGACATAAGAAAGTAAATTTGAAGGAGGAATGCTTATGGGAAGTAAGAGTTTAAGCTAATGAGGATTGGTCTATTGTTGAGTAAAGAAGGGTTTAGCAAGAGATTACTAATAATAAAGGTTTAGGTGACTATCCCAAAACAGTCACCAGGGGATTATGAAGCTCATTTCTTGGAACTATCAAGGCTTGGGATTAGCCTTGACAATTGAAATTGTTTATGAGCTTAAGATAAAGCATGATCTTGGTGTGGTATTCCTTATGGAGACAAAAAAACAAGAAAAGGAAATTGGAGGAGGTTAGAAGGAAATTAAGTACCAGAATGGGAGTTATGTTGATCCTGATGGGTTGAGTGGGAGACTAACTCTATGGTGAAGAGAAGATGTGATGGTTCACACACTTAGTAAAAGTAAGAATCTTATAGATTCTATGGTGGTTATTCATGAGGTAGTATGTAGATGTTTTTGGGTTTATGGGCCCACAGACTTTGAAGAAAGGTAGAAAATTTAAGACATGATCTATATGAGAGTAAGGGGTATAGATTGTCCTTGGATATGTATGGGAGATTTTAATGATATACTTTTTAATCATGAGAAGGAAAAGGGAATATTAAGGTTGAAAGACAAATAAGAGGGTTTAGGAAATTTGTAGATAAATGTGAGTTAATAGATGTACAATTCAAATGATAGAAATTTACTTGGATAAATAAGAGGGAAGGAAGACATATCAAGGAAAGGATTGATAGGGCGTTAGTAAACTCCGATTGGATGGAAAGTTTCCCTAGAGTACAAGTTTTTAATCATCCGATTATAGGTTCAACCATTCTCCAATTTTGGTAGATTCTAACTTTGAGGAAAGGAGATCAACAAAACTGTTTAAATTTGAAAGTATGTGGATTGAAAAGGAGGAATGTGGTTTAATGATTAAGAAGGGCTGGTGTACTAGTGTTCAAGGTTCTTATTCTTTTCAACTTGTGTAGAAAATGAAGAAGTGTAAGAGGCTTTTAATTGAAAGGAGTAAGAAGGCTTTTCCAAACAATAAGAAATAGATTGATGAGTTGATGAATAAAGTGGCTAAAATCCAAGATGAAGAGATGGATAACTAGTGTTGTGAGAAGATAGAGAAACTCATTGATGATTTAAGGAGGTTGTGGCATTATGAAGAGAATATTGGTTGCAAAGATCTAGGGTGAATTGGTTGAGGTTAAAGGAGAAGATGGAGTGTGGTTGGAGGAGGAAAATGATATTCTAGAAAAATTTCTTTCTTTCTACAAAAAGTTATATAAGACTAATAGGTAAAGAAATTAGGGACAGATTCTAGAGGTGCTTCCCAGGATTATGATGAAAGGTTAAGTAATGAGCTAGTTAGAGAGGTTCATAAGGATGAGATTATGCAAGCTGTTTTCCAACTTGGAGGGATGAAGGCTCTTGGACCTGATAGTTATAATGGAATTTTCTTTCAAAACTATTGGGAAACAGTTAAGGATAGTGTTGTTAACGTAGTGAGGTGTTTCTTTTATAATAAGAACATGTTAAGGGAGATAAACATGACTTAGTTTGGTGCTTATTCCTAAGGTCAAAAGTCTTGAAGAGGCTAGGCAATATAAACCAATCAACTAATGTGATTTTTCCTGCAAAATTATAGCTAAAGTATTGGTGAATCGACTAAAGCCAATTATGGATAGGTTAATCACACAAAATCAACATGCATTTTGGAGAAAGGCAAATACAAGACAACATAATAGTGGCAAATGAAGCTTTTCAATTCTTGAAGTTGAAGAAAAAAGAAAGGTTTGATATGCAATGAAAATAGATATGAATAAGGCTTATGATAGGATTGAGTGGGACTTTTTGGAAGCTATCATGATTAGATTGGGTTTCAACATAAAATGGGTCATATGGATCAGGGAGTGTGTCTATTCTGTGTCCTACAAGATTATTTGTCAAAGGAAAATTTTCAGATATGATTATTCCATTTAGAGGTCTTAAATAAGGAGATCCTCTATCTCCTTACCTGTTTTTGCTAGTCATAGGTATGCTCTCAAGAGCTATAAATTCTATTATTGAGTCTAGGATGTTACTAGGTGTTAAACTAAGTAAGAAATGTCCTATGCTAAACCACATTTTATTTACAGATGACTCTTTGCTTTTCCTTGCTGCTGAAGACAAGAATATTAAAGTGATGTCAAGAATTTTGGAAACTTATTGTCGAGCCTCAAGGTAGATGGTAAATTTCAACAAATTTAGCATCATATTTAGTACTAATGTCCTTGAACATGCTAGGATGCATATGCCAAAGAAACTTAACATACAGGTAGCAAGAAAGCCAAGAAATTACCTTGGTGTTTGAGGAAAACTAAAATTGAAGCAATGAGGTTTACCAAGGATTAAATTGTGGGGAAAATGAAGACTTGGAAGCAAGGGACACAATCTCAAGGTAGGAAGGAGGTGTTAATTAAGGTAGTGGCTAATGCAATACCTATATACACTATACAATGTTTTAAGGTACAAGTTAAGATTTGTGATGAGGTTAATTTTGCCATGTCAAACTTTTGGTGGGTACCCCAAAAAGAGGAAAAAAAGGTTCATTGGGTTAGCTGGCAAAATTTGTCCAAGAGGAAGAATGTTAGGGGTATGGGATTTAAAAGACTTGAAGGTTATGAATAAGGCACTCTTGGCTAAACAATATTGGAGACTAGTGTTTAATCCTGATTCCTTATGGGCAAAGATATTGAAGGGCATCTATTTTCCTAGATGTACAGCTTGGAAAGCTAAGAAATGAGCTAAAGCTTTTTGGATATGGTCTAGCTTGCTTGAAGGAAAAAATGTCACTAAAAACTTTGCTTTACGACAAATATTGGGAGCTAATGAGGTGAATATATGGGATGATAAATGGATTCTTGGATTTGTGTTGAACTCAGTTGATAAAGACAGGATCAGGGACATGGAGCTACCTTTAAAGGTTTGTGATTTGATTGATAGGAGTCAAGGTTGTTGGAATCTAAGTTCTATAGTAAGAGTAATTTCTCCTAATATTATTTGGGCTATTTGTCCTATTCTTGTCTGTCAGGCTGGTGGGAGAGATAAGATCATATGGCCTTATTAGGAGAATGGGCAATTTACTGTAAAATATAGGTACCATGCTCTAAAGGAGGGAGTTAGTAGGAGGTTGAGTAATAACCCATCCTTTTCTCATGTGATAAATGAAGCAACGTGGAAACTGATATAGAAACTGCCAGTTCATTCAAAGATTCAGCATTTCTTATGGAAGGTATATCAGAATACTGTAGACCGTGTAGAATTTGCAATAATGAGATGGAAACAATTAAACATCTAGTTTTGTTTCGTGAATGGAAAAAGTAGTATGGTTTGGCTTGGGATATAGGGTGAGTAGAGAGGATATTAGTATTGTGGATGATTGGTTGCTAGGAATGGTTACTAATAACCAGTATGTAAATAAGGATGAGAGAAGGTTGCTTATTCTCATTAGTTTTGCATGCTGGGAAATATGCAAAGAAAGGTGCAATGTTGTTTTTCAGGGAGCAGAGCTGGATCCTAGAAATGCTATTTTTCAAATAAAGAGAGTTGTTGCTAAACTTTTTGCTATGTTGGAAAGTGAGGAATCAAGAGTTGAAGCTGAGGTAGCTATTCAAGCAAGATGGATAAAGCCTGATGAGAGGTATGGTTCATAATTAATTGTGATGGAGCTTTTAGTGAGGAGAATAATGTTGTTGGCATTGGAATGAATTTAAGAGATAATAATGCTAAAGTGGTAGGGGTGTTGGAAAGAAGGTCTTAACCTTGTCCTGCCTTGAGGTTGAAGCCCTTGCGATGAAGGAAGGTTTGCTTCTTGCTCGAGAAATGAAAACCCCTAGAGTGATCATTGAAACTGATTCTAAGATCATTGTAGAAAATGTGATGAAAACTGATGGTTGGAAAAGTTAGAGAATTTCTCTTATTCTTAGAGATATTGATTTGTTGATTGTTGGATTTGATGATTGTAAAATAAAGTGGATAAATAGGGATGCTAATGCTGTTGTGAACAAGATTGCAAGTCAATTCAAAAGCGAGATGTGCTCTTCTAATTGGGTTAATAAGCCCCCATCTTCCTTAGTCTACACTCTTAATAAGGATGGATTACTTGCTCCTCTGTAAGGATTGATGAAGATTTACTAGGTATTATGAGAGATATGTTTTTGTGTTTCTCGGATATAATACTTAGTATACTATGTGTGTATAATGCTAATTAGAGGTGTAAATGTACTTTGAAATTTATGATGAAATAAAGTATACTTTTATTTGGCCCAAAAAAATGCTCATTGTTGGTGGTATTAATTAATAGTAATTAGATAGAGTAGGAGTAATTAAATAAAGGTCAAATCACTTAATAAGCTTCAATTTTGTGTAACTAGCTTTTATTCCGTGCAATGCACAAATTGATATTATTTATTTTAATGTGTAAATACATAAATTAATATTATTTAATCACTTACCTATCTAAAGTAATATTAATACATGCATGAAGGATATTAACAATAATATAATTTGTCAACTGCATAAAAATTTAATGATAAAATTATAAAGTTTGTATTTCATTTTAGAATATAATAATTACAAACAACATTTAAACACATGTGAAGATAATGTTGTATATGCAATAGCTGTCGTCTTACTCATTACATTCGCTATTCACACATCTCAAGAATTCCTTACTATAAGAAGATTCGAGGTATATTGCTATATCGTCAATGACTACATATATAGTTTGGTAAACCTCATATCACTTTTGGCAATGTGAAAATAAACACACCTTGTTTAGGCTTGTGAGTTGTGAAAGGTAATTTGCATTGTTGGAATGGGTAATTATTTCTATGTTTCCCTACTGCATCTTGGGAAAAAATATTGGATGCCATAAAAAACATGAATTTTAATTAGAAAGTTAAAAGTCACATGGATTTCTAACAAAAAAAAAAGAATTGAGATTGATTGCTGTTTTAGTTGTGTTGCTTTGCTACTTATCGGAAACAAAGTTGTATATTGTAAAAAAATTGGTTTTTAATTAGAAAGGTAAATGTAATATGGATTTTTACTAAAAACAACCTAAATTGAGATTGATTATTGTTTTGGCTGTGTTGCTCTGGTGCTTCTTGTAAACAAATTTTTATGTTGTAAAAAAACATGGATTTTTAATTAGAAAGGTACAAGTAAGATGGATTGTTCCTAAAAAAAAACTTGAATTGAGATTTAAGATATGTATATGGTTTTCAACTGTTTCTTTGATCCAAGATCAAGAGCTTTAGCTTTTAAACTGTAAGCTTTAAGCTTTAAGTTTAGCTTTTGTAACCTTTCAATGTTCCTAAGTCACAAGCAAAGTAGCCCCATCAATATACAATTCAATTAAAATTTCATATTCAATACAAAGATAAACACCTTTATGCTTGGTGTATAAGGAACCATAACTCAAAGCTTACTTCTCTCGGCTTTGGCTGCAAGGTTTGAAAGCTTTCTAGCAATTTCCATTCTTGGCTGAACCTATATTGTAACTAAATACATCCATAAGTCAGTTTACCAATTCATTTATTCTTCATTAGTTGTCCTAAAATTTTAATTTAACACCCTTCTTACCTAAGGTTCCTTTGAATCGAAAGCTCTAATCCTTTCTTTTCTCAATTTCAAGTTTTGGTATTACTGCACTCCTTTGTAGTCAAGAATTCTCCTTGTCAATGTTGTTTCGATTTCAACCCCAATTGCACTACACATACATATAACTCGCTTTAGGCATCATTTACTTTAAGTTAACAACTAAGTGAATATGAATTTGACCATGTTTACTTGAAAATGGTCCAAATCGTAACCCTTCACAGGCTTCTTCATTATCATGCACATGAGAAGCATCATATTGGTTTACCTTAGCTAGGGCAGCATCATGTAACTTTATCCTTGAAAATTGTTGTTGCATGACTTGGAGCATGATCTCGATCTTACTTAAATTAGGTTTTTGACTAATAGAAGAAATGACTATAACATGCAAGACACATTAGAAACAAAAGCAAAAAGACCTTACAAGTATGATCTCATTTGTTTACACTCAATGTGATAACCGTAAATTTTCCATTTATTGGAAATTATCAACATTGAAAATAAATATTGGAGAAAATAAATCAGAGAAAATAAATAAAATTTGCAAGAACGAGATATTGGTGAAAATCCCGAGAATTGAGGAAGTGAAAGATTCGGGAAATTCGTGTAAAAGAAATTAAATTGGAAGTGAAAATAAAAATAATAGAGAGACGAAAAATTAATTTGGATAAATTAAAATTCAAATTAAATAAGAAAAATGAGAAATGACAATAAAGTATGTTTATATAATTACAAATTATATAAATGTATTTTTACAAATACATAGGTATTTAAAATACTATATAGTATATTTTAATATACGTTGATATATATATATATGGAAATATATACTATTTCATAAATTTAAATAACACGTATGTATATAAACATAATATTTTATGTGTATATATAATTATATAAATACATATAAAAGAAAGGTAAATGTGGTTTTATATTAAAGTTTATATGTATATATTTTGTATTATAACAATTATATAATTTGTATATGTAAATGTTATTTATTTTAAAGTATATAAATATACATATATATACTACATATATATATTTTGTAATATACAATATATATAATTTATATATAATATATATTGTATTACATTAAATATGAAAAAAATATGTGTATAATATATAGTATATATTATACACTATAAATGTGTATATATATATATATTTATAGTATATTATATACTAAAAAGGGAAAGAAAATAAACCAAAAAGAGAAAAGAAACAAAATAAAAGGAAAACAAAAGACCAGAATCGGGAAGACTCCCGATTCTGTCTCCCGAAAAGGTGCCCCCGTCAGTGGTCGCCGGAGAAGGAAAGGAGAAGAGGGAAGAGAAGCGTCGTCGTCGGCAAAGGAAGAGGAAGCCGACGCCAACGCCGGCGAAGCGAAATGGAGAAGGAATCGAAGTGAAACGAAAGCAAAAGCCGGAAGAGAAAAGAAAATAGGAGACGACGTTGCCAGCCGATCCAGGCACCACCACTGCCACCGAAGCACCGCCAGAGAAAGAGGAAGAGGATGGATGCCACCGGAGGCCCGGTGAACGGTGGAGGAAGGCCGGCGAAGAGGAAGAAGAAACCAAACCTATTCCACCTTGATCCGCCGTCGTGTTGCCGATCCAGACTGAACGGAGGGCAACGGTAGCTTCGCCATGCCGTCGGCCAGCTGAAGGGCGCCTGAACCGCCGGAGAACCGGCCGTCGGTGGGGAACCGACGAGGAAAGAGGCAGACCGGTCTGAACCAGTCTGAAGGGAAAAGAGAGGAAAAAAGGAAAAGAAAAAGAAAAGAAAAAGAAAAAGAAAAGAAAAGAGAAAAAGGAAGAAAGAAAAGAGGAAAAGAAGAAAGAGAGAGAAAAAGGAGAATTTCGAGAATTCAAAAGATTCCCGGAAATTCGACAACCCGAAAATTTACGAAAATTCGGTAAGAAATTCTCGAAAATTAAATTTCAGAAAAAATATTTAATAAATTATGGAAAAATTCTAAAATTTAGAATTTTTATTTCCAGAAATTATTCTTAGTGATCGGGATGAGGAATCGGGAGAGATGGAGTGCGGGCGTGACCGATAAGAGGAAGTCCCCGACCCGGAAAAGGTAAGGGATGCATGTGCAGCATTGTAAGGATATTCAGTCTGCATATTTTAATTTTGAAATATTTTATGGAAATATTTTATGAATATTATTATGATGCATGATTGGCTGAAAATTTTGGGATGAAGTATTGGTTGGAAATTATAAACTGTATTTTTTCGTGCAGGAGGTTAGTCAATCGGCAGCCGTTATGCTGCCGAAAATTTTAGAAAAATTTAATAAAATCATATTAAATGATTTTATTTTTGAAAATCGATATTAAATCATGAAAAATGAGGAAATTACTAAATTTCATAAAACATGAATATAATGAGATGGAATTTTAAAATATTCATGTTTTCGAGAATGGTGATAATAAAATCACCGAAAATTCTCGGAAAAGATAAATTACACGTAATACGAGACGAAAGATGAAGTGAAATACAGTGAATATTTTTATGAATATTTTTATAAATATTCACTAAATGATTTTTAACCTTTATGGTTTTAAATTATGAAATTATATATTTTTATAAATTCCATAAAGGTTTATTTTATGATGAAAAATACGGTTTTGAGATTAGTTGGCATCCTATCATGCTGATGTGTGATATGTGATACGTTTAGTCCCGGTCGACACCTGATCAGTGATCCACCGAGGATAATATAGATTATGGTCATAGATTTGACATGTTTAATTCTTTACCCTCCAGGGTCAATAGTATGATAAGATTGATGATTATCTTAGACTCCATAAATGATAGGTGACATGTTAAAAAGGAAAGTGTTTTACATGATATGGGATTTGTCAAAAGGAATATGTGTTATATGATGCGTGACATGTGAAAAGAATATGTTTTATATGATATCAGAAGAAAATCAATTGAGTTATAGCATTTTTACAAAATGCTCATTTCGGTACTGATTATAGTACTGTGAGATGATTTTCATAAGACATGTGATACGAACATGTAATATGTTTTCAAAAAGGAAGAATTGATAAATCTAATATTCTTACCATGATTTTAAATGGAATATTAGATTTTAAGTACTACACGAGTTCTGATGAGATAGTAGAAAGTATATGGCATAAAAGCCAATTTGAGTAAAGATTCGATCTTTTGGACCGTGGGAGCCACCCCTAGAATCCCAAGGGACCTACGTGCTACACGGATACCAGTTGGACCGTGGGAGCCACCTCTAGAATCTCGAAGAACCTACGTGCTATACGAATACTGTTTGGATCGTGGGAGCCACCTCTAGAATCCCAAGGGACCAACGTGCTACACGGATACCAGTTGGACCGTAGGAGCCACCTCTAGAATCCCGAAGGACCTACGTGCTACACGGATACTGTTTGGATCGTGGGAGCCACCTCTAGAATCCCAAGGGACCTACGTGCTACACGGATACCAGTTGGATCGTGAGAGCCACCTCTAGAATCCCGAAGGACCTACGTGCTACACGGACAATGTTTGGATCGTGGGAGCCACCTTTAGAATCCCAAGAGACCTACGTGCTACACGGATAGCAGTTGGACCGTGGGAGCCACCTCTAGAATCCCGAAGGACCTACGTGCTACACGGATACTGTTTGGATCGTGGGAGCCACCTTTAGAATCCCAACGGGACCTATGTGCTACACGGATACCAGTTGGACCGTGGGAGCCACCTTTAGAATCCCAAGGGGCCTACGTGTTACACGGATGCCAGTTGGACCGTGGGAGCCACCTCTAGAATCCCGAAGGACCTACGTGCTACACGAGTTCCTCGATATGACACTTAACTCCATTGCTTGTTAGGATGGATGTCGTAACTGAATCAGTGAACTGGGGCTTACGCCTAAAGTGATTAAGTGATCGGTTATTTGAAACTGTTTTCAATGAGTTAAGTTATATGCTTAAAGTTTATTGATTTTCGTCTTGTGAATGGATTGATTTATTAACTAATGAAGTGCTTGCTGCTTTGCTAATGTGATAAGTGGAATAGATTTTAAATAGCTTACTTTGCTATTTAAAGTACTGTACTAATTATGAGAGTACAGTAAAACATGAAATGAGTTTTAAAAAAAAGGATGATGATTTAACTAATATTCTTTTCAAAGAATATATGAATATTAGTTATTTTATTTAAATGCTTTATTTCATAAAAGCATTATTTTGAAAAGAATATGAAAAGGTTATGGAATGAAAAGGAAAAAGGATTTATTAATTCAAAACGAAATGAAAATTTCTCCCTACAGTTGCTTTTAGGTTCCAGAACAAGTATGGTATTCTAAAATACCTACCTTACTCCATCCGGATCCCTAGCCGACTGTAGTATCCTTCCTACATGCGAGCCTAGAGCCCATTGGAAAAAAAAAAGATTTTCAGCATATAGATAGCTGAGTATCAAGTGAGGCATATAATTCCCTTACTGAGCCGTGGTTTTGCTCACCCCTTAATTTTAAACATTTCAGGTTTTGATGATTGTGAGATCAGTTGATTGTGGATCACGGTTGTACAAAAAGGACAATGTGACAGACCGACTAATTTGTATGAGGTACAATCATTTATTTTCTGTATTTAGACATGTCTACAGTACTACTTATCCAATTAATTAAGATATGGGATGTGTATAATATAAATAATGTTATGTAAAATTGTTTGACAGTTAGTACAAGTGAAGTATCACAGACAGCCCAACTGGTTAAGTTGTGTACAATAATTTGAAAAATGTGGAAACGGGTCGTGACAGATTTAATGGTATCAGAGCAATGGTTGGCCTGATGTCTGTGGATACTTTTGGAAGGAAAAGTGTTAAACATCTCCGGTAGTATTGTGTCGTCTGAATAAATAGAGAAAATAAATTATTTTAAATTGAGTAAAATGATTTAAAGGGAGTGAGAAAGTATAAATTGAGAATATTAAAGAGAAATAATAGGCTCAGAAATTATCGAAAAATTGGTGATTCTTATAATCGAAATAAAGGCCTGTTCGGTAAGGAACTGAAAGGACTTGGTGAGGGCCCCACCAGTACTTTCTGTCCGAACCTAACTAAGACCTGAAAGTGATGGTATAAAGGAGGGGAATGAAATATCATCATTAAATAGACTTTATGATCACCAATTGAGGGTAATTCGAAGAGAGAGAAAATTTTTGGCCAAAAATGACCAAAATACCCCTGACTCCAATATTTTACAAGGAGTTACAATAAACCAACAGAGGTTGGAATTGATTGATTTGACAGAGAAATTGAAGAGATAAAGCTGAATTACAAGCAAAATAATCCAATTGTGGATTTTAGTGAACTTCTCTATCGAAATCGAATGAGATCTAAATTGCTGGTATAAGTATCAGAAAGGATACTATCAACATATAGATGATCAGTTCATTGATTTGAATGTATATTGAGGAGATAGAAATAAATGACGAAATGACGAAAATGCCCCTATATTAGGCGATGTTCGGAATAGTGTTAAAGCCGAGCTGAATTGGAATCCATTGATAGAAATGAAGTTATTAATGGCATAGAGGATGTCATATGGATATAGCGATCCCTATTACTGATTCCACTGACACTTAGATTTCAGACGCGACTATGAGTGACCTAGTGAACGAGCTGGGCCTCATGATAAAACCTTGAGAGATAACCCAGTGAACGGGCTGGGCGTTCTCAAAGAGTACTGTACGCATATGTAAAGGCAGACGGCGGATGGGCCGGGGCCTTATATGATACGATCCAAAGAGTGTGGTGGAATGTCATCAAATGATTAGCCCGGTTATTGACTGTAAAGGCAGAAAATTAATAGTGTATTGAACGAGATCGTTGAATACTATGAAAAGTGAAATGATTATAGGAATTGACTGATAAGGTGAATAGTACAGATAATGAAATACATACTGGTTTGGTTACTTATGGTTCTATACATTTTTACTACTTTGAGGTATCAAACAGATAATCTTATATAGAATCGACATTTCTTGAAATATGTGCTACAGAATGAGGTACTGTGTGGAGTACTGTGAATTAGAGAATAATTATAAGAACAGTGAAGTGATAAAAAAAGAAGATGACAGCTAACCTGAGTTCTTTAGGACCCTTGAGATAGAACTGTGATGGGCGACCCAATGATGGGCGACCTGTAGTGGATCATATGTTGTGAGATACAGGCGAACTATGTTATCGCCGACTCACTAGTAAGGGTAAACCTAGGGCGAAAGGATCGCCTAGGGGATGCTTGCCGACGGCCGATACGAACGGGCGGGGCTTTTACAATTATCTCAATGGTAACACGAGTGTAAGGAACTAGGTACGTAAGGGTGCCAAGGTTCAAACCTCGTGGAGAATATACTCAAGGGAATTAAGCCTGAATTCATTAAATAGAAATGATTTTAAAGTGAATAACTGAATTGAAACGGGTAGCTGTAAAGTGTGTTGATAACCATTGTACTTGATACAGCTTACCAGAATAAGATTCGTAATGCTGTAAAGTATGATTAGGTAATGAAATCAAATCTAGAGTATGTATCAAAATGATTTGAATATCGAATATGTCTGCCTTGAGAATACACCGTGTAAATGAAAGGACACAAGGATGAAATGTCCAAGATGATAAGAAATGTGTGATTAAAGAAAGTATCGGATTTGATTTCCGATAGAACTTCTAGAGTTATATAAATTAGAGGAATCGAGATAACATTGACTCGATTTTAAATATGAAGTTAAATTCTAAGCTTATATCGAAGGATATAGAAAGAATCCGAAAAGCTTTAAAAAAAATAATAACTCTGAAAAATGTGTGAATAATGAAATTCACATGTAAAGGTCTGGATGACGAAAATACAGATAATGAAAAATTGAGAATAATGAAATTGTCTGTATAAGTGTAAATGAGAGAAATACAAATGATATTGAGATGTAGATGAATTAAAAAGGATGTGTTAATTTCCTATCATTAATAAAGTTCTGGTGAAGAATAAGTATTCATCTACATGAAAATAGACGCTTTATTGATCTGATTAGAAATATGTGAGGAGTTAATAAGACTAGCCTCAGTATAAAACGTCCTTAGATAAAAGATTGAAGATTGGTGTCCATAAGATGATGATTTGAACTCGGAGTGAATTTTACGAGTTCCTATTAAAGTTACAAGGGTAATGAGTTGACTTGTGAAGTATATAAGCCTAAAGAATGAGGCATCCATAAATGAGTAAATTGATGAAATACTGGTAGAGTCTAAAGTATAAATGAAAATTGAGCAGCATTGTGGTATAACCCTTAAACTCTTAAAGACTGTGGAATTATGTTAAGATTGGTCACTAAGAGATTTGGCTAGATAGTATCTCCTCCTGAGATATATGATCTCGAGACGATAGGATGACAGTGAACCTGTCCATGATATAGAGATAATGATTGAGATATGAAATTAATGAGTCTAGCTAGATAATACTGCCAGTCTATAAAAGAGTGATGAGACTGGCTGCTCTATAGATGAGACCTAATTGAAGAAGTTAAAGTCGGTAAATGGATAAGTGTAAAGAAAAGATGGTATGTGTGGAAAAGTCAACTATATTAAATGTGTAAATATCTATATCCCTAGAATTAAGGTTAGATAATTCCTCAATTATGGGGATTAGATTTAGACTGATTTAGTTTCTTATTTTACTGCTTAACAGTAGCTGTATATAATCCTTAGAAGTTGTATTATTCAAGTAAGATTCAAAAATAAAATATTCTGAAATTCCACATGGTATCAAGAGCTTTAGGTTTTTTCTTGGAAATCAGTCACTTTTTCAGCCTTCATTGTTGATTTTTCTACAATTTCTTCTTCGACCTTCATTGTTGATTTTTTTTTACCTTAGGCCTTCATAGCCACTTTCTCATCAAGAACTTTTCTTTCTTGCCAAAACCTAAATCACCATATTTTTCCAAGAGCCGCTGCTGTTTTTACCACCATGTCAGGTTCTACTTCAGTTGTAAAATTCTACCCCTCGTACCAGTAGTTTGATTAAGAACTTTGCATTGATCACTGTAGACACCATTTTTGTCCGGTTCTTTTTCAAAACATTCTTAATTAATTAGTTTGTATATATTTTATTATTGATTTTTAAATTTTATTTTTGTATTTAGATTTAGAAATAATATTTGGATTTTGATTTTGATTTTTATAGAATAAAAAAAAAAAAAAGAAGGAAATCTAAATTAATTTTGATAGGAAAGTAAAATTAAATGAAACCATTAAAAGATTGAAAATTAATTTGAATTTGGAATTGATATTAAATTTAAGATTAGATTCTTGAAATATAAAATTTCCTAAAAAAAATTGATTCTAGGTTTCCAATTATTACCAAAAATAAAATTAAAAAAAATATATAAAAAAAAGGGAAAAAACCTAGGTCTATAAAAAGGAGAAGAAAACTAGGGTTAAAGGGGGAGAAAAAAAAACCCTAGAGAACCCTAAAACCCTAAAAGAACCCTAGAAGAAACCCTAGAAAGAAAGCCTAGAAAAAAACGAAAGGAGAAAGGAAAAGAAAAAAAAAGAGTTTTGCTACTGTTTTTTTTACTGGGACGGCAGACTTCCACTGTTGATCATCATCTTCACCTCCATTGCTACCCTGCCGTGGCTTGTGCCTAGCCCCTCCCTGCATCGAATCAACCAACCGCCCACGTTCTGCACCACCAAGCCGAAGCCAGCTGCTGCTCCCTGAGTTGGTGCACCTTCTATTGCATCGTTTGTCCCCACGCTACCTCATCACCATCACGGTCCAGCCCATAACATCATCTTCTTCAACTCTGCTGCCCACGCCATCATCATATTTTTTTTGGTCATCCCTTGCTCATGTTCTACCCACAGCAACCTTTGCATCCGTAGCCCTTGCTTTGATCGATCATCACGTCGCGTAGCCTCTCATCAAGTTACCCTCATCTTCATCCAATCCAAAGAAAAAGGGAAGAGAGCCCCTGCTTCACCAAGAAAAACCATCATCGCGCTAAGGAGTCGTGCGTCTTGCCCTGCTGCTGCGATCTTGCCTGGGTTCCCCTACTATCGAATCACCACCTGGTTCCATGTTGCTGCTGTAGAACCGAAGCCTCCTACTGCCGCCTGACCCTGTTTCAAGTTCCAGCACTGCCTTATCCTGCACTACTACCCGAGCCACCACACTTCATCGTTGCTGCCCTTGCTGCCTTCGTGAGCTGCTGCAGCGTAGCCGTGAGGAAGGGAGGACGTGAAGAAGGAGAAAGGATAAAGTTTAGAAAGGCAGAAGAGAAAGAAAGAAGGCCAAATAGAAAGGAAAGAATAGATAGTGGGCAAAGGTATTGTTGTGATTATTTTATTATATTATTATCTATTTACATGCATATTGTAATCATTCTGTGCACGTTTTTTTATATATATAATTGTTTATTTCCTCACTTATTATATGTTATTTAATCATCCTATGCACATTTATGTTGTTCACATATTTCATGTATTTTATATTTTTTTATTTCGTTTTATCCTATCTTCATTTTTCATTGTTTATCTAATGCTTTCTAGTTATGTAAAACAATTTTAAAATTTATAAAATGTTACATGAAAAATACAATTTTTCAAAATTTAGATAATATATTCCGACGACGGAGCCTCTTCAAGCAAGTCGCATAGTACTACTTGAATACTCTTGAGGTGAGAAAGATTTTTGAGTTGTCCCACCAGCTTAATGGAGGACACTTAGAAATATTTTTCAATAATAATTATATCGAGATTAAAGATCAACATAAGCAAATTTAGAAGATGACCTAAAACTAAGTGGTACCATTTTAGGATGGGCGTTGTGAGGGTGCTAATCCTTCCTCACACGTAACCGTACTCCCGAACCCTAGTATCTTTGAACGCAGACCAGGCCTTATCCTTAGTTTGAATAGGTGACCAATCACACCTAGGTAGAATGGTTGGTGGCGACTCCATGTCTTTGTGTCTAGCTATTAGGTCTTCTTTCCAAAACTTAATACGTTATGACAGTTTGGCGACTCCACTGGGGACATTAGAGAGTCAGACCAATACTTAGTTTTAGGTTATCTCAGAATTTGCTTAAAAGGTCTTAATAGAAAGCGAACGTTAAATAAGACATTATTCCTTCATACACACACATCACTTTGCATTAGCATACATAAGCCCTCGACCCGGGCTCGATCCTTTTTAGGAGGGAGTAAAGTATCTACGCTCTCGTGAGGTAATACCTCCGCAATGGCTAGCGAAATACTCCCACTCAAATTGAACCTTTCCATTTGTAACCTGTGATGGGTGAGGATTGGGTGCCTTACTAGTCCTATGTGGACGATAGTGAGGAACAATTTGAGAACCTTTAGAATTCTGACTTATCCAAACCATGCATATAATGAAGCCTAGGGGACCAGCCTAGGATAAAACCAAGTCAAACCCTAATATAGATAAAACCTGACACTATAGGACATATGAAGGAATAAGCCATAAAATACTCTTTTTATTTTCTTTCCTATCTTCTCATTTCATTTTTTTTTCTTCTCATTTTTTTTTGTGTTTTGTTTTGTTTTTCTCATAACAATCGGTGATAAGATTGAAGTCCATTACATCCATGGAGAAAGCACCTCGAGCCAAACCTCTTTGCAAGTCATCTATTGAAGTGAAAGTTATATCTGAAGAAGCCCAACAAAAGAATGGTGATTGTTTACCATCGGGTTTCATCTCGGACCTCCCAGAGAAGACTCGCCCTGACCTCAAGCAAAATGATTTCACCGAATTAGTGGACATTTGGAGATCTTGGGATAATGCAAGAAGAGAGACATTTGAGGAAAAGTATGGAGGTATAGCACGACTCTTGACAGTATCAGTGGACCTTAGTTTAATCCGAGCCATGTTACATTTTTGGGACCCGTCGTATAGGTGTTTTGTCTTCAACGAGGTAGACATGGTTCCCACCATAGAAGAGTACTCGGTATTATTGCATTTTGACCCTAAAAAATCAGATAAGGTGTACTAGAGAAGGAAGAAGTTGAGTTATCGCAAAAAGCTAGCCGTTATGACATGTACTGATGTGCAAGAGGTTGACCGTCAAATAAAGAATAAGGGAGAATGCACTTATATACCTTGGGAGTTTTTGAAAAGTTGCATCAGTAAGCATCGAGAAGATGAGTATGGTATGAAATTGATGGCTTTAGCAATCTATGGAATGGTGATTTTTCCAAAGTCCTTGCTATATGTTGAAATCACACTGGTAGACTTTGTAGATCAAATTGAGCATGAAGTGGCGGTAGTTCCTGCTATTTTAGCCGAGACTATTAGGTCACTGAATTACTGTCGACAAACTGGAGGGGGACGCTTTACAGGATGTTTGCCTTTGTTGTACATTTGGATGAAGAGTCACTTCAAATGCGAAGAGCCGAAGTTTCGATCGGTCTTATTCAAGAAGAATATTCCTATTAAGGAATTTTGTGAGAGTAAATGGCTTGGGTCGAGGACAAAAAGGGAATGGGTATCACTTTTACATGGACTCACTTGCAAAGATGTAGTGTGGGTGGCACCTTGGATGACGAGACAACCCATGCTATATAGTTGTGGAGGACATCCATGGATGATCTTATTGGGTGTATGGGGAACGGTCACTTACGCTCCTCTCATGGTGCGAAGGCAATTAGGGTACGAACAGTTCATCCCAATGACACATGGTCTTAATCAACATGAATATGCTTATCATGAAGAAGGGTCTATGAAGAAAATCGAAGAAGATGTCAAAGCTTGGAAGACTACCCTTAGAGTAGACCTCGGGATATTTATTGATAAAGTTGCTCCGGAGTACTCAGTCTGGCATGCTAGGCGAGTCAAAGATATCAAGGTTTCTCCCGAAGATGAAGAGATCCATGAAGAGCCTATACCTCGAGACCCTATGATAGATCTGGAGATTGCCAAGAGGAAATTAGAGGAAGAAAAAAGGGACTTAGAAAGAGAAATTAAGAAACTCAAATGTGAAACAGAGGAGAAACTGGGGAGAAGGGAACAAGCATATACAAGGGTCCATCAAGAGAAGTATAAGTTGATAGATGAAATCAGATACTTGAAGGAGCAGCTCTCAAGGTCTGAAAACAAACGTTTGCGGGAAGAGAATGAACGACTCAAAGCTGAGATACAAAAGAAGGGGACCGAATGTGAAGAACTTGAAAGCAAGGTCACAAGCGAGCAGATGAGTTCGCAAGGTGCCCTCAATCGATCCCAAGAATACTTGCAGATCCTACAAAAGGTTGTTAATGAGTTGAATGACCTAAAGGAGAAATATGCTACCTTGAGGAGAGCTCGTGATTCACATCTTTTGGTTTCCATGATTGAACAGATCAATGTCATGGCTCACAGAGCAAGAGACATGGAAGACAGGATAAGGGATTTGAAGCTTGGTGTCAGCCCACTTACTGAGCATGGGGAGAATCTGCTACTACTACTGGATGAGATCCAAGGTCACTACAGTTTGTTGAAGGGCTTAGGTGGACACCTTAGATGTTCTTTATGGATGTAATGGGTCTTTAACTTTGTTCAACAATTGTTATGAGACAGGTTTTTATTTTTGTTATGCAATAAATTTCTCACGAAAATTTTTCTTACTTTTGCTTTTCCTTCATAAGCATTTGATAAAAATAGTTTTATCTAATTGTGATAACAAAGGTACAAAAATAGCCCTTCCAAATCATCCATACCGAACTCGTGCAAGAACTAAAGCAATGGAAAATGAGCATTTAGCACGGATTGACAGGATGGAAAGAGTGCAACAAGAAATTGTCAAAGCTCAAGAGGAAACTCGAGAGCAGATGACCAAGATGATGGAGTTGATGATGAGTATGGCTAAGGGGAAAGGAGTTGTACAAGACCTAACATCGGAGGAATATCCTAGTGATGACCCACCATACCCTCCAGGGTTCACCCATCAAGCCCAAATGCCTCCAAAGGTTCATGCTCAGGCAACACCCTCAATGGGAGGACAAGGCCATGCTATAGGCCAAAATCAACCTGTTATAGGGTCTAGTCCTGTCGACCCTATTTTCGTCCCAAACTTGGACGATCCTGTTGAACAAGAGAAGTTGAAAAGAGAAGCAGTTGACAACCTAGCTGTAGGGATACAACAGAAATGTGACATGTTGGAGGAAAGGTTGAAAGCCATCGAAGGAAACGACTCCTTTGGGAATGTTGATGCAGAAGAGTTGAGCCTAGTTCCCGATTTGGTGTTGCCCGCAAAGTTCAAGGTTCCGGACTTCGAGAAATATGATGGAACTAAATGCCCGACGACCCATGTTACGATGTTTTGCAGAAAGATGGCGGGATATGCTCGTAATGAAAAGTTGCTCATTCACTGTTTTCAAGATAGCCTTACAGGATCTGCTGCAAGGTGGTATGTTCAGTTGGACAGGAGTCGTATACATTCGTGGAAAGACCTTGCTAGGGCATTTCTAGCCCAATATCGTCACGTAAGTGATATGGCTCCTGATCGCCTCTCTCTTCAAAGCATGGAGAAGAAAACAAACGAGAATTTTAGAGAATACGCTCAGAGGTGGAGAGATGCAGCTGCTGAAGTTCAACCGCCATTGACAGAAAAGGAGTTAACGATGTTATTTTTAAACACTCTCAAAGCGCCTTATTATGAGAGGATGATAGGAAATGTCAGTAAGAACTTTTCTGACATGGTGCTTTCAGGAGAGGCAATAGAAAATGCTATTAAAAATGGCAAGATTGAGGGTGTAGAGGCCAGGAAAGGAGGGTTTCCTAAGAAAAAGGAAGGAGATGTCCAGGCTATCTCTGCAGGAGGTTTTATTCACCAACGCCCATCCAACCAATACCAATCTTATCCTCATGCTATCAATTATGTTTCACCCTACCCATATCAACTAAACCCACCAACAAATACTCAGCCCATTTTTCGCTCGCCAACCCTGAGACCAACCCAACCTTTTACTCAACCTACAAACCTAATGAACAACCCTGGAAGGCCACGCTTCAATCAAGAAAGACCCCCTATCACCCCAATCCCCATAACCTATGCGGAGTTATATCCTAAACTGGTGCAAAACCGTCTTATTGCCCCCGCATACCTTGAACCCCTAAAACCCCCGTATCCCAAATGGTATGATCCAAACGCAAAGTGTGCTTACCACAACGACAATGTGGGTCACTCTATAGAAAATTGCTTGGGACTGAAGTATAAAGTGCAGGGCTTGATGAAGGCTGGGCAGTTGAGTTTTGAGGAGCCGAAAGCAGGACAAGTTGTGAATGGGAATCCTTTGCCAGACCATGGTGGAGCAGCAGTGAACATGTTAAGCAATGAAAAGAAGGATTACATTAAAAGAGCTGTTGCAGAAATAAAGACTCCGTTAAGTCAGGTCTTTGATGTATTAGTGAAGGCAGACATGTTGCAACCAGAAACCGTGATTTTGGAGACCTATATAGATTCGTATGATCCCGATCTGGTTTGTCCATACCACAATGGTGCAGTAGGTCATTCAATTCAGTCCTGTGAAGCTTTTCGTTACAGATTGCAAGAGTTGATGGACTCATATCAAATTGAATTTTGGGAAGGAAGAGGAAAAGGGAATGAGATTAGTGTGATTGATGACGACCTAAAGTCAAAGCCTCTGAAAATCCGCCTTGAGGAAAAATCAAGCCAAGCTAGTGGGATCACAATCAAAGCTCCTATTCCGTTTCCATACAAAGACAACAAGGCGGTACCTTGGAGATATGGCTATGATATAGTAATGAATGGAGAAAGAGAGCATATGTCCCCTAAAAGTCTCGAAACAGCGAATATCACTGGAGTTGGGGGAATGACACGAAGTGGGCGTTGCTATAGTCCTGAAATGTTAGCTAAAGCTAGAAAAGAGAAGGCAGGAATTGTGGAAGGGGATAGGGTTAACCCGATAGAGGTTCAAGAGACAAGATGTCAAGAATCTATTACGAAAGAAGATGCCGATGAGTTTTTGAGCTTGATTAAGCATAGTGAATACAATATTGTCGAGCAGTTGAACAAAACACCAGCAAAGGTTTCACTCTTATCACTTCTCCTGAATTCTGAGTCTCACAGAAATGCTTTATTAAAGGTGTTGAATCAATCATATGTACCTCCTGATATATCCATGGACAAAATGGACAATTTAGTCGGTAATTTGGTGGCTTCAAATTATATATCTTTCAGTGATGATGAGATTCCCGCGGAAGGGAGGGGAAGCACCAAGGCTCTTCACATCACAGTCAGGTGTAAGAGCCACACAATTGGCAGGGTTCTCATTGATAATGGATCGGCTCTCAATGTGATGCCTATGTGCACTTTGCTAAGGTTACCAGTGGATTCATCGTATATGCGGAAAAACAACATGATTGTCAAGGCATTTGATGGAGTCCGTCGAGAAGTGTTGGGCGATATAGAGATACCTGTGGAGATTGGTCCATGTATTTTCAATATACAATTCCAAGTCATGGATATTACGCCTTCGTATACTCTTTTGCTAGGAAGACCTTGGATACACACGACAGGAGCTGTCCCTTCCACTCTCCATCAAAAGGTGAAGTTTTTCGTAGGGAATCAACAAATCTCAGTTTCGGGAGAGGAAGACATCTTTGTCACTCAATCTCCAAACACTCCGTATGTTGACACAACAGAGAATGCATGGGAATGTTCATACCGAGCTTTTGAGTTTGTTAATGCAACCTACATAGGAGAAGGTTCGAAATTATATACTCCTCACCTGTCAGCAGCTACAGAGATGGTGGTGAAGCAAACCATGGGCAAAGGTTGGTATCCAGGAGTCGGATTGGGAAGAAACCACCAGGGGATTAGAAAGGCAATCACAATTTTGGAAAGCAAGTACAGGTTCGGTTTAGGATACAAACCAACTTGGAAAGATAAAGCAAAGAAGATGGAAGAGAAGAAAGAGAGGCGAATAGCGCAGTTGAAAGGGGACGAATTTGAAACTGAGAAATTGGTCATTCCTTACCTTTATGACACCTTCTATTGTGGTGGATATCAGACTGGTAATGAAGGAGGGAAATTGGCAATGCAGCTTGAGGAGGATCTCTCTGATTTGTCCATTCACATGGTAGATGAGAAGATATCAGAGGAGAATGTAGCTGGACGGTTTGTGCATGTGACCCCTCCAGGAGCTGAGTTGAAGAATTGGACGATTTTGGAGTTCCCAGAGATCTCTTTGAAAAGTAATAATCCAATTGTCTTTTTCTTTTATGTTTTGAATAATGCAAGTTGGATTTTCAGTGCTTCAGCCCAAAAGCACCCAAATAAATGTATGGGCCAACTTTGTTATTTTTCCATTTCAATAAATGATTAGCATTATGCATTCCTATTTTCCCAATCATTTTTTTTCTTTTCTTTTCTTTCTTCTTTATCTTTCTTTAGCATGCCAACACTGAAAATACCTGTAATTTCCCATTTCATCTACTTTCAGGTATCAAAACAATAAACAAGATGATAATAATGTCAATAATTCAGAAATTGATTTTGAAAACCCTGCTCAATTTGGTGAATCTGATGATGAAGATGTCTTTACGGACTACCCTTTACCCCGTGACTTGTTGAGATCGATGGAAGAAGATAGGAAACCAATTGAACCTCATCAGGAAGTTGTTGAAATAATTAATTTGGGAGAT
The DNA here is from genome assembly GCA_031772115.1 of Heritiera littoralis. Classification (NCBI taxonomy): domain Eukaryota; kingdom Viridiplantae; phylum Streptophyta; class Magnoliopsida; order Malvales; family Malvaceae; genus Heritiera; species Heritiera littoralis. The sequence continues at coordinate 4,524,624 of JAPDPK010000007.1, read as the reverse complement.
GAAAAAGATAAGAAAGAGGTCAAAATCGGAACATCACTAGCATCAGATGAAAGAAAGGGTCTTAAGGAGTTACTTCGTGAATATGTAGATGTGTTTGCTTGGTCTTACCAAGATATGCCTGGCCTTGATACTGATATTGTGGAGCATAGATTGCCTTTGAAACCAGAGTACAAACCGGTACAACAAAAGTTAAGACGCATGAAGCCGGAAATGTTGTTGAAGATCAAAGAGGAAGTTAAAAAGCAGTTTGATGCAGGTTTTCTTGAAGTGGCCAAATACCCGGAGTGGGTAGCTAATATTGTCCCTGTGCCTAAGAAGGATGGAAAGGTGCGGATGTGCGTGGATTATCGGGATTTGAACAAAGCTAGCCCTAAAGACAATTTCCCGCTTCCTCACATTGACACCCTTGTGGACAATACAGCGAGGCATTCCATATTTTCATTTATGGATGGCTTTTCCGGCTATAATCAAATCAAGATGGCTAGAGAAGATATGGAAAAGACTACTTTCGTGACAATGTGGGGAACATTTTGCTACAGGGTCATGCCATTCGGATTGAAGAATGCTGGAGCTACATATCAAAGGGCTATGGTTAGTCTTTTCCACGACATGATGCATAAAGAGATTGAGGTGTACGTGGATGATATGATTGCAAAGTCTCGTGAAGGAGACGATCATGTGACTAATCTTAAGAAGCTCTTTGAAAGGTTGAGGAAGTACCAGTTGAAGTTAAACCCAGCCAAGTGTACATTTGGGGCAAGATCTGGAAAATTATTGGGATTTGTAGTTAGCGAAAGGGGGATAGAAGTTGATCCGGACAAAGTGCGTGCCATTCAGAACTTGTCCCCTCCTCGCACCACCAAAGAAGTAAGAGGTTTTCTAGGGAGGCTAAACTACATATCCAGGTTTATATCTCAACTTACTTCAAAATGTGATCCAATTTTCAAGCTTCTTCGTAAACATGACTCTGGGGAATGGAATGAAGAATGTCAAAAGGCCTTCGATAAAGTCAAGGAGTACTTATTAAACCCGCCTGTGTTAGTACCTCCTATTCCTGATAGACCTTTGATTTTGTACTTGACAGTTTGCGAAGGTTCAATGGGATGTGTACTGGGGCAACGAGATGAGATGGCAAGAAAGAACAAGCCATCTATTACCTGAGTAAGAAATTCATTGACTACGAAGTGAAGTATTCTCAATTGGAAAAGATGTGTTGCGCTTTAGCTTGGGCAGCCCAAAGACTCAGACAGTACATGTTATATCACACGACTTGGTTGGTGGCCAAACTTGATCCTTTGAAGTACATTTTCGAGAAACCATCTTTGTCTGGTAGAATAGCAAGGTGGCAAGTCATGCTTTCTGAGTACGATATTATATATGTGACTCAAAAGGCCGTTAAAGGGAGTGTAATCGCTGATTTCTTAGCAGACCGGGTTGCCGATGACTATGTGCCTATGAAACTCGATTTTCCAGATGAGGGTTTGATGGCTGTATTTCAGGTAGAAGGGGAGAAGCTAGCTAAGAAATCATGGAGAATGTTCTTTGATGGAGCATCCAATGCTTTTGGGCGAGGGGTAGGAGTGGTCCTGATATCCCCAGAAGGAGATCATCACCCGATTACTGCAAGATTGGACTTCAACTGTACCAACAACGTAGCCGAGTATGAAGCATGTGTCATGGGTTTGCAAACCGCTATTGAAAAGAAGATTGATGTGCTCGAAGTATATGGAGATTCGGCTTTAGTCATCTACCAGTTGCGAGGTGAATGGGAAACTAGGGATTCAAAGTTGGTCCAGTACCAAAAATACATAGCCGGTTTAATTGATCAGTTCAAAAGTATTCAGTTTGAGCATCTACCTCGAGAGGAGAATCAAATGGCAGATGCTCTAGCCACTTTAGCTGCAATGTTCAAGTTGGACAGTAATGCTGAAATTCAACCCATCAGGATGAATATGAAGAATTCACCAGCACATTGTGCAAGTTTAGAAGAAGAAGTCGATGGAAAGCCTTGGTACCATGACGTCTTACAGTACATAAAAAACCAACAGTACCCAAAACATGCTTCGGAGAATGACAAAAGAATCATTAGGAGAATGGCTGTGGGATTCTTTTTAGACGGGGAAGTCTTATACAAAAGAAGTCGAGACCAGGTGCTTTTGAGATGTGTGAATATTGCAGAAGCTAAACAGATATTAGAGGAGGTACATGAAGGATCTTGTGGGGCACATGCTAATGGTCATATGATGGCAAGACAAATAATGAGAGCGGGTTATTATTGGTCAACCATGGAAAAAGACTGTATTAACTACGCTAGAAAATGTCACAAATGTCAGATTTATGCTGACAAGATTCATGCTCCATCGGAGGCTCTGCATGTATTAGCCCCTCCTTGGCCTTTCTCTATGTGGGGGATGGATGTGATAGGACCCATTACACCGAAAGCTTCAAATGGACATCGGTTTATTTTTGTGATGATTGATTATTTTACCAAGTGGGTAGAAGCAGCATCTTTTGCTAGTGTGACACGAACGGCAGTATGCAGATTCATAAAAAAAGATATCATATGCCGATATGGACTTCCAGAAAGAATTATTTCAGATAATGCTCGTAATTTGAATAACACAATGATGGAAGAAGTTTGTGCACAGTTCAAAATCAAGCATCACAATTCGGCGCCATATCGACCACAAATGAATGGGGCAGTAGAGGCCGCGAACAAAAATGTCAAGAGAATAGTGGGAAAAATGACAGAAACTTATAAGGATTGGCATGAAAAGTTACCTTTTGCCTTGTACGCGTATAGAACGTCAATGCGCACGTCTACTGGGGCAACCCCATTCTCATTAGTGTACGGGATGGAGGCAGTGCTACCAATTGAAGTAGAGATTCCGTCATTAAGGGTCTTAATGGAAACACAATTAGAAGAGGCAGAGTGGGTACGGGAACGCTATGAGCAATTGAATCTTATTGACGAGAAAAGGCTTGTAGCTTTATGCCATGGCCAATTGTACCAAAGAAGAATGATGAAAGCACATGATAAGAAAGTCCGACCTAGGAAATTCCGAGAAGGGGATCTGGTTTTGAAGAAAATCCTCCCAAATCAACAAGATAGGAGGGGAAAATGGGCGCCAAATTGGGAAGGACCATATGTAGTAAAGAGATCTTTCTCTGGTGGGGCATTAATATTGGCAAATATGGATGGTGAGGACCTACCAAACCCCATCAATTCCGATGCTGTGAAGAGGTATTATGCCTAAAAAAAAAAAGAGAAAAAGAGAAATAAAAAAGGAGGATTTAAATCGAAAACCCGAAAAGGGCGGTTTAAATCAATGGGGGAGACACTTATGTTGAAAACCTGAAAAGGCAGCTTAAGTGTAGGGGAAGGATCAGCATCGGAAATTTTGTGATATCAAAGGAAAAGGTTTAGTCCGAAGGGCTCTGCAATATTAGACAAACTAATGGAGTAGGCTTTTCAAAAGAGAAATTTGAATTAATTCGATCAGAATTGTCAGAATGTTGATTGTTGAGATATTCGATTATTTCGTCAACGCAATTATTCCTTGTAATATTCCTCTGTTCAGATATGCTTGATGTTTATAATAAAATAACCTCTCTTCCAAACTTATCTCGTATCTACTACCATTTACCTTCTTACCTTGATTGGGAAAATCGAAATTTGCATTATGTTTAGTCATATTATTAGGATGGAAATAAATAGATGATTGGCAAACATTTTTAGAAAAAAAAATGAGAGAAAAAGATAATTGCATTGCTTTAAAAGGAGAAAGAAGAGGGACAGAAATATAGTGGAATATCAGAAGATTGGTAAACTAAGTCGAATACACCAGCTGCTTAAAAACAAAAAAAGGGAAGAATGAAGATTGAAGGTGATGATATGAGAAAGCCGCTAACTGGTTTAAAGACAAGATTGGTCCAACAAAAAAAAAGGGGGGGGGGGGTTTTAAGCTTTTGTTGTCACAATTATAATGAAATTATTTTTAGCATGCATCCCATTCATTTCTAAAAGAAAGACATTTTTAAAGAAGGAGAAAATTTAAAGTTCCAGGGCCTTCCTAGTCGAAGGAGCATTTTGGAGATGAGAAAATTTAAAGTTCCAGGGCCTTCCTAGTCGAAGGAGCATTTTAGAGATGAGAAAATTTAAAGTTCCAGGGCCTTCCTAGTCGAAGGAGCATTTTGGAGATGAGAAAATTTAAAGTTCCAGGGCCTTCCTAGTCGAAGGAGCATTTTGGAGATGAGAAAATTTAAAGTTCCAGGGCCTTCCTAGTCGAAGGAGCATTTTGGAGATGAGAAAATTTAAAGTTCCAGGGCCTTCCTAGCCGAAGGAGCATTTTAGAGATGAGAAAATTTAAAGTTCCAGGGCCTTCCTAGTCGAAGGAGCATTTTGGAGATGAGAAAATTTAAAGTTCCAGGGCCTTCCTAGTCGAAGGAGCATTTTGAAGATGAGAAAATTTAAAGTTTCAGGGCCTTCCTAGTTGAAGGAGCATTTTAGAGAGGAGAAAATTTAAAGTTTCAGGGCCTTCCTAGTCGAAGGAGCATTTTAAAGATGAGAAAATTTAAAGTTTCAGGGCCTCCCTGGTCGGAGGAACGTTTTCATGATGAAAACCAATTTCTTTTAAAATAAGTAAATATCAAAAAAAAAAAAACAAAAAAAAGAGAGGAAAAACTTTGAAAAAGGAAAAAAAATAATAAAATGGACGCGGACAAAATGGATGTCTATGTCTTTGCACAATTACTATTTCATAGCAAATGTACAAAGAGGGGCAACTGTAGACACCATTTTTGTCCGGTTCTTTTTCAAAACATTCTTAATTAATTAGTTTGTATATATTTTATTATTGATTTTTAAATTTTATTTTTGTATTTAGATTTAGAAATAAATTTGGATTTTGATTTTGATTTTTATAGAATAAAAAAAAAAAAAGAAGGAAATCTAAATTAATTTTGATAGGAAAGTAAAATTAAATGAAACCATTAAAAGATTGAAAATTAATTTGAATTTGGAATTGATATTAAATTTAAGATTAGATTCTTGAAATATAAAATTTCCTAAAAAAAATTGATTCTAGGTTTCCAATTATTACCAAAAATAAAATTAAAAAAAATATATAAAAAAAAGGGAAAAAACCTAGGTCTATAAAAAGGAGAAGAAAACTAGGGTTAAAGGGGGAGAAAAAAAAACCCTAGAGAACCCTAAAAGAACCCTAGAAGAAACCCTAGAAAGAAAGCCTAGAAAAAAACGAAAGGAGAAAGGAAAAGAAAAAAAAAGAGTTTTGCTACTGTTTTTTTTACTGGGACGGCAGACTTCCACTGTTGATCATCATCTTCACCTCCATTGCTGCCCTGCCGTGGCTTGTGCCTAGCCCCTCCCTGCATCGAATCAACCAACCGCCCACGTTCTGCACCACCAAGCCGAAGCCAGCTGCTGCTCCCTGAGTTGGTGCACCTTCTATTGCATCGTTTGTCCCCACGCTACCTCATCACCATCACGGTCCAGCCCATAACATCATCTTCTTCAACTCTGCTGCCCACGCCATCATCATATTTTTTTTGTCATCCCTTGCTCATGTTCTACCCACACGCAACCTTTGCATCCGTAGCCCTTGCTTTGATCGATCATCACGTCGCGTAGCCTCTCATCAAGTTACCCTCATCTTCATCCAATCCAAAGAAAAAGGGAAGAGAGCCCCTGCTTCACCAAGAAAAACCATCATCGCGCTAAGGAGTCGTGCGTCTTGCCCTGCTGCTGCGATCTTGCCTGGGTTCCCCTACTATCGAATCACCGCCTGGTTCCATGTTGCTGCTGTAGAACCGAAGCCTCCTACTGCCGCCTGACCCTGTTTCAAGTTCCAGCACTGCCTTATCCTGCACTACTACCCGAGCCACCACACTTCATCGTTGCTGCCCTTGCTGCCTTCGTGAGCTGCTGCAGCGTAGCCGTGAGGAAGGGAGGACGTGAAGAAGGAGAAAGGATAAAGTTTAGAAAGGCAGAAGAGAAAGAAAGAAGGCCAAATAGAAAGGAAAGAATAGATAGTGGGCAAAGGTATTGTTGTGATTATTTTATTATATTATTATCTATTTACATGCATATTGTAATCATTCTGTGCACGTTTTTTTATATATATAATTGTTTATTTCCTCACTTATTATATGTTATTTAATCATCCTATGCACATTTATGTTGTTCACATATTTCATGTATTTTATATTTTTTTATTTCGTTTTATCCTATCTTCATTTTTCATTGTTTATCTAATGCTTTCTAGTTATGTAAAACAATTTTAAAATTTATAAAATGTTACATGAAAAATACAATTTTTCAAAATTTAGATAATATATTCCGACGACGGAGCCTCTTCAAGCAAGTCGCATAGTACTACTTGAATACTCTTGAGGTGAGAAAGATTTTTGAGTTGTCCCACCAGCTTAATGGAGGACACTTAGAAATATTTTTCAATAATAATTATATCGAGATTAAAGATCAACATAAGCAAATTTAGAAGATGACCTAAAACTAAGTGGTACCATTTTAGGATGGGCGTTGTGAGGGTGCTAATCCTTCCTCACACGTAACCGTACTCCCGAACCCTAGTATCTTTGAACGTAGACCAGCCTTATCCTTAGTTTGAATAGGTGACCAATCACACCTAGGTAGAATGGTTGGTGGCGACTCCATGTCTTTGTGTCTAGCTATTAGGTTTCTTTCCAAAACTTAATACGTTATGACAGTTTGGCGACTCCACTGGGGACATTAGAGAGTCAGACCAATACTTAGTTTTAGGTTATCTCAGAATTTGCTTAAAAGGTCTTAATAGAAAGCGAACGTTAAATAAGACATTATTCCTTCATACACACACATCACTTTGCATTAGCATACATAAGCCCTCGACCCGGGCTCGATCCTTTTTAGGAGGGAGTAAAGTATCTACGCTCTCGTGAGGTAATACCTCCGCAATGGCTAGCGAAATACTCCCACTCAAATTGAACCTTTCCATTTGTAACCTGTGATGGGTGAGGATTGGGTGCCTTACTAGTCCTATGTGGACGATAGTGAGGAACAATTTGAGAACCTTTAGAATTCTGACTTATCCAAACCATGCATATAATGAAGCCTAGGGGACCAGCCTAGGATAAAACCAAGTCAAACCCTAATATAGATAAAACCTGACACTATAGGACATATGAAGGAATAAACCATAAAATACTCTTTTTATTTTCTTTCCTATCTTCTCATTTCATTTTTTTTTCTTCTCATTTTTTTTTGTGTTTGTTTTGTTTTTCTCATAACAATCGGTGATAAGATTGAAGTCCATTACATCCATGGAGAAAGCACCTCGAGCCAAACCTCTTTGCAAGTCATCTATTGAAGTGAAAGTTATATCTGAAGAAGCCCAACAAAAGAATGGTGATTGTTTACCATCGGGTTTCATCTCGGACCTCCCAGAGAAGACTCGCCCTGACCTCAAGCAAAATGATTCACCGAATTAGTGGACATTTGGAGATCTTGGGATAATGCAAGAAGAGAGACATTTGAGGAAAAGTATGGAGGTATAGCACGACTCTTGACAGTATCAGTGGACCTTAGTTTAATCCGAGCCATGTTACATTTTTGGGACCCGTCGTATAGGTGTTTTGTCTTCAACGAGGTAGACATGGTTCCCACCATAGAAGAGTACTCGGTATTATTGCATTTTGACCCTAAAGAATCAGATAAGGTGTACTGGAGAAGGAAGAAGTTGAGTTATCGCAAAAAGCTAGCCGTTATGACATGTACTGATGTGCAAGAGGTTGACCGTCAAATAAAGAATAAGGGAGAATGCACTTATATACCTTGGGAGTTTTTGAAAAGTTGCATCAGTAAGCATCGAGAAGATGAGTATGGTATGAAATTGATGGCTTTAGCAATCTATGGAATGGTGATTTTTCCAAAGTCCTTGCTATATGTTGAAATCACACTGGTAGACTTTGTAGATCAAATTGAGCATGAAGTGGCGGTAGTTCCTGCTATTTTAGCCGAGACTATTAGGTCACTGAATTACTGTCGACAAACTGGAGGGGGACGCTTTACAGGATGTTTGCCTTTGTTGTACATTTGGATGAAGAGTCACTTCAAATGCGAAGAGCCGAAGTTTCGATCGGTCTTATTCAAGAAGAATATTCCTATTAAGGAATTTTGTGAGAGTAAATGGCTTGGGTCGAGGACAAAAAGGGAATGGGTATCACTTTTACATGGACTCACTTGCAAAGATGTAGTGTGGGTGGCACCTTGGATGACGAGACAACCCATGCTATATAGTTGTGGAGGACATCCATGGATGATCTTATTGGGTGTATGGGGAACGGTCACTTACGCTCCTCTCATGGTGCGAAGGCAATTAGGGTACGAACAGTTCATCCCAATGACACATGGTCTTAATCAACATGAATATGCTTATCATGAAGAAGGGTCTATGAAGAAAATCGAAGAAGATGTCAAAGCTTGGAAGACTACCCTTAGAGTAGACCTCGGGATATTTATTGATAAAGTTGCTCCGGAGTACTCAGTCTGGCATGCTAGGCGAGCCAAAGATATCAAGGTTTCTCCCGAAGATGAAGAGATCCATGAAGAGCCTATACCTCGAGACCCTATGATAGATCTGGAGATTGCCAAGAGGAAATTAGAGGAAGAAAAAAGGGACTTAGAAAGAGAAATTAAGAAACTCAAATGTGAAACAGAGGAGAAACTGGGGAGAAGGGAACAAGCATATACAAGGGTCCATCAAGAGAAGTATAAGTTGATAGATGAAATCAGATACTTGAAGGAGCAGCTCTCAAGGTCTGAAAACAAACGTTTGCGGGAAGAGAATGAACGACTCAAAGCTGAGATACAAAAGAAGGGGACCGAATGTGAAGAACTTGAAAGCAAGGTCACAAGCGAGCAGATGAGTTCGCAAGGTGCCCTCAATCGATCCCAAGAATACTTGCAGATCCTACAAAAGGTTGTTAATGAGTTGAATGACCTAAAGGAGAAATATGCTACCTTGAGGAGAGCTCGTGATTCACATCTTTTGGTTTCCATGATTGAACAGATCAATGTCATGGCTCACAGAGCAAGAGACATGGAAGACAGGATAAGGGATTTGAAGCTTGGTGTCAGCCCACTTACTGAGCATGGGGAGAATCTGCTACTACTACTGGATGAGATCCAAGGTCACTACAGTTTGTTGAAGGGGCTTAGGTGGACACCTTAGATGTTCTTTATGGATGTAATGGGTCTTTAACTTTGTTCAACAATTGTTATGAGACAGGTTTTTATTTTTGTTATGCAATAAATTTCTCACGAAAATTTTTCTTACTTTTGCTTTTCCTTCATAAGCATTTGATAAAAATAGTTTTATCTAATTGTGATAACAAAGGTACAAAAATAGCCCTTCCAAATCATCCATACCGAACTCGTGCAAGAACTAAAGCAATGGAAAATGAGCATTTAGCACGGATTGACAGGATGGAAAGAGTGCAACAAGAAATTGTCAAAGCTCAAGAGGAAACTCGAGAGCAGATGACCAAGATGATGGAGTTGATGATGAGTATGGCTAAGGGGAAAGGAGTTGTGCAAGACCTAACAGCGGAGGAATATCCTAGTGATGACCCACCATACCCTCCAGGGTTCACCCATCAAGCCCAAATGCCTCCAAAGGTTCATGCTCAGGCAACACCCTCAATGGGAGGACAAGGCCATGCTATAGGCCAAAATCAACCTGTTATAGGGTCTAGTCCTGTCGACCCTATTTTCGTCCCAAACTTGGACGATCCTGTTGAACAAGAGAAGTTGAAAAGAAAGCAGTTGACAACCTAGCTGTAGGGATACAACAGAAATGTGACATGTTGGAGGAAAGGTTGAAAGCCATCGAAGGAAACGACTCCTTTGGGAATGTTGATGCAGAAGAGTTGAGCCTAGTTCCCGATTTGGTGTTGCCCGCAAAGTTCAAGGTTCCGGACTTCGAGAAATATGATGGAACTAAATGCCCGACACCCATGTTACGATGTTTTGCAGAAAGATGGCGGGATATGCTCGTAATGAAAAGTTGCTCATTCACTGTTTTCAAGATAGCCTTACAGGATCTGCTGCAAGGTGGTATGTTCAGTTGGACAGGAGTCGTATACATTCGTGGAAAGACCTTGCTAGGGCATTTCTAGCCCAATATCGTCACGTAAGTGATATGGCTCCTGATCGCCTCTCTCTTCAAAGCATGGAGAAGAAAACAAACGAGAATTTTAGAGAATACGCTCAGAGGTGGAGAGATGCAGCTGCTGAAGTTCAACCGCCATTGACAGAAAAGGAGTTAACGATGTTATTTTTAAACACTCTCAAAGCGCCTTATTATGAGAGGATGATAGGAAATGTCAGTAAGAACTTTTCTGACATGGTGCTTTCAGGAGAGGCAATAGAAAATGCTATTAAAAATGGCAAGATTGAGGGTGTAGAGGCCAGGAAAGGAGGGTTTCCTAAGAAAAAGGAAGGAGATGTCCAGGCTATCTCTGCAGGAGGTTTTATTCACCAACGCCCATCCAACCAATACCAATCTTATCCTCATGCTATCAATTATGTTTCACCCTACCCATATCAACTAAACCCACCAACAAATACTCAGCCCATTTTTCGCTCGCCAACCCTGAGACCAACCCAACCTTTTACTCAACCTACAAACCTAATGAACAACCCTGGAAGGCCACGCTTCAATCAAGAAAGACCCCCTATCACCCCAATCCCCATAACCTATGCGGAGTTATATCCTAAACTGGTGCAAAACCGTCTTATTGCCCCCGCATACCTTGAACCCCTAAAACCCCCGTATCCCAAATGGTATGATCCAAACGCAAAGTGTGCTTACCACAACGACAATGTGGGTCACTCTATAGAAAATTGCTTGGGACTGAAGTATAAAGTGCAGGGCTTGATGAAGGCTGGGCAGTTGAGTTTTGAGGAGCCGAAAGCAGGACAAGTTGTGAATGGGAATCCTTTGCCAGACCATGGTGGAGCAGCAGTGAACATGTTAAGCAATGAAAAGAAGATTACATTAAAAGAGCTGTTGCAGAAATAAAGACTCCGTTAAGTCAGGTCTTTGATGTATTAGTGAAGGCAGACATGTTGCAACCAGAAACCGTGATTTTGGAGACCTATATAGATTCGTATGATCCCGATCTGGTTTGTCCATACCACAATGGTGCAGTAGGTCATTCAATTCAGTCCTGTGAAGCTTTTCGTTACAGATTGCAAGAGTTGATGGACTCATATCAAATTGAATTTTGGGAAGGAAGAGGAAAAGGGAATGAGATTAGTGTGATTGATGACGACCTAAAGTCAAAGCCTCTGAAAATCCGCCTTGAGGAAAAATCAAGCCAAGCTAGTGGGATCACAATCAAAGCTCCTATTCCGTTTCCATACAAAGACAACAAGGCGGTACCTTGGAGATATGGCTATGATATAGTAATGAATGGAGAAAGAGAGCATATGTCCCCTAAAAGTCTCGAAACAGCGAATATCACTGGAGTTGGGGGAATGACACGAAGTGGGCGTTGCTATAGTCCTGAAATGTTAGCTAAAGCTAGAAAAGAGAAGGCAGGAATTGTGGAAGGGGATAGGGTTAACCCGATAGAGGTTCAAGAGACAAGATGTCAAGAATCTATTACGAAAGAAGATGCCGATGAGTTTTTGAGCTTGATTAAGCATAGTGAATACAATATTGTCGAGCAGTTGAACAAAACACCAGCAAAGGTTTCACTCTTATCACTTCTCCTGAATTCTGAGTCTCACAGAAATGCTTTATTAAAGGTGTTGAATCAATCATATGTACCTCCTGATATATCCATGGACAAAATGGACAATTTAGTCGGTAATTTGGTGGCTTCAAATTATATATCTTTCAGTGATGATGAGATTCCCGCGGAAGGGAGGGGAAGCACCAAGGCTCTTCACATCACAGTCAGGTGTAAGAGCCACACAATTGGCAGGGTTCTCATTGATAATGGATCGGCTCTCAATGTGATGCCTATGTGCACTTTGCTAAGGTTACCAGTGGATTCATCGTATATGCGGAAAAACAACATGATTGTCAAGGCATTTGATGGAGTCCGTCGAGAAGTGTTGGGCGATATAGAGATACCTGTGGAGATTGGTCCATGTATTTTCAATATACAATTCCAAGTCATGGATATTACGCCTTCGTATACTCTTTTGCTAGGAAGACCTTGGATACACACGACAGGAGCTGTCCCTTCCACTCTCCATCAAAAGGTGAAGTTTTTCGTAGGGAATCAACAAATCTCAGTTTCGGGAGAGGAAGACATCTTTGTCACTCAATCTCCAAACACTCCGTATGTTGACACAACAGAGAATGCATGGGAATGTTCATACCGAGCTTTTGAGTTTGTTAATGCAACCTACATAGGAGAAGGTTCGAAATTATATACTCCTCACCTGTCAGCAGCTACAGAGATGGTGGTGAAGCAAACCATGGGCAAAGGTTGGTATCCAGGAGTCGGATTGGGAAGAAACCACCAGGGGATTAGAAAGGCAATCACAATTTTGGAAAGCAAGTACAGGTTCGGTTTAGGATACAAACCAACTTGGAAAGATAAAGCAAAGAAGATGGAAGAGAAGAAAGAGAGGCGAATAGCGCAGTTGAAAGGGGACGAATTTGAAACTGAGAAATTGGTCATTCCTTACCTTTATGACACCTTCTATTGTGGTGGATATCAGACTGGTAATGAAGGAGGGAAATTGGCAATGCAGCTTGAGGAGGATCTCTCTGATTTGTCCATTCACATGGTAGATGAGAAGATATCAGAGGAGAATGTAGCTGGACGGTTTGTGCATGTGACCCCTCCAGGAGCTGAGTTGAAGAATTGGACGATTTTGGAGTTCCCAGAGATCTCTTTTGAAAAGTAATAATCCAATTGTCTTTTTCTTTTATGTTTTGAATAATGCAAGTTGGATTTTCAGTGCTTCAGCCCAAAAGCACCCAAATAAATGTATGGGCCAACTTTGTTATTTTTCCATTTCAATAAATGATTAGCATTATGCATTCCTATTTTCCCAATCATTTTTTTTCTTTTCTTTTCTTTCTTCTTTATCTTTCTTTAGCATGCCAACACTGAAAATACCTGTAATTTCCCATTTCATCTACTTTCAGGTATCAAAACAATAAACAAGATGATAATAATGTCAATAATTCAGAAATTGATTTTGAAAACCCTGCTCAATTTGGTGAATCTGATGATGAAGATGTCTTTACGGACTACCCTTTACCCCGTGACTTGTTGAGATCGATGGAAGAAGATAGGAAACCAATTGAACCTCATCAGGAAGTTGTTGAAATAATTAATTTGGGAGATGAAAAAGATAAGAAAGAGGTCAAAATCGGAACATCACTAGCATCAGATGAAAGAAAGGGTCTTAAGGAGTTACTTCGTGAATATGTAGATGTGTTTGCTTGGTCTTACCAAGATATGCCTGGCCTTGATACTGATATTGTGGAGCATAGATTGCCTTTGAAACCAGAGTACAAACCGGTACAACAAAAGTTAAGACGCATGAAGCCGGAAATGTTGTTGAAGATCAAAGAGGAAGTTAAAAAGCAGTTTGATGCAGGTTTTCTTGAAGTGGCCAAATACCCGGAGTGGGTAGCTAATATTGTCCCTGTGCCTAAGAAGGATGGAAAGGTGCGGATGTGCGTGGATTATCGGGATTTGAACAAAGCTAGCCCTAAAGACAATTTCCCGCTTCCTCACATTGACACCCTTGTGGACAATACAGCGAGGCATTCCATATTTTCATTTATGGATGGCTTTTCCGGCTATAATCAAATCAAGATGGCTAGAGAAGATATGGAAAAGACTACTTTCGTGACAATGTGGGGAACATTTTGCTACAGGGTCATGCCATTCGGATTGAAGAATGCTGGAGCTACATATCAAAGGGCTATGGTTAGTCTTTTCCACGACATGATGCATAAAGAGATTGAGGTGTACGTGGATGATATGATTGCAAAGTCTCGTGAAGGAGACGATCATGTGACTAATCTTAAGAAGCTCTTTGAAAGGTTGAGGAAGTACCAGTTGAAGTTAAACCCAGCCAAGTGTACATTTGGGGCAAGATCTGGAAAATTATTGGGATTTGTAGTTAGCGAAAGGGGGATAGAAGTTGATCCGGACAAAGTGCGTGCCATTCAGAACTTGTCCCCTCCTCGCACCACCAAAGAAGTAAGAGGTTTTCTAGGGAGGCTAAACTACATATCCAGGTTTATATCTCAACTTACTTCAAAATGTGATCCAATTTTCAAGCTTCTTCGTAAACATGACTCTGGGGAATGGAATGAAGAATGTCAAAAGGCCTTCGATAAAGTCAAGGAGTACTTATTAAACCCGCCTGTGTTAGTACCTCCTATTCCTGATAGACCTTTGATTTTGTACTTGACAGTTTGCGAAGGTTCAATGGGATGTGTACTGGGGCAACGAGATGAGAATGGCAAGAAAGAACAAGCCATCTATTACCTGAGTAAGAAATTCATTGACTACGAAGTGAAGTATTCTCAATTGGAAAAGATGTGTTGCGCTTTAGCTTGGGCAGCCCAAAGACTCAGACAGTACATGTTATATCACACGACTTGGTTGGTGGCCAAACTTGATCCTTTGAAGTACATTTTCGAGAAACCATCTTTGTCTGGTAGAATAGCAAGGTGGCAAGTCATGCTTTCTGAGTACGATATTATATATGTGACTCAAAAGGCCGTTAAAGGGAGTGTAATCGCTGATTTCTTAGCAGACCGGGTTGCCGATGACTATGTGCCTATGAAACTCGATTTTCCAGATGAGGGTTTGATGGCTGTATTTCAGGTAGAAGGGAGAAGCTAGCTAAGAAATCATGGAGAATGTTCTTTGATGGAGCATCCAATGCTTTTGGGCGAGGGGTAGGAGTGGTCCTGATATCCCCAGAAGGAGATCATCACCCGATTACTGCAAGATTGGACTTCAACTGTACCAACAACGTAGCCGAGTATGAAGCATGTGTCATGGGTTTGCAAACCGCTATTGAAAAGAAGATTGATGTGCTCGAAGTATATGGAGATTCGGCTCTAGTCCATCTACCAGTTGCGAGGTGAATGGGAAACTAGGGATTCAAAGTTGGTCAGTACCAAAAATACATAGCCGGTTTAATTGATCAGTTCAAAAGTATCAGTTTGAGCATCTACCTCGAGAGGAGAATAAATGGCAGATGCTCTAGCCACTTTAGCTGCAATGTTCAAGTTGGACAGTAATGCTGAAATTCACCCATCAGGATGAATATGAAGAATTCACCAGCACATTGTGCAAGTTTAGAAGAAGAAGTCGATGGAAAGCCTTGGTACCATGACGTCTTACAGTACATAAAAAACCAACAGTACCCAAAACATGCTTCGGGAGAATGACAAAGAATCATTAGGAGAATGGCTGTGGGATTCTTTTTAGAGGGGAAGTCTTATACAAAAGAAGTCGAGACCAGGTGCTTTTGAGATGTTGAATATTGCAGAAGCTAAACAGATATTAGAGGAGGTACATGAAGGATCTTGTGGGGCACATGCTAATGGTCATATGATGGCAAGACAAATAATGAGAGCGGGTTATTATTGGTCAACATGGAAAAGACTGTATTAACTACGCTAGAAAATGTCACAAATGTCAGATTTATGCTGACAAGATTCATGCTCCATCGAGGCTCTGCATGTATTAGCCCTCCTTGGCCTTTCTCTATGTGGGGATGGATGTGATAGGACCCATTACACCGAAAGCTTCAAAATGGACATCGGTTTATTTTTTATGATGATTGATTATTTTACCAAGTGGGTAGAAGCAGCATCTTTTGCTAGTGTGACACGAACGGCAGTATGCAGATTCATAAAAAAAGATATCATATGCCGATATGGACTTCCAGAAAGAATTATTCAGATAATGCTCGTATTTGAATAACACAATGATGGAAAGAAGTTTGTGCACAGTTCAAAATCAAGCATCACAATTCGGCGCCATATCGACCACAAATGACATGGGGCAGTAGAGGCCGCGAACAAAAATGTCAAGAGAATAGTGGGGAAAAATGACAGAAACTTATAAGGATTGGCATGAAAAGTTACCTTTTGCCTTGTACGCGTATAGAACGTCAATGCGCACGTCTACTGGGGCAACCCCATTCTCATTAGTGTACGGGATGGAGGCAGTGCTACCAATTGAAGTAGGATTCCGTCATTAAGGGTCTTAATGGAAACACATTTAGAAGAGGCAGAGTGGGTACGGGAACCTATGAGCAATTGAATCTTATTGACGAGAAAAGGCTTGTAGCTTTATGCCATGGCCAATTGTACCAAAGAAGAATGATGAAAGCACATGATAAGAAAGTCCCCGACCTAGGAAAATTCCGAGAAGGGGATCTGGTTTTGAAGAAAATCCTCCCAAATCAACAAGATAGGAGGGGAAAATGGGCGCCAAATTGGGAAGGACCATATGTGTAAAGAGATCTTTCTCTGGTGGGGCATTAATATGGCAAATATGGATGGTGAGGACCTACCAAACCCCATCAATTCCGATGCTGTGAAGAGGTATTATGCCTAAAAAAAAAAAGAGAAAAGAGAAATAAAAAAGGAGGATTTAAATCGAAAACCCGAAAAGGGCGGTTTAAATCAATGGGGGAGACACTTATGTTGAAACCTGAAAAGCAGCTTAAGTGTAGGGGGAAGGATCAGCATCGGAAATTTTGTGATATCAAAGGAAAAAGTTAGTCGAAGGGCTCTGCAATATTAGACAAACTAATGGAGTAGGCTTTTCAAAAGAGAAATTTGAATTAATTCGATCAGAATTGTCAGAATGTTGATTGTTGAGATATTCGATTATTTCGTCAACGCAATTATTCCTTGTAATATTCCTCTGTTGATATGCTTGATGTTTTATAATAAAATAACCTCTTCCAAACTTATCTCGTATCTACTACCATTTACCTTCTTACCTTGATTGGGAAAATCGAAATTTGCATTATTGTTAGTCATTATATTAGGATGGAATAAATAGATGATTGGCAAACATTTTTAGAAAAAAAAAAATGAGAGAAAAAGATAATTGCATTGCTTAAAGGAGAAAGAAGAGGGACAGAATATAGTGGAATATCAGAAGATTGGTAAACTAAGTCGAATACACCAGCTGCTTAAAAACAAAAAAAAGGGGAAGAATGAAGATTGAAGGTGATGATATGAGAAAGCCGCTAACTGGTTTAAAGACAAGATTGGTCCAAAAAAAAAAAGGGGGGGGTTTTAAGCTTTTGTTGTCACAATTATAATGAAATTATTTTTAGCATGCATCCCATTCATTTCTAAAAGAAAGACATTTTTAAAGAAGGAGAAATTTAAAGTTCCAGGGCCTTCCTAGTCGAAGGAGCATTTTGAGATGAGAAAATTTAAAGTTCCAGGGCCTTCCTAGTCGAAGGAGCATTTTAGAGATGAGAAGAAAATTTAAAGTTCCAGGGCCTTCCTAGTCGAAGGAGCATTTTGGAGATGAGAAAATTTAAAGTTCCAGGGCCTTCCTAGTCGAAGGAGCATTTGGAGATGAGAAAATTTAAAGTTCCAGGGCCTTCCTAGTCGAAGGAGCATTTTAGAGATGAGAAAATTTAAAGTTCCAGGGCCTTCCTAGTCGAAGGAGCATTTTGGAGATGAGAAAATTTAAAGTTCCAGGGCCTTCCTAGTCGAAGGAGCATTTTGAAGATGAGAAAATTTAAAGTTTCAGGGCCTTCCTAGTTGAAGGAGCATTTTAGAGAGGAGAAAATTTAAAGTTTCAGGGCCTCCTAGTCGAAGGAGCATTTTAAAGATGAGAAAATTTAAAAGTTTCAGGGCCTCCTTGTCGGAGGAACATTTTCATGATGAAAACCAAAAAAAAAGAATATAAAAAAAAAAAACAAAAAAAGAGAGGAAAAAATGAAAAAGGAAAAAAAATAATAAAATGGACGCGGACAAAATGGATGTCTATGTCTTTGCACAATTACTATTTCATAGCAAATGTACAAAGAGGGGCAACTGTAGACACCATTTTTGTCCGGTTCTTTTTCAAAACATTCTTAATTAATTAGTTTGTATATATTTTATTATTGATTTTTAAATTTTATTTTTGTATTTAGATTTGGAAATAAAATTTGGATTTTGATTTTGATTTTTATAGAATAAAATAAAAAAAAAAGAAGGAAATCTAAATTAATTTTGATAGGAAAGTAAAATTAAATGAAACCATTAAAAGATTGAAAATTAATTTGAATTTGGAATTGATATTAAATTTAAGATTAGATTCTTGAAATATAAAATTTCCTAAAAAAAATTGATTCTAGGTTTCCAATTATTACCAAAAATAAAATTAAAAAAAATATATAAAAAAAAGGAAAAAACCTAGGTCTATAAAAAGGAGAAGAAAACTAGGGTTAAAGGGGGAGAAAAAAAACCCTAGAGAACCCTAAAAGAACCCTAGAAGAAACCCTAGAAAGAAAGCCTAGAAAAAAACGAAAGGAGAAAGGAAAAGAAAAAAGAAAGAGTTTTGCTACTGTTTTTTTTACTGGGACGGCAGACTTCCACTGTTGATCATCATCTTCACCTCCATTGCTGCCCTGCCGTGGCTTGTGCCTAGCCCCTCCCTGCATCGAATCAACCAGCCGCCCACGTTCTGCACCACCAAGCCGAAGCCAGCTGCTGCTCCCTGAGTTGGTGCACCTTCTATTGCATCGTTTGTCCCCACGCTACCTCATCACCATCACGGTCCAGCCCATAACATCATCTTCTTCAACTCTGCTGCCCACGCCATCATCATATTTTTTTTGTCATCCCTTGCTCATGTTCTACCCACGGCAACCTTTGCATCCGTAGCCCTTGCTTTGATCGATCATCACGTCGCGTAGCCTCTCATCAAGTTACCCTCATCTTCATCCAATCCAAAGAAAAAGGGAAGAGAGCCCCTGCTTCACCAAGAAAAACCATCATCGCGCTAAGGAGTCGTGCGTCTTGCCCTGCTGCTGCGATCTTGCCTGGGTTCCCCTACTATCGAATCACCGCCTGGTTCCATGTTGCTGCTGTAGAACCGAAGCCTCCTACTGCCGCCTGACCCTTTTTCAAGTTCCAGCACTGCCTTATCCTGCACTACTACCCGAGCCACCACACTTCATCGTTGCTGCCCTTGCTGCCTTCGTGAGCTGCTGCAGCGTAGCCGTGAGGAAGGGAGGACGTGAAGAAGGAGAAAGGATAAAGTTTAGAAAGGCAGAAGAGAAAGAAAGAAGGCCAAATAGAAAGGAAAGAATAGATAGTGGGCAAAGGTATTGTTGTGATTATTTTATTATATTATTATCTATTTACATGCATATTGTAATCATTCTGTGCACGTTTTTTTTATATATATAATTGTTTATTTCCTCACTTATTATATGTTATTTAATCATCCTATGCACATTTATGTTGTTCACATATTTCATGTATTTTATATTTTTTTATTTCGTTTTATCCTATCTTCATTTTTCATTGTTTATCTAATGCTTTCTAGTTATGTAAAACAATTTTAAAATTTATAAAATGTTACATGAAAAATACAATTTTTCAAAATTTAGATAATATATTCCGACGACGGAGCCTCTTCAAGCAAGTCGCATAGTACTACTTGAATACTCTTGAGGTGAGAAAGATTTTTGAGTTGTCCCACCAGCTTAATGGAGGACACTTAGAAATATTTTTCAATAATAATTATATCGAGATTAAAGATCAACATAAGCAAATTTAGAAGATGACCTAAAACTAAGTGGTACCATTTTAGGATGGGCGTTGTGAGGGTGCTAATCCTTCCTCACACGTAACCGTACTCCCGAACCCTAGTATCTTTGAACGCAGACCAGGCCTTATCCTTAGTTTGAATAGGTGACCAATCACACCTAGGTAGAATGGTTGGTGGCGACTCCATGTCTTTGTGTCTAGCTATTAGGTCTTCTTTCCAAAACTTAATACGTTATGACAGTTTGGCGACTCCACTGGGGACATTAGAGAGTCAGACCAATACTTAGTTTTAGGTTATCTCAGAATTTGCTTAAAAGGTCTTAATAGAAAGCGAACGTTAAATAAGACATTATTCCTTCATACACACACATCACTTTGCATTAGCATACATAAGCCCTCGACCCGGGCTCGATCCTTTTTAGGAGGGAGTAAAGTATCTACGCTCTCGTGAGGTAATACCTCCGCAATGGCTAGCGAAATACTCCCACTCAAATTGAACCTTTCCATTTGTAACCTGTGATGGGTGAGGATTGGGTGCCTTACTAGTCCTATGTGGACGATAGTGAGGAACAATTTGAGAACCTTTAGAATTCTGACTTATCCAAACCATGCATATAATGAAGCCTAGGGGACCAGCCTAGGATAAAACCAAGTCAAACCCTAATATAGATAAAACCTGACACTATAGGACATATGAAGGAATAAGCCATAAAATACTCTTTTTATTTTCTTTCCTATCTTCTCATTTCATTTTTTTTTTCTTCTCATTTTTTTTGTGTTTTGTTTTGTTTTTCTCATAACAATCGGTGATAAGATTGAAGTCCATTACATCCATGGAGAAAGCACCTCGAGCCAAACCTCTTTGCAAGTCATCTATTGAAGTGAAAGTTATATCTGAAGAAGCCCAACAAAAGAATGGTGATTGTTTACCATCGGGTTTCATCTCGGACCTCCCAGAGAAGACTCGCCCTGACCTCAAGCAAAATGATTTCACCGAATTAGTGGACATTTGGAGATCTTGGGATAATGCAAGAAGAGAGACATTTGAGGAAAAGTATGGAGGTATAGCACGACTCTTGACAGTATCAGTGGACCTTAGTTTAATCCGAGCCATGTTACATTTTTGGGACCCGTCGTATAGGTGTTTTGTCTTCAACGAGGTAGACATGGTTCCCACCATAGAAGAGTACTCGGTATTATTGCATTTTGACCCTAAAAATCAGATAAGGTGTACTGGAGAAGGAAGAAGTTGAGTTATCGCAAAAAGCTAGCCGTTATGACATGTACTGATGTGCAAGAGGTTGACCGTCAAATAAAGAATAAGGGAGAATGCACTTATATACCTTGGGAGTTTTTGAAAAGTTGCATCAGTAAGCATCGAGAAGATGAGTATGGTATGAAATTGATGGCTTTAGCAATCTATGGAATGGTGATTTTTCCAAAGTCCTTGCTATATGTTGAAATCACACTGGTAGACTTTGTAGATCAAATTGAGCATGAAGTGGCGGTAGTTCCTGCTATTTTAGCCGAGACTATTAGGTCACTGAATTACTGTCGACAAACTGGAGGGGACGCTTTACAGGATGTTTGCCTTTGTTGTACATTTGGATGAAGAGTCACTTCAAATGCGAAGAGCCGAAGTTTCGATCGGTCTTATTCAAGAAGAATATTCCTATTAAGGAATTTTGTGAGAGTAAATGGCTTGGGTCGAGGACAAAAAGGGAATGGGTATCACTTTTACATGGACTCACTTGCAAAGATGTAGTGTGGGTGGCACCTTGGATGACGAGACAACCCATGCTATATAGTTGTGGAGGACATCCATGGATGATCTTATTGGGTGTATGGGGAACGGTCACTTACGCTCCTCTCATGGTGCGAAGGCAATTAGGGTACGAACAGTTCATCCCAATGACACATGGTCTTAATCAACATGAATATGCTTATCATGAAGAAGGGTCTATGAAGAAAATCGAAGAAGATGTCAAAGCTTGGAAGACTACCCTTAGAGTAGACCTCGGGATATTTATTGATAAAGTTGCTCCGGAGTACTCAGTCTGGCATGCTAGGCGAGTCAAAGATATCAAGGTTTCTCCCGAAGATGAAGAGATCCATGAAGAGCCTATACCTCGAGACCCTATGATAGATCTGGAGATTGCCAAGAGGAAATTAGAGGAAGAAAAAAGGGACTTAGAAAGAGAAATTAAGAAACTCAAATGTGAAACAGAGGAGAAACTGGGGAGAAGGGAACAAGCATATACAAGGGTCCATCAAGAGAAGTATAAGTTGATAGATGAAATCAGATACTTGAAGGAGCAGCTCTCAAGGTCTGAAAACAAACGTTTGCGGGAAGAGAATGAACGACTCAAAGCTGAGATACAAAAGAAGGGGACCGAATGTGAAGAACTTGAAAGCAAGGTCACAAGCGAGCAGATGAGTTCGCAAGGTGCCCTCAATCGATCCCAAGAATACTTGCAGATCCTACAAAAGGTTGTTAATGAGTTGAATGACCTAAAGGAGAAATATGCTACCTTGAGGAGAGCTCGTGATTCACATCTTTTGGTTTCCATGATTGAACAGATCAATGTCATGGCTCACAGAGCAAGAGACATGGAAGACAGGATAAGGGATTTGAAGCTTGGTGTCAGCCCACTTACTGAGCATGGGGAGAATCTGCTACTACTACTGGATGAGATCCAAGGTCACTACAGTTTGTTGAAGGGGCTTAGGTGGACACCTTAGATGTTCTTTATGGATGTAATGGGTCTTTAACTTTGTTCAACAATTGTTATGAGACAGGTTTTTATTTTTGTTATGCAATAAATTTCTCACGAAAATTTTTCTTACTTTTGCTTTTCCTTCATAAGCATTTGATAAAAATAGTTTTATCTAATTGTGATAACAAAGGTACAAAAATAGCCCTTCCAAATCATCCATACCGAACTCGTGCAAGAACTAAAGCAATGGAAAATGAGCATTTAGCACGGATTGACAGGATGGAAAGAGTGCAACAAGAAATTGTCAAAGCTCAAGAGGAAACTCGAGAGCAGATGACCAAGATGATGGAGTTGATGATGAGTATGGCTAAGGGGAAAGGAGTTGTGCAAGACCTAACAGCGGAGGAATATCCTAGTGATGACCCACCATACCCTCCAGGGTTCACCCATCAAGCCCAAATGCCTCCAAAGGTTCATGCTCAGGCAACACCCTCAATGGGAGGACAAGGCCATGCTATAGGCCAAAATCAACCTGTTATAGGGTCTAGTCCTGTCGACCCTATTTTCGTCCCAAACTTGGACGATCCTGTTGAACAAGAGAAGTTGAAAAGAGAAGCAGTTGACAACCTAGCTGTAGGGATACAACAGAAATGTGACATGTTGGAGGAAAGGTTGAAAGCCATCGAAGGAAACGACTCCTTTGGGAATGTTGATGCAGAAGAGTTGAGCCTAGTTCCCGATTTGGTGTTGCCCGCAAAGTTCAAGGTTCCGGACTTCGAGAAATATGATGGAACTAAATGCCCGACGACCCATGTTACGATGTTTTGCAGAAAGATGGCGGGATATGCTCGTAATGAAAAGTTGCTCATTCACTGTTTTCAAGATAGCCTTACAGGATCTGCTGCAAGGTGGTATGTTCAGTTGGACAGGAGTCGTATACATTCGTGGAAAGACCTTGCTAGGGCATTTCTAGCCCAATATCGTCACGTAAGTGATATGGCTCCTGATCGCCTCTCTCTTCAAAGCATGGAGAAGAAAACAAACGAGAATTTTAGAGAATACGCTCAGAGGTGGAGAGATGCAGCTGCTGAAGTTCAACCGCCATTGACAGAAAAGGAGTTAACGATGTTATTTTTAAACACTCTCAAAGCGCCTTATTATGAGAGGATGATAGGAAATGTCAGTAAGAACTTTTCTGACATGGTGCTTTCAGGAGAGGCAATAGAAAATGCTATTAAAAATGGCAAGATTGAGGGTGTAGAGGCCAGGAAAGGAGGGTTTCCTAAGAAAAAGGAAGGAGATGTCCAGGCTATCTCTGCAGGAGGTTTTATTCACCAACGCCCATCCAACCAATACCAATCTTATCCTCATGCTATCAATTATGTTTCACCCTACCCATATCAACTAAACCCACCAACAAATACTCAGCCCATTTTTCGCTCGCCAACCCTGAGACCAACCCAACCTTTTACTCAACCTACAAACCTAATGAACAACCCTGGAAGGCCACGCTTCAATCAAGAAAGACCCCCTATCACCCAATCCCCATAACCTATGCGGAGTTATATCCTAAACTGGTGCAAAACCGTCTTATTGCCCCCGCATACCTTGAACCCCTAAAACCCCCGTATCCCAAATGGTATGATCCAAACGCAAAGTGTGCTTACCACAACGACAATGTGGGTCACTCTATAGAAAATTGCTTGGGACTGAAGTATAAAGTGCAGGGCTTGATGAAGGCTGGGCAGTTGAGTTTTGAGGAGCCGAAAGCAGGACAAGTTGTGAATGGGAATCCTTTGCCAGACCATGGTGGAGCAGCAGTGAACATGTTAAGCAATGAAAAGAAGGATTACATTAAAAGAGCTGTTGCAGAAATAAAGACTCCGTTAAGTCAGGTCTTTGATGTATTAGTGAAGGCAGACATGTTGCAACCAGAAACCGTGATTTTGGAGACCTATATAGATTCGTATGATCCCGATCTGGTTTGTCCATACCACAATGGTGCAGTAGGTCATTCAATTCAGTCCTGTGAAGCTTTTCGTTACAGATTGCAAGAGTTGATGGACTCATATCAAATTGAATTTTGGGAAGGAAGAGGAAAAGGGAATGAGATTAGTGTGATTGATGACGACCTAAAGTCAAAGCCTCTGAAAATCCGCCTTGAGGAAAAATCAAGCCAAGCTAGTGGGATCACAATCAAAGCTCCTAATCGTTTCCATACAAAGAACAAACCGGCGTGGGTACCTTGGAGATATGGCTATGATATAGTAATGAATGGAGAAAGAGAGCATATGTCCCCTAAAAGTCTCGAAACAGCGAATATCACTGGAGTTGGGGGAATGACACGAAGTGGGCGTTGCTATAGTCCTGAAATGTTAGCTAAAGCTAGAAAAGAGAAGGCAGGAATTGTGGAAGGGGATAGGGTTAACCCGATAGAGGTTCAAGAGACAAGATGTCAAGAATCTATTACGAAAGAAGATGCCGATGAGTTTTTGAGCTTGATTAAGCATAGTGAATACAATATTGTCGAGCAGTTGAACAAAACACCAGCAAAGGTTTCACTCTTATCACTTCTCCTGAATTCTGAGTCTCACAAAAATGCTTTATTAAAGGTGTTGAATCAATCATATGTACCTCCTGATATATCCATGGACAAAATGGACAATTTAGTCGGTAATTTGGTGGCTTCAAATTATATATCTTTCAGTGATGATGAGATTCCCGCGGAAGGGAGGGGAAGCACCAAGGCTCTTCACATCACAGTCAGGTGTAAGAGCCACACAATTGGCAGGGTTCTCATTGATAATGGATCGGCTCTCAATGTGATGCCTATGTGCACTTTGCTAAGGTTACCAGTGGATTCATCGTATATGCGGAAAAACAACATGATTGTCAAGGCATTTGATGGAGTCCGTCGAGAAGTTTGGGCGATAAGAGATACCTGTGGAGATTGGTCCATGTATTTTCAATATACAATTCCAAGTCATGGATATTACGCCTTCGTATACTCTTTTGCTAGGAAGACCTTGGATACACACGACAGGAGCTGTCCCTTCCACTCTCCATCAAAAGGTGAAGTTTTTCGTAGGGAATCAACAAATCTCAGTTTCGGGAGAGGAAGACATCTTTGTCACTCAATCTCCAAACACTCTGTATGTTGACACAACAGAGAATGCATGGGAATGTTCATACCGAGCTTTTGAGTTTGTTAATGCAACCTACATAGGAGAAGGTTCGAAATTATATACTCCTCACCTGTCAGCAGCTACAGAGATGGTGGTGAAGCAAACCATGGGCAAAGGTTGGTATCCAGGAGTCGGATTGGGAAGAAACCACCAGGGGATTAGAAAGGCAATCACAATTTTGGAAAGCAAGGACAGGTTCGGTTTAGGATACAAACCAACTTGGAAAGATAAAGCAAAGAAGATGGAAGAGAAGAAAGAGAGGCGAATAGCGCAGTTGAAAGGGGACGAATTTGAAACTGAGAAATTGGTCATTCCTTACCTTTATGACACCTTCTATTGTGGTGGATATCAGACTGGTAATGAAGGAGGGAAATTGGCAATGCAGCTTGAGGAGGATCTCTCTGATTTGTCCATTCACATGGTAGATGAGAAGATATCAGAGGAGAATGTAGCTGGACGGTTTGTGCATGTGACCCCTCCAGGAGCTGAGTTGAAGAATTGGACGATTTTGGAGTTCCCAGAGATCTCCTTTGAAAAGTAATAATGCAATTGTCTTTTTCTTTTATGTTTTGAATAATGCAAGTTGGATTTTCAGTGCTTCAGCCCAAAAGCACCCAAATAAATGTATGGGCCAACTTTGTTATTTTTCCATTTCAATAAATGATTAGCATTATGCATTCCTATTTTCCCAATCATTTTTTTTCTTTTCTTTTCTTTCTTCTTTATCTTTCTTTAGCATGCCAACACTGAAAATACCTGTAATTTCCCATTTCATCTACTTTCAGGTATCAAAACAATAAACAAGATGATAATAATGTCAATAATTCAGAAATTGATTTTGAAAACCCTGCTCAATTTGGTGAATCTGATGATGAAGATGTCTTTACGGACTACCCTTTACCCCGTGACTTGTTGAGATCGATGGAAGAAGATAGGAAACCAATTGAACCTCATCAGGAAGTTGTTGAAATAATTAATTTGGGAGATGAAAAAGATAAGAAAGAGGTCAAAATCGGAACATCCCTAGCATCAGATGAAAGAAAGGGTCTTAAGGAGTTACTTCGTGAATATGTAGATGTGTTTGCTTGGTCTTACCAAGATATGCCTGGCCTTGATACTGATATTGTGGAGCATAGATTGCCTTTGAAACCAGAGTACAAACCGGTACAACAAAAGTTAAGACGCATGAAGCCGGAAATGTTGTTGAAGATCAAAGAAGAAGTTAAAAAGCAGTTTGATGCAGGTTTTCTTGAAGTGGCCAAATACCCGGAGTGGGTAGCTAATATTGTCCCTGTGCCTAAGAAGGATGGAAAGGTGCGGATGTGCGTGGATTATCGGGATTTGAACAAAGCTAGCCCTAAAGACAATTTCCCGCTTCCTCACATTGACACCCTTGTGGACAATACAGCGAGGCATTCCATATTTTCATTTATGGATGGCTTTTCCGGCTATAATCAAATCAAGATGGCTAGAGAAGATATGGAAAAGACTACTTTCGTGACAATGTGGGGAACATTTTGCTACAGGGTCATGCCATTCGGATTGAAGAATGCTGGAGCTACATATCAAAGGGCTATGGTTAGTCTTTTCCACGACATGATGCATAAAGAGATTGAGGTGTACGTGGATGATATGATTGCAAAGTCTCGTGAAGGAGACGATCATGTGACTAATCTTAAGAAGCTCTTTGAAAGGTTGAGGAAGTACCAGTTGAAGTTAAACCCAGCCAAGTGTACATTTGGGGCAAGATCTGGAAAATTATTGGGATTTGTAGTTAGCGAAAGGGGGATAGAAGTTGATCCGGACAAAGTGCGTGCCATTCAGAACTTGTTGGCATATCCATGTACCTTATTTGCGTGGAATATAAACAAAGCAAGTGCATCAAAAAATATAGAAGCTAATGTTGGTGGACAAAATGTACCTGATTTGCGTAAGATTGATGACATGCCTCGAGTGTGGTGTGACCATTGCAACAAACCACGCCATACTCGAGAAACTTGTTGGCATATCCATGGAAAACCAACAAATTGGAAGCTGAGGCAGAAGTTGTCACAACCCTCTGCCAATGAAGCAAATATGGGTTCCTTCAGCAAAGAGCAGTTCGATCAACTCCTGAAACTACTAAAGTCCAATCCGACATCTGGTACATCTAATAGTTCATTGGCTCATTCAGGTAGAAATCCATTAGCCCTATCTAGTGTCTTTAATTTTGCTCCATGGATCATTGATTCAGGAGCATCTGATCATATGACTAACCTGTCGAATATATTTAGTTCATACACTCCCTGTTCTAGTAATGAAAAAATAAGAATAGCAGATGGTAGTTTTTCACCTATTGCAGGCAAGGGTTCTATTAAACTTTCTGAAAGTATTGATCTTAAATCTGTACTTCATGTTCCTAAACTTGCTTGTAATCTTTTATCTGTCAGTAAACTTTCAAAGGATTCCAACTGTCGTGTTATCTTTTTTGACTCTCTTTGTCAATTTCAGGACCAAAACTCAGGGAAGATGATTGGCAGTGCTAGAGAAATAAATGGGCTCTACTATTTTAGTGAGGATTTCCTAGGTAATAAAAAAGCTCAAGGGCTTAGTAGTACTAGTTCAAATTCTGTTTTTAATAAAATAATGCAATGGCATCTTAGGTTAGGACATCCTAGTTTCCCTTATTTAAAACATTTATTTCCTAATTTGTTTAAAGGAGTGGATTGCTCTATTTTTCAATGTGAAAGTTGTCTTTTATCTAAAGATCATCGAGTTAAATATATTTCTAAACCTTATAGTCCATCAAAACCATTTTACTTGTTTCATACTGATGTTTGGGGACCTTCAAAGGTTACCACCTTGTCTGGAAAAAGGTGGTTCGTAACTTTTATCGATGATCACACTAGATTGTGTTGGGTTTACTTACTAAGCAAAAAATCTGATGTAGAAAAACTTTTCAAAGATTTTTATTGCATGATTGAAACCCAATTCAAAACAAAAATTTGCATCCTTCAAACAGATAATGGAACTGAGTACTTTAATGAATGTTTGGGAAATTTTTTAAAAGAAAAAGGTATTTTACACCAATCTACATGTCGAGACACACCCTAGCAAAATGGAATAGCTGAAAGGAAAAATAGGCATTTACTTGAGGTAGCTAGAGCTATCATTTTTTCTATGAACATTCCAAAATACCTCTGGGGAGATGCTGTGTTGACTACATCTTACTTAATTAATAGGATGCCAACTCGTGTCTTACATTTTGAAACACCTTTGAATACTCTCAAAAAATACTTCCCAGCATTTCGTTTATACTCTGAGTTACCTTTAAAAATTTTTGGATGCACTTGCTTTGTTTATATTCCCCAAATTTTTCGATCCAAATTGGATCCTAAAGCTGAAAAATGTGTTTTCATTGGCTATGCTCCAAATAAAAAAAGGTATAAGTGTTTTAATCCTTTGACAAGGAAAATTCACATAACTATGGATGTCACTGTTCTAGAAAATCAACCCTGTTTCAGCAAAAATCTTCTTCAGGGGGGGAATAAAGACGAAGAAGATAATTTTTGGAAATTCTCTACACCACTACCAAGCCTCATTGAGTCGCCAATTCAGTCTATTAAACAATTTAAGGAAAAGGACATTAAAAATAATGAAAACAAGGACTCTCTTAATCAACAGATGCCAAGTATTGAAGAATCTGTAACAGGGGGAGAATTACTTCAAACGGATTCATATAATCCAAATATTGAGCTTCAGGTTTATACCAGGAGAAAATCTCATAAAAATATTACTGATCCAATTATTTCTCTAGCACCTGTTTAGCCGGAATCTCTGAGGGATGGTCCTCCTCCTCAAACTCAGGTTAATCCTAAAATTGCTCCTTTAGTTTCTTCCCTTGAGTCTCCAAATATTGATTTTTCTGATCTAGATGTCCCAATTGCTAACAGAAAAGGAGTAAGATCATGTACTAATCACCCTATTGCAAAATATTTGTCGTATCAAAAGTTGTCCAATAACCACAAAGCATTCCTTTCAAATATTTCTAACTTGCATGTACCAAGATCAATTCAGGATGCCCTAGGTGATCCGGATTGGAAGTTAGCGATGAAGGAAGAGATGGATGCTCTTGAAAAGAATGGGACTTGGGAGATTGTGGAGCTACCAAGAGGCGAGACGACTGTAGGATGTAAATGGGTCTTCACTGTGAAGTGTAAGGCAGATGGGAGCATAGAGAGGTACAAGGCAAGACTTGTTGCCAAGGGGTTCACTCAAACTTATGGCATTGACTACCAAGAGACCTTCACTCCAGTTGCAAAAATAAACTCAATCCGGGTACTTCTCTCTTTACAGTTAATTTCAATTGGTCTCTACAGCAACTTGATGTAAAAAATGCCTTTCTTAATGGAGATTTAGAGGAAGAAGTGTTTACCGACCTCCCACCTGGATTTGAGAAAAACCTCGGAACCAACAAGGTGTGCAAATTGAAAAAATCCTTGTATGGTCTTAAACAATCACCAAGAGCATGGTTTGAAAGGTTTGGAAATGTAGTGAAGAGCTATGGTTATATTCAGAGTCAAGCTGACCGCACAATGTTCTTCAAGCACTCTAGAAATGGTAAACTAACTATTTTAATTGTGTATGCGGATGATATAATAATAACTGGTGATGATAGTGCAGAAATTGGAGAACTTAAGAGAAGGCTTGCACATGACTTTGAGATAAAGGATTTGGGAACCTTAAAGTACTTCCTTGGCATGGAATTTGCAAGATCAAATGAGGGTATCTTTGTTAGCCAACGTAAGTATGTCCTAGACTTGCTTAGTGAGACAGGAATGCTTGGTTGCAAGATAGCTGAAACCCCAATAGAGCCCAACTTGAAACTTCAGCCTGCTGAAACCAAAGATGTGGTGGATAGAGAGAAATACCAAAGACTTGTGGGTAGACTCATCTATTTAGCACATACACGACCTGATATAGCTTTTACAGTAAGTGTGGTAAGTCAATTTATGCATTCACCCAGCTCAGAACACTTTGAAGCTGCCTACAGAATCCTAAGGTACCTAAAGGGAATGCTTGGAAAGGGATTGCTCTTCAAAAACCATGGACACCTACAAGTAGAAGCCTATACCGACGCAGATTGGGCAGGAAGCATTACAGATAGGAGGTCAACTTCAGGCTATTGCACATTTGTGGGAGGAAACCTTGTCACTTGGAGAAGTAAGAAATAGAATGTAGTAGCCAGAAGTAGTGCCGAGGCTGAGTTTCGTTCAATAGCCCATGGGATTTGTGAGGTAATGTGGATTAAAAGACTACTTGAAGACTTGAAGGTTTCTAATCCCTCACCGATAAAACTCTATTGTGATAATAAAGCTGCAATCTCTATTTCTCACAATCCAGTGCTCCATGATAGAATGAAGCATGTAGAAGTAGATAAGCATTTTATCAGAGAGAAGCTTGACAATGGAATAATTTGCATGCCATATATACCAACAAGTGACCAAGTTGCTGATGTTCTTACAAAGGGATTGCACAGGAAGCAGTTTGAAAATCTAGTGAGCAAGCTTGCCATGGAAGATATCTTCAAGCCAGCTTGAGGAGGAGTGTGGAAAAGACAACTATATTAAATGTGTAAATATCTATATCCCTAGAATTAAGGTTAGACAATTCCTCAATTATAGGGATTAGATTTAGACTGATTTAGTTTCTTATTTTACTGCTTAACAGTAGCTGTATATTATCCTTAGAAGTTGTATTATTCAGGTAAGATTCAGAAATAAAATATTCTGAAATTCCACAGTATGTAAGGTTTTAAAAGATCTTAGCAGTATAGTACCATGCCAATTGAAAAAAAAATCCAACAAAAAGGATGAGAGTAAAAATACGAAGAGATAAAAGTGGAAATATGAAAATGAAAATGAAAGTGGAATAAGGAAATAAATTACATGATCAGAAGATGAACTTGCCTACCTTTAAGGGTGTGAAAGATCCAGAGGTAGCTAAGGAGTGGATTGAGCAGTAATAAATGATAAAGCCTAAATTGATTGATCAGTTCATTAGAAGCAGAAAGAGGATTCTCCATTAAGATAGATTGTCTGTAAAAATGAAGATTTATTGTGATTGAGTGATAATACGATTGCTTAGCGATTTTAACTTCGCAAGTAAATACTAAGTGTCATAACTTGTGGTGTAATGATATGATGTTGGAATATGGCCAGGTAAAATTGTGACAGCGATAATGCATTGATATATCGAGTTCGCAAAAATTTAATGAAAAATTGTTATATCATTCAAGATTATCTGTGGAAAGAACCTAGTAATAGTGGACCTTGATTGATTTTTAGCTTGAGTACGCATGGATAACTTGAGAATGACATAGAACCTTGTGGAATAATAGTGGATTCGAAATGATACTAACAAAGGTCTAATGGTTATGTGGATAATGAAATTCACTTGTATAGCTGTAAATTATGGAAATACAGATGACTTGAATCGAGGAATTATAATTGTGAATTAAATTTCTATTGTTTAAAAGAGTTCTTGCTATGAAGAAATATTCATCTGTATGTAATTGATGCCTATTTGATCTAATCAGAGATGTATAAGGAATTCATAAGACTAGTCTCTGTACAGGCGTCATCAGCTAATAGTTGGAGACTGATAGCCATAAGATAATATTTAGAATTTGACAATTTCTTCCGAGTTCCTATTGAGATTTACAAGGTTAATGAAATACCATGTGAGGTATGTAAGCCCAATGAATGAGGTTTTTAGACCCTACATGGATAAAATGATGAGAGTGAAAAGATGAAAATGTAATAAGAAGATAAAATTACACGAGGATAAGGGAACATCAATATGAAACAGTTCCTGAAGGTAAGACTGAGGGTGATTTGTGTTGGTTATCACATAACTGTGGCAAGATGAAAAATCAAGCTGACTTTGATAAGCGCAATTAATGATACTCAAAGGAGTAAGATAATTGATATGTTTACTGCCAGTATATAAATAGGAAATGTTAGTACATATAACCACCTCGTCATGATAGAAATGGTGGAACTGTATACATAATGTGATGACTAAATGGATGATTGGAGGATTCAATTGGAGAATCTAAATTATGAAAAGAGATTTAAAGACCAAACTACATGAAGAGAATATGATAGTCTCATGAATTATGATTGTAAGAGATGATCTATAGTAAAGTCGGCAAATGAGATGCAGCCTTGGTGGAATAAGTGTGAAATGAATATTGTGGACAATAAAAAGTCCAAAAGAGAAATGATGATATGGAAGTGATTAAAGACTGATGATCTAAATAGAATCACTTTCCATTATCAGACTTCTAGATTCTCTAGTGCCTTAGTCGAAGTATAAGTGTTAAACGGTGTGAATGTGTATGTACAGTTCCAGTGAGCCTTACATGTGATGGGAGTCTCTGAGTTGCCATATGCTAATGATAGATAGCAAAAGGCTTTAAGATCCGAAGTGTATTGATAGCACTGCTCCATACTGATATATATATATATGAGCGTGAGATGTAAACGCTCTATGATATTGAGAAAGCGTGTGCATGAGATGTGAAAGCTACTGGGACACTTACATATAATTGATCGACATGAGTACATGATAGTACCAAATTATGTCGACTCGGCACTAAGTGAGAAGAATGGATGATGAACAGCATAGGCCAGCTGTAATATTAAAAATATTGTGTATGGCTTTTATATGAAAATAGTAAAAGTTAATAACTACCGACTTGAGAAATGAACTTACAGGAGTATAGACATATATGATGAAAGACAGCATGTAGTGGTCTAAAGTACTCTTGATGTTGAAAGTGTACTAGCAGTATTACTTGGAGGATGAACTAGAGGTTAGAAGTCGTAAGTATACGGCATGTACCACCTTTGGACTTAAGTTAAATTCGGAGGACCGAATTTCTTAAGATGGGGAGGATGTGATAACCGTAAATTTTCCATTTATTGAAAATTATCAACATTGAAAATAAATATTGGAGAAAATAAATCAGAGGAAATAAATAAAATTTGCGAGAACGAGATATTGGTGAAAATCCCGAGAATTGAGGAAGTGAAAGAATCGGGAATTTCGTGTAAAGGAAATTAAATTGGAAGTGAAAATAAAAATAATAGAGAGAGGAAAAATTAATTTGGATAAATGAAAATTCAAATTAAATAAGAAAAATGCGAAATGAAAATAAAGTATGTCTATATAATTACAAATTATATAAATGTATTTTATACAAATACATATGTATTTAAAATACTATATAGTATATTTTAATATACGTTGATATATATATATATATGGAAATATATTCTATTTCATAAATTTAAATAATACATATGTATATAAACATAATATTTTATGTGTATATATAATTATATAAATACATATAGAAGAAAGGTAAATGTGGTTTTATATTAAAGTTTATATGTATATATATATTGTGTTATAACAATTATATAATTTGTATATGTAAATGTTATTTATTTTAAAGTATATAAATATACATATATATACTAGATATATATTTTGTAATATACAATATATATAATTTATATATAATATATATTGTATTACATTATATATGAAAAAATATATGTATGATATATAGTATATATTATATGTATAAATATAATTTATAGTGTATAACATATAGTATATTATATACTAAAAAGGGAAAGAAAATAAACCAAAAAGAGAAAAGAAACAAAATAAAAGGAAAACAAAAGACCAGAATCGGGAAGACTCCCGATTCTGTCTCCCGAAAAGGCCGCCCCCGTCAGCGGCTGCCGGAGAAGGAAAGGAGAAGAGGGAAGAGAAGTGTCGTCACCGGCAATGGAAGAGGACGCCGACGCCAACACCAGCGAAGGAAATGGAGAAGGAATCCACGTGAAACGGAAGCAAAAACCGAAAGAGAAAAGAAAATAGGAGACAGCGATGCCTGCCGATCCAGGCACCGCCACTGCCACTGCCACGGAAGCACCGTCAGAGAAAGAGGAAGAGGATGGATGCCACCGGAGGCGCGGTGAACGGCGGAGGAGGGCCGGCGAAGAGGAAGAAGAAACCGAACCTATTCCGCCCCGATCCGCCGTCGTGTTGCCGGTCTAGACTGAACGGATAGCACCGGTAGCTTTGCCGTGCCGTCGGCCAGCTGAAGGGTGCCTGAACCGCCGGAGAATTGGCCGCTGGTGAGGAACCAGCGAGGAAGGAGGCAGACCGGTCTGAACCGGTCTGACGGGAAAAGATAGGAAAAAAGGAAAAGAAAAAGAAAAGAAAAAGAAAAAGAAAAGAAAAGAGAAAAAGGAAGAAAGAAAAGAGGAAAAAAAGAGAGAGAAAAAGGAGAATTTCAAGAATTCAGAAGATTCCCGAAAATTCGACGACCCGAAAATTTACGAAAATTCGATAAGAAATTCCCGGAAATTAAATTTCAGAAAAAAATTTAATAAATTATGGAAAAATTCTAAAATTTAGAATTTTTATTTCCAGAAATTATTCTTAGCGATCGGGATGAGGAATCGGGAGAGAAGGAGTGCGGGCGTGACCGATAAGAGGAAGTCGCCAACTCAGAAAAGGTAAGGGATGCATGTGCAGCACTGTAAGGATATTCAGTCTGCATATTTTAATTTTAAAATATTTTATTGATATATTTTATGAATATTATTATGATGCATGATTGGCTGAAAATTTTGGGATGAAGTACTGGTTGGAAATTATAAACTGTATTTTTCGTGCAGGAGGTTAGTCAATCGGCAGACGTTATGCTGCCGAAAATTTTAAAAAAATTTAATAAAATCATATTAAATGATTTTATTTCCGAAAATCGATATTAAATCATGAAAAATGAGGAAATTACTAAATTTCATAAAACATAAATATAATGAGATGGAATTTTAAAATATTCATGTTTTCAAGAATGGTGATAATAAAATCACCGAAAATTCTCGGAAAAGATAAATTACATGTAATACGAGACGAAAGATGAAGTGAAATACAGTTAATATTTTTATGAATATTTTTATAAATATTCACTAAATGATTTTTAACCTTTATGGTTTTAAATTATGAAATTATATATTTTTATAAATTCTATAAAGGTTTATTTTATGATGAAAAATACGGTTTTGAGATTAGTTGGCATCCTATCATGCTGATGTGTGATATGTGATACATTTAGTCCCGGTCGACACCTGATCAGTGATCAACCGACGACAATATAGATTATGGTCATAGATTTGACATGTTTAATTCTTTACCCTCCGGGGTCTATAGTATGATAAGATTGATGATTATCTTAGACTCCATAAATGATAGGTGACATGTTAAAAAGGAAAGTGTTTTACATGATATGGGATTTGTCAAAAGGAAAATGTGTTATATGATGCATGACATGTGAAAAGAATATGTTTTATATGATATGAGAAGAAAATCAATTGAGTTATAACATTTTTACAAAATGCTCATTTCGGTACTGATTATGGTACTGTGAGATGATTTTCATAAAACATGTGATACGAACATGTAATATGTTTTCAAAAAGGAAGAATTGATAAATTTAATATTCTTACCATAATTTTAAATGGAATATTAGATTTTATGTACTACACGAGTTCTGATGAGATAGTAGAAAGTATATGGCATAAAGGCCAACTTGAGTAAAGACTCGATCTTTTGGACCGTGGGAGCCACCTCTAGAATCCTAAGGGACCTACGTGCTACACGAATACCAGTTGGATCGTGGGAGCCACCTCTAGAATCCCGAAGGACTTACGTGTTACACGGATACTGTTTGGATCGTGGGAGCCACCTCTAGAATCCCAAGGGACCTACGTGCTACATGGATACCAGTTGGACCGTGGGAGCCACCTCTAGAATCTCGAAGGACCTACATGCTACACGGATACTGTTTGGATTGTGGGAGCCACCTCTAGAATCCCAAGGGACCTACGTGCTACACGGATACCAGTTGTACCGTGGGAGCCACTTCTAGAATCCCGAAGGACCTACGTGCTACACTGATACTATTTGGATCGTGGGAGCCACCTCTAGAATCCCAAGGGAACTACGTGCTACACGGATACCAGTTGGACCGTGGGAGCCACCTCTAGAATCCCGAAGGACCTACGTGCTACACGGATACTGTTTGGATCGTGGGAGCCACCTCTAGAATCCCAAGGGACCTACGTGCTACATGGATACTAGTTGGACAGTGGGAGCCACCTCTAGAATCCTGAAGGACCTACGTGATACACGGTTATTGTTTGGATCGTAGGAGCCACCTCTAGAATCCCAAGGGGCCTACGTGCTACACGGATACCTGTTGGACTGTGGGAGCCACCTCTAGAATCCCGAAGGACCTACGTGCTACACGAGTTCCTCAATATGACACTTAACTCCATTGCTAGTTAGGATGGATGTCGTAACTGAATCAGTGAACTGGGGCTTACGCCTAAAGTGATAGGTTATTTGAAACTGTTTTCAGTAAGTTAAGTTATATGCTTAAAGTTTATTGATTTTCGTCTTAGGAATGGATTGATTTATTAACTACCGAAGTGCTTGCTGCTTTGCTAATGTGATAAGTGGAATAGATATTAAATAGCTTACTTTGCTATTTAAAGTATTGTACTAATTATGAGAGTACAGTAAAACATGAAATGAGTTTTAAAAAAAAAGGATGATGATTTAACTAATATTCTTTTCAAAGAATATATGAATATTATTTATTTTATTTAAATGCTTTATTTCATAAAAGCATTATTTTGAAAAGAATATGAAAAGGTTATGGAATGAAAAGGAAAAGGGATTTATTAATTCAAAACGAAATGAAAATTTCTCCCTACAGTTGCTTCTAGGTTCCAGAACAAGTATGATATTCTATAATACCTACCTTACTCCATCCGGATCCCTAGCCGACTGTAGTATCCTTCCTACATGCGAGCCTAGAGCCCATAGGAAAAATAAAAAAAGATTTTCAGCATATAGATAGCTGAGTATCAAGTTAGGCATATAATTCCCTTACTGAGCTGTGGTTTTGCTCACCCTTTAATTTTAAACATTTCAGGTTTTGATGATTGTGAGATCAGTTGATTGTGGATCACGGTTGTACACAAAGGATAATGTGACAAACCGACTGATTTATATGAGGTACGATCATTTATTTTCTGCATTTAGACATGTCTACAGTACTACTTATACAATTAATTAAGATAGGGGATGTGTATAATATAAATAATGTTATGTAAAATTGTTTAACAGTTAGTACAAGTGAAGTATCACAGACAGCCCAACCGGTTAAGTTGTGTACAATAATTTGAAAAATGTGGTAACGGGTCGTGACAGATTTAATGGTATCAGAGCAATGGTTGGCCTGATGTCTGTGGATACTTTTGGAAGGAAAAGTGTTAAACATCCCCGGTAGTACTGTGTCGTCTGAATACATAAAGAAAATAAATGATTAAAAATTGAGTAAAATGATTTAAAGGGAGTGAGAAAGTATAAATTGAGAATATTAAAGAGAAATAATAGGCTCAGAAATTATCGAAAAATTGGTGATTTTTATAATCTAAATGAAGGCCTGTTCGGTAAGGAACTGAAAGGACTTGGTGAGGGCCCCACCAGTACTTTCTGTCCGAACCGAACTAAGACCTGAAAGTGATGGTATAAAGGAGGGGAATGAAATATCATCATTAAATAGACTTTAAGATCACCAATTGAGGGTAATTTAAAGAGAGAGAAAATTTTTGGCCAAAAATGACCAAAATACCCCTGACTCCAATATTTTACAAAGAGTTACAATAAACCAATAGAGGTTGGAATTGATTGATCTGACAGAGAAATTGAAGAGATAAAGCTGAATTACAAGCAAAATAATCCAATTGTGGATTTTAGTGAACTTCTCTATCGAAATCGAATGAGATCTAAATTGCTGGTATAAGTATCAGAAAGGATACTATCAACATATAGATGATCAGTTCATTGATTTGAATGTATATTTAGGAGATAGAAATAATTGTCAAAATGACGAAAATGCCCCTATATTGGGCGATGTTCGGAATAGTGTTAAACCGAGCTGAATTGGAATCCATTGATAGAAATGAAGTTATTAATGGCACAGAGGATGTCATATGGATATAGCGATCCCTATTACTGATTCCACTGACACTTAGATTTCAGACGCGACTATGAGTGACCTAGTGAACGGGCTGGGCCTCATGATAATACCTTGAGAGATAACCCAGTGAACGGGCTGGGCGTTCTCAAAGAGTACTATACGCATATGTAAAGGCAGACGGCGGACGAGCCGGGGCCTTATATGATACGATCCAAAGAGTGTGGTGGAATGTCATCAAATGATTGGCTTGGTTATTGACTGTAAGGGTAGAAAATTAATAGTGTATTGAACGAGATCGTTAAATACTATGAAAAGTAAAATGATTACAGGAATTGACTGATAAGGTGAATAGTACATATAATGAAATACATACTGGTGTGGTTACTTATGGTTCTATACATTTTTACTACTTTGAGGTATCAAACAGATAATCTTATATAGAACCGACATATCTTGAAATATGTACTACAGAATGAGATACTGTGTGGAGTACTGTGAATTAGAGAATAATTATAAGAATAGTGGAGTGATAAAAAAAAGAAGATGACAGCTAACCTGAGTTCTTCAGGACCCTTGAGATAGATCTGTGATGGGCAACCCAATGATGGGCAACCTGTAGTGGATCATGCGTTGTGAGATACAGGCGAACTATGTTATCGCCGACTCACTAGTAAGGGTAAACCTAGGGCGAAAGGATCGCCTAGGGGATGCTCGCCGACGGCCGATACGAACAGGCGGGGCTTTTACAATTATCACAATGGTAACACGAGTGTAAGGAACTAGGTACGTAAGGGTCCCAAGGTTCAAACCTCATGGAGAATATACTCAAGGGAATTAAGCCTGAATTCATTAAATAGAAATGATTTTAAAGTGAATAACTGAATTGAAACGGGTAGCTGTAAAGTGTGTTGATAACCATTATACTTGATACAGCTTACCAGAATGCGATCCATAATGCTGTAAAGTATGATTAGGTAATGAAATCAAGGTAGAGTATGTATCAAAATGATTTGAATATCGAATATCTATGCCTTGAGAATACACCGTGTAAATGGAAGGACACAAGGATGAAATGTCCAAGATGATAAGAAATGTGTGATTAAAGAAAGTATCGGATTTGATTTCCGATAGAACTTCTAGAGTTATATAAATTAGAGGAATCGAGATAACATTGACTCGATTTTAAATATGAAGTTAAATTCTAAGCTTATATCGGAGGATATAGAAAGAATCCGAAAAGCTTTAAAAAAAATAATAATAATAACTCTGAAAAATGTGTGAATAATGAAATTCACATGTAAAGGTCTAGATGAGGAAAATACAGATAATGAAAAATTGAGAATAATGAAATTGTCTGTATAAGTGTAAATGAGAGAAATACAAATGATATTGAGATGTAGATGAATTAAAAAGGATGTGTTAATTTCCTATCATTAATAAAGTTCTGGTGAAGAACAAGTATTCATCTACATGAAAATAGACGCTTTATTGATCTGATTAGAGATATGTGAGGAGTAAATAAGACTAGCCTCAGTGTAAAACGTCCTTAGATAAAAGATTGAAGATTGGTGTCCATAAGATGATGATTTGAACTCGGAGTGAATTTTACGAGTTCCTATTAAAGTTACAAGGGTAATGAGTTGCCTTGTGAAGTATATAAGCCTAAAGAATGAGGCATCCATACATGAGTAAATTGATGAAATACTGATAGAGTCTAAAGTATAAATGAAAATTGAGCAGCATTGTGGTA
This sequence comes from Heritiera littoralis, assembly GCA_031772115.1. Taxonomy (NCBI): domain Eukaryota; kingdom Viridiplantae; phylum Streptophyta; class Magnoliopsida; order Malvales; family Malvaceae; genus Heritiera; species Heritiera littoralis. The sequence goes on along the minus strand of JAPDPK010000007.1, from coordinate 4,484,041 downwards.
TAACCCTTAAACTCTTAAAGACTGTGGAATTATGTTAAGATTGGTAACTAAGAGATTTGGCTAGATAGTATCTCCTCCTGAGATATATGATCTCGAGACGACAGGATGACAGTGAACCTGTCCATGATATAGAGATAATGATTGAGATATGAAAGTAATGAGTCTAGCTAGATAATACTGCCAGTCTATAAAAGAGTGATGAGACTAGCTGCTCTATAGATGAGACCTAATTAAAGAAGTTAAAGTTGGTAAATGGATAAGTGTAAAGAAAAGATGGTATGTGTGAAAAAGTCAACTATATTAGATGTGTAAATATCTATATCCCTAGAATTAAGGTTAGACAATTCCTCAATTATGGGGATTAGATTTAGACTGATTTAGTTTCTTATTTTATTGCTTAACAGTAGCTGTATATAATTCTTAGAAGTTGTATTATTCAAGTAAGATTCAGAAATAAAATATTCAGAAATTCCACATGGTATCAAGAGCTTTAGGTTTTTTCTTGGAAATCAGTCACTTTTTCAGCCTTCATTGCTGATTTTTCTACAGTTTCTACTTCAGCCTTCATTGCTGATTTTTTTTTACCTTAGGCCTTCATAGCCACTTTCTCATCAAGAACTTTTCTTTCTTGCCAAACCCTAAATCACCATATTTTTCCAAGAGCTGCTGTTGTTTTTTACCACCATGTCAGGTTCTACTTCAGTTGTAAATTCTACTGCTCGTACCAGTAGTTTGATCAAGAACTCTGCATTGGTCACTGCAGAAGCTAATGTTGGTGGACAAAATGTCCCTGATTTGCGTATGATTGATGACAACCCTCGAGTGTGGTGTGACCATTGCAACAAACCACGCCATACTTGAGAAAATTGTTGGCATATCCATGGAAAACCAACAAATTGGAAGCCGAAGTCGAAGCTGTCACAACCCTCTGCCAATGAAGCAAATATGGGTTCCTTCAGCAAAGAGCAGTTCGATCAACTCCTGAAACTACTAATTTCCAATCCGACATCTGGTACATCTATAGTTCATTGGCTCATTCAGGTAGAAATCCATTAGCCCTATCCAGTGTCTTTAATTCTGCTCCATGGATCATTGATTCAGGAGCATCTGATCATATGACTAACCTGTCGAATCTATTTAGTTCATACACTCACTGTTCTGGTAATGAAAAAATAAGAATAGCAGATGGTAGTTTTTAACCTATTGCAGGCAAGGGTTCTATTAAACTTTTCTGAAAGTATTCATCTTAAATCTGTACTTCATGTTCCTAAACTTGCTTGTAATCTTTTTTCTGTCAGTAAACTTTCAAAGGATTCCAACCGTCGTGTTATCTTTTTTGACTCTCTTTGTCAATTTCAGGACCAAAACTCAGGGAAGATGATTGGCAGTGCTAGAGAAATAAATGGGCTCTACTATTTCAGTGAGGATTTCCTAGGTAATAAAAAAGCTTAAGGGCTTAGTAGTACTAGTTCAAATTCTGTTTTTGATAAAATAATGCAATGGCATCTTAGGTTAGGACATCCTAGTTTCCCTTATTTAAAAGATTTATTTCCTAATTTGTTTAAAGGAGTGGATTGCTCTATTTTTCAATGTGAAAGTTGTCTTTTATCTAAAGATCATCGAGTTAAATATATTTCAAAACCTTGTAGTCCATCAAAACCATTTTACCTGTTTCATACTGATGTTTGGGGACCTTCAAAGGTTACCACCTTGCTAGAAAAAGGTGGTTCGTAACTTTTATCGATGATCACACTAGATTGTGTTGGGTTTACTTACTAAGCAAAAAATCTGATGTAGAAAAACTTTTCAAAGATTTTTATTGCATGATTGAAACCCAATTCAAAACAAAAATTTGAATCCTTCGAACAGATAATGGAACTGAGTACTTTAATGAATGTTTGGGAAATTTTTTAAAAGTAAAAGGTATTTTACACCAATCTACATGTCGAGACACACCCTAGCAAAATGGAATAGCTAAAAGGAAAAATAGGCATTTACTTGAGGTAGCTAGAGCTATCATGTTTTCTATGAACATCCCAAAATACCTCTAGGGAGATGTTGTGTTGACTGCATCTTACTTAATCAATAGGATGCCAACTCATGTCTTACATTTTGAAACACCTTTGAATACTCTCAAAAAATACTTCCCAGCATTGCGTTTATACTCTGAGTTACCTTTAAAAATTTTTGGATGCACTTGCTTTGTTTATATTCCCCAAATTTTTCGATCCAAATTGGATCCTAAAGCTGAAAAATGTGTTTTCATTGGCTATGCTCCAAATAAAAAAAGGTATAAGTGTTTTAATCCTTTGACAAGGAAAATTCACATAACTATGGATGTCACTTTTCTAGAAAATAAACCCTATTTCAGCAAAAATCTTCTTCAGGGGGAGAATAAAGAAGAAGAAGATAATTTTTGGAAATTCTCTACACCTCTACCAAGCCTCATTGAGTCACCAATTCAGTTTATTAAACAATTTAAGGAAATGGACGTTAAAAATAATGAAAACAAGGACTCTCTTAATCAACAGGTGCCAAGTATTGAAGAATCTGAAACAGGGGGAGAATTACTTCAAATGGATTCATATAATCCAAATATTGAGCTTCAGGTTTATACCAGGAGAAAATATCATAAAAATATTACTGATCCAATTATTTCTCTAGCACCTGTTCAGCCGAAATCTCTGAAGGATGGTCCTCCTCCTCAAACTCAGGTTAATCCTAAAATTGCTCCTTTAGTTTCTTCCCTTCAGTCTCCAAATATTGATTTTTCTGATCTAGATGTCCCAATTACTAACAGAAAAGGAGTAAGATCATGTACCAATCACCCTATTGCAAAATATTTATCGTATCAAAAGTTGTCCAATAACCACAAAGCATTCCTTTCAAATATTTCTAACTTGCATGTACCAAGATCTATTCAGGATGCCCTAGGTGATCCGGATTGGAAGTTAGCGGTGAAGGAAGAGATGGACGCTCTTGAAAAGAATGGGACTTGGGAGATTGTGGAGCTATCAAGAGGCAAGACGACTGTAGGATGTAAATGGGTCTTCACTGTGATGTGTAAGGCAGATGGGAGCATAGAAAGGTACAAGGCAAGACTTGTTGCCAAGGGATTCACTTAAACTTATGGCATTGACTACCAAGAGACCTTCGCTCCAGTTGCGAAAATAAACTCAATCCGGGTACTTCTCTCTTTAGCAGTTAATTTTAATTTGTCTCTACAGCAACTTGATGTAAAAAAATGCCTTTCTTAATGGAGATTTAGAGGAAGAAGTGTTTACGGACCTCCCACTTGGATTTGAGAAAAACCTCGGAACCAACAAGGTGTGCAAATTGAAAAAATCCTTGTATGGTCTTAAACAATCACCAAGAGCATGGTTTGAAAGGTTTGGAAATGTAGTGAAGAGCTATGGTTATATTCAGAGTCAAGCTGACCACACAGTGTTCTTCAAGCACTCTAGAAATGGTAAACTAGCTATTTTAATTGTGTATGCGGATGATATAATAATAACTGGTGATGATAGTGCAGAAATTGGAGAACTTAAGAGAAAGCTTGCACATGACTTTGAGATAAAGGATTTGGGAACCTTAAAGTACTTCCTTGGCATGGAATTTGCAAGATCAAAGGAGGGTATCTTTGTTAGCCAACGTAAGTATGTCCTAGACTTGCTTAGTGAGACAGGAATGCTTGGTTGCAAGATAGCTGAAACCCCAATAGAGCCCAACTTGAAACTTCAGCCTACTGAAACTAAAGATGTGGTGGATAGAGAGAAATACCAAAGACTTGTGGGTAGACTCATCTATTTAGCACATACACGACCTGATATAGCTTTTGCAGTAAATGTGGTATGTCAGTTTATGCATTCACCCAGCTCAGAACACTTTGAAGCTGCCTACAGAATCCTAAGGTACCTAAAGGGAATGCCTGGAAAGGGATTGCTCTTCAAAAACCATGGACACCTACAAGTAGAAGCCTATACCGACGCAGATTGGGCAGGAAGCATTACAGATAGGAGGTCAACTTCAGGCTATTGCACATTTGTGGGAGGAAACCTTGTCACTTGGAGAAGCAAGAAACAGAATGTAGTAGCCAGAAGTAGTGCCGAGGCTGAGTTTCGTTCAATAGCCCATGGGATTTGTGAGGTAATGTGGTTTAAAAGACTACTTGAAGACTTGAAGGTTTCTAATCCCTCACCGATAAAGCTCAATTGTGATAATAAAGCTGCAATCTCTATTTCTCACAATCCAGTGCTCCATGATAGAACGAAGCATGTAGAAGTAGATAAGCATTTTATCAAAGAGAAGCTTGACAATGGAATAATTTGCATGCCATTCATACCAACAAGTGACCAAGTTGCTGATGTTCTTACAAAGGGATTGCACAGGAAGCAGTTTGAAAATCTAGTGTGCAAGCTTGCCATGGAAGATATCTTCAAGCCAGCTCGAGGGGGAGTGTGGAAAAGTCAACTATATTAAATGAGTAAATATCTATATCCTTAGAATTAAGGTTAGACAATTCCTCAATTATGGGGATTAGATTTAGACTGATTTAGTTTCTTATTTTACTGCTTAACAGTAGCTGTATATAATCCTTAGAAGTTGTATTATTCAAGTAAGATTCAGAAATAAAATATTCTAAAATTCCCCAGTATGTAAGGTTTTAAAAGATCTTAGCAGTATAGTACCATGCCAATTGAAAAAAAAATCCGACAAAAAGGATGAGAGTAAAAATATGAATAAATAAAAGTGGAAATATGAAAACAAAAATGAAAGTGGAATAAGGAAATAGATTACATGATGAGAAGATGAACTTGCCTACCTTTAAGGGTGTGAAAGATCCAGAGGTAGCTAAGGAGTGGATTGAGCAGTAATAAATGATAAAGCCTGAATTGATTGATCAGTTCATTAGAAGCAAAAAGAGGATTCTCCACTAAGATAGATTGTCTGTAAAAATGAAGATTTATTGTGATTGAGTGATAATACGATTGCTTAGCGATTTTAACTTCGCAAGTAAATACTAAGTGTCATAACTTGTGGTGTAATGATATGATGTTTGAATATGGCCAAGTAAAATAGTGACAGCGATAATGCATTGATGTATCGAGTTCGCAAAAATTTAATGAAAAATTGTTATATCATTCAGGATTATCTGTGGAAAGAACCTAGTAATAGTGGACCTTGATTGATTTTTAGCTTGAGTACGCATCGATAACTCGAGAATGACATAGAACCTTGTAGAATAATAGTGGATTCGAAATGATACTAACAAAGGTCTAATGGTTATGTGGATAATGAAATTCACTTGTATAGGTGTAAATGATGGAAATACAGATGACTTGAATCGAGGAATTATAATTGTGAATTAAATTTCTATTGTTTAAAAGACTTCTTGCTACAAAGAAATATTCATCTGTATGGAATTGTTGCCTATTTGATCTAATCAGAGATGTATAGGGAATTCATAAGACTAGTCTCTGTACAGGCGTCATCAGCTAATAGTTGGAGACTGATAACCATAAGATAATATTTAGAATTTGACAATTTCTTACGAGTTCCTATTGAGATTTACAAGGTTAATGAAATACCATGTGAGGTATGTAAGCCCAATGAATGAGGTTTTTAGACCCTACATGGATAAAATGATGAGAGTGAAAAGATGAAAATATAATAAGAAGATAAAATTACACGAGGATAAGGGAACATCAATATGAAACAGTTCCCGAAGGTAAGACTGAGGGTGATTTGTGTTGGTTATCACATAACTGTGGCAAGATGAAAAATCAAGCCGACTTTGATAAGCGCAATTAATGATACTCAAAGGAGTAAGATAATTGATATGTTTACTGCCATTATATAAAGAGGAAATGTTTGTACATATAACCACCTCGTCATGATAGAAATGGTGGAACTGTATAAATAATGTGATGACTAAATGCATGATTGGAGGATTCAATTAAAGAATCTAAATTATGAAAAGAGATTTAAAGACCATACTGCATGAAGAGAATATGATAGTCTCATGAATTATGATTGTAAGAGATGATCTATAGTAAAGTCGGCAAATGAGATGCAGCCTTGGTGGAATAAGTGTGAAAATGAATATTGTGGACAATAAAAAGTCCAAAAGAGAAATGATGATATGGAAGTGATTAAAGACTGATGATCTAAATAGAATCACTTTCCATTATCAGACTTCTAGATTCTCTAGTGCCTTAGTCGAAGTATAAGTGTTAAACGGTGTGAATGTGTATGTACAGTTCCAGTGAGCCTTACATGTGATGGGAGTCTCTAAGTTGCCATATGCTAAGGAGAGATAGCAAAAGGCTTTGAGATCCCAAGTGTGTTGATAGCACCGCTCCATACTGATATATATATATATATATATATATGAGCATGAGATGTAAACGCTCCATGATATTGAGAAAGCGTGTGCATGAGATGTGAAAGCTACTGGGACACTTACATATAATTGATCGACATGAGTACATGATAGTACCAAATTATGTCGACTCGGCACTAAGTGAGAAGAATGGATGATGAACAGCATAGATAAACTGTAATATTAAAAATATTGTGTATGGCTCTTATATGAAAAGAGTAAAAGTTAATAACTACCGACTTGAGAAATGAACTTACAGGAGAATAGACATAAATGATGAAAGAAAGCATGTAGTGGTCTAAAGTACTCTTGATGTTGAAAGTGTACTAGCAGTATTACTTGGAGGATGAACTAGAGGTTAGAAGTCGTAAGTATACGGCATGTACCACCTTTGGACTTAAGTTAAATTCGGAGGACCGAATTTCTTAAGGTGGGGAGGATGTGATAACCGTAAATTTTCCATTTATTGGAAATTATCAACATTGAAAATAAATATTGGAGAAAATAAATCAGAGGAAATAAATAAAATTTGCGAGAATGGGATATTGGTGAAAATCCCGAGAATTGAGGAAGTGAAAGAATTGGGAAATTCGTGTAAAGGAAATTAAATTGGAAGTGAAAATAAAAATAATAGAAAGAGGAAAAATTAATTTGGATAAATGAAAATTCGAATTAAATAAGAAAAATGCGAAATGAAAATAAAGTATGTCTATATAATTACAAATTATATAAATGTATTTTATACAAATATATATGTATTTAAAATACTATATAGTATATTTTAATATACGTTGATATATATATGGAAATATATACTATTTCATAAATTTAAATAATACATATGTATATAAACATAATATTTTATGTGTATATATAATTATATAAATACATATAGAAGAAAGGTAAATGTGGTTTTATATTAAAGTTTATATGTATATATATATATTGTATTATAACAATTATATAATTTGTATATGTAAATGTTATTTATTTTAAAGTATATAAATATACATATATATACTAGATATATATTTTGTAATATACAATATATATAATTTATATATAATATATATTGTTTTACAGTATATATGAAAAAAATATATGTATGATATATAGTATATATTATATGTATAAAATATAATTTATAGTGTATAATATATAGTATATTATATACTAAAAAGGGAAAGAAAATAAACCAAAAAGAGAAAAGAAACAAAATAAAAGGAAAACAAAAGACCAGAATCGGGAAGACTCCCGATTCTGTCTCCCGAAAAGGCCGCCCCCGTCAGCGGCCGGCGAAGATGGAAAGGAGAAGAGGGAAGAGAAACGTCGTCACCGGCAAAGGAAGAGGAAGCCGACGCCAACGCCGGCGAAGCGAAATGGAGAAGGAATCGACGTGAAACGGAAGCAAAAGCCGGAAGAGAAAAGAAAACAGGAGACAGCGGTGCCGGCCGATCCAGGCACCGCCACTGCCACGGAAGCACAGCCAGAGAAAGAGGAAGAGGATGGATGCTACCGGAGGCGCGGTGAACGGCGGAGGAGAGCCGGCGAAGAGGAAGAAGAAACCGAACCTATTACGCCTCGATCTGCCGTTGTGTTGTCGATCTAGACTGAACGGAGGGCACCGGTAGCTTCGTCGTGCTGTCGGCGAGCTGAAGGGTGCCTGAACCGCTGGAGAACCGGCCCCCAGGTGAGGAACCAGCGAGGAAAGAGGCAGACCGGTCTGAATCGGTCTGACGGGAAAAGAGAGGAAAAAAAGAAAAGAAAAAGAAAAAGAAAAGAAAAGAGAAAAAGGAAGAAAGAAAAGAGGAAAAGAAGAAAGAGAGAGAAAAAGGAGAATATCGAGAATTCAGAAGATTCCTGAAAATTCGACAACCCGGAAATTTACGGAAATTCAGAAAGAAATTCCCGAAAATTAAATTTCAGAAAAAAAATTTAATAAATTATGGAAAAATTCTAAAATTTAGAATTTTTATTTCCAGAAATTATTCTTAGCGATCGGGATGAGGAATCGGGAGAGATGGAGTGCGGGCATGACCGATAAGAGGAAGTCGCTAACTCGGAAAAGGTAAGGGATGCATGTGCAGCACTGTAAGGATATTCAGTCTGCATATTTTAATTTTGAAATATTTTATGGAAATATTTTATGAATATTATTATGATGCATGATTGGCTGAAAATTTTGGGATGAAGTACTGGTTGGAAATTATAAACTGTATTTTTCGTGCAAGAGGTTAGTCAATCGGCAGCCGTTATGCTGCCGAAAATTTTAGAAAAATTTAATAAAATCATATTAAAAGATTTTATTTTCGAAAATCGATATTAAATCATGAAAAATGAGGAAATTACTAAATTTCATAAAACATAAATATAATGAGATGAAATTTTAAAATATTCATGTTTTCAAGAATGGTGATAATAAAATCACCAAAAATTCTCGGAAAAGATAAATTACATGTAATACGAGACGAAAGATGAAGTGAAATACAGTGAATATTTTTATGAATATTTTTATAAATATTCACTAAATGATTTTTAACCTTTATGGTTTTAAATTATGAAATTATATATTTTTATGAAATTCCATAAAGGTTTATTTTATGATGAAAAATACGGTTTTGAGATTAGTTGGCATCCTATCATGATGATGTGTGATGTGTGATACGTTTAGTCCTGGTCGACACCTGATCAGTGATCAACCGACGACAATATAGATTATGGTCATAGATTTGACATGTTTAATTCTTTACCCTCCGGGGTCTATTGTATGATAAGATTGATGATTATCTTAGACTCCATAAATGATAGGTGACATGTTAAAAAGGAAAATGTTTTACATGATATGGGATTTGTCAAAAGGAAAATGTGTTATATGATGCGTGACATGTGAAAAGAATATGTTTTATATGATATGAAAAGAAAATCAATTGAGTTATAGCATTTTTACAAAATGCTCATTTCGGTACTGATTATAGTACTGTGAGATGATTTTCATAAGACATGTGATACGAACATGTAATATGTTTTCAAAAAAGAAGTATTGATAAATCTAATATTCTTACCATAATTTTAAATGGAATATTATATTTTATGTACTACATGAGTTCTGATGAGATAGTAGAAAGTATATGGCATAAAGGCCAACTTGAGTAAAGACTCGATCTTTTGGACCGTGGGAGCCACCTCTAGAATCCTAAGGGACCTACGTGCTACACGGATACCAGTTGGACCGTGGGAGCCACCTCTAGAATCCTGAAGGACCTACGTGCTACACGGATACTGTTTGGATCGTGGGAGCCACCTCTAGAATCCCAAGGGACCTACGTGCTACACGGATACCAGTTGGACCGTGGGAGCCACCTCTAGAATCCCGAAGGACCTACGTGCTACACGGATACTGTTTGGATCGTGGGAGCCACCTCTAGAATCCCAAGGGACCTACGTGCTACACGGATACCAGTTGTACCGTGGGAGCCACCTCTAGAATCCCGAAGGACTTACGTGCTACACTGATATTGTTTGGATTGTGGGAGCCACCTCTAGAATCCCAAGGGACCTACGTGCTACACAGATACCAATTGGACCGTGGGAGCCACCTCTAGAATCCCGAAGGACCTACGTGCTACACGGATACTGTTTGGATCGTGGGAGCCACCTCTAGAATCCCAAGGGACCTACGTGCTACACGGATACCAGTTGGACCGTGGGAGCCACCTCTAGAATCTTGAAGGACCTACGTGCTACACGGATACTGTTTGGATCGTGAGAGCCACCTCTAGAATCCCAAGGGACCTACGTGCTACACGGATACCAGTTGGACCGTGGGAGCCACCTCTAGAATCCCGAAGGACCTACGTGCTACACGAGTTCCTCTATATGACACTTAACTCCATTGCTAGTTAGGATGGATGTCGTAACTGAATCAGTGAACTGGGGCTTACGGCTAAAGTGATAGGTTATTTGAAACTGTTTTCAGTGAGTTAAGTTATATGCTTAAAGTTTATTGATTTTCGTCTTGTGAATGGATTGATTTATTAACTACCGAAGTGCTTGCTGCTTTGCTAATGTGATAAGTGGAATAGATATTAAATAGCTTACTTTGCTATTTAAAGTACTGTACTAATTATGAGAGTAAGTAAAACATGAAATGAGTTTTAAAAAAAAAAAGGATGATGATTTAACTAATATTCTTTTCATAGAATATAAGAATATTAGTTATTTTATTTAAATGCTTTATTTCATAAAAGCATTATTTTGAAAAGAATATGAAAAGGTTATGGAATGAAAAGGAAAAAGGATTTATTAATTCAAAACGAAATGAAAATTTCTCCCTACAGTTGCTTTTAGGTTCCGGAACAAGTATGGTATTCTAAAATACCTACCTTACTCCATCTGGATCCCTAGCCGACTGTAGTATCCTTCCTACATGCGAGCCTAGAGCCCATTGGAAAAATAAAAAAAAAAGATTTTCAGCATATAGATAGCTGAGTATCAAGTGAGGCATATAATTCCCTTACTGAGCCGTGGTTTTGCTCACCCCTTAATTTTAAACATTTCAGGTTTTGATGATTGTGAGATCAGTTGATTGTGGATCATAGCTGTACACAAAGGACAATGTGACAGACCGATTGATTTATATGAGGTACGATAATTTATTTTCTGTATTTAGACATGTCTACAGTACTACTTATCCAATTAATTAAGATAGGGGATGTGTATAATATAAATAATGTTATGTAAAATTGTTTAACAGTTAGTACAAGTGAAGTATCACAGACAGCCCAACCGGTTAAGTTGTGTACAATAATTTGAAAAATATGGTAACGGGTTGTGACAGATTTAATGGTATTAGAGCAATGGTTGGCCTGATGTATGTGAATATTTTGGAAAGGAAAGTGTTAAACATCCCCGGTAGTATTGTGTCGTCTGAATACATAGAGAAAATAAATGATTATAAATTGAGTAAAATGATTTAAAGGGAGTGAGAAAGTATAAATTGAGAATATTAAAGAGAAATAATAGGCTTAGAAATTATCGAAAAATTGGTGATTCTTATAATCTAAATGAAGGCTTGTTCGGTAAGGAACTGAAAGAACTTGGTGAGGGCCCCACCAGTACTTTCTGTCCGAACCGAACTAAGACCTGAAAGTGATGGTATAAAGTAGGGGAATGAAATATCATCATTAAATAGACTTTAAGATCACCAAATGAGGGTAATTTGAAGAGAGAGAAAATTTTTGGCCAAAAATGACCAAAATAACCCTGACTCCAATATTTTACGAGTTAAAATAAACCTACAGAGGTTGGAATTGATTGATCTGACAGAGAAATTGAAGAGATAAAGCTGAATTACAAGCAAAATAATCCAATTGTGGATTTTAGTGAACTTCTCTATCGAAATCAAATGAGATCTAAATTGCTGGTATAAGTATCAGAAAGGATACTCTCAACATATAGATGATCAGTTCATTGATTTGAATGTATATTGAGGAGATAGAAATAAATGACCAAATGACGAAAATGCCCCTATATTGGGCGATGTTCAGAATAGTGTTAAAACCGAGCTGAATTGGAATCCATTGATAGAAATGAAGTTATTAATGGCACAGAGGATGTCATATGGATATAGTGATCCCTATTACTGATTCCACTGACACTTAGATTTCAGACGCGACTATGAGTGACCTAGTGAACGGGCTGGGCCTCATGATAAAACCTTGAGAGGTAACCCAGTGAACGGGCTGAGCGTTCTCAAAGAGTACTGTACGCATATGTAAAGGCAGACGGCGGACGGGCCGGGGCCTTATATGATACGATCCAAAGAGTGTGGTGGAATGTCATCAAATGATTGGCCCGGTTATTGACTGTAAGGGCAGAAAATTAATAGTGTATTGAACGAGATCGTTGAATACTATGAAAAGTGAAATGATTACAGGAATTGACTGATAAGGTGAATAGTACAAATAATGAAATACATACTGGTGTGGTTACTTATGGTTCTATACATTTTTACTACTTTGAGGTATCAAACAGATAATCTTATATAGAACTGATATATCTTGAAATATGTGCTACAGAGTGAGGTACTGTGTGGAGTACTGTGAATTAGAGAATAATTATAAGAATAGTGAAGTGATAAAAAAAAGAAGATGACAGCTAACCTGAGTTCTTCAGGACCCTTGAGATAGAACTGTGATGGGTGACCCAATGATGGGCGACCCGTAGTGGATCATGTGTTGTGAGATATAGGCGAACTATGTTATCGCCGACTCACTAGTAAGGGTAAACCTGGGGCGAAAGGATCGCCTAGGGGATGCTCACCAATAGCCAATACGAACGGGCGGGGCTCTTAATTATCTCAATGGTAACATGAGTGTAAGGAACTAGGTACGTAAGGGGGCCAAGGTTCAAACCTCGTTGAGAATATACTCAAGGGAATTAAGCCTGAATTCATTAAATAGAAATAATTTTAAAGTGAATAACTGAATTGAAACGGGTAGCTGTAAAGTGTGTTGATAACCATTGTACTTGATACAGCTTACCAGAATGAGATTCGTAATGCTGTAAAGTATGATTAGGTAATGAAATCAAGGTAGAGTATGTATCAAAATGATTTGAATATCGAATATCTCTGCCTTGAGAATACACCGTGTAAATTAAAGGACACATGGATGAAATGTCCAAGATGATAAGAAATGTGTGATTAAAGAAAGTATCGGATTTGATTTCCGATAGAACTTCTAGAGTTATATAAATTAGAGGAATCGAGATAACATTGACTTGATTTTAAATATGAAGTTAAATTCTAAGCTTATATCAGAGGATATAGAAAGAATCCAAAAAGCTTTAAAAAAAATAATAATAATAACTCTGAAAAATGTGTGAATAATGAAATTCACATGTAAAGGTCTGGATGAGGAAAATACAGACAATGAAAAATTGAGAATAATGAAATTGTCTGTATAAGTGTAAATGAGAGTAATACAAATGATATTGAGATGTAGATGAATTAAAAAGGATGTGTTAATTTCCTATCATTAATAAAGTTTTGGTGAAGAACAAGTATTCATCTACAGGAAAATAGACGCTTTATTGATCTGATTAGAGATATGTGAGGAGTTAATAAGACTAGCCTCAGTATAAAACGTCCTAAGATAAAAGATTGAAGATTGGTGTCCATAAGATGATGATTTGAACTCGGAGTGAATTTTACGAGTTCCTATTAAAGTTACAAGGGTAATGAGTTGCCTTGTGAAGTATATAAGCCTAAAGAATGAGGCATCCATACATGAGTAAATTGATGAAATACTGATAGAGTCTAAAGTATAAATGAAAAATGAGTAGCATTGTAGTATAACCCTTAAACTCTTAAAGACTGTGGAATTATGTTAAGATTGGTAACTAAGAGATTTGGCTAGATAGTATCTCCTCTTGAGATATATGATCTCGAGACGACAGGATGACAGTGAACCTGTCCATGATATAGAGATAATGATTGAGATATGAAAGTAATGAGTCTAGCTAGATACTATTACCAGTCTATAAAAGAGTGATGAGACTAGCTGCTCTATAGATGAGACCTAATTAAAGAAGTTAAAGTCGGTAAATGGATAAGTGTAAAGAAAAGATGGTATGTAAGGTTTTAAAAGATCTTAGCAGTATAGTACCACGCCAATTGAAAAAAAAACCGACAAAAAGGATGAGAGTAAAAATATGAAGAGATAAAAGTGGAAATATGAAAACGAAAATGAAAGTGGAATAAGGAAATAAATTGCATGATGAGAAGATGAACTTGCCTACCTTTAAGGGTGTGAAAGATCCAGAGGTAGCTAAGGAGTGGATTGAGCAGTAATAAATGATAAAGCCTGAATTGATTGATCAGATTTATTAGAAGCAGAAAGAGGATTCTCCATTAAGATAGATTGTCTGTAAAAATGAAGATTTTTTGTGATTGAGTGATGATACGATTACTTAGCGATTTTAACTTCACAAGTAAATACTAAGTGTCATAACTTGTGGTGTAATGATATGATGTTGGAATATGGCCAGGTAAAATTGTGACAGCGATAATGCATTGATATATCGAGTCTGCAAAAATTTAATGAAAAATTGTTATATCATTCAGGATTATCTGTGGAAAGAACCTAGTAATAGTGGACCTTGATTGATTTTTAGCTTGAGTACGCATGGATAACTCGAGAATGACATAGAACATTGTGGAATAATTGTGGATTCGAAATGATACTAACAAAGGTCTAATAGGTTATGTGGATAATGAAATTCAGTTGTATAGGTGTAAATGATGGAAATACAGATGACTTGAATCGAGGAATTATAATTGTGAATTAAATTTCTATTGTTTAAAAGAGTTCCTGCTACGAAGAAATATTCATCTGTATGGAATTGATGCCTATTTGATCTAATCAGAGATGTATAAGGAATTCATAAGACTAGTCTCTGTACAAGGCGTCATCAGCTAATAGTTGGAGACTGATAACCATAAGATAATATTTAGAATTTAACAATTTCTTACGAGTTCCTATTGAGATTTACAAGGTTAATGAAATACCATGTGAGGTATGTAAGTCCAATGAATGAGGTTTTTAGACCCTACATGGATAAAATGATGAGAGTGAAAAGATGAAAATGTAATAAGAAGATAAAATTACACAAGGATAAGGGAACATCAATATGAAACAGTTCCCGAAGGTAAGATTGAGGGTGATTTGTGTTGGTTATCACATAACTGTGGCAAGATGAAAAATGAAGTCGACTTTGATAAGCGCAATTAATGATACTCAAAGGAGTAAGATAATTGATATGTTTACTGCCAGTATATAAATAGGAAATGTTTGTACATATAACCACCTCGTCATGATAGAAATGGTGGAACTGTATAGATAATGTGATGACTAAATGGATGATTGGAGGATTCAATTAGAGAATCTAAATTATGAAAAGAGATTTAAAGACCATACTACATGAAGAGAATATGATAGTCTCATGAATTATGATTGTAAGAGATGATCTATAGTAAAGTCGGCAAATGAGATGCAACCTTGGTGGAATAAGTGTGAAAATGAATATTGTGGACAATAAAAAGTCCAAAAGAGAAATGATGATATGGAAGTGATTAAAGACTGATAATCTAAATAGAATCACTTTCCATTATCAGATTTCTAGATTCTCTAGTGCCTTAGTCGAAGTATAAGTGTTAAATGGTGTGAATGTGTATGTACAGTTCCAGTGAGCCTTACATGTGATAGGAGTCTCTGAGTTACTGTGATAACCGTAAAATTTTCAATTATTGGAAATTAATATGAAAGCAATTAAATAAATAAAATTGTGAGAACGGGATATTGGTGAAAATCTTGAGAATTGAGAAAGGAACGGATAGTGAAAATCCAAGTGAAGAAGAGTTAAATGAGAAATTATAGAAAATAATGAACGGAGGAAAATTAAATTGGATAAATCAAAATCCAAATTAAATAAGGAAAATGAGAAATGAAAATAAAATATGTTTATATAATTACAAATTATATAAATGTATTTTGATGTAAATACATATGTATTTAAATATCGTATGGTATGTAGTATATATTAAATATACATTGGTATATATAAGTATATATACTATTTGATAAATTTAAATAATACATATGTATTCAAGTATGACATTTTATGTACATATAAGTATATAAATATTTGAGAAAATGTAAATATTAAATTACATTAAAGTTTGAATGTATATATATTGTAAATACAATATATATATATATATAATATTATTACATTTATATGAATATTTATATAAATATTATTTAATTTAAAGTACATGAAAATATATATTTTTATGTGTAAATATATATTATTAATATATAATATATATTTATATAATATATAGTACAAAGTACTATATAATAAAAAAATATAATTATATTTATAATATAATTATAAATATAATTATAATTAAAATAAAATACAAAAAAAAGAAAACAAACAGAATCGGGAAGACTCTCGATTCTGTCTCCCCGAAGGGTCACCGGCCTTTCGCCAGAGAAAGGAAGAGAGACGATGGAGGAAGACGGCGTCGGCAAGGAGAGGAGAAGAAGCCGGTGACCGGAAGAGAAAAAGAAACGGCGAAAACAGGAAGGAAAATCGAAGGAAAAACCGGCGAAGGTCGAAAAGAAAAAAGGAAGAGAAAGTGGCGGTGCCGGCCAAATCGGTCATCGCCACTGCCACCGAAGCATCACCGGGGGAAGAGGAAGAGGAAGGAGGCCACAGTTGAGGCGAAAAACGACGGAGGAAGGCCGACGGAGGAGGAGAAGAAACCGAAGGTAAACCGAGTAGATCCGCCGCCGTGCCGCATATCCAGGTCGAACGGAGGCCAGATCCGGCTTCGCCGTGGTGCCAGCCAGCTGCTGAGCCACCAAACCGCCGGAGAACTGGTCGCCGAAGGAGAATCGGCGGTGAGGGGAAGGTGACCGGTCCGGCTGGAAAAGAAAGAAAAGGAAAAAGAAAAAGAAAAGAAAAAGGAAAAAGAAAAAGAAAAGAAAAGAAGAAAAGGAAGAAAAAGGAGAGAGAAAAAGGAAATTTTCAAACTTCGAAAATTTCGAGAATTTCAGAAAATCCCGGAAAACTCAAAAACTCGAGATTTACGAGAATCGGTAAGAAATCCCGAAAAATGTTAAATTATTTAAATAATTTATTTATTTAAATAATTATGGAAAAATTTTAAGTTTTATAATTTAATTTCCAGAAAATTCCCTCGATAACCGAGCCGATGGAATCAGGCGAGGTGAACACGGGCGCGAACTTCGAGAGGCAGTCGCCGATCCGAAATAGGTAAGGGAGACATGTGTCGCCTGTAAAGATATTCAACCACATGTTTTAAATTATGCATTTAATTTATAAATGCAATTTATAATGATTAGTTTTAAAATTTGTGGTGATTTATCGATTTCAAATTATGGTGAAATACCAGTTGAGAAATATAAACTATATTTTCCGTGCAGGAGGCTAGCCAAATCGGCAACCGTTATACTGCCAAAAAATTATTGAATAATTACTAAAATTTACCTAAAATCACCGAAAATCATAATAAATGATTTGATTTCACGTGGAACGATTTTTATGTACGAAAATCGAGAAATTAAGTAAATTTCATAAAACATGAATATAATGATAATTGATTTTAAAATATTCATGTTTTCGTGAATGGTAAAAAGGAAATCACCGAAATTTTATCCTGTAGGTGATATTTCACGTGAAACGAGAAGAAAATGAAAAAGTGACTGAAGTGATTTTTATAAATATTCTTAAATATTCACTAGATTTCATATAAAATCTTTATAGTTTTAATTATGGAAATAATTAATTATGAAAATTCCATAAAGGTTAAGAAATGATGAACAACTATGTTTTCGAGACTAGAGGTCTCTACACGTGTTTTTAGAAGAAAACATGATGATGGGAATTTAAAGTTAGAAAATAAATATTTTATTTTCATAAATTATAAAAATAATCTATTTGAATTCCGATAATTATAAAACCATGTTTTCGATTAAATGCACGGAAGAGCATACATATGTATTTTATAGTGGAAAAAGGACCGTTTTGCCCTTCTATATTTTCAGTGATGATTTTGCAAACTGTTTTCATCGCAATTTATAGAGAAATGTTTGAAGCATGAATTTCGTTCCAAAATTAATTCCCATAGTCTTTTGATAATTAACTAAACGAACCTTTTAACTTCTATGCATATTTTCCATAATGTTTTAAGTATGACAGTAAACAAATATGTTTTCCGAAAAAGGTATCGGAGTGGCAAACCCCAGGCTAACTTAGACCCTGGCATGTCTGGTCCTTATTATTTTATACTAAATATATGATTAAGAAGTTACAAAAGTAAGTAAGATTTGAGACTTAGGCCTTCCTATAGTTTATGTTATTGCCTGTCATGCTCGCCACATTGTGCATGTTTCTGTCCCTTGTGGCATATGTTTAGCCCACGTCGTGCATGTTCTCGCCCACATTGTGCATGTTTCCATCCCTTGTGGGTATGTTGGTCCTTCGTGGTGCATGTTCGCTGTACCGACCCTGATCAGGTCTACAGTCCATACCATGGCCATAGGTATTCTGTTCCCTCTTCGGAGGATGATGTTCTGTTCCCTCTTCGGAGGATGAAGTAAGTGTCATGACCCGCATACTGGCTATATGATTCTACCTAGTCTCCATGAACTGTATGATAAGTTTTATTAATTATGATGTTAAGTTTCTAAAGTATGATGCATGTTTGAAACAAGTATGAATTTTTGATATATGTATTAAAGAATTCATACAATGATTTAAAGTATGAAATGCATTATTGTGGTATTTGTTTTCTGCATATATCGATACTATGACTATTTTAAATGCATTTCTTATGGGGCTTTAGTACGATACGGTTACTAATTTGAAAAGAGAAATAAATGTTTATTCTAAAAGAATAACATAAGAATTATTTCTAAGATAGAGATAATCGAAGAAGAAATTATCCTATGATTGGATATTTACAAATCATTGTACTATACTGTTTTTACTGTACTGAAGAGAAGAGAAGTAAACCACTGTCTTTATTTCTAAACTGCCACGTGTTTTAAAGTATACTGAAGTAAAAAGAAATAAGTGGTTTACTTTGTGGAAAAACGAAAATTATATCATTTTGAAAACAACGAAATTAATATTCTCTACAGTTGCTTCTAGGTTCCGGAACAAGTATGGTATTCTAAAATACCTACCTTATTCTATCTGGATCCCTATCCAACTGTAGTATCCTTCCTAGATGTGAGCCTAGAGCCAGTTAGGAAGATTTTAAAGAAAATGAATAAAAAAAAGTATTTTCAGCATATAGATAGCTGAATATCAAGTGTGACATATAACTCTCTTACTAAGCTGTGGTTTGCTCACTCCCCAATATTAACATTTCAGGTTTTGATGATTGTGAGATCCGACATTTGTGGATTACGACTACCGACTGAGATTTATGAGGTATTATCAATTATTTTCTGTATTTAGACATGTGTACAGTACTACTTAGTTATAGAGTAAGATAGGGGGATGTATATAATATTAATTATTATATGAAATTGTTTAATATTAAGTGTAAAGTGAAGTATCACAGACAGCCCAATCAGATAAGTTGCGTAAAATAAGATGAAAAATGTGGTAACGGGTCGTTACAGATTTAATGGTATCATAGCATGGTTAGCCGGATGTCTGTGAATACTTTTGGAAGGAAAAGTGTTAAACATCCCCAATAGTACTGTGTTGTCTGAATACATAGAGAAAATAAATGATTGCAAATGGAGTAAAATAATTTAAAGGGAGTGAGAAAGTGTAAATTGAAAATGTTAAAGAAGAAAATAGGCTGAGAAATTACCTGAAAGTTGGTGATTCTTATAATCTAAATGAAGGCCTGTTCGGTAAGGAACCGAAAGGACTCGATGAGGGCCCCACCAGTACTTTACGATCTGAATCAAATTGAGGCCTGAAAGTGATGATATAAAGGAGGGGAATGAAATATCATCATTAAATAGATTTTAAGATCACCGATGGAGGGTAATTTGAAGAGAGAGAAAATTTTTGACCAAAAATGATCAAAATACCCCTAACTCCAAAATGTTACAAGGAGTCAGAATAGACCAACAGAGGTTGGAATTGATTGATTTGACAGAGAAATTGATGATGTAAAGCTGCATTTCATGCAGAATAATCCAATTTTGGATTTTAGTGAACTTCTCTGTCGAAATCGAACAAGATCTTAACGGCTGATATTAGTATGAGAAGGATACTATCAGCACATAGATGATCAGTTCATTGATTTAAATGTATACTGAGGAGAAAGAAATAAATTATCGAAATGACGAAAATGCCCCTATGTTGGGCAAAGCTCTGAATAGTTATGAAATCAGTTAATCTTGAATCCCTTGATAGTAATGGAATTATTAATGGCATAGAGGATGTCAGATGAATATAACGATCCCTAATACTGACTTCCACTTACACGTAGATTAGGGACGCGAATGGTGAGTGACCTAGTGAAAGGGTTGGGCATTCTCAAAGAGGACAATACAGATGTGTACAGGCAGACGGCAGACGGGCCAAGGCCTTACACGATGTGATCCGATAAGAGTGTAGTGGAATGTTGCAAAATGATTGGCCCGGTTATTAATGGTAAGGGCTTGAATTAAGAGTATTGAATTGGATGTTTATTACGGGATTGTTGAATATTATGAAAAGTGAAATAATTACATAATATGACTTAGAAAGTGATTAGAAAACAAAATTGATGAAGTCCATAGCAGTACGGTTGATTGAGATTCTATATATTTATACTGTTTCAAAGGTATTAAATGAATATTTAATTATAGAACCGGACTATTTGAGATATGCATTGCAACTTGATGTACTGTATGAAGTACTGTAAATGAGTGAATAATGAAATCAAGGTAGAGTGTGTGTCAAAATGAATTGAATAGTAGATGTCTCTACCTTGAGAATACCCAGTGTAAATGAAAGGACACAAGGATGAAATTTCCATAAGATAATGATTAGAACTCCGAGTGAATTTTATGAGTTCCTATTGAGGTTACAAGGTTAATGAGTTGCCTAGTGAGGTATATAAGCCTAAGAAATGAGGCATCCTTACATAAATAAATTGAGGAGATATTAATAGAGTCTAAAGTACAAATGAAAAATGAGCAGCATTGTGGTATAACCCTTAAACTCTTAAAGACTGTGGAATTATGTTAAGATTTGTAATTAAGAGATTTGACTAGATAGTATCTCCTCATGAGATATATGATCTCGAGACGACAAGTGACAGTGAATCTGTCTATAATAAAGAAAATAATCGAGATACGAAAATAATGAGTCTAATTAGATACAAATGCCATATAAAAGAGTTTTGGAATTAGCTGCTCTACTAATGAGACATAATTAAAGAAATTAAAGTCAGCAAATGGATAAGCGTAAAGAAAAGATGGTATGCAAGATTTTAAAAGATCTTAGCAGTATAGTACCATACCAAATTGAGAAAACTGACTAAAAGGATGAGAGTAAAAAAAAACATAAAATAAAAGATAAAAGTTGGAATATGAAAACAAAAATGAAAGTGGAATAAGGAAATAAGATTGCATGATGAGAAGGGAACATCAATATAAAACAATTCTCGAAGGTAAGACTGAAAGTAATTTGTGTTGGTTATCACATAACTGTGGCAAAAAAAAATCAAGTCAGATTTGACAAGTGAAAGTAATAATACTCAAAGGAGTAAAATGAATGACACATGTTATCTTACTGCTAGTATATAAATAAAAAATGATTATACATATAACCATCGTAACATGATACAAACAGTGGAAGTATATAGATGATGTGGTGATTAAATATATAAATTGAGGATTCAATTGTGGAATCTAAATTATGAAAATAAATTCAAAGACCATACTACATGAAGAGAATATGATTGTCTCATGATTTGTGATTGTAAGAGATAATCCATAGTAAAGTCTGCATGAGATGCAGCCTTGGTGGAATAAGTGTGAAAATGAATATTGTAGACAATAAAGAGTCCAAAAGAGAAATGATGATATGGAAGTGATTAAAGATTAAAGATCTAAATAAAATCAGTTTCCATTATCAGAATCTTAGATTCTCTAGTGCCTTAGTCGAAGTATAAGTATTAAATGGTGTGAATGTGTATGTACAGTTCCAGTGAGCCTTATATATGATGGGAGTTTCTGAGTTGCCATATGCTAATGAGAGAGAGCAAAAGGCTTTGAAATCCCAAGTGTATTGATAGCACCGCTCCATACTGATGTATACATATATGAGCATGAGATGTAAACGCTCCATGATGTTGAGAGAGCGTGTGCATGAGATGTATAAGCTACTGGGACAATTACATATAACTGACTGACATATGTAATTAATAGTTTTAAACTATATCGACTTGGCACTAAATGAGGAAAAAATGGATGATGAACAGCATAGATCGGCTGTGATATGAAAAATACTGTGCATGGACTCTCATGTGAAAAGAGTGGAAATGAATGACTCCCTTGATGAATGAACTTACGGGAGTACAAACATATATGATGAAATACAGCATGTAGTGGTCTAAAGTACTCTTGATGTTAAAAGTGTACTGGCAGTATTATATGGAGGATGACTTAGAGGTCAGAAGTCGTAAGCATACTGATTGTACCACCTTTTTAAGTTAAGCTAAATTCGGAGGACCGAATTTCTTAAGGTGGGGAGGATGTGATAACCGTAAATTTTTCAATTATTGGAAACTAATATGAAAGCAATTAAATAAATAAAATTGTGAGAACAGGATATTGGTGAAAATCCCGAAAATTGAGAAAGGAACAGATAGTGAAAATCCGAGTGAAGAAGAGTTAAATGAGAAATTATGGAAAATAATGAACGGATGAAAATTAAATTGGATAAATCAAAATCCAAATTAAATAAGGAAAATGAGAAATGAAAATAAAATATGTTTATATAATTACAAATTATATAAATGTATTTTGATGTAAATACATATGTATTTAAATACCGTATGGTATATAGTATATATTAAATATACATTGGTATATATAAGTATATATACTATTTGATAAATTTAAATAATACATATGTATTCAAGTATGACATTTTATGTATATATAAGTATATACATATTTGAGAAAATGTAAATATTAAATTACATTAAAGTTTGAATGTATATATATTGTAAATACAATATATATATGGAATTATTACATTTATATGAATATTTATATAAATGTTATTTAATTTAAAGTACATGAAAATATATATTTTTATGTGTAAATATATATTATTAATATATAATATATATTTATATAATATATAGTACAAAGTACTATATAATAAAATAATATAATTATATTTATAATATAATTAAAAATATAATTAAAATTAAAATAAAATACAAAAAAAAACACTGTCTCCCCGAAGGGCGACCGGCCTTTCGTCGGAGAAAGGAAGATAGACGATGGAGGAAGACGGTGCCGGCAAGAAGAAGAGAAGAAGCCGATGATCGGAAGAGAAAAAGAAACAGCGGAAACAGGAAGGAAAATCGAAGGAAAAACCGGCGGAGGCCGAGAAGAAAAAAGGAAGAGAAGTGGCGGTGCCGGCCAAATCGGTCGACGCCACTGCCACCGAAGCATCACCGGGGGAAGAGGAAGAGGAAGGAGGCCACGGTTGAGGCGAAAAACGACAGAGGAAGGCCGACGGAGGAGGAGAAGAAACCGAAGGTAAACCGAGTAGATCCGTCGCCGTGCCGCCGTGCCGCCGATCCAGGCTGAACAGAGGCCAGATCCAACTTCGCCGTGGTGCCGGCCAGCTGCTGAGCCACCGAACTACTGGAGAACCGGCGGTGAGGGGAAGGTAACCGGTCCGGCTGGAAAAGAAAGAAAAGGAAAAAGAAAAAGAAAATAAAAAGGAAAAAGAAAAAGAAAAGAAAAAAAGAAAAGGAAGAAAAAGGAAAGAGAAAAAGGAAATTTTCGGACTTCGAAAATTTCGAGAATTTTAGAAAATCCCAAAAAACTCGAAAATTCGAGAATTACGGGAATCGGTAAGAAATCCCGAAAAATGTTAAATTATTTAAATAATTTATTTATTTAAATAATTATGGAAAAATTTTAAATTTTAGAATTTAATTTCCAGAAAATTCACTCGATAACCGAGCCGATGGAATCGGGCGAGGTGAACACGGGCGCGAACTTCGAGAGGCAATCGCCGACCCGAAACAGGTAAGGGAGACATGTGCCGCCTGTAAAGATATTCGGCCACATGTTTTAAATTATGCATTTAATTTATAAATGCAATTTATAATGATTAGTTTTGAAATTTGTGGTGATTTATCAGTTTCAAATTGTGGTGAAATACTAGTTGAGAAATAGAAACTGTATTTTTCGTGCAGGAGGCTAGCCAAATCGACAACCGTTATACTGCCGAAAAATTATCGAATAATTACTAAAATTTACCGAAAATCACCGAAAATCATAATAAATGATTTGATTTCACGTGAAACGATTTTTATGTACGAAAATCGAGAAATTAAGTAAATTTCATAAAACATGAATATAATGATAATTGATTTTAAAATATTCATGTTTTCGTGAATGGTAAAAAGGAAATCACCGAAATTTCATCCTGTAGGTGATATTTCACGTGAAACGAGAAGAAAATGAAAATGAGACTGAAGTGAATATTTTTATAAATATTCTTAAATATTCACTAGATTTCATATAAAATCTTTATAGTTTTAATTATGGAAATAATTAATTATGAAAATTCCATAAAGGTTAAGAAATGATGAACAACTATGTTTTCGAGACTAGAAATCTCTACACGTATTTTTAGAAGAAAACATGGTGATGGGAATTTAAAGTTAGAAAATAAATATTTTATTTTCATAAATTATAAAAATAATCTATTTGAATTCCGATAATTATAAAACCATGTTTTCGATTAAATGCATGGAAATGCATACATATGTGTTTTATAGTGGAAAAAGGACAGTTTTACCCTTCTATATTTTCAGTATTGATTTTACAAACTGTCTTCATCACAATTTTATAGAGAAATGTTTGAAGCAAGAATTTTATTCCGAAATTAATTCCCAGAGTCTTTTGATAATTAACTAAACGAACCTTTTAACTTCTATGCATATTTTCCATAATGTTTTAAGTATGACAGTAAACAAATATGTTTTCCGAAAAAGGTATCAGAGTGGCAAACCCCAGGCTAACTTAGACCTTGGCACGCCCGGTCCTTATTATTTTGTGCTAAATATATGATTAAGAAGTTACAATAGTAAGTAAGATTTGAGACTAAGGCCTTCCTATAGTTTATGTTATTACCTGTCATGCTTGCCACATTGTGCATGTTTCCGTCCCTTGTGGCATATGTTTAGCCCACGTCGTGCATGTTCTCGCCCACATTGTGCATGTTTCCATCCCTTGTGGGTATGTTGGTCCTTTGTGGTGCATGTTCGCTGTACGACCCTGATCAGGTCTACAGCCCATACCATAGCCATAGGTATTCTGTTCCCTCTTCGGAGGATGATATTCTGTTCCCTCTTCGGAGGATGAGGTAAGTGTCATGACCCGCATACTGGCTATATGATTCTGCCTAGTCTCTATGAACTGTATGATAAGTTTTATTAATTATGATGTTAAGTTTCTAAAGTATGATGCATGTTTGAAACAAGTATGAATTTTTGATATATGTATTAAAGAATTCATACAATGATTTAAAGTATGAAATGCATTATTATGGCATTTGTTTTCTGCATATATCGATACTATGACTATTTTAAATGCATTTCTTATGGGGCTTTAGTATGATACGGTTACTAATTTGAAAAGAGAAATAAATGTTTATTCTAAAAGAATAACATAAGAATTATTTCTAAGATAGAGATAATCAAAGAAGAAATTATCCTATGATTGGATATTTACAAATCACTGTACTATACTGTTTTTACTGTACTGAAGAGAAGAGAAGTAAACCACTGTTTTTATTTCTAAACTGCCACGTGTTTTAAAGTATACTGAAGTAAAAAGAAATAAGTGGTTTATTCTGTGGAAAAACGAAAATTATATTGTTTTGAAAACAACGAAATTAATATTCTCTACAGTTGCTTCTAGGTTCTGGAACAAGTATGATATTCTAAAATACCTACCTTATTCTATCTGGATCCCTATCCGACTGTAGTATCCTTCCTACATGTGAGCCTAGAGCCAATTAGGAAGATTTTAAAGAAAATGAATAAAAAAAAAGTATTTTCAGCATATAGATAGCTGAATATCAAGTGTGACATATAACTCTCTTACT
The DNA here is from genome assembly GCA_031772115.1 of Heritiera littoralis. Classification (NCBI taxonomy): domain Eukaryota; kingdom Viridiplantae; phylum Streptophyta; class Magnoliopsida; order Malvales; family Malvaceae; genus Heritiera; species Heritiera littoralis. The sequence continues at coordinate 4,457,748 of JAPDPK010000007.1, read as the reverse complement.
GAGCCGTGGTTTGCTCACTCCCCAATATTAACATTTCAGGTTTTGATGATTGTGATATCCGACGTTTGTGGATTATGACTACCGACTAAGATTTATGAGGTTTTATCAATTATTTTCTGTATTTAGACATGTGTACAGTACTACTTACTTATAGAGTAAGACAGGGGATGTATATAATATTAATTATTATATGAAATTGTTTAACATTAAGTGTAAAGTGAAGTATCACAGACAGCCCAACCGGATAAGTTGCGTAAAAGAATATGAAAAATGTGGTAACGAGACGTTACAGTTGCCATATGCTAATGAGAGATAGCAAAAGGCTTTGAGATCCCAAGTGTATTGATAGCACCGCTCCATACTGATATATATATATATATATATATATGAGCGTGAGATGTAAACGCTCCATGATATTGAGAGAGCGTGTGCATGAGATGTGAAAGCTACTGGGACACTTACATATAATTGATCGACATGAGTACATGATAGTACCAAATTATGTCGACTCGGCACGAAGTGAGAAGAATGGATGATGAACAGCATAGATCAGCTGTAATATTAAAAATATTGTGTATGGCTCTTATATGAAAAGAATAAAAGTGAATAACTCCCGATTTGAGAAATGAACTTACAGGAGTATAGACATATATGGTGAAAGACAACATGTAGCGGTCTAAAGTACTCTTGATGTTGAAAGTGTACTAGCAGTATTACTTTGAGGATGAACTAGAGGTTAGAAGTCGTATGTATACGGCATGTACCACCTTTGGACTTAAGTTATATTCGGAGAATCGAATTTCTTAAGGTGGGGAGGATGTGATAACCGTAAATTTTCCATTTATTGGAAATTATCAACATTGAAAATAAATATTGGAGAAAATAAATCAGAGGAAATAAATAAAATTTGCGAGAACAGGATATTGGTGAAAATCTCGAGAATTGAGGAAGTGAAAGAATCGGGAAATTCGTGTAAAGGAAATTAAATTGGAAGTGAAAATAAAAATAATAGAGAGAGGAAAAAATAATTTGGATAAATTAAAATTCAAATTAAATAAGAAAAATGAGAAATGAAAATAAAGTATGTCTATATAATTACAAATTATATAAATGTATTTTATACAAATACATATGTATTTAAAATACTATATAGTATATTTTAATATACGTTGATATATATATGAAAATATATACTATTTCATAAATTTAAATAATACATATGTATATAAACATAATATTTTATGTGTATATATAATTATATAAATACATATAGAAGAAAGGTAAATGTGGTTTTATATTAAAGTTTATATGTATATATATATTGTATTATAACAATTATATAATTTGTATATGTAAATGTTATTTATTTTAAAGTATATAAATATACATATATATACTAGATATATATTTTGTAATATACAGTATATATAATTTATATATAATATATATTGTATTACATTATATATGAAAAAAAATATATGTATGATATATAGTATATATTATATGTATAAAATATAATTTATAGTGTATAATATATAGTATATTATATACTAAAAAGGGAAAGAAAATAAACCAAAAGAGAAAAGAAACAAAATAAAAGGAAAACAAAAGACCAGAATCGGGAAGACTCCCGATTCTGTGTCCCGAAAAGGCCGCCCCCGTCAGCGTCCGCCGGAGAAGGAAAGGAGAAGAGGGAAGAGAAGCGTCGTCGCCGGCAAAGGAAGAGTAAGCCGACGCCAACGCCGGCGAAGCGAAATGGAGAAGGAATCGACGTGAAACGGAAGCAAAAGCCGGAAGAGAAAAGAAAATAGGAGACAGCGGTGCCGGCCGATCCAGGCATCGCCACTGCCACGGAAGCACAGCCAGAGAAAGAGGAAGAGGATGGATGCCACCGGAGGCGCGGTGAACGACGGATGAGGGCCGGCGAAGAGGAAGAAGAAACCGAACCTATTCCGCCTCGATTTGCCGTCGTGCTGCTGATCTAGACTAAACGGAGGGCATCGGTAGCTTCGCCTTGCCGTCGGCCAGCTAAAGGGCGCCTGAACCGCTGGAGAACCGGCCGCCTATGAGGAACCGGCGAGGAAGGAGGCAGACCGGTCTGAACCGGTTTGACGGGAAAAGAGAGGAAAAAAGAAAAGAAAAAGAAAGAGCAAAGAAAAGAGAAAAAGGAAGAAAGAAAAGAGGAAAAGAAGAAAGAGAGAGAAAAAGGAGAATTTCGAGAATTCAGAAGATTCCCGAAAATTCGACAACCCGGAAATTTACGAAAATTCGGTAAGAAATTCCCGAAAATTAAATTTCAGAAAAAAATTTAATAAATTATGGAAAAATTCTAAAATTTAGAATTTTTATTTCCAGAAATTATTCTTAGCGATCGGGATGAGGAATCGGGAGAGATGGAGTGCGGGCGTGACCAATAAGAGGAAGTCGCCGACCCGAAAAAGGTAAGGGATGCATGTGCAGCGCTGTAAGGATATTCAGTCTGCATATTTTAATTTTGAAATATTTTATGCAAATATTTTATGAATATTATTATGATGCATGATTGGCCGAAAATTTTGGGATGAAGTACTGGTTGGAAATTATAAACTGTATTTTTTCGTGTAGGAGGTTAGTTAATCGGCAGCCGTTATGCTGCATAAAATTTTAGAAAAATTTAATAAAATCATATTAAATGCTTTTATTTCCGAAAATCGATATTAAATCATGAAAACTGAGGAAATTACTAAATTTCATAAAACATGAATATAATGAGATGGAATTTTAAAATATTCATGTTTTCAAGAATGGTGATAATAAAATCACCAAAAATTCTCGGAAAAGATAAATTACACGTCATACGAGACGAAAGATGAAGTGAAATACAGTGAATATTTTTATGAATATTTTTATAAATATTCACTAAATGATTTTTAACCTTTATGGTTTTAAATTATGAAATTATATATTTTTATAAATTCCATAAATGTTTATTTTATGATGAAAAATACGGTTTTGAGATTAGTTGGCATCCTATCATGCTGATGTGTGATATGTGATACATTTAGTCCCGGTCGACACCTGATCAGTGATCCATCACGGACAACATAGATTATGGTCATAGATTTGACATGTTTAATTCTTTACCCTTTGGGGTCTATAGTATGATAAGATTGATGATTATCTTAGACTCCATAAATGATAGGTGACATGTTAAAAAGGAAAGTGTTTTACATGATATGGGATTTGTCAAAAGGAAAATGTGTTATATGATGCGTGACATGTGAAAAGAATATGTTTTATATGATATGAGAAGAAAATCAATTGAGTTATAGCATTTTTACAAATGCTCATTTCGGTACTGATTATAGTACTGTGAGATGATTTTCATAAGACATGTGATACGAACATGTAATATGTTTTCAAAAAGGAAGAATTGATAAATCTAATATTCTTACCATGATTTTAAATGGAATATTAGATTTTAAGTACTACACGAGTTCTGATGAGATAGTTGAAAGTATATGGCATAAAGGCCAACTTGAGTAAAGACTTGATCTTTTGGACCGTGGGAGCCACCTTTAGAATCCCAAGGGACCTACGTGCTACACGGATACCAGTTGGACCGTGGGAGCCACCTCTAGAATCCCGAAGGACCTACGTGCTACACGGATACTGTTTGGATCGTGGGAGCCACCTCTAGAATCCCAAGGGACCTACGTGCTACATGGATACTGTTTAGATCGTTGGAGCCACCTCTAGAATCCCAAGGGACCTACGTGCTACACGGATACTGTTTGGATCGTGGGAGCCACCTCTAGAATCCCAAGGGACCTACGTGCTACACGGATACCAGTTGGATCGTGGGAGCCACCTCTAGAATCCCGAAGGACCTACGTGCTATACGGACACTGTTTGGATCGTGGGAGCCACCTCTAGAATCCCAAGGGACCTACGTGCTACACGGATACCAGTTGGATCGTGGGAGCCACCTCTAGAATCCCAAGGGACCTACGTGCTACACGGATACCAGTTGGATCGTGGGAGCCACCTCTAGAATCCCGAAGGACCTACGTGCTACATGGATACTATTTGGATTGTGGGAGCCACCTCTAGAATCCCAATGGACCTACGTGCTACACGGATACCAGTTGGACCGTGGGAGCCACCTTTAGAATCCTGAAGGACCTACGTGCTACACGGTTATTGTTTGGATCGTGGGAGCCACCTTTAGAATCCCAAGGGGCCTACGTGCTACATGGATACCAGTTGGACCGTGGGAGCCACCTCTAGAATCCCGAAGGACCTACGTGCTACATGAGTTCCTCGATATGACACTTAACTCGATTGCTAGTTAGGATGGATGTCGTAACTGAATCAGGGAACTGGGGCTCACGCCTAAAGTGATTAAGTGATCGGTTATTTGAAACTGTTTTCAGTGAGTTAAGTTATATGCTTAAAGTTTATTGATTTTCGTCTTGTGAATGGATTGATTTATTAACTACCGAAGTGCTTGCTGCTTTGCTAATGTGATAAGTGGAATAGATTTTAAATAGCTTACTTTGCTATTTAAAGTACTGTACTAATTATGAGAGTACGGTAAAACATGAAATGAGTTTTAAAAAAAAAAGGATGATGATTTAACTAATATTCTTTTCAAAGAATATATGAATATTAGTTATTTTATTTAAATGCTTTATTTCATAAAAGCATTATTTTGAAAAGAATATGAAAAGGTTATGGAATGAAAAGGAAAAAGGATTTATTAATTCAAAACGAAATGAAAATTTCTCCCTACAGTTGCTTCTAGGTTTCAGAACAAGTATGATATTCTAAAATACCTACCTTACTCCATCCGGATCCCTAGCTGACTGTAGTATCCTTCCTATATGCGAGCCTAGAGCCCATAGGAAAAAAAATGATTTTCAGCATAGAGATAGCTGAGTATCAAGTGAGGCATATAATTCCCTTACTGAGCCGTGGTTTTGCTCACCCCTTAATTTTAAACATTTCAGGTTTTGATGATTGTGAGATCAGTTGATTGTGGATCACGGCTGTACACAAAGGACAATGTGACAGACCGACTGATTTATATGAGGTACGATCATTTATTTTCTGTATTTAGACATATTTACAGTACTACTTATCCAATTAATTAAGATAGGGGATGTGTATAATATAAATAAAGTTATGTAAAATTGTTTAACAGTTAGTACAAGTGAAGTATCACAGACAGCCCAATCGGTTAAGTTGTGTACAATAATTTGAAAAATGTGATAACGGGTCGTGACACTCAATATACACAAGAATTTAACACTCACACTCATGTTTCACACATTTTAATATGGTTTTTCTATACTAACGTTACTCACAAACTCTTGCCTTTTTCCCCGACGAAACTTGACTCTATAGGTTCTATATCGAACACAAGACTTAATAAAAAATCAGCTTTCCAACTATCAACTAACAATAAACTAAGATGAGTACAAAACTTTAATAAATGAAAAACAAAATTATGAAGACTCCAAAAGACTTAGAAAGACTCAACAAAACTCAAAAAGACTCCAATCAACCTCAGCCTTGAAGGAAACGTGGGATTTGTGGGCTCAATTGCTCTCGGTGTATTGGTAGAATTATGGGCTATTTTGAGGTGTTTGGTTAGGGTAAGGTTTGGCTAAAGTGGGGGGTAATTTGGTCTTTTCAAGTTATAAGGTCAAAAATGTAACTTTGGGTAGATATGGGTAAAAAGGAAATTTCAGGGTTAGGTAAAGGAAACAAAATCTCAAAGCTCAAGAAAGAATGACTACTTCAAGATTTTGATGAAATACACCTCTTAAATTGCTTTTGACGTTGCACTTGCTACATAAGATCTAATGAATCACCTTTTGAAATTTTTTAATTTTTTTAATTTTTCTCTTTTACTTTTCTTTTTGTTTTTGACTAAAATAAACGAATAAGAAAGAAAATTAAGCAAGCTAGATGATAGAGAAAGGTTTACTTGGAGACTAAGTCAACTTTTTTTTGAAAAAAAAATAGTTTTGGTAGCAAAAAACAAGAGGGAATGTTGCCTTGTGAAACAATGTAGTTTTTAAGTGAAAGTAGAGTGCTTTTTTGTTGGAAGGTCTCTTGGAAAGCAAGTTAAGGTTAAGAGTAGTTTGGTGTAACGTCCTTTTTTATCGAAAATTTGAACCAAATTTTTCCTTTTTCATTTACATGGCTAGGCTATGCATAGTGTAACAGATCCTAAGTTAAGCTAGATTTTACATTAGCTAAATCAATATACATTAATATTGTTGGTCCCAATTCAAATTTTCTAAGTAAGCATGCAATCTCACATAAAATATTAATTAACAAGATTCATATCTCTCGGATTTGCATTGATCATTACAAACCATAAATGTATTATCTACTCCCTTTGATTACATCCCCGTTTTTCAATAAATGTACGATAATACAAGTCTGAATACCAAAAAGAAATAACTGTACATCATATACCTTCAAGGTCAATATAAAAGACTCGAAAGACATTGTCAGAACACCTCACGTAGCAAGACCACCAGATAATCTGGAAGGGAGAAGAGGGGGTAAGCTTATAAAGCCCAGTAAAGAATACATATAAACAGACAGATACTGTAAACTATATGCAAATTTTGTAAATCATATATTAAGCATGAAAATTTAAAGGATAGCTCGTAAACGGAGTTCAGAAGGAGTTTCCTGTATAGCTTGTTGGGCTTTAAGGCTAAGTAAGAAAGGATGCTTTAAAGCACCCGATAGGATGATATTTTGTGAATTTTATATGTGCTAATATATTCTCCATATTGATGTTTTATGCCTAAAAGATCTTACTAATATTTATTATATGTTTTAGGTATTAAATATTAAAGTTGGAATTAAAAGGAGCTAAAAAGAGCAAAGTGCAGATTTTTCTGTCCAGTTCAAAAGATTGATGAATTTAACCAACTTAAAGATTTGATATCAAGAAGTGGCCTTCATGGAAGTTGTAGAGGACGTCTCAAGGTTTTTGGAATGTATAAGATCGTAAAAATCAGAGTTCGTTTGATGGGTCAAATGTTTGGACAAAATCAATACGAAATTATGGGCAGAATAACAAGATTTAAACAGAATTCCAATAAAGCAAGTTAAGACAAGATTTTGTGAAGACAAGATTTGGTTGAGACAAGACATGTCTGAAAATTTTTTTATGTCTTAAAGTTTAATTATTTTTAAGACAATGTAATAAAGTAGGAAAATAGAGTTTGGGTAGAAAAAGAATTGTAAAGAGATAGAAGTTCTAAAAAGAGTTTGAGTCAAATTAAAACTCTTCTCAAACTCCTCCTCTAATTTAGATTCTTAGGCCTATATAAAGAGCACATTGGCTCTTACAAAAATCAGATCTCTTTTCCCCTTTTCTCTCTTGTATAGTTTTAGAGTAGATTTAATAAATTTTTTTTATTATTTTGCTGATTTCTTTTGTTAGCTTTAAATTAACATATGTATTTTTAAATAACAAAAACTTAAGTGATCTTTTATGTTTTGATTCATATTGTAAATTTGCTTTATCACACATGATTTTCTCAAACCATTTTAAGTCTAAGATCATGATTTAATGATATATTCTTATTGGTCTTAATACTTTATAAAATGGTTTTGAATATTTTCATTAAGTAATGTTTTCAAGAATATATTTGTACATAACCTTAGAAAATTACTTAATGAGTTTTTGGACTATTTTTTCAGTTGAGAAAGTCAAGAAAAACTCACACAAAATTCTAAAATGTTTTGGGATGAATTAAAATCAAAGTCTACATCATTTCTAACCCAAAATGGCCCAGAAAAGTGCAGGAAAATATGAGGGATCGATCCCCTAGGGTAAAGGATTGATCCCCTATTGGCAGAATGCTTGGAGGTGTGGAATGAAGCATGGGATCAATCCCCTAAGGCATAGGATCGATCCCTTAACACGGGAAAAACCCCCAACAGCTAGTTTTTGTGAGATACAATTGTAACTTTCGTTTTTGGCTCCACCCAACGTTAAGAATACATCCAAGGGACTATAAATAGAGGTCTGGAAGCTCAAGAAAGAAGAGAGAGCAGCCAAGACATATCATTCTTCAATTTCTTCATCTTCTCCAAGCATTTCAAAGATCACAAGATCTAAAATTCAATATCTTCTATCATTCTCATATTCCTTGTATAAACTAGCATAAATATTGTATAGGCTTTTCCTTATGCTTAATCTTTGTAATCATTTACCTACCTAGAGGCCTTCTTTGATTACACTCTTTGTAAACCCACTCACATCTTGTAAAGGGGAGGTTTCTCTTTAGCCTTAGAAAAAGAGAGAGGTTTCTCTTGAGCCTAAAAAAAGAGAGAGGTTACTCTTGCACCTGCAAAAAGAGGGATTTTAATACAAATTCAAGTTAGTGAATTTGGAAAAATCCTTGGGAGCGTCTCAAGGTAGAGGAGGTAGGCAAGGTTGCTGAACCTCTATAAATCGCTTGCGTACATTTTTCTTTCCCTTCTTTCTTTATTTACTTGTAATTTATTTGTGCTTATTGTATTGAATTTGGATGGCATTCTTGTATAGTCTAGAGAACTTAGAAAACATCAATATAGGTTAGTGAATTTAGAAGAACCGAAAAACGAACTTAAGGTTATTTGAAAATCGATTCACCCTCCTCTCGATATTGTTATAGAGCCAACAATTGGTATCAGAGCTTGAGCTCGAGATTGATTTGGACTAATATCCAACGAGTAAAATGATCATAAATGGCTCATTTGAACGTAGGTACACCCCTAGGAGAAGAGGGACACTTATTAGTTAGACCTCCACTTTTCAATGGAGAGAATTACTCATATTGGAAAATAAGGATGATGTTGTTTGTGCAATCAAATGACTATGAAGTGTGGAGAGTGATAGTTAATGGTCCCAAAATTCCAATGAAGAAAGTAAATGGAAAGGATGTCCCTAAGGGTGAGGATGAGTGGGACACAAATGATATGAGATTGGCACAATTGAATGCCAAGGCTATGCACACTCTCTTTTGTGCATTAGGTCCCAATGAATATAATAGAGTCTCCCTATGTGAGAATGCCAAGCAAATATGGGACAAATTAGCCATTACACATGAAGGGACCAATCAAGTTAAAGAAACCAAAGTAGGTATGCTCATACATGGTTATGAACTTTTTAGGATGAAAGAAGATGAGTCCATGAGTGATATGTTTACTAGGTTTAATGACATAATATATGGACTTAAGGCATTAGGCAAGACCTATTCCAATGTCGAAATGGTTAAGAAAATTTTGAATAGCTTGCCAAAATCTTGGGAGGTAAAGGTAACCGCAATAAAAGAATCTAAGGATCCTAACACCTTGTCTCTAGATGAGCTTATGGGCTCCCTACTCATATATGAAATGAAATTAAAAAAAATGAATTGCCTTCAAAGAAAGTAAGGGTAGCTCTTAAATCATCCACTCATGAAATCATTGGAGATGATAGTTATTAGAGTGGAAATGAGGAAGAAAAGGAAATGGCAATGTTTGCCAAAAGATTTAATAGATTTATAAGAATGAAGGAGAGAGAGAATGATAAGAGACAACAAAGAAGAGGGGTAATAAGAGGAAAGTCAAGTAGGAAAGAAAAAGACCTTTTAGTGTGCTATGAATTTAATGAACCAGGTCACACTAAGCTAGATTGCCCCTTACTTAGGAAGGAAAAGGATAGGAAACCTAAGAAGAAAGCATTTGTGGCCGCATGGAGCGATAGTGATAGCTCTGATGAGGAAAATGTAGATGATGAGGTAGCCTACTCATGCTTTATGGCTATTAGTGATGATAAGGCTAGTTCTAGTTCTAGTAAAGATAATGATTATACCTTTGGTGAACTACAAAATGCCTTTAATAAACTAGCAAATGAATTTCAATGGATGAACTCCAAATATAAAAAGATTATTGCTAAATTGAAAATAGAAAATGAAATGCTATTAAATGCCAAACTTGAATTTGAGAAGAAATTAGAACAAGCAAACTTAGAAATAAATAATTTGAATAAAAAGAATACAAAATTGCAAAACTCATTTTCTAGGTTCTACATGGGTCAACAAAAATTAGATCACATGCTTGAGACCCAAAGAGCTTTCTTTGACAAAGATGGGTTAGGATATAATGCAAATAAAAAGGAAACTCATCTTAAGAATTTTCTTGCTTGCAAAAATTCTATGCATGATACATCCCTTACATGTTCACTTTGCAATAGGATTGGCCACTTTTCACAAGCATGCACTTATAGAAAAGTCACATTTAGAGGAAGAGTAGTTAGAAAAATGTGGGTGCCCAAGCATGCTGTAAATAATGATGAATTGTGTTTGAAATGGATCTCTAAAGGATCAAAAATTATTTGCACTAACTTTCATGGACCCAAGAAAATTTGGGTACCAAAGCATACTTGAAATTGTTTGATGTGGGAGTGTTAGAGCATGGGAATACAATGAAACAATGGAGTTTGAATGCTCTACACACCTCCATGGAGTTTGCTTGTGCCAATAAAAATGAGGAAGATCTTGGAAATCCATCCTTAGCAAAGTCACAACAATTCCTCAAAAGAATAGCTAAAGTTGGATTCAACAAATCATGGCAAAGCACTCTCAAGCAAAAGAGTATTGTAAGCTTAATTCCTTACTTCTTAAAATTTTTATTTGATTAAATTATTTGTGCCCTGATGATATGGTTGTTGATGATCTTTGATGCTTTATGAGTGAAATGAATGAACAAAAGGCATGATAAATGATTTTTGATTGTTTGATGGATAGTTCTTGATGCATTAAACGATTGAATGAAAAGCATGCTTAAAGATTTTGAAATGATATTGTATGATTTGAGCAAGTATGAGATGTGTTGATAATATATTTATTTGCTCCAAAAAATGTCAAATATTTCATTCATGCAAAATGCCATGTCATGAGCATCAATGAGAAATATGCATATGAAAATTATGGCATAATGTTCACAAGTATGGTCATTTGATGATATATGTGCTTAAAATCTATGTGAACATGTTTGTTTTGACATATTTGTGTTTTCCAATGCCTTGGTTTTGACAAAATATGCATAACTCTTAAAATGACCTCTTTTGAGACCAAAAATGCATTTTATGGTGCAAATTCTTCTAAAATTGCAAAATCTATTGTTAAATTGTTTTTCATTCATATTTTTCATTCATACAAGTCCAAAATCATGTTACACAAATGTTTAAACTTTTACTTGGACTTAAAATACTCAAAAATGAAGTTTTGGTATCTCAAAAGTTGAATTGTTTGTCAAAATTCTGCAGAAATTGGATGAGGGATCGATCCCCTCACATGTAGGATTGATCCCCTTTGGCAAAAATGCAGAAAATGGCATTCTAAAAATAAGGGATCGATCCCCCGAAGGCAAAATGCCTTCCCTGCACTATTTCTACCGAATTTGAGAAGGATTTTTTCATTTTCTTGATTTTTTTTTCTTTTCAACTTAAAATTCATTATTTTAACTTCTTTTTTATGATCTTTTAATATGAAAAATCATTTTTTTATTGATATCATGCCTCAACTTCAACAATTTGTATTATTTTCAACAATTAATATCATTTTCTTGAACTTAAAAGTGCAAATTCATATTTCTTGTTGAAGACATTTATGAAATGCATAAATCTTAAAATAATCTTCAATTATAATCTCATTGAATGCTTAAACTTTGTTTTGAGAATTATTTCAATGATTTGTGTATAAATTTGAGATTTTGATCAACTTGTGCATGATAGATATTGTTCATTTCTTTTGTTCATCTTAGTCAAGCGTGCTTAGAGGATTTTATCTCATAGCTTGACTCACATATTCCCATTAGGCATCATGATATATCTTTAGTGGAATATAAATAATTAAAGGTCAATATATAGCATATACCCCTTATACCTTTAAATGATAAAGCATTTAGGGATATGACTATAATTTGATTAATATGGCAATCTTGAACTATTCCTTGCTTATAATTGGTAAAAATCGTTAAATGAAAATTGAGCATAGGATTCTTTATGCATATGACTATGGAAGAAAATGTGTATGCTTGAATGATGTAAATTCTTGAATCTTCCATATGATTAAATTTGTGCATATGAATATGAATTAATACTTTATGATAGTACACTAATGTCTAATTAATCCATATGCATGTTTGATGGTATGTGATTGCGTTCTTGCATGTTTAACATGAGTATTCTCTTGAAAGAACACACCACACATAACAATTAATATCATGCAAAATGACTAAGTCAACCATTGGTAACAATTGGTATGAACTTTAAATTGATAATTCTTCTCATGCTCTTTAGATTGAAATGACGAATAGGGAAGAATTAATATAAGACACTTTTGCATGAGACACTATTGTGCTAGAATTTGTGATTAATTGATTTATGATTTAATTCTATGCACACTCTTTCTTGAAAATGATTTATGAGCTCATGCATATGATATGTCATCTAATTTCAGCTCATAATCATGATGTATTGCCATGCACCTTAGTTGGACCTTAGAGAACAATTGATATACTTAGGTGCTTGATAGAATTGAAATAAGCAAGTTATGGGACTTAGTAGATAATTTATAAACAACTTGCTTCATTATTTACCAATTAAGAACTTCTTGCAAAATTATTTATAAACAATTGGTATAGGATCATAAGTCATGTTCTTTGCATGCACAAATATTCCATACTCTTTATGGACATTGACTTATTTATTTGTGCTACGAGTCCTACGTACTAACATGTCTCTTGTTGGATGGAGCATATTTCTTGATTCTCACATTTATTAAGCCATAATTTTAGGGGGAGCATAAATTTTTATTTTTCCTTCTTTTTGCTATGACAAAAGGGGGAGAAATAATGAGGTTTGAAAATATGTTTTGAAAACTATGCTTATATTAAAGGGGAGCTTTACAAAATCATGCTTTATTTGAGGGGGAGTATTTTATCAAAGAATTTTCAAAGTGCTTCATTATTTACCAATTAGGAACTTCTTGCAAAATTATTTATAAACAATTGGTATAGGATCATAAGTCATGTTCTTTGCATGCAAAAATATTTCATACTCTTTATAGACATTGACTTATTTATTTGTGCTACGAGTCCTACGTACTAACATGTCTCTTGTTGGATGGAGCATATTTCTTGATTCTCACATTTATTAAGCCATAATTTTAGGGGGAGCATAAATTTTTATTTTTCCTTCTTTTTGCTATGACAAAAAGGGGGAGAAATAATGAGGTTTGAAAATATGTTTTGAAAACTATGCTTACATTAAAGGGGAGCTTTACAAAATCATGCTTTATTTGAGGGGGAGTATTTTTTCAAAGAATTTTCAAAGCAAATTTACCTTAAGTTTTGTCATATCAGAAAAGGGGAGATTGTTAGCTTTAAATTGACATATGTATTTTGAAATGACAAAAACTTAAGTGATCTTTTATGTTTTGATTCATATTGTAAATTTGCTTTATCACACATGATTTTTTCAAACCATTTTAAGTCTAAGATCATGATTTAATGATATATTCTTATTGGTCTTAATACTTTATAAAATGGTTTTGAATATTTTCATTAAGAAACATTTTCAAGAATATATTTGTACACAACCTTAGAAAATTACTTAATGAGTTTTTGGACTATGTTTTTCAATTGAGAAAGTTAAGAAAAACTCCCACAAAATTCTAAAATGTTTTGGGATGAATTAAAATCAAAGTTTACATCATTTCTAACCCAAAATGGCCCAGAAAAAGTGCAGGAAAAACATGAGGGATCGATCTCCTAGGATAAAGGATCGATCCCCTATTGGCAGAATGCTTGGAGGCGTGGAATGAAGCATGGGATCGATCCCCTAAGGCATATCCGATCCCTTAACACGTGAAAAGACTCCAACGGCTAATTTCTATAAGATACAACGGTAACTTTCGTTTTTGGCTCCACCCAACGTCAAGAATACATCTAAGGGACTAAAATAGAGGCTTGGAAGCTCAAGAAAGAAGAGAGAGCAGCCAAGACATATCATTCTTCAATTTCTTCATCTTCTACAAGCATTTCAAAGATCACAAGAGCTAACATTCAATATCTTCTATCATTCTCATCTTCCTTGTATAAATTAGCACAAATATTGTATAGGCTTTTCCTTATGCTTAATCTTTGTAATCATTTGCCTACCTAGAGGTCTTCTTTGATTACACTCTTTGTAAACCCACTCACACCTTATAAAGGGGAGGTTTCTCTTTAGTCTTAGAAAAAGATGGAGGTTTCTCTTGAGCCTAGAAAAAGAAGGAGGTTACTCTTGTGCCTGCAAAAATAGGGATTGTAATACAAATTCAAGTTAGTGAATTTGAGAAAATCCTTGGGAGCGTCTCAAGGTAAAAGATGTAAGTAAGGTTGCCGAACCTCTATAAATCGCTTACGTACATTTCTCTTTCCCTTCTTTCTTTATTTACTTGCAATTTTATTTGTGCTTATTGTATTGAATTTGGATTGCATACTTGTATAGCCTAGAGAACGTAGAAAACATTAATATAGGCTAGTGAATTTAGAAGAACCGAAAAATGAATTTAAGGTTAGTTAAAAACCGATTCGCCCCCCTCTCGGTATTGTTATAGAGCCAACATCTTTATTATTTTTAATTTTTTTTTGTTTTCTTTATTTAAATTGATATTGTTTGTGTGTTCTTGCTTGCTAGTTTATAATCTTGATTAGTAATTTTGATTTTATATTATTAAAGATTGCTTCTTTGATTGTTTCTTGCATGATATTTGTAATCTTTATAATATATAATTTGGAGTTTATATTCTTGAATATGAATAGTGAGTAGATTTCTTGTTCAGTTATAAGGTAAATTATTGTTCTTGGAAAAAGTATGTTGTGAGATTTTAAACCTATAATATAATGTTGATTAAGTATCCAAGATTCTCTGAGCACATTTGCATGATTGTGTGTTTGATTAGATAGGAGACCTACTATTTAGTTAAATTAAATAATCTACAGACAGATTAAAAACATAAGTCCATAATAGCATGTGAATTTAATCATTAGGGATCTAGGAGAATTAAGGTTTAAGTTAAATAAACCGCGCTGAGTGAGTTTGTTACTGAATGTTGACTTCTTTCTAAATATTAATGCTGCTATTAAAACTTAATCTATAGCGCTGAGCATAGGTAAATTTTGATAGTTAGAGATTAATTAAGACACTGAACCTTTAATTAACAACACAGTAAGGAAAGATAGGTGTAATTGGACGCTGGGGAATTACACTACGGTTGACTACTTAATTGACAATGATCTTAAATAATCAATGATCAACATCATATCCCAAGAATAATTAATTACCTCATAACTGAAGTTTTGTGGTATTTGATATTTTCTAATTTATTTAATTGTTTATTTTTCTGATTAATTTCTTAGTTATTATAGTTTATTTGAAACCCCCCTAAATCTCTTTTCTCTCTTTAAATAATAGTTAGGTATTTAATTTAAATAATTAAGTTGAATGAAACAATCTCTGTGGGATCGACCTTTGCTTGCCCTATTTATAGGTTTAAGTAAAGTAATTTATTATTGGTACCTGCAACACTACCAGCACCTCACTTGTCCCATTTTCCTAACACCTAAGCTATAGAGAATATCGAAAGAATTATTAGAGAAGGAATTCATGCATTCGAAAAACTAATTCAAATCAATGTAATGCATCAGAAAATTAAATTTTACAATAAACCATGTAATTCTTATAAATCAACCAAATTCGGAACATAAATCAGGACATATATTCATATCATAATTCAAAGTCAACATCATAAATATTTGTAATGAACCATTTTGGGTTTCGAAATTCAAATATCAAATTTTCAGAATTCATATATAAAAAACATATACATACTAATAAATGGAGACATGATAATGACTAAATAAAAATCATGCTGTTCGGATATCCCATAAGGGTAGTGCAAATCAAATAGACATATGGTCATAGTCCAAGGGGATCCTCAGTGAGCATTGATCAGGTGTCAACTGGGCCCACTGTAGACTAGATCAAGGTCACACAGCAATTCATATTTCAAAGGTCTAATATTGCAAGATCTTAGATAGTCAATATCTCAAAAGATATGATTTCATAATCCGAAATTCAAAATAGCATTTTCAAATTTCATAGAGGTTCATAAACAATTAAATTACAAAGCTTTCAAAATCAAGTAATTATAATTATTTCTAAAATACTATATTTTGGTAATTTTCATAAAACTGAAATTATAAATAGAAATTTGTGAATATTCTAAAATCATATAATTGTGATAACTGCAAATTTTCCATTTATTGGAAATTATAAATATTGGAGAAAATAAATAAGAGGAAATAAAATTTGCGAGAACGGGATATTGGTGAAAATCCCGAGAATTAAGGAAGTGAAAGAATCGAAAAAGTGTTGTAAAGGAAATTAAAGTGGAAGTGAAAATAAAAATAATAGAGAGAGGAAAAGAATTAAATTGGATAAATTAAAATCCAAATTAAATAAGGAAAACGAGAAATGAAAATAAAATATGTTTATATAATTTCAAAATTTATATAAGTGTATTTTATACAAATACGTATGTATTTAAAATACTATATGGTATATTTTAATATACGTTGGTGTATATATATATAAACTATTTCATGAATTTAATTAATACATATATATATATAAACATAATATTTTATGTATATATAAATATATATACATACATATATAGAAAATGTAAATGTTATTTTATATTAAAGTTTATAGGTATATATATATATATTCTATTATAACATTTATATAATTCTATATATAAATGTTATTTATTCTAAAGTATATAAATATAAATATATATATATACTAGATATATATATTTTGTAATGTACAATATATATAATCTATATATAATATATATTGTATTACAATATATATGAAATAATATTATATGTGTAATATATGGTAAATATTATGTGTATAAATTATATGATATAGTATATAATATATAGTAAAACATATACTAAAAATAGAAAGGGAAAATAAACCAAAAGAGGAAATAAAACAGAAAAGAAAACAGAGAATCGGGGGGGAAATCCCGACCCTCCCCAGGCAGACTGCCGGTGGCGGAGATGCCACCGCCGGTTAGGGAAAATGGAGGGGATGTCGTCGCCGGCCAAAGAGGAAGTCAAGGAAACCATCGGCGGCGGAAGAAAGAAAGAAACGGAGGCACAAACGCGAAGGAAGCCGGAAAAAGAAAGAAAATGGTGGACGGCGGTGCCGGCCGATCCAGGCACCGCCACTGCCACCGAAGCTTCACCGGAGGGAGAGGAAGCTGATGGAGGCCACCGGAGGCGCAATGGACGGCGGAGGAACGCCGGCGAAGAGGAAGAAGAACCGAGGCAAAACCGCCTCGATCCGCCGCCGTGCTGTCGATTCGGGATGAACGGAGGTCAGATCCAAGCTCGCCGTGGCGCCGGCCAGCTGCTGAGCCATCGAGCCGCCGGAGAACCGGCCGCCGGCGAAGAATCGGCGAGGAAAGAAGCTGGACCGGTCTGAACCGGTTTGACCGGGAAAGGAAGAAGAAAAAAGAAAAGAAAAAGAAAAGAAAAAGGAAAAAGAAAAAGAAAAAAAGAAAAAGAAAAAGAAAAGAAAGAAAGAAAAGAAAAAGAGGAAAAAGGAAGAAAAAGGAAGAAAAAGAGGAAAAAGGAAAATTTCGGGAATTCAAAAAATTCCCGGAAATTCGACAACCCGGGATTTTACAAATTCGGTAAGAAATTTCCCGAGAATTTAATTTCAGAAAAAATTAAATAAATTATGAAAAATTCTAAAAATTAGAATTTTAATTCTAGAAATTATTTTCAGCATATAGGAAGCTGAGTATCAAGTGAGGCATATAATTCTCTTACTGAGCCGTGGTTTTGCTCACCCCTTAATTTTCAACATCTCAGGTTTTGATGAATGTGAAATCAGTGGATTGTGGATCCTGGCTGTAACGAAGAACAATGTGTCAGACCGACTGATTATTTGAGGTATGATTATTTATTCTCTGTATTTAGACACGTCAACAGTACTACCTATCTGATTTGTTACGATAGGGGATGTGTATAATATAAACAATATTATGTAAAATTTATTAACAGTCAGTACAAGTGAAGTATCGCAGACAGCCCAACCGGTTAAGTTGTGTATAAGAAGGGTAAAAATGTGGTCATGGGTCATGACAGATTTAATGGTATCAGAGCATTGGTTGGCCTGATGTCTGTGGATACTTTGGAAAAAAAAGAGTTAAACATCCCCTGTAGTACTGTGTCGTCTGAATACATAGAGAAAATAAATGATTGTAAATGGGGTAAAATGATTTAAAGGGAGTGAGAAAGTATAAACTGAGAATGTTAAAGAAGAAAATAGGCTCAGAAATTACCGAAAAATTTGTGATCCTTCAAATCTATATGAAGGCCTGTTCGGTAAGGAACAGAAATGGACTCGGTGAGGGCCCCACCAGTACTTTTCTGTCCGAATCGAACTGAGACCTGAAAGTGATGGTATAAAATAGGGGAATAAAATATCATCATTAAATAGACTTTAAGATCACCGATTGAGGGTAATTTTAAGAGAGAGAAAATTTTTAGCCAAAAATGACCAAAATACCCCTACCCCCAAAATTTTACTGGGAGTCAAAATAGATCACCAGAAGTTGGAATTGATCGATTTGACAGAGAAATTAATGATATAAAGCTGAATTACAAGTAAATTAATCCCATTGTGGATTTTAGTGAACTTCTCTGTCGAAAATCGAATGAGATCTAACTTGCTGTTATAAGTATCAGAAAGGATACTATCAACACATAGATGATCAGTTCATTGATTTGAATGTATATTGAGGAGAAAGAAATAAATGTCGAAATGACGAAAATGCCCCTATATTGGGCGATGTCGGAATAGTGATAAAACCGAGCTGAATTGGAATCCATTGATAGTAATGGAATTATTAATGGCATAGAAGATGTCATATGAATCTAACGATCCCTATTACTGATTCCACTAACACCTAGATTATGGACGCGAAAGAAAAACCCCGAGTGGACTGTGGGCCATAGGGGATAACAGTATGGTTGAGTGAGGCGGCCAGGGCTCCCCCCACGAGTGGACTTTGGGCCATAGTGGTAAATCCTGTGCTTCACAATAAAACAATCCGTGAGGGACTAAGTGCCACGTCTGTGTGACGGGGGCTACCTCTAGAACCCAGAGCGGACAGCACGGATGAGTGGTGCGGCTCGGGCCCCTCCGGCTTGAGACCGGCAAATCCGAGGCATCACAATAAAACGTGTATAGGCAGACGGCGAACGAGCCGGGGCCTTATATGATGCGATCCAAAGAGTGTAGTGGAATGTCATCAAATGTTTGGCCCGGTTATTGACTGAAAGGGTCGAAAAATTAAGAGTGTATTGAACGGGATCGTTAAATACTGTGAAGAGTGAAATGATTACAAGAATTGACTGATGAGGTGAAAAGTACAGATAATGAAATACATACTGGTGTGATTACTTATGGTTCTGTATGTTTTCATTTCTTTGAGGTATCAAACAGATAATCGTACATAGAACCGACGTATCTTGGAATATGTGCTACAGAATGAGGTACTGTTTGGAGTACTGTGAATTAGAGGATAATTATAAGAACAGTCAAGTGATAAAAAAGAAGATGACCGCTAACCTAAGTTCTTCAGGACCCTTGAGACAGAACTGTGATGGGCGACCCAATGATGGGCGACCCGTAGTGGATCATGTGTCGTGAGATATAGGCGAACTATCTCATCGCCGACTCACTAGTAAGGATAAACCTGAGGCGAAAGGATCGCCTAGGGGATGCTTGTCGATGGTCGATATGAACGGGCGAGGCCCTTATAAGTATCCCAACGGTAACACGAGTGTAAGGAACTAGGTACGTAAGGGGTGCCAAGGTTCAAACCTCGTGGAGAATATACTCAAGGGAACTAAGCCTGAATTCAGTAAATGGAAATGGTTTTCAAGTGAATAACTGAATTGAAACGAGTAGCTGTAAAGTGTGTTGATAACCATTGTACTTGATACAGCTTACCAGAATGAGATTCGTAACGCTGTAAAGTATGACTATGTAATGAAATCAAGGTACAGTATGTATCAAAATGATTTGAATATGGAATGTCTCTGCCTTGAAACTACACTGTGAAATGATGGGAAACAATGATGAAGGTCCAAAATGATAAAAGAAGTGTGGTTAAAGAAACTGTCGGTTGAGAATCCCAATAAATTCCAAAGTAACATAGATTGAGAAATCAGGTTAATGTTGATTCGATCGTGGATATGAAATTTATTCTTAAGCTTGTATCGAAGAATATAGAAGAAATCCGACAAGCTTAAGAAAATAATTTTTGGAAAATATTACGGATGATGAAATTCACAAGTATCGATGTAAAGGAAGGAAATACAAATGATATGATTTGAGGATGAATTAAATGATGTATTAAAATTTTTGGTTATACACTAAAATTCTTATGAAGAACAAATAAATATTATATGGAAGTGATGCCTTAAATATGATTTAATCGGAGATGTATAAGGAGCTTATAAGAGCAATCCTTGTAAAAGGCATAATCAGATGAAAAGTTAAAGAACGATGGTCACAAGATGATAAGAAGGGTACTATTAAAGAAAGTATCAGATTTGATTTCCGATAAAACTTCCAAAGTTATATAAATTAGAGGAATCGAAATAACACTGATTTGATTTTAAATATGAAGTTAAATTCTAAGCTTATATCAGAAGATGTAGAAAGAATCTGAAAAGCTTAAGAAAATAACTCTGGAAAATGTGTGAATAATGAAATTCACGTGTAGAGGTTTGGATGACGAAAATACTAATAAAAAAAAATTTGAGAATAAAGGAGTTATCTGTATAGGTGTAAATGAGAGAAATGCAAATGATGTTGAGTTGTTGACAAATCAAAAAGGATATATTAAATTTCTATCATTGATGAAGTTCTGGTGAAGAACAAGTATTAATCTACGTGTAAATAGACGCTTTATTGATCTGATTAGAGATACGTGAGGAGTAAATAAGACTAGCTACTGTATAAAGAGTCCTTAGATAAAAGATTGAAGGTTGGTGTCCACAAGATGATGATTTGAACTCGAAGTGAATTTTACGAGTTCCGATTGAAGTTATAAGGGTAATGAGTTGCCTTGTAAAGTAGATAAGCCTAAAGAATGAGGCATCCTTACATGAGTAAAATTGATGAAATACTGATAGAGTCTAAAGTATAAATGGAACATGAGCAGCATTGTGATATAATCCTTAAACTCTTAAAGGATGTGGAATTGTGCTAAGATTAACAACTAAGAAATTTGGCTTGACAGTATCTCCTCTTGAAATATATGATTTTGAGACGACAGGATGACAGTGAACCTGTCTATGACATAAAGATAATGATTGAGATACGAAAGTAATGAGTCTAGCTAAATACTACTGCCAGCCTATAAAAGAGTGATGAGACTGGCTGCTCTATAGACGAGATCTAATTAAAGAAATTAAAGTCGGCAGATGGCTAGTGTAAAGAAAAAGATGATACGCAAGATTCTAAAAGATCTTCGCTGTATAGTACCATACCAATCGAGAAAACCGACAAAAAGGAATGAGAGTAAAAATATGAAAACGAAAATGAAAGTGAGATAAGGAAATAAATTGCATGACGAGAAGGGAACATTAATATAAAACAGTTCCCGCAGTTAAGACTGAAAGCGAAGGGTGTTGGTTATCACATAACTGTGGCAAGATGTAAAATCAAAGCCAGAACTGATAAGTGAAAGTAATGATACTCCAAGGAGTAAGATAATTGATATGTTTACTGCCAGTAAAATGATTGTACACATAACCACCTCGAAATGATAGAGATGGTGAAATTGTATAGATAATGTGGTGCTTAAATGGATAATTCGAGGACTCAATCACAGAATCTAAATTATGAAAAGAGTATATTCTCAGGTATATTCAAAAATTTAAATGATATTGAATATACCATAAGAGTAAGAGATGTAATGACCATACTACATGAAAAGAGACATGGAGAGAAAATGATTGTCTTATGATTTATTTCTGTAAGAGATGATTAACAGTAAAATTTGCAATGATATGTAGCCTTGATGGAATAAGTGTGAAAATGAATATTGTGGACAATAAAGAGTCCAAAAGAGAAATAATGACATGGAAGTGATTAAAGACTGATGATCTAAATAGAATCACTTTCCATTATCAGACATCTAGATTCTCTAGTGCCTTAGTCGAAGTATAAGTGTTAAACGGTGTGAATGTGTATGTACAGTTCCAGTGAGCCTTACATGTGATGGGAGTCTCTGTGTTGCCATATGCTAATGAGAGATAGCAAAAGGCTTTGAGATCCCAAGTGCATTGATAGCACCGCTCCATACTGATATATATTTATATATATGAGCGTGAGATGTAAACGCTCCACGATATTGAGAGAGCGTGTGCATGAGATGTGAAAGCTACTGGAACACTTACATATAATTGATCGATATGAGTACATGATAGTACCATATTTTGTCGACTTGGCACTAAGTGAGAAGAATGGATGATAAACAACATAGATCGGCTGTAATATGAAAAATATTGAGTATGGACTCTTATATGAAAAGAATAAAAGGGAATAACTCCCGATTTGAGAAAAGAACTTACGGGAGTATAGACATATACGATGAAAGACAGCATGTAGTGGTCTAAAGCACTCTTGATGTTGAAAGTGTACTGGCAGTATTACTTGGAGGATGAACTAGAGGTCAGAAGTCATAAGTAGACGGCATGTACCACCTTTGGACTTAAGTTAAATTCGGAGGACCGAATTTCTTAAGGTGGGGAGGATGTGATAACTGCAAATTTTCCATTTATTGGAAATTATAAATATTGGAGAAAATAAATAAGAGGAAATAAAATTTGCGAGAACGGGATATTGGTGAAAATCCCGAGAATTAAGGAAGTGAAAGAATCGAAAAAGTGTTGTAAAGGAAATTAAAGTGGAAGTGAAAATAAAAATAATAGAGAGAGGAAAAGAATTAAATTGGATAAATTAAAATCCAAATTAAATAAGGAAAACGAGAAATGAAAATAAAATATGTTTATATAATTTCAAATTTTATATAAGTGTATTTTATACAAATACGTATGTATTTAAAATACTATATGGTATATTTTAATATACGTTGGTGTATATATATATAAACTATTTCATGAATTTAATTAATACATATATATATATAAACATAATATTTTATGTATATATAAATATATATATATACATACATATATAGAAAATGTAAATGTTATTTTATATTAAAGTTTATAGGTATATATATATATTCTATTATAACATTTATATAATTCTATATATAAATGTTATTTATTCTAAAGTATATAAATATAAATATATATATACTAGATATATATATTTTGTAATGTACAATATATATAATCTATATATAATATATTGTATTACAATATATATGAAATAATATTATATGTGTAATATATGGTAAATATTATGTGTATAAATTATATGATATAGTATATAATATATAGTAAAACATATACTAAAAATAGAAAGGGAAAATAAACCAAAAGAGGAAATAAAACAGAAAAGAAAACAGAGAATCGGGGGGGAAATCCCGACCCTCCCCAGGCAGACCGCCGGTGGCGGAGATGCCACCGCCGGTTAGGGAAAATGGAGGGGATGTCGTCGCCGGCCAAAGAGGAAGTCAAGGAAACCACCGGCGGCGGAAGAAAGAAAGAAACGGAGGCACAAACGCGAAGGAAGCCGGAAAAAGAAAGAAAATGGCGGACGGCGATGCCGGCCAATCCAGGCACCGCCACTGCCACCGAAGCTTCACCGGAGGGAGAGGAAGCTGATGGAGGCCACCGGAGGCGCAATGGACGGCGGAGGAACGCCGGCGAAGAGGAAGAAGAACCGAGGCAAAACCGCCTCGATCCGCCGCCGTGCTGTCGATTCGGGATGAACGGAGGTCAGATCCAAGCTCGCCGTGGCGCCGGCCAGCTGCTGAGCCATCGAGCCGCCGGAGAACCGACCGCCGGCGAAGAACCGGCGAGGAAAGAAGCTGGACCGGTCTGAACCGGTTTGACCGGGAAAGGAAGAAGAAAAAAGAAAAGAAAAAGAAAAGAAAAAGGAAAAAGAAAAAGAAAAAAAGAAAAAGAAAAAGAAAAGAAAGAAAGAAAAGAAAAAGAGGAAAAAGGAAGAAAAAGGAAGAAAAAGAGGAAAAAGGAAAATTTCGGGAATTCGGAAAATTCCCGGAAATTCGACAACCCGGGATTTTACAAATTCGGTAAGAAATTTCCCGAGAATTTAATTTCAGAAAAAATTAAATAAATTATGAAAAATTCTAAAAATTAGAATTTTAATTCCAGAAATTATTTTCAGCAATCGAGATAAGGAATCGGGAGAAATGGAGCGCGAGCGCGATCGATAAGCGGAAGTCGCCGACCCGGAAAAAGGTAAGAGATGCATGTGCAGCACTGTAAGGATACTCAGTCTGCATAATTTAATTTAAAATATTTTATGCAATTATTTTATGAAAATTATTATGATGCATGAATTGCTGAAAATAATTTGAGAAGAAGTACTGGCTGAAAGATTTTAAACTGTATTTTCCGTGCAGGAGGTTAGTGAATCGGCAGCCGTTATGCTGCCGAAAATTTTAGAAAAACTTTATAAAATCATATTAAATGATTTATTTCCGAATTTCGATAGTAAATCACGAGACATGAGGAAATTTCTAAATTTCATAAAATATGAATATAATGAGATGGAACTTTAGAATATTCATGTATTCGAGAATGGTGATAATGAAATCACCGAAAATTCTCGAAATAGATAAATTACACGAATTACGAGACGAAAGATGAAGTGAAATATAGTAAATATTTTATGGATATTTTTATCAATATTCACTAAAGGATTATAACCCTTATGGTTTTAAATCATGGAATTATATAATTGTATAAATTCCATAAGGTGTATTTTCCGATGAAAAATACGGTTTTGAGACTGGTTGGTATTCTTATCATGCTGATACATGATATGTGACATGTTTAGTCCCGGTCGACACCTGATCCGTGATCCACCGAGGACAATATAGATTATGGTCGTAGATTTGACCGGTTTAGTCCTTTACCCTCCAGGGTTTATAGTACGACAAGATTAACGTCTATATTTAAAATCCATAAATGATAGGTGACATGTTAAAAAGGGAAATATTTTACATGACATGGAATATGTCAAACGGAAAAGGCCATACCGAGCAGAGACTCGATGATTGAACCGTGGGAGCCACCTCTAGAGTCCTTCGGGAACTAAGTGCTACACGTGTTCCGATGTTTCAGTACAGGCCATACCGAGCAGAGACTCGATGATTGAACCGTGGGAGCCACCTCTAGAGTCCTTCGGGAACTAAGTGCTACACGTGTTCCGATGTTTCAGTACAGGCCATACCGAGCAGAGACTCGATGATTGAACCGTGGGAGCCACCTCTAGAGTCCTTCGGGAACTAAGTGCTACACGTGTTCCGATGTTTCAGTACAGGCCATACCGAGCAGAGACTCGATGATTGAACCGTGGGAGCCACCTCTAGAGCCCTTCGGGAACTAAGTGCTACACGTGTTCCGATGTTTCAGTACAGGCCATACCGAGCAGAGACTCGATGATTGAACCGTGGGAGCCACCTCTAGAGCCCTTCGGGAACTAAGTGCTACACGTGTTCCGATGTTTCAGTACAGGCCATACCGAGCAGAGACTCGATGATTGAACCGTGGGAGCCACCTCTAGAGTCCTTCGGGAACTAAGTGCTACACGTGTTCCGATGTTAGTATGAGAAATCGTAGGATATTATGACGATAAGTAGGTGAGTGTGATTCGTGAATTCGACAAATGTCAAAGAATGAAATAGATTTTAATAGCTTATTCTACTTTTTAACGGACAGAACTAATTAAGAGAGTACATTAAAACATGAAATAAGTTTTAAAGAAATAAGATGATGATTTAACTAATATTCTTTTCAAGGAATATACGGATATTAATTATTCTATTTAAAGGCTTTATTTCGTAGAAGCATTATTTTGAAAGGAATATGAAAAAGGTTATGAAAGATTAAAAAGGAAAAGGATTTATTAATTCAAAACAAAAGAAAAAAAATTTTTCTCTACAGTTGCTTCTAGGTTCCGTAACAAGTATGGTATTCTAAAATACCTACCTTACTCCATTCGGATCCCTAGCCGACTGTAGTATCTTTCCTACATGCGAGCCTAGAGCCCATAGGAAAAATGAAAAAGATTTTCAGCATAT
The DNA here is from genome assembly GCA_031772115.1 of Heritiera littoralis. Lineage (NCBI taxonomy): Eukaryota > Viridiplantae > Streptophyta > Magnoliopsida > Malvales > Malvaceae > Heritiera > Heritiera littoralis. The sequence goes on along the minus strand of JAPDPK010000007.1, from coordinate 4,431,310 downwards.
AGGAAGCTGAGTATCAAGTGAGGCATATAATTCTCTTACTGAGCCGTGGTTTTGCTCACC